>CP106734.1:151114250-152314589 GCA_025506655.1 Gossypium rotundifolium | reverse complement strand
GTTGATTTTTGAAGATACTTTCGTATCTTACTTTGGGTTCTTCACAGTGAAATTTGTTTTGTGTTTCGTCAATTTGGGCGGAGGCACGAGTTATCTTGCGAGGCATGATTAACCTGAACATAAGATGGGAAAAATTATTTTCTCAAAAATAAAAATTATTAATAATTCAATAAATTGAATAATTGAATAAAATTAAAATTCAAGAGAAAATTTGGTCTTACCACCCTTTTTTAAGAACTCCAAAAACAAAAATAAATAAAAGCAAAAGAGGTTGATTTAAGGTAGGTTGGAGGATTTCGCTAAGGATGGGGGAAGGTGTGTGTTGCTCGGGTGTTGGAAGGCTACTAGGTGTGCAGGCAGATAGGTGCAAGCAAAAGAACACGCAAAGACGGGTTGTACTAAAGTAGCAAGGTCTTTGGACCTTCAAAGAACTGTGCCCAATGCTCTAGAACGTGTGCAGGTGTGGCGCACAAAAGCAGGACACGACCTAGGCGACTGCTTGGGCGTGCGGTGTGCTGAGGTTGCTAGCCAAGCAATGTGCGATTGAGGCTTGCAGCACTTAAGGGATTTGGTGCTTTGGGGTTTTGAGTGATGAATGAATGGGGAGAAGTAAGGGTGGAATTTATAGTGAGAGTAGTAGGAATTAGAGAGAATTCTTAGTAGAATTTAACAATTAAAATATTCTAATTCTAATTCTATTCAAAGTTATCAACAATTAATAATTAAACAAATGCATATTAATTTATTAATGCTATTAATTTATTAAAACAAAGATAAAATATGATTAAAATTAACTAATCATTATTCTATGCTAAGTTGATAAAAATTAATATATAAATTATAATAGATATAATTATATATTAAAGTTTATCATATTATTATTATTATTATATATATATATATATATATATATATATATAAGTAACATATTTATTTTAGATGCCTTTTGGAAATATTTACAAAAAGAGGCACCTAGTTTTTATTATTTATGAAATTAGTAACCAAATTTTAAAATTAATTCAATTAAGTCTCTATACTTAATGAAAATTTGAAATTAAGTTGCAATTTAAAACTTGGATCACAATTTGACCCTTTTATTTGAAAAATTAAAAATTTATTTTGTCATTCAGGGAATAATTTCTCAGAAAATTATGTAAAAATCAATTCCCAGGTAGATTGGAGGGGTCACAAACGGTCCTACTTAAGTTTAAATCTCCTAGACAGAATTTATTTAAACATAATAAACCCGAAAATATACCCTAAATAATTTATTAAAAACAAGAAAATTTAAATATCTGATAAACTGAACAAGATTTGATCCCTTTCAGGTTTTTCTCTGTAGTAATGTTTCAAACGCTGTGCATTGACTTGAAAATTAGCTCCCTTACCTTAGAGTTCAACAACTCCATATGGATAGACGCGATGAATCGTAAATGGATCAGACCAACGTGATTTAACTTACCTGGGAAGAACTTCAATTCGGAATTAAATAACAAGACTTGCTGACCTGCTTCAAATTTTCTAACTCGAATGTGCTTGTCATGCCATTTCTTGAGTCTTTCTTTGAGTAATTTGGCATTTTCATATGAGAACATTCAGAATTCCTCTAGCTCATTGAGTTGGAGCATCCATTTCTCTCTAGCAAGCTTAAGATCCAAGTTGAGTCATCGAAGAGCCTAATAAGCTTTGTGCTCTAACTCTAGAGGTAGATGACAGGCTTTCCCAAAGGCCAACCTGTAGGGTGACATTTCTAAAGGTGTTTTGTATACTATTCTGTAAGCCCATAAAGTATCATCTAGTCTTTTGGACCAATCTCATCGATTCTGGCAAACTACCTTCTAAAGTATGCCTTTGATCTCCTTATTCGCCAGCTCAGCTTGCCCATTTGTCTGCGGATGGTAAGCTGTAGCAACCTTATGTTTCACTCCATGTTTATCTAACAACCATTTTAACCAATTGTTCACAAAATGGGTCCCTTCATCGCTGATAATAGCTCTTGGGGTTCTAAACCTTGTCAACACGTGTTTCTCGAAGAACTTAATCACAACCTTAGCATCATTCGTCGGATAAGCTTCGGCCTCGACCCACTTGGACACATAATCTACTACTACCAATATGTACCTATGACCAAAAGACGAAGAGAAAGGACCAAGAAAGTCAATACCCCAAAATCGAATAATTCTACCTCAATGATATTTGTTCGAGGCATCTCATTTCTGTTGGTAACTGTAACACCCCTTACCCGTATCCTACGCCAGAACCGGATATGAGGCATTACCAAACTTAATTGACATGGTCATACAACTTTGGTCTATCAAATTCCATTCCAAACTAAAACTTTTCCATACACACCTCTAATATCTTTATAACGGGCCTACGAGGCCCTAAACAAAGCTTCGAAGGTTTCAAACTTTTACGCATTAAAATTTTACTTGAAGCCACACGCCTGCAGTGTGAGGGAATGACATGCCCGTTTGCCATCTCACACGCCCATGTTCGACACCCGTGGTCGACACTGACTTGTATCACACGGCCTAGCATACACGTATATGGCTAGCTCGTGGTTGCCTCCGACTTAATCCACATGGCCTGTCACACGCCTATGGGCTTCAACCGTGTCGCGATTTAAATTCCATATTCAAGGTGCAGACTTTATATGGCCTGGGCACACGCCCATGTTCGTGGCTGTGCCTTCCACATAGCCGTGTCTCTGCCCGTGTGCTTACTACAAAGCTTACTGACTTGGAAAAACTAACATGCAGGGGACACACGGCCTGGTCACACACTCATGGGATTGACTGTGTGTCACACATGGCCTAGACACATGCCCGTGTGCCTACCTGTGTGACAAGAACAAGGCTATTTGCCAAGCTCTTTTCGCCACCCTAAATCATATAACATAAATTCATCCATCCAAATCACTAAACAACTAAATTTTGCAATACACTTCCATGAATAACTTCATCTTTGCATATATAAAAATGAGTCATCAACTATGGCTATATACAAAAGAATTCACTTTTAAAGGGTCCAACACACTCTTGGCCAAAATGACAAAACAAATTATCTAGTCCAGCCCCTATACATGCCATACTCAAAACACTAAGTCTAGATATACCGAGAGAAGCTGATAGTGTGGGTGATCTTCCAATTATCTTCGTATCCCGACCCAGATCTTTGACTCTATAAAACAAGGGAAAGGAAGAAAAGGAGTAAGCTTTAAGCTTAGTAAGTTTACATGTAAACAAATAACATCATAGTTTGTGCTCAACAATAAATAGCATTACATACTGAATAAGAACAATCCACATTCATAATCATGCTTACTCATTTTCTCCCTTACCACATTCTAACCATATCACAAGCTTAATGGTCACATACATTAACATGCACCCCTGCACTTAACACCACAAAGTCACATGATACAAAACATCATAATTTCTCAATAAACCATGCATAGTACCAATTACTCGGTGGTTTCACACTTAGCCCATCATCAAACTTTAATAGGGTGGTATCACACATAGCCCACCAAAAGGATAGTTACGGTGGTATCGCACATAGCCCACCAAATGATAAATAGATGATGGTATTGTACACAGCCCATCATAATTAAGAAATAAGGTGGTATCGCATGTAGCCCACCATCAAGAATTGTTATTTCACATTTACATCTCTATTTCGTTACTCATACAAAAATTATTCAATAACTACCAAATTCAATCCACTTGAATCATACATGTTCCCAATCATACCATGCACCAATTAGTAACAACAATGTATATATAAAATGCATCATTTACACATAAACTCACCTCGGTGCAAAACGCATTAATCGATGGTCTATTCTGTAACCTTGTCTTTTCCTCGGTCAAGGCTAATTCCATGCTCTTCTTGGTCTATAACAACAAAATTCACTCATTTAAAACATCTCATGATCATAATGCATCAAAATCTATACTTAGGAAAAAATGACCATTTTGCCCTTATACTTTGACAAAATTATGATTTTGCCCCTAGGCTCGTAAGTCATTTTTCAACACATTTTCTCATTAGACAAGCATAGCCGAACATTTATTTCCCTTATAACTACTCACAATTTCAACTATTTCATGCATTTATGACACAAATTCAATCTTTGCATTCAAGTCCTAATTAGGTGTTTTCATGCTAACACCTTTCACAAAAGTTATTTCTCATCTCCCCAACAATCATTTTCCTCCCTAAAAACTCAGCTAACAATATAAATACTCTTATTGCAAGTCCTTAGACTTTCAACCATATCACAAATTTGTCCCCTCATTAGCTAGCTTAAGCTTCGAGGACTCCAAAAGTGCAAAAATTATCAAATAAAACCACCAAAATCACTTACTTGGATGAGATTTGTTTTGCTGAAAATTTTGAACTCCATGAACCCTTATTCCTCTCAAATTTTCAGTGGTAGAAGAAGAAGGAATAGTAAAAGATGATATCTCATCTTTTTATCTTATTTTATTCATTATTTTTTTTCACCTAATGTCACCAAATTTGACTAAAATTAATGCCCTTGTCCCCCTAGCTTCCTATGGCCAACCAACACACCCCAATTGACCTAATTGCACAATAAGGACCTCTAATTTTATATTCTATGGCTATTAGATCCCCTTACCTTGAAAAATAAAACTTTCGCACTTTATGCGATTTAGTCTTTTTTCACAATTAAGCATGCTATCGCTCAAATTAAAGTACCAAAATTTTCACATAGCCATATATTAATACCATGACACATAAAATATCATCAAAATAATTTTCCTCAACCTCGGTTTAGTGTTCTCAAAACCACTGTTCCGACTAGCCCCAAATCGGGTTGTTACAACTCTCCCCCTTTAGAGATTTTCACCCTAAAAAATCTTACCGGTAAAAAGGTTTGGATATTGTTCTTTCATGACTTCTTCTGGTTCCCACGTAGCCTCTTCCACACCATGTTTGTGCCATAACACTTTCACTAGTGCTATACTCTTATTCCTCAACTGTTTTACCTCTCAAGCCATAATCTTAATCGGTTCCTCTTCATAAGTCATGTCCGATCGTATCTCGACTTCTGTTGGAGGGATTACATACAAAGGATCGCAACGATATCGCCGCAACATCGACACATGAAACACTTCGTGTATTTTCTCTAACTCTACTGGGAAAGCCAACCGGTATGCCATTGGTCCAATCTTTTCGGTAATCTCATATGACCCTATGAATTGTGGACTCAATTTTCCCTTTCTACCAAATCTCAGTATTTTCTTCCACAGGGATACTTTCAAAAATACCTTGTTGCCCACTTGAAACTCAATTTCTTTTCTTTTCAAGTTCGCGTACGACTTTTTTTGGTCCGAAGCAGCTTTCAGACTATCTCGAATCACTTTCACTTTCTCCTCGATCTCTTTAACTAGATCGACCCCATGAATTTTTTTTCTTGAGAGCTGGAAGATTTATTGATTCATCTCCTACGTGAAGTATGAGTTCTCATGTGGCAACATCAATCTTAGTTTTGGAAGTTGCTAGAAAAGGCCTTCCTAAAATCAAGGGGATTGAATTATCCTCATCCATGTCTAAAACAACAAAATCTACTGGGAAAACAAATTTATCAATTTTGACTAAAACATCTTCAATAATGCCCCTAGGGATTCTAACAGTTTTATCAGCTAGTTGAATACTCATCCTAGTTTGTTTGGGCTTCCCTAGACCTAGTTGTTTAAACAGTGCATAAGGCATAACATTTATACTTGCCCCTAAAGCATCTAATGTATTATCAATAGTCAAACTACCAATTAAGTATGGAATCATAAAACTCCCTGGATCTTTTAGTTTTTGTGGTAGCTTGTTTTGTAGCATTGCTGAGCATGTTGCTTTTAATTCCACATGGTGCTCTTTATCTATTTTACGTTTGTTCGTCAAGAGCTTTCTTAAGAACTTCCTTGCATCGAGCATCTGATAAAGAGCTTCTAAAAGAGGTAACTTAATATGTAATTTCTTCAAGAGTTTTAAAAACTTACTGAATTGTTCTTGTGAATTATCTTTTTTCAATGCTTCGGGATAAGGTATGCGAGGTTGATATTCTTTGATTATCGATTTTGGCTTTTCTTGGGCTACCTCATTCTTATCCTTCTTTTTTTGTACTGATGTGGGTCTATCTACATGCACCTCTCTGAGTTATAATGGATTGGATTTGCTTTTTGGGTTTATTTCGTGTTGCTTGGTAGACGTCCTTGTTGGCGTTCAGAAATTAGCTTTGTGAGGTGTCCCACTGACCTAGTAAGTTCTCCAACTTGATTCTCGAGTCCTTTCATTGACTTCTGTTGTTCATCAAGGTTTGTATCAGTCTTTTGAAGATGAGATTCTGTGGCTGCCATGAATTTTGTTAGCATCTCTTCAAGGCTTGATTTTTTTTTTTCTGTGGGTAGGGCTGATTTTGATAATTTGGAGGAGGTTGCTACCTTTGAATTCCTTAATTTCCTTGTCCTTCCCACGAAAAATTTGGGTGGTTCCTCCAACCTGGGTTATAAGTATTACTATAAGGATTGTTATTGGATCTGAAATTGTTACCTATATAGTTTGTCTGCTCATTTTCTGTTCCTAGTTGGTAGGGTGGGTACTCAGCATTCGCCATATTCCCGCTTGCTTCGCATTGCATTACTGGATGTACCTGCGAAGAACATAAATTATCAAGCTTTTTATTCATTAACTCCACCTGTGTTGATAGCATTGTCACTGCGTCTATGTTGAAAACTTCGGTTGATTTTGTCAGCTTTGCCCTTGTGATTTGCCATTGATAAGTGTTCAATGACATCTCCTCTATAAAATCGTAGGCTACTTCAGGAGTTTTGTTGTTCAGAGTTCCACTGGCTGATGAGTCAATCATTTGCCTTGTTGAAGAATTCACACCATTGTAGAAAGTTTGAACTTGAAGCCACAAAGGTAATCCGTGGTGTGGGCATCTTCTTAGGAGATCCTTGTATCTTTCCCATGCATCATATAATGTTTTGCATCATTTTGCACAAAAGAAGATATGTCATTCCTAAATTTTGCCATTTTGGCTGGCGAAAAATACTTTAAAAGAAATTTTTCGGTCATTTGGTTTCATGTGGTGATTGACCCTCGTGGTAACAAGTTCAACCACTACTTTGCTTTATTCCTTAATGAGAAAGGAAATAACTGAAGATGTATGGCATCATCAGAAATGCCATTTATTTTGAAAGTATCACAGAACTCTAATAAATTAGCTATATGAGTATTTGGATCTTCGTCTTGCAATCCATCAAATTGAACAAACTATTGAATCATTTGTATTGTGTTAGGTTTTAATTCAAAATTATTAGCAGCTATAGCATGCCTAACAATACTAGATTCTGCTCCTGTCAAATTAGGTTTAGCATAATCATACATAGTACGCGGAGCATTTTGATCTTGCGCGATAGGTGGATTGTTTTCGGCCATCCCTTCAGTAGGATTGGATCTGTTTTATTATTTTTCTCTTTGGTAGTCTAGAGCTCGTCTAGTTTCTCTGCGATTTCTGAGCGAGAGCTTCAATATCACTGTCATATTCTAATGGTCCTTTAGGGTTTCTTCTTGTAATATTTTGGATTTAGGAGTTATGCATTTTCACTTAAATGTATGTGGTAGCATGCTTGTGTGTGATTTGTATGTGTTTTGGGGGCTTCGAGAACCTTGGGATGTATGTAGAAACCTTAGAAAAATAATTGATTTCTAAGACTTAAAGGAGAATTAAGGGAGCTAGGCCTTAAGGAGTTTAGTGTGTGGCTTAGGACACAAGAACTGAATTGGTAAAGTGGCAAGGGAGGTGCCACTTAGAGCACAGAGAAGTGACGCCTCAGAGAGTGAGAAGGAACCTAGGTTTGAGCAGCAAGGGAAGCATTTTGGCATTTATTTTGTGTCAAGGAGAGGGAAGAGTTGGTGTTGCCGTGGACACTTCATGGATGAAGTGCAAATTGGGTCAAATAGCTCAAACATTCGGCTAAGTAGGAGGAAAAGAAGGGATTTGGATGAGAGAGGAAAAGTTGGCCGATTGGAGGGGTCTTGGTGTGGCATTTTCGGCCAAGAGGGAAGTGGCTAGGCTAGGGCCTTTAGGTGCTGAAACTAGGAAAGTATAAGGCCATTTTCTCTTTTTTCTTTTCATTTGTGCTTCTGCCGAAATTCTTTTCTTTTCTTTTGACCAAAAACCAAAAGTGAATTGTGCATCTTCTCTTCTCCTTTTATTTTGCTAAAGCCGAAACCTTGTGAGTTCTCTTCTTCCTCTCTTCTTTCAAGTGTTTGGCCGAATATCCTTGGCCTTATTTCTTTCTCTTCTCACGTGATCTAGTCTCCATTGAAGTGCCGAATCTATCTCTTTCTTTTTGAGTTATAGTCGAATTTCTCTGTGTTTCCAAACAAGAGTGCAATCGATCTCAACATTGTGGTAAAGGTTAACTGTCATTCGGTTTCTTCTCCTTTTTCCTTTGGTTAGCCAAAATCTAGGAATCTAATCCCTCTTATTTTCTTTTGGCTGAACCATGAAGGAGATCTTTCGGGATTCTTGTAGCCGACGCTTGAAAGGTAATTTTTCGGGATTTGAGATCCAAGGTAAGGGTTAGTATTCGGCCAAAGGCCATATTATTTTAAAGATGGCCAATTCTAACTATGGTTTTTAAGGGGAGTTCGACAGAGATAAGGAGAAGTTTTGGGATTCGATCTATTCCATGAAGGGTTCTAGTGTTTTGGATCATCTCTCATTCGCTCAAAAGTCAAGGCTAATTATTTTGTGTGCTAGTGCTTGGCGATTGCAAAGGAGGTGCGTCACGTAACCGGATTTGGTTGGAAGCCAAATCGGTATTAAGGTAAGTGTGTCTTCATGCGACATATCCTTGAGATCTCTAGTTAAGCCGAATAGGCTTTTGGTTACTAACAAAGTGTTGGCCGATTGTAGTAAGGGGAAAGACAAACATTTCGGGATCTCATTAGTTTCGTGTAGTTTCAAGATTTCGCTTAGATCTACGAATAGTTAGGTGTGTAACCCTACATTAATTCCGATAGATTAATGGTAGCAATATTAAACATGTGATTATAAAAATACGAGTAACATGGCTAAGGGTACCATTCAATGGTATAGTGCATTTAGGTACGTTACCCCTAACTCTCAGTTAGTAATGTTATAAACATTGATATGGAGTATGTGTGATTTCATTATGACTTTGGGGTAAGGTGCATTGCATGATATCTGAATAATATGTATGTTACATGGGTATATGGGTGATAATGATAAAGGGGAAGTGTTTCGGTGGTTTTTACCACATTATCCGGTGACTTATGTCATATATTATGAATCCGGTGACTCTATCACATTATCTGGTGGCTATGCCACATTATAAGGGCGATGTGCGGTTGACTGTAGCGACTGCCTTCTATGGTGTGTAGCGGATAGAGGGTCGATTTAGAAATCCCCACGGTGTGATTGGCAGGTACGAGTGGTGTGTAGAGGTTGGATATCTAGGTGGGTTTGGGTTGCATCATTACTTATATTTGTTATATGTGAGTTGATATGCCTTAATCATTTGGGAGTCTGTGATGGTTGTTACACACTGAGTCTGTTGACTCACCCTTCGTGGGCTAACATTTTGCAGGTGATACTTAGTAAATGGACCGGGTCGGCAGGGACTTAGTGGTGGCCATGCTCAGCTCAGCATTTTTAGGTTTTCACATAATTAAACTTATCGCATTTTCTTATTAAGTTTTCGAGATTTATTTCGGGTTTTGTTTTGTTGTAATAAGGCCATTACTATTTAACTGTTTTATTTTTGAGTTTTAATTTTTATTCTGATACGATCAACAATAAAGAAATGGTTAAACAATTTTTCGTAAAACAACTTCAAATGTTTGACACCTAAACACCTACGATTTTCAACCTATTGATAAGCTCTAAAATTTGGCATTTCTTTTAACTTGAAACTTTTGAAACATGAAAATAACATTTTAATGAAATACAAACTTTAAAAACAACACGGTTTTCAACTTGATCATAACAACAATCTATTTTTCTCCAAACCACCAATTTTTCCAAGATGACAAAACGAGATTTAGCTACGTTTTACTCCAGGAGCATGCTAGATCCGATCAGGGCTTGTGGGTCATGTTTGGGGTGTTTCAACTTGGTATTAGAGCCCGGTTCAAAACTCGGCCTTGAGGACTTTTTGGGCCCAAAACATTTTTTTTGAAATTGAGTTTTACTAAAAGATTAGCAGGTTTCTGGCATGGCATCCGAGTCTCCGGCCCGAAGTCCACAAGGTAAGTACCCCTAATTATTGTGTGATTTTTATGTGGGTATTACGGGATTATAGATTAGCAGATTAGGAGCTATTGAACTCTAGGTTTAGCTTACTCCAATACAAAATCACATAAAATTTAAAGACTAATTGAACAAACCTGTGAGTAAGTCGCCAAGTTAAGGGTGTGGCAACAGTTGTGCGCATGTCTAGGATTGGATTCAGGGAGAGCTTGGTATTTAAGTAGTCCTAGTGACTCACCTCCTCTTCACTCGAATCCTACCTGGTGCATAGTGATGGTTCACCCTAACCAAGAGGACTTACCCACAGGCTAAATTCAATAATTAAAACCCGAAAGGGACTAGCTACACTGTTTTATAAAACCTTAGTTTTGAGATCACCAAATCACCCCTTGATTTGTAAAAACTATTTTAGCTTTCAAAAAAATTTTTTCTAAAATATCCTCGATTTACAAAATTACCGAAATACCTCTAGTTTGTAAAATTACTAAAAAACCCTCAATTTATAAAATTACCATACTACCCTCAATTTTTACCAAAATATTCCTATTTTTCAAAATAGCAAAAACCCCTATTTTGCAAAATTACCAAAATACCCCTATAGGACAAATTATGAAAATACCCCTGGGTTTGGAACGGATGAAAATGCTCAAATCGGTGAACGTGTGTAGTAGATACTATTGAATTAGTGTGATTCTCTGAATTAGAGTAGGACATTAGAACAAAAACTTTGAAATGATCGAAAGAACTACCACTAAACTTCGTTACATAAAATTTGCTCGTGGATAATTAGTGGAACAGAAAGCTAATACATAAAAATTTCTTAAATCAGATTAAACCATGATCATAGACATGAGTTCTAGGGACGTGGTTGTAATGTCGCCGCGTGGTAGAGGTAAATGACCGTGTCGTAACCGATTAGGTGCGGTCAAGGGTGCGAGAATGAGATGCCACCACCACTAGCTACCGTGTTGAATATCAAGATCGACGGGGGATGATGCGATGTCGCAGCGGCGTCTTGCGAGTTCTGAGAGGGTGGTGGAGCGGTGGAGGCATGGGAGCTCGAAAATCTGTACCTGAGCGACTCTGAGCCAATGGAGCTGAGGTATTCCGAGGTGTATGTGGTGTGGCACCCAATACGGCTGAGTATTGGTTGGAGGCGATGGAGTGAATCATGGACGATTTGGACCTGACTGCTGAGGAAAAATTGAAAGGGGTGGTGTCGCTTCTCCGGGATGAGTCATACTAGTGGTGGCTTATGGTTCGGGATAGTGTTACAGTGGATGATCTCACTTGGGAGTATTTCAAGGCGGTGTATCAAAAGAAGTATATTGGGACTAGCTATATTGATGCGCAGAGGAAGGCATTTCTAAGGCTGGTTTAGGGGAGTGAGTCCGTAGCGGAGTACAAGGCGGAATTCTTAAGGTTGAGCCGGTATGCTCGAGGTATCGTGGCTACGGAACATGAACGGTGTGTTAGGTTCGAGGACGGACTGAGGGATGACCTGAGATTGCTGATTGCTCCACAGCAAGAGTGGTAGTTTGCCGTGTTGGTAGAGAAGGCTAAGGTAGCCGAAGAGGTCAAGGAATCTGTGAGATAGGATTCGGATAGGAATAGACAAAAGAGAGGTTTTGGATCATTGGGGTCATCCGAGAACGCTCAAAAGAGACCTAGAGTTGAGAGGCCGCAAGGTAAGCAGGTTGTTATGGGAGGACAGTACCGTACTTGTGCTCAGTGTAAAAAGATGCACCCGGGAGAATGTTAGAAAAGAACAGGGGGATGTTTTAAATGTGGGTCCAAAGATCACATGATAAGGACTGTCCTGTGGAAACAGGCAGGAGTCGACCAGCAAGTCAGGGTCTTAATCAGGCTGGAAGAGGTGGACAGCAACCACCGTGGGGTCGTGGTCCGGTTGGCAGAGGTAATGGTTCTGGTAGAGGTCGCGGGACATCGGGCAGAAGTGTTGGTAACGCGGAGGCGAGACAGCCGAGTCTGGTGTATGCGATTCATCGGAAGGAGGATGGTGATGCACCTGATGTCATAACGAGTACGTTCCTTATTTCTGGGTCACCCTTTATTGCTTTGATAGATATAGGGTCAACTCATTCATACATCGCTAGTGAGGTATCTGGAACTCTGCATGTGAACTCTGAGACTGTACCTAGGAAGATGACTGCCCTTAGTCTTTTAGGGCAATCAGTAGTAGTAGACAAACTCTTTAGGGCAGTGCCTTTGAAAGTTCAGGGGGCGCAATTTCCAGTTAACTTAATAGAGTTGCCATCCAGGGAATTTGATCTAATCTTAGGCATGGACTGGCTAGTGAAGTACAGTGCAAATGTGGATTGTGCTGCTAAGTGCATGTCATTGAAAACTTCTGACGACAATGAGGTTGTGGTGATGGGCGAGAGACGGAATTACTTGTCGAATGTAGTATCTGCCCTTAAGGCGAGAAAATGGTAAGAAAGGGATGTGTAGCTTTTCTGATGTTGGTCAGTGCTTTAGAGGCTAAGGAAGCAGCTGTAGGAGGGGTCAAGACGGTAAGAGAATTTGTGGATATCTTTACGGAGGAGTTGCCTGGGTTACCCCCGGACAGGGAGGTAGAGTTCGGAATTGATTTGCTGCCAGGTACAGCTCCTATGTCAATTACTCCGTATAGGATGGCGCCAAAGGAGTTGGTAGAGCTTAAGGCCCAGATCCAAGAGTTACTCGATCGTGGGTTTATCTGACCCAGTGTGTCTTCATAGGGAGCACTGGTCCTATTCGTGAAGAAGAAGGATAGGACTATGCGTATGTGTATAGATTACGGCAGTTGAATAAGCTGACCATCAAGAACAAGTACCCATTATCGAGGATAGACAACTTGTTCGATCAGCTTAAGGGGGCCGCAGTATTTTCAAAGATAGATCTATAGTCGGGATATCATCAGCTTAAGGCGAAGGAAGCAGATATCCATAAGACAGCTTTTCGGACTAGATACGGACATTATGAGTTTTTAGTTATGTAGTTCGGATTGACGAACGCCCCAGTCGCGTTCATGGATATGATAAACCGGGTTTTCCAACCCTACTTGGACCAGTTCATCACTGTGTTCATAGGCAACATCCTGGTATATTCCAAGTCCAAGAAAGAGCTTGATGAGCATCTCCAAGTAGTATTGCAAGTGTTAAGGGAAAAGAAGTTATATGCCAAGTTTAGGAAGTGCGAATTTTGGCTAAAGGAAGTTGCGTTCTTAGGGCATGTGGTGTTGGCAGAGGGGATAAGGGTGGATCCTTGAAAGATTAAGGCAGTATTAGATTGGAAACCACCTAAGTCTGTGGCAGAGGTTCGTAGTTTCTTGGGGTTGGCAGGCTACTACAGGAGATTTATTGAAGGGTTCTCGTCAATAGCAGCACCCCTGACGAAGTTGTTGAGAAAGGACGTACCTTTCGTGTGGGCGGATAAGCAGCAGGAGAGTTTTGAGAAGCTTAAGAGAGTATTGACAGAGGCCCCAGTTTTGATTTAGCCGGAAGCAGGGAAGGACTTTGTGGTGTATTGTGATGCTTCCCATACAGGATTGGGATGTGTTCTAATGCAAGAAGGGAAAGTGGTCGCTTATGAGTCCTGGCAATTGAGGCCACATGAGGTTAACTATCCGACACATGATCTGGAGTTGGCGGTGGTAGTATTCGCTCTAAAAGTGTGGAGGCACTACTTGTATGGAGAAAGGTCGGTGATCTACACAGATCACAAGAGTCTGAAATATTTGTTGACTTAGAAGGAGCTGAATATGAGACAGCGAAGGTGGGTGGAGTTGTTAAAAGACTATGACTGTTTAATGGAGTATCACCCGGGCAAGGCAAATATGGCAGATGCCCTAAATTAGAAAGTGGTGTCGGATCTGAGGGCGATGTTTGCACATCTTAGCCTTTATGATGATGGAAGTTTGCTAGCAGAGTTACAAGTGAAGCCGACATGGTTAAGTCAGGTGAGAGAAAAACAATTGGTAGATGGGGAACTAAGTGCTAAGCTACTGCAAGTGCATAATGGGGAGTTGGAAGACTATGGTGTAAACAGCGATGGAGTGCTGTGTTTTTGGGGCAAGGTCTGTATGCCAAAGGATGAGGAGTTCAGGCAGATGATTCTTCAGGAATCGCATAGTAGCCCTTATGCTATGCATCCTGGAGAAAGTAAGTTATACAGGGATCTATGGGATCAGTTTTGGTGGCCCGGTCTGAAACGAAAAGTTACAGAATTTATGGGGAAGTGCTTAACGTGTCAGCAGGTTAAGGCTAAACACCAAGTACCTTCGGGATTTCTTCAGCCGATAAAGATTTCACAATGGAAGTGAGAGAGAATTACTATGGACTTCGTTAGTGGGCTTTCCCTTACGCCTACTAAGAAGGACTCAGTATGGGTGATAGTAGATCGGTTGACAAAGTCTGCACATTTCATACCAGTGCGGGTTGACTATTCTTTACAGAGGTTAGCGATGTTGTATGTGGTAAAAATTGTGAGGCTGCACGGAGTGCTGGTGTCGATTATCTCGGATAGGGATCTGAGGTTTATGTCTTAAATTTGGAAAGCACTACATCAGGCATTGGGCACCAGGTTGGACTTTAGTACGGCATTTCATCCGCAGTCGGACGGCCAATCTGAGCGGGTAATTCAAGTGTTAGAGTATATGTTAAGGGGTTGCGTGATAGATTTTAGAGGAAGCTGGGAGGAGTTCTTGCCTTTAGCGAAGTTTGCGTACAATAACAGCTATCAAGCAAGTACTCGGATGGCACCGTACGAAGCACTGTATGGACGAAGTGTCGCACTCCTACGTGTTGGACAGAGTTGGGAGAACGTCAGGTTTTGGGTCCGAAGATGGTAGCAGAATCGGAAGAAAAGGTTAAGGTAATTCGGGCACGATTGAAGGAGGCATCTGACAGGCAAAAGTCATATGCAGATCTTAAGCGGAAGGAGATAGAGTTTGCTATGGGAGATCAGGTGTTTCTAAAAGTTTTGCCATGGAAGAAGGTGATGAGATTTGGTCGCAAGGGAAAACTAAGTCCCAGGTTTATAGGACCTTATCGGGTTTTGAAGTGGGTTGGACCAGTAGCATATCAGTTAAAGTTGCCTTCAGAGTTGAAGCAAATGCACGATGTGTTCCACGTTTCGATGCTACGTCGTTACTGATCGGATCCATCTCATGTAATACCGATTAAGGAGGTGGAGCTAAGACTAGATTTGTCCTATGAGGAAGAGCCAATTCAGATTCTGGAACGGGATGTGAAGGTGTTACGGAGGAAATTAGATCCTCTAGTCAAAGTGTTATGGCATAACCATGGATCGGAAGAGGCTTCGTGGGAGGCAGAGGAAGCAATACGACAATAATACCCTCACTTATTTTAGACAGGTAATTTTGAGGTCGAAATTATTTTAAGGGGGTAGAACTGTAATATCTGGGATTTAGGGGTTATGCATTTTCACTTAAATGTATGTGGTAGCATGCTTGTGTGTGATTTGCATGTGTTTTGGGGGCTTCGGGAATCTTGAGATGTAGGTAGAAGCCTTAGAAAAATATTTGATTTCTAAGCCTTAAAAGAGAATTAAGGGAGCTAGGCCTTAAGGAGTTTAGTGTGTGGCTTAGGACACAAGAACTGAATTGGTAAAGTGGCAAGGGAGGCGCCACTTAGAGCACAGAGCAGTGATGCATCAGGGAGTGAGAATGGACCTAGGTTCGAGCAGCAAGGGAAGCATTTTGGCATTTATTTTACGTCAAGGAGAGGGAAGGGTTGGTGTTGCCATGGACACTTCATGGGTGAAGTGTAGATTGGGTCAAACAACTTAAACATTCGGCTAAGTAGGAGGAAAAGAAGGGATTTGGATAAGAGAGGGAGAGTTGGCCGATTGGAGGGGTCTTGGTGTGGCATTTTTGGCCAAGAGGGAAGTGGCTAGGCTAGGGCCTTTAGGTGCCGAAACTAGGAAAGTATAGGGCCATTTTCTCTTTTCTTTTCATTTGTGCTTCACCAAATTCTTTTCTTTTCTTTTGACCAAAAATCGAAAGTGAAAGAACCAATTGTGCATCTTCTCTTCTCCTTTTATTTTGCTAAAGCCGAAACCTTGTGAGTTCTCTTCTTCTTCTCTTCTTTCAAGTGTTTGGCCGAATATCCTTGGCCTTATTTCTTTCTCTTCTCACGTGATCTAGTCTCCATTGAAGTGCCAAATCTATCTCTTTCTTTTTGAGTTATAGCCGAATTTCTCTGTGTTTCCAAACAAGGGTGCAATCGATCTCAACATTGTGGTAAGGGTTAACTGGCATTCAGTTTCTTTTCCTTTTTCCTTTGGTTAGCCGAAATCTAGGAATCTAATCCCTCTTATTTTCTTTTGGCTGAACCATGAAGGAGATCTTTCGGGATTCTTGTAGCCGACGCTTGAAAGGTGATTTTTCGGGATTTGAGATCCAAGGTAAGGGTTAGTATTTGGCTAAAGGCCATATTATTTTAAAGATGGCCGATTCTAACTATGGCTCTTAGGGGGAGTTCGACAGAGATAAGGAGAAGTTTTGGGATTCAGATCTATTCTGGTAAGGGTTCTAGTGTTTCGGATCTGTCTCTCATTCGTTCAAAAGCAAAGGCTAATTATTTTTGTGTGCTAGTGCTTGGCCAATTGTAAAGGAGGTGCATCACGTAGCTTCGGGATTTGGTTGGAAACCAAATCGGCATTAAGGTAAGGTGTGTCTTTATGCGACATATCCTTCGGGATCTCTAGTTGAGCTGAATAGGCTTTTGGTTACTAATAAAGTGTTGGCCGATTGTAGGAAGGGGGAAGACAAATGTTTCGGGATCTCATTAGTTTCGCGTAGTTTCGGATTTCGCTTAGATCTACGAATAGTCAGGTTTGTAACCCTACATTAATTCCCGATAGATTAATGGTAGCAATATTAAACATGTGATTATGAAAATACGAGTAACATGGCTGAGGGTACCATTCAATGGTACAGTGCATTCAGGTACGTTACCCCTAACTCTCAGTTAGTAATGTTATAAACATTGATCTAGAGTATGTGTGATTTCATTATGACTTTGGGGTAAGGTGCATTGCATGATATCTGAATAATATGTATGTTGCATGGGCATATGGGTGATAATGATAAAGGGTAAGTGTTCCGGTGGTTTTTACCACATTATCCGGTGACTTATGTCACATATTATGAATCCGGTGACTGTCACATTATCTGATGGCTATGCTACGATTATAAGGGCGATGTGCGGTTGATGCAGTGACTGCCGATGGTGTGTAGCGGATGGAGGGTCGATTTAGAAATCCCAACGGTGTGATTGGCAGGTACGAGTGATGTGTAGAGGTTGGATATCTAGGTGGGTTTGGGTTGCATCATTTCTTATATTTGTTATATGTGAGTTGATATGCCTTAATCGTTTGGGAGTCTGTGATGGTTGTTACACACTGAGTCTGTTGACTCACCCTTCGTGGGCTAACATTTTGCAGGTGATACTCAGTAAATGGACCGGGTCGGCAGGGACTTAGTGGTGGCCATGCTCAGCTCAGCATTTTCGGGTTTTCACATAATTAAACTTATCGCGTTTTCTTATTAAGTTTTCGAGATTTATTTCGGGTTTTGTTTTGTTGTAATAAGGCCATTACTATTTAACTATTTTATTTTTGCGTTTTAATTTTTATTCTGATACGATCAACATTAAACAAATGGTTAAACAATTTTTCGTAAAACAACTTCAAATGTTTGACACCTAAACACCTACGATTTTCAACCTATTGATAAGCTCTAAAATTCGGCATTTCTTTTAACTTGAAACTTTTGAAACATGAAAATAACGTTTTAATGAAATACAAACTTTAAAAACAACACGGTTTTCAACTTGATCATAACAACAATCTATTTTTCTCCAAACCACCAATTTTTCCAAGATGACAAAATGAGATTTAGCTACGTTTTACTCCAGGAGCATGCCAGATCCGGTAAGGGCTTATGGGCGGGTTTGGGGTGTTTCACTTCTAGTCATAAACTGGAGGTACCCTTGCAAGTTTAATAAACAAAGAGGGTTAGTAAAATTAGAATTTTAATAAAAATTAGAAATAATGGCTAAAGTAATAAAAATAGAGCTTTCGTAACATTTTAGAAGTGTCCCTAACAACGGCGCCAAAAACTTGATCGCTGCAAACCAGTCTAGTTTTAATATTTATAAAAGAGTGATCGAACCTGTAGACTGACTTCGACAACGATAGAGGAAAGCGCACCTATCGAACAATAGTATAGCTCAGGCAAGACTATCTTATCGAACCCAAGGAACCTAAAAGTACTATTACTCACTTTCTTTTTATTATTTAGCCTAAAATATGTAGTGTTTGGTTTATTAATCTAAAATAAATGAAATACTTAACTTAAATGTAAAGACAAAAGAACAAAACTTCGAGAAAAGAACTTAAAGAAAACTAAATTGGTAAAGACGATACCCTCGGGAAGAATCCACCTATGACTTCACTCATTATCTAACTTTTCAATTCATATAATTTCTTTTACTTAGCTTGATCCGTGAGACTCCCTAACCTATATTAAACCTTCTCTCGAAGTGGATAACGTCTAACCTTAGGTTATTTAGTGGAACTCTCGTTCTCTTATAATAACCCCTTAAGGAAGCAGTAAATCGATCAATGGACTCCCATATTAGGTTTCACCCTAATCTGGTAAAATCTCGTAACCCTATCTCTAGGCGCCCTATCAACTCCGCTTAATTATGCTAGATCTACTCTTAGGCAGGGTCTATTCCTCCTCCACCTAAGCACAACAGATAAATTTAAGCAACATAATTAAGAACAAACCAAGTATTTATCATATAAACCGAAAGAATTAAATAACAAAATCCATCATAGGTTTCATCTCCCTCAGGTATCTGAGGGGTTTAGTTCATAACTAAATAAGAAAACATCTCAAGAGAAAAGATAAAACAAAAATAAGAAATTCCTAAAACTCCCTGAAGGAATTGAAGGAGAGTTCCTTCGTCTTGAGTAGAATTTCGACTTCTTGAGATGGATCAATTGGCTATCTTCAAGTAATTCCCTAATGAGTAAAGCTCTGGCAGAAAAAATCTGCTAAAAACTTGACGCCCTTAAATTGCTGCCTTGGGTGGTTTATATAAATGTTTGGGATGCTTTACTTGGCTCCTAAATACTCGTAATTCAAGTGAATTTCGTCCTAAGTGTTTGAGTGAACTTAGGATTGCATTTCTTGGGCTCCAAGCATCCTATTCCGAGTGAAATTACTCTTTCCTGTGGCAGGGGCACGGCCTTGACACGCCCGTGTAAATCGTGATCCAGCCCGTGTCTCCATTCTGTTGGTTTAAGCAGCGCCATGACACACCCGTGTAGTATAAGAGTAGAGGCCGTGCTTCGGGTCTGCCAATTGGGGCACGATGCGTGTGCAATGGGGTTCAGTGTGTTGGGCTTTTTGTCGACGAGACACGATCGTGTAAACCAAAGCGTGATCGTGTTCTAGGTGGAACACAAAGGCACCACTGTGTGGAATAAAGCCCTACCATGTTGTCTTCTTGGGTTGGCCCAATTTGGTCCATTTAAGCCCGCTTTATGTTCTTTTTATCCTTGAGTACTTTCCAGTATAAGTCATGAAAAGAAAGGATTAAGAGCACCTTTTTACATAAATTAAGGATAAATTCATCCAAAAGCATACTAAATGTAGGATTAAAATGTGTTACTTTTACGGTTTATCAATACCTAATGTTAATAAGTACATGTTAGAGTGAGAATTTAATGTTTCTATAGAAGGGAAAAATTTTCAGCATGTTATAAAACATAAGAATAATGGATGAAGTTTAATTTTCGAGCCTAGTGGCAAAATTGTAATTATGCAAAATTTTAGGGGCAAAATTGTAATTTTGCCAAAGTTTGAGTTAGGGACTGTTTTGAGTAGTACATTAATTAAATAAGTGAAA
Organism: Gossypium rotundifolium; assembly: GCA_025506655.1. Lineage (NCBI taxonomy): Eukaryota > Viridiplantae > Streptophyta > Magnoliopsida > Malvales > Malvaceae > Gossypium > Gossypium rotundifolium. Next base: position 152,294,333 of record CP106734.1, on the reverse strand, counting down.
TGTGATGTTTTAGACCCGAAAAATGAGATTTAGACCTAGAACTAGAGGAAAATTGAAAAATCGAGAAAGTTGGTAAAATGACCGTTTAGGCATTCGAGGTAAGTTCGTGTGTTAATAATAATGCAATACCATGCTTGAATTGTAATTTTCTATTGATATGGCATAAATTGTATGATTTAATATGTTTAGGAGAAGTTGATGGATGGTATGTATGGTATGGAAAATGTGATGTTTATTGTGTCATGTGCAATTGAATGGCAAATTAATGTTATAGGAATTGAATGTTAAATTAATATTACATGGGTTGTATGAGTTGCTACACGGTTGTACCTGATGAGATTTTGACAAGAAAGTTTATATGTAAATAATGCATTTATGTAAATAATTATTTTGCTAGAAATTATGGAAATCATTGGGTGATGACTAAAATATGAAAATGAATGGAATGGGAAATTCTCGATTGAACCTTCAAAAAACCGAGAGATACGGACAATATGTAGCTAGGTCACACGAGTGATAAGGGACCTTCACCATGTGCGCAAGAAAGCTACTAGATGGCAAAATTTGATATGTAGCTAGGCCACATGGATGATAAGGGACTTTCACCATGTGTCCAAGAAAACTACGGGATAATAATTTCATATGTAACTAGGTCACATGTGTAATACTGTGTGTATACCATGTGTACAAGAAAGTTACGGGTTATGAGTAGCTAGGTCACATGAGTGGTTCCTAGTGTTGGACACCATGTAGACAAGAAAGCTACGAGATGGAATGGCTAGGTCACATGGGTTATAAGGGACCTTCACCATGTGTACAAGAAAGCCGAATTATGAGTAGGTGGAGCTATGTGCTAAGACCACCGAGTATCGGGCGTTTTCCAATGGGGTTCAACGAGATAATTTACTAATGATGATTGGTGCGATCATGTTATGAATAAGTGCAAGTGTGAATTTGACCAATTGAGAAATGTGGAAAATGTACGTATGAAAAATATGTTCGATATGTAATCGGAAATTGAAAAGGTTGATATAAGCAAGTGATGAACACAACTAAAGTGAAAGAGAGAAAAAAATTTACAATAAAACTATTTGGACAGCAGCAGTGACATGAGTTTGAAAAATCACTAAAAATAGTAGAAATTGAATTATAAGTTGTATGAGATATCGATTTAAATCTTATTGAGTCTATTTTCATATAAAAGAAGCATATCAAACAAATGATTCGTACATTTTGAGATATTTGAATTTCTGTAAGACTGGTTATGTGATCCTCTATTCTTCCTTGTAAAAATCATTAAAAATGGTACCAAAATAATTGTGGGATATAATTTATATGCATGAAATCCTGAATGAGTCTACTTTGAAATGAACTAAACAAGAAGGTCATATGAACTCAGTACGAGGAGAAAATTTATTCTTAGTGTAGAGAGATCAGAATAGTCAGACAGTAAAATAGGTGAATCTTTAATGAATAAACTGTATTGATTGACTAAACCAAAAATTCTGGAAATTTTATGGTAAGAAGATATGTGAGTCTAGTTTCATGGAAATTTAATGTATCTTAATTTGGAGTTTTGTAGCTCCAAACATAAATAATTTAGTGAATGTAACTCGAGTAGACAGCTTGAGATGAACATGAATAAAAAGTGGAACTATATTCAATTATGATTGTATTATCTTGAGAACATATTGTGAAGATTTATAAAAGCTTGTTAATAAATCACTTATTATTTACATACTTACTTACTAAGCTTTGTAGCTTACTCCGTTCATTTCCCATATCTTATAGGGTTGTATGCTAACTCGAGTTAGAGATCGCCAGAGATGTAATCACACTATCAAGCTATCATCGTGGGGTAAAAGTGAATACAAACCTCTTAAGTTTATAGCATGTATAGGAGACTTAGTCCTTTGTATATGTCATAATTGGTTTGCCCTAAAATGTTGGCCTTTAATATTTAGCAATTCATTTTGTATAATTTGGATGAAATTTTATGACTCAGTTTAATACATTTTCAAGTGTATGTGTTTTGGTAATGCCTTGTACCCTATTCTGGTGTTGAATATGGGTAAGGGGTGTTACATTTAGTGGTATCAGAGCTATGGTTTAGTCGATTCTCAGACTAACATAGCATATGTGAGTCTAGCTATACATGCCATGTTACTACTCGTGATAGTGTGATATCTCCCGACTCTGACGAAATTGTTTTGTTAAGACAAAGATGACTTCCAACCGAGCCATTTTTCGATAATACTGATAATGATATTGAAATGATTGAGACGTGCTTATGATGTGTCAGAATTTGGAAAGGTATGAATAGAAGTTCACGATATATATGTGTTAATGTACTAAATGAGATAACCACAAGTTGAGAAATGTGAAAAGTGGAATGAAATGAAAGTTTACATGGTGATAAGCCCATCCATGTTTGTTTGGCATGCATATGATGTTATGTGCCCAACATATTTGATTAAGTGAATACGATAAGTAAATTTTCTCAAATTGACAAAATGTGTGTTTATGTACACTTGTTTGAATAAGATAATCGAAAACGTTCGTGTAACATGACTATGTATATTAATTAGCTTTAAGTGAATTATGTAATTGTGATTATATGATGTTAGTGATGAATACAAAGTCATATGTATGTATTTATGAGAGTTAAGTCAGAAGCTTTACGATCTCACCCCCTTACCAGTTTTGTTTTATAATGAAAATTCACGAGAACCATGTGGAATAAGTCCATAAATGTGAAACTAAAAAGTTTAGTGGTGATATGCTTAGTAATGCATATAGAGATAAGAATAGTTTGGAAAGTGGAAACAATTTTGGAAGGATATTAGAATGTTTTAAAGATTATACAGATTATGCAACGTCAAGGATAAAGGAGAAGTTAGTCTCGGCTAATCGACTTATTTAGATATGATGTCTAAAGTACGTGTTTGCTGAAATTTTTCCCGAATTGATTTTCGTTAGTGAGTGGAATAATATGGGGTTCATGATGACAAAATTAATCAGAGAAATGATATTTGAGTAGTAAAGATGTCTGTGTGTATGACAGTTACAGTTGAAATAAATATGATGATCTTTTCTGTGTATTCTATATATTCTCTTATCCTTAGAGATATGTATGTAATTGTTCAATTTCTGATGGAGTTCTTACGTTGAGAAGCTAACTATGATGTTAGACGAATGCCTGTTGGTGCAGGTGGGTTTATGATTGGTATTTCTTTATCTCTTGAATTCTATTTAAATATGTTGGAATGAAGTCGATGGTAAAATTTATGTGAGACTATTCTTATATTTCTACCGATTATGGTTTTGTTTTATATATACAGAAATATATTATCTACGTTATGATAGAAGTCCGAGTCGGTAAGCATTGTTTTTCTCTTTGGGTTTCTCGGAGGAATCATCGGGATCTCATTATTTTCTTGTGAGTTATGTTCTCAAACTTACGGAATGGTATCGTATTTAGGGTTTTCTTATCGCCCTTATTGTGCAAATTATCAAACATGGCTCATCCTTAAAGTATGTTCTTTGGTCTATGATGGCTATGTTTAGTATGATTGTATTTCTGGATTCGATAATAGGAATGTGGTGATTCTGGTATCAAGGTTTCTCAAATTTTCGTGGAAGAAATTGATATTGGCAAGGGTATAAATGGTAAGAACACAAGCTTAAATTATATAGCAGTTTTCTTTCCTCAGGTAAGTTTGATTAAAGTTAATTAGTTCAATCAAGATATCTATTTCTTTGAGCTAATACGGTTTAAAAGATCTTTGATTTGCATGCTAAAATAATTTTGAAAGATTGTATATTCGAGTTGTATCCTCATCATGAAGAAAAGAGTATATTGATATGTTATTATTCGATAGCTGAAATCAACTCAGTTGTTTTTATATGAGTGAACTGATTTGTTGAGATATGATTTGAGTTATGTATATTTAAACATGCCTTAACTAAGAGAATAAATTTTGTGTATTCACGAGTATGAAGACGGATAGTCAAAATAAAGAAATTATATTTTAGAAAGCATAATACAGAGATATGCTTGTTGGATTATTCTAACCGGATGATGTTATTATAAGTTAAAGTTGGTCTGATTGGAAAAGTTATCATATTTGTGAAAGTTTGAATGGTCTTGGTATACTAACAAAGTTAAAGCAATTGAAGGTATTATTAACCGAAGCTCTAGTTTTGAGTTCAGTTGGAATTAAGTAATGAGTTTATGATTTTTTTTCAGTGATGCACTAGTGAGCAGATTAGAATGAGTTTTATTGCTAGAATATAAAGTGATGGTTCATGTTTTCATACGGTTAATGTCACATTAAAAAGAACTATTCGACTAGTGATTTAGAGATGGTTATTATTATGTCTGTATTGAAAAATTTGATGACACTGTTTGTTTAACGAGGATTTTCATATGTTTCCTAGTTTTGAGAGTTTAATATATCTGATGGCATAGCAAAATTTGAGTTTAAGACAGTGGTTATGAAATAAGCCATTGAAAGATTGTGAGTGATTATCGATTGATCTGTGGGAAGCCAAGAGAAATACTAGTGGGTTGTTTTTGAACGTTTGATAGAATTGGCATAATAATTTCAATATGTATCGATTCTTTGTTTGATAGAATTCACTGAGTTCTATTAGGATTCAGATCGATGATAGAGTGTTTCTTAAAGTATCGTCTTGAAAGAGATTATTTAGTGATGATGGAAATTAAGAGAAAGATACTAAACCACTCTTCTGGCAAGATTTTCGAGGATGAAAATCCTAAAAGAGGGGAAGAAATGTAACATCCTGAATTAGGGCCTAGTCAGAACAGTGGTTTCGGGACCACAAATTCGACGTAATAAAATTTATTTTTATTATATTTTTATGGTCTACAATTTCACGAAAGATTTCGTGAAAATTTCGTTCGAAAATTTCGACGTTTGGGCACTCAATTTAGTCAAAAAGACTAAACTGTAAAAAATGAAAAAGTTGAGTTCTACATGTTGGAGGTGTCCAATTGTTATGAAATTTTAAATTGGAGGTCCTTAAATGATAATTAGACCATTGGTTAAGTTGGTGGACAAAAATGGACATGGATGGGTATGTTTCAAAAGATTTTTTAAGGGGCATTTTGGCAATTTAGTGAATTAAATGAATTAAAAACAAAATTTAAATGCCAAATATGTCCATCTTCTTCATTAGGAAGAAATTACAAGGGTTCTCTGTGGCTAGGGTTTGTTTCAAGCTTCAAGCTCCATAGTAAGTGATTCCAAGCCCCGTTTTTAATGTTCTTTACGTTTTTGGAATCCCGGTAATTTGGTTTAACTTATTCTAGCAATAATTTAACCTAGGGTTCATATTTGGAAAAATACTCATAGGTGAAATGTGTTTATTTTGATATTTTATGATAGAATATGAAGGATGAAATTATGTTAAACAACTTTTTCTAAGCGATTTTACGTGAAAGCGAGTAAAACGACATAATCGGTAAAAATACTTAATGTTCATAAGTACATGTTAGAGTGAGAATTTGATGTTGCTATAGAAGGGAAAAATGTTAAGCATGTTATAAAACATAAGAATAAGGGATGAAGTTTAATTTTTGAGCCTAGGGGAAAGATTGTAGTTATGCAAAAGTTTAAGGGTAAAATTGTAATTTTTCTAAAGTTTGAGTTAGTGACTGTTTTGAGTAGTAAATTAATTAAATAAGTGAAATGTGATGTTTTAGACCCCAAAAAAAAAATGAGATTTGGACTTAGAGCTGGAGGAAAATTGAAAAATTGAGAAACTTGGTAAAATGACCGTTTAGGCATTCGAGGTAAATTCGTGTGTTAATAATAATGCAATACCATGCTTGAATTGTAATTTTCTATTGATATGGCATAAATTGTATGATTTAATATGTTTAGGAGAAGTTGATGGATGGAATGTATGGTATGGAAAATGTGATGTTTATTGTGTCATGTGAAATTGAATGGCAAATTAATGTTACAGGAATTGAATATTAAATTAATATTACATGGGTTGTATGAGTTGCTACACGGTTGTACCTGACGAGATTTCGACAAGAAAGTTTATATGTAAATAATGCATTTATGTAAATAATTATTTTTCTAGATATTATGGAAATCATTGGGTGATAACTAAAATATGAAAATGAATGGAATGGGAAATTCTCGATTGAACCTTCGAAAAATCGAGAGATACGGACAATATGTTGCTAGGTCACACGAGTGATAAGGGACCTTCACCGTGTGCACAAGAAAGCTACTAGATGGAAAAATTTGATATGTAGCTAGGCCACATGGATGATAAGGGACTTTCACCATGTGTGCAAGAAAGCTACGGGATAATAATTTCATATGTGTAATACTGTGTGTATACCATGTGTACAAGAAAGTTACGGGTTATGAGTAGCTAGGTCACATGAGTGGTTCCTAGTGTTGGACACCAAGTAGACAAGAAAGCTACGAGATGGAATGGCTAGGTCACATGGGTGATAAGGGACCTTCACCATGTGTGCAAGAAAGCTGAATCATGTGTAGGTGGAGCTATGTGCTGAGACCACCGAGTATCAGGCACTTTCCAAAGGGGTTTAACGAGATAATTTAGTAATGATGATTGGTGCGATCATGTTATGATTAAGTGCAAGTGTGAATTTGACCAATTGAGAAATGTGGCAAATATATGTATGAACTATATGTTCGATATGTAATAGGTAATTAGAAAGGTTGGTATAAGAAAGTGATGAACACAACTAAAGTGAAAGAGAGAGGAAAAATTTACAATAAAACTGTTTGGATAGCAGCAGTGACATGAGTTTGAAAAATCACCAAAAATAGTAGAGATTGAATTATAAGTTGTATGAGATATTGATTTAAATATTATTGAGTTTATTTTCATATAAAAGAAATATAGAAAACAAATAATTCGTAAATTTGGAGATATTTGAATTTCTATGAGACTGGTTCAGAATGATTACGTGATCCCCTATTCTTCATTGTAAAAATCATTAAAACTTATACAAAAATAATTGTGGGATATAATTTATATGCCTGAAATCCTGAATGAGCATAATTTCAAATGAACTAAATAATTAGGTCATATGAACTCTGTATGAGGAGAAAATTGATTCGTAGTGAGGAGAGCACCGAATAGTTGAATAGTAAAATAGGGGAATCTTTAATGAATAAACTGTATTAATTGGCTAAACCAAAAATTCTGGAAATTTTATGGTAAGAAGATATGTGAGTCTAGTTTCATGGAAAATTAATGGATCTTAATTTGGAGTTCGGTAGCTTTAGATATAAATAATTTAGTGACTGTGACTCGAGTAGATAGCTTGAGATGAACATGAATAAAAAGTGGAACTATGTTTAATTATGATTGTATTATCTTGAGAACATATTGTGAAGATTTATAAAAGCACATTAATAAATCACTATTATTTATATACTTACTTACTAACATTTGTAGCTTACTTCCCTTCATTTCCCATATCTTATAGGGTTATATGTTAACTCGAGTTGGAGATCGCCGGAGATGTAATCACACTATCAAGCTATCATCGTGAGGTAAAAGTGAATACAAACCTCTTAAGTTTATGGCATGTATAGGAGACTTAGTGATTTGTATATGTCATAATTGGTTTGGCCTAAAATGTTGGCCTTTAATATTTAGCAGTTCATTTTGTATAATTTGGATGAAATTTTATGACTCGGTTTAATACGTTTTCAAGTGTATGTGTTTTGGTAATGCCTCATACCCTATTCTGCGTTGAATATGGGTAAGGGGTGTTACAATGCCTCTTCGCCAGCGTGAATGGCATAAGTCCTCGCAGGTGCCCTACCCTCGGGTCTCGCAGCCTGTTCTCTAGGGTTACCTATACCACCTGCCCAACTTCCAGGGTTCCTCTGCAGTCTGCCTTTGACCATACCCCTAGATTCTGGGTTCTGAGTTCTCTCTTCTTTCATCATTTCAGGATAATCTTTTATAAAGTGATCCTGGGAACCACATCTGAAACAAGCATTTTCATGCGCTCGATATTCACTGAGATTACGTCTACCACACTGTGGGCATTCAGGTCTATCAGATCAAATATTCCGCACACTAGCGACTGAAGTAGTCTGTGCCTTATTTCCCGAATACTGCTTAATCTTATCCTTCTTTAAAAACCAATGGAAGTAGTTGATCAGGTGGAGAAATCTCTTGACTTCTTGGAAGAGGATTGGAATGACTTATTCCACTATCTCTTTTTCGAGTCATGAGACTCCATTTTAGATTTTCTCTTCTCTTTTACTAACTCTTCAGCTTTACAAGCCCTCTCCACTAACACCACAAATTATTTTAATTCTAGGACAACAACAAACAACTTGATGTCATCATTTAGTCTGTCTTCAAATCTCTTGCTCATGATGGCCTTGGTGGATACACACTCTCGAGCGTATTTGTTGAGTCGTACAAACTCGCGCTCATAATCAGTCACAGACATCTTACCTTGCTTCAATTCTAAGAATTCCTTTCTTTCTGTTCCACAAACCTTTGGCTGATACACTTTTTCTTAAACTCTTCTTTAAAGATTTCCTGTGTGATCTTTTCTCTTGATACAACCGACACCAAGGTGTTACACCATTGATAGCCAGAATCTCTTAAAAGAGAAACTACACACTTCAAGCATTCCTCAGATGTGCATGATAATTCATTAAATCCCCTGATGGTATTTTCTAACCAAAACTCAGCCTTTTCGGATCATCATATCTTTTAGCCCGAAATTCATCTGCCCCATATTTCCTAACCATATCAATTGGAGGTTTGTCTCCTCTTACCACCTCTACTACTTGAGGGGCTACTGGGATAGGTTGAGGAATAGGCGGGGGTGGAGGGGGTTGTGCATTCGGGTTCGTATGAACGAACTCTGTATACCATGTGTTCATCATATGGAGGAAGGTTTCTCTAGCCTCTTCTCCTCCTCTCTGACTCATCATAGTGGGTCTATTCTCATCCTCATCAGGTACTATCCCTTCAGCGGGAGCCGGCGCATTGCTTTCTACATCATCTGCCACTGCTCTTTTAGGATCTATTTACTATATGTATAAACATAATTTTAGTCGTTAGGATTCATCACACTATCATTATAAAAACATTCTTACATATGGCATGTATAGCTAGACTCTTACTTATGTTATGTTGCTCTTAGAACTGACTAAATCGTAGCACTGGTACCACTAAATGTAACATCCCATACCCAAGTCCGGGGCTGGGACTAGATATGAGACATTACTATACTTGAAGTTTCCTAAACATATATTTACGGGCTATAAAATTTTGTTCCAAAAGAAAAACTTCTCTTTCTTTGTCAAACATACATTTCATGGGCCTATGAGGCTTTAAACTTGCATCTGGAGTCTTTCGGAACTTAACAAAAACTTTTCCTTACAACAGGGGTACACACCTGTATGACTTGGGACACGCCTGTGTACCCCTAAGACATGCTTGTGCCCTTCACCCGTGGTCGACACTGGCCAATTACACACGGCCTCGACATGCCCGTGGCTCTAGACCGTGTGCCATACCTTGACACACTGGCTTATTCACACAGCTTGGAGCACACATCCATGTGCTAATCATGTGTCACACAAGACCTATACAAATAGCTATGGGGTTAGCCCGTATTCTATTCTGACTTAAGACACTAACATGCAGGGAACACACGGCCTAGACACAATGATAAATCGTAAAAGTAACATATTTTAACCCCATATTTAGCATGCTTTTGGTTGATTTAGCCCTTCATTTATGTAAAAAGGTGCTCTTAATCCTTTCTTTTCATGTTTTATACTCAGGAAAGCACCCATGGACGAAAAGAACGAGAAACGGGCTTAAAACGACAAATTTGGGCCAAAGTGGAAAATGACACGGCCTGGACTTCAACTTGACAATTAGCTAAAATACGACCATGCCACGATTTACATGGACGTGCCCCAATCGACAGAATTGAGAAATTGCCTGAAAATGATTTACACGGTTGTGTACCATGGTCGTGCCCCTACCGCGAGAGAGAGCAATTTCACTCGGATTTGGATACTTTGAGGTAAAGAAACACATTCCAAAGATTATTCAAACACTCGAGTAGGAAGTATACTTGAATTAGGACACTTAAAGGCCAAGTAAACCATTCTAAAAGTCTATATAAATACCCTAAGTGTATTCTGAAAGTGGGACGGTTAGCTAGGCCAAGAAGCCGAGCCAGAAGGTTAGATTTGTGGGAATTACTCAAATATAGCCAGTGGATCCATCTCAAGGAGCTAGAATTCTACTCAAGATGGCAGATTTCTCCTTCAATTCCTTTAGGGGGTTTTAGGGATTTCTTATGTTTTGTTTTATCTTTTCTCTTGAGATGTTTTCTTTATTCATGATGAACTAAACACTTCAGATACCTGAAGGGGATGAAACCTAGATGAATCTTGTTATTAATTTCTAAATTGCATGATAAATACTTAGTTTGTTCTTAATTATGCATGCTTAATCCAAATTTGATATGCTTAGGTAGAGGAGCAATAGACCCTGCTTAAGAGTAGATCTAGCATAATTAAGCGGAGTTGATTGCACGCCTAGAGATAGGGTGACGAGATTTTATCGGATTAGGGTGAAACCTAATATAGGAGTCCATAGATCGATTTACTACTATTCTAGGGGGTTATTATTTGAGAAAGGGACTTTCGTTAATTAACCTAGGGTTAGATGTTATTTGCCTCGAGAGAGGGTTTAATATATGTTAGGGAGTCTTACGGATCAAACTAAGTGAATAAATCATATGGTTCAATGTTAAATAACAAGTGAAGTCTAGGTGGATTCTTCCTGAGGGTATCATCGTGATCAACTGAGTTTCTCTTCAAGTTATTTCCCAATTTGTTCTTTTTGTCTTTGCGTCTTTAGTTTAGTAGTCATTAATATAGATTAAAACAACTTCACTTAGTTTAGGCTAAATAACAAAAAGAAAGTTAGTATTAGTACTTTTAGTTCCTTTAGGTTCGACAATCTGGTCTTGCCTAAGCTATACTACTGTTCGATAGGTACACTTGCCTTTAATCGTTCTCAGAGTTAGTTTCTAGGCTCAGTCATTCTCTTTATAAATTTTAAAACTCGATAAAACAACGATCAAGTTTTTGGCACCGTTGTCGAGGAATTAAAATATTTAGAAAACTCTATTTTTATTACTTTAGCCATTATTTTTATTTGTATTTTTGGAATTTATTATTTTACTCTTGCTAATTTTTCTTTCTTTTCCTAGCAGGTACCTCTAGTTTATGACTAGAAGGAACCCGACAGGACCTCTAGTATACGATAGTGATATTGAAGCTATTGCTCGTAGGAATCGTAGAGAAAATAGGCGAGCCCTAAATTACATAGAAGAGGAGCGAGAAGGTAGATCCAATCCTAGTGAAGTGATGGACGAGAATAATCCACCACGAGATGTGGGAGAAAACAATGCTCTGCGTACTATGTATGATTATGCTAAACCTCATTTAACAGGAGCTGAATCTAGTATTGTTAGGCTTGCTATAGCTACTAATAATTTTGAATTAAAGCCTAACACAATATAAATGATTCAATAATTTGCTTAATTTGATGGTTTGCAGGACGAAGACCCGGATACTCATATAGCCAATTTTTTAGAGTTATGTGATACTTTCAAAATAAGTGGCATTTCTGATGATGCCATTCATCTTCGGTTATTTCCCTTTTCATTAAGGAATAAAGCCAAACAGTGGTTATACTCGTTACCACTAGGGTCAATCACTACATGGGACCAAATGACCGAAAATTTTTAATTAAAATATTTCCCACCGGCCAAAACGGCCAAATTTTGGAATGATATCTCTTCTTTTGTGGAGATGGATTTAGAAACATTATACAACACATGGGAGGGATACAAGGATCTCTTGAGAAGGTGTCCACACCATGGTCTACCCTTGTGGCTACAAGTCCAAACTTTCTATAATGGTGTAAACCCCTCAACGAGGCAACTAATCGATTCAGCTACCGGTGGAACCCTAAAAATAGAACTCCTGAAGCAGCCTACGAGTTCATTGAAGAGATGTCACTGAATAACTATCAGTGGCAAGTTACAAGGACAAAACTGACAAAATCAGTCGGAGTTTACAACCTCGATGCAGCAACCATGCTATCAACATAGGTAGAGATGATGAATAAAAAGGTTGATAGTTTGTGTTCTTCGCAGGAACATCTAGTAATGCAGTGCAACGCAAGTGGAACTGTGGCGAATCCTGAGTACCCACCCTACCAACCGGACGCAGGGAGTGAACAGATGAACTATATAGGTAATAAATTAGATCCAATAATAATCCTTATAGTAATAACTACAATCCAGGTTGGAGGAACCACCCAAATTTTTTATGGGGAGGCCAAGGAAACCAAGGAAATCAAAGACAACAACCTCCTCAAAATTTCCAAAATCAGCTATATCCGCAAGAGAAGAAGCCAAACCTCGAAGAGATGCTGACAAAATTAATGCCAAACACAGAAAATTGTTTCCAAGAAACTGAGAAAACAATTAAAAGCAACGAGAACCGAGTCAGGGAACTTGCTAAGTCAGTCAAGGAAGCCACTAATGTAGTCGAACGACTCGTAAAGCTAATGTCAGAATGACCGAAAGGACGACTGCCAAGTAACACCGAGATTAACCAAAAGGAGCAAATTCAAGCCAACTCAGCTCATGAAAGTAAGGGGTTTGATGAACCTAAGCTAATACAAGAAAACAAGGTAGAAGAAGTTAAGGTAGAGGTAACATAAAAAAAGCCAAAATCGGTAATCAAGGAGTACCAACGTCGCATACCTTATCCCGAAGCGATGAAAATAGACGATTTAGAGGATCAGTTCGGTAAGTTTCTTAAACTCTTAAAGAAAATACATATTAACTTACCTCTTTTTGAAGCTCTTTTTCAGATGCAAGACTCGAGGAAAATTTTAAAACAGCTCTTGACGAACAAACACAAATTAGACGAAGAGCAAGCATGCTCAGCAATGTTACAGAATAGACTACCACAAAAGATAAAAGATCCAAGGAGCTTTACAATTCCATGTTTAATTGGTAGTTTAGCTATTGATAATGCGTTAACTGATTTAGGGGCAAGCATAAATGTCATGCCTTATACATTATTTAAACGACTAGGCCTAAGGAAGCCCATACAAACTAGGATGAGTGTACAATTAGCTGATAAGACTGTTAGAATTCCTAGGGGCATTATCGAAGATGTTCTTGTCAAAATAGATAAATTTTTGTTCCCAGTAGATTTTGTTGTCTTAGATATGGATGAGGATAATACAATCTCCTTAATTTTAGGAAGACCCTTCCTAGCAACTGCCAAGACTAAAATTGATGTTGCCACACGAGAGCTCATACTTTGTGTAGGTGACGAATCAATCAGTCTTCAAGCTCTTGACTCGGCCAGGACAACAATTGATGAAGTTAAGAAAGACAATTCAGTTGATAATCAATTTGTACAACCTTCATCGCAGGAAATACCACATGAAGACAAACCTGAGCCAAATCATAGAACCTAACCTGACAAAGAGAAGGATCAAAACCTTAAGGTCAACAGACTAAAAAAGCAGAAGACACACGTCAAAGAAGAACCACACGATGTAAAACAAGAGGAACCACTAGAAAAGCTTGTAGGAACATCGAATCACTTCAAAATAGGAGACTAAGTACTGTTAGACAAAGCAGATCCGCACATCATCACAACAGACCTGAAGCCAAAGGGAGAAATCCTTCTTAAGGTACATAATATCTTCCCACACGGAATAGTCAAGGTAAGCAACCCAACATTCGACACCTCTAAGGTAAATTCTTCTCGACTTGAACTTTGTTAAGAAAATAGAACTATAAGCATGAGGGAAGATATTCAAACCTTTAAACCTCTCTGATTTTTTCTATGTCGAGGAAAGTCTAGCTTAAGACTATAAACGAGCGCTTCTCGGGAGGCAACTAGAGCACTAACCCTACTTTTTTTACATTTGTTTTCATTTCATTTTATTTTCTTTCACTTTTTCTTTGTAAACTAACCAAAAGTGCATATTTCTAGGACACGACCTTATACACGGCTGTGTCCATGGCCTGTGTGGACCACTGGAATCCCTATACTGACATAGCAGAGGTCATGCAAATCAAATCCCAACCACTTTTCAATGTCACGGATCCAACCACTCCCCCACAAGCACCAGTAAATTGGCACGGCCGTGCTCTACGACCGTGTGAAGCTATTGACTTACCAGACACGGGAAAAACACGCCCAAGCTACCCAACTGTGCCAACACACTGCCTTTTTAGGAACGGGCGTGGGGGAACAAACATGCCTAGACACACGGCCATGTGATGCGGCCATGTAATTCAACACACCTTTGGTGCATGGGCGTGGGAAAATGTTAGAAGCCAAAATTCTATTTAAACCCCACCCTTTCCCCTCTTCCACCTCACCCTCCTTCCCCCTTTCTTTCTTCCTTCTTCTTATCATATTTCCTCTCTCTCCTTTTCTTCTAACATTCCTATAACTCTTGAGACATGAAAGCCATGCCAAAGAAGGGTGAAAGGCCAACCACAATCTCCTCAAAAGAGACCGATTCACATGAGTTCATGCTGGCAGCTTCAGTTATTCGACAAGCCAAGGGTCTTTGAGACAATTTTGTTTTTATTTTTCTTTTCTCTTTTGCTTCAATTTCCTTATCTTTACTTCTCTTCTACTCAATTTAGATTATTTTGTTTTAGTTTCTTCGTTTTAGGTTCTAAAGGCTTCTTGGGAATCACACACCACAACCTTAGAGATCACACCCAACTCGCGAACCATCCAATAATAAGGACTCCTTAGTCCATTAGTCTTTCCTTTTAATTTTAGTTTTCTTTTTAGTCTCGTTCTCTTTATTTTCTTTATTTTTAATTATATTATTAGTATATTTTTAATGTTTCTTTAAATTTCCTGGCTACATCTTTGTAGGCTCCCCAATTTCTTCATCTAGCACAATGCTTGTCGATAGCCACCACACCAGGCCCATAGAAAATGCCACCACCTCCAAATCGACAAGGGAACAAGGAATTCATCCAAAATTTAGGAAGTGTTTGTAACATCCCAATGTTGGGCCTAGTAGGATTGGGCCCATTGGGCCTTAGGCATAGTAATGTTTAAAATTTTTGGGAACAAGAGAACGGCTTTAATGTAAGTTGGATCTAGTAGGTGAGTGATTTTGGAAGGTTAGTGGGCTTCTATAAAGTCTCGGGATCAAACTTAGGCTTAGAAAAAATTTTGGTTTTAGGTGAAAAAAACCTTAGGAGTTAGTAGGTAGGATTTAAGATTAAAATGTGGAGGAAAATGACACAAGTGTAGTGTCTGGTGTAGTGGCAAAGTGACGCCACATAAGAGGCAAGGGGGTGACGCCAAAAAGGAAGGAAGAAGGTCCAAGGTTCAAGTCTTGGCTCTTGCATTTTGGTTTTCTTTTTATATGGACTTTAGAATTTGGCCATAGGTTTATATTTAGTTGCGCATGATGTTAGACACAAGGAGCTAGTTGGTAAAGTGGCTAGCAGCGTGGATTATGCTACAAGGGGAGCCTGGGTTCGAATCTCATGACAAGCAAGGGAGTATTTATTTTGAGGATTGGACGGGAGGAGTTTGAGTTGGATTTAAACTCTACTGACGGAGGGATCCCACATCGGAAAGATATAAAGAAGGAAGGTAAGAAGCTAGCTATATATAGAGCTGTCTAAGAGGAGAGTAAGCATACATGGTTGGCGTTGGGCAGAGGAGTGTTCGGAGCGCGATTTAGCAGCTTTAGATTCCTATCAGGTGTGTACTCTCTCTATATAGTTGTAGAGCGGCAAATCTGAAATCTGCTCACACACTGCGATGGTAGCCACATGAGCGTCTTGGCCTTTGTGGGAAGCTTCGACGCGATAGTCGACACCACCATGAGTATTATTGTGGGTGTGGGTAATTGGGCCATATGGCTGAAAGGGCTGTGGGCCCAATGGGCTCGGGGCCCATATGAGTAAATTGTATGATTGAGTAGTAGATAGTGAACTAGACTATGTGAATCTCATATATGTTTCTAGGTTTGGGCTAAATGGGCCACACGAGGTGTGGGCCCACTTGGGCCGAGAATGGGCCTTAGGCCCATTCGCATTATTATCTCTGTTTAGAATACTTGAGTCGTTCGAGGCGACAGTGGACCTTTTGTTGGGTCGTTAACACCCTGATTTGTGAAATTACTGAAATACCCCAAATTAAAAAATTACCAAAATACCCCTGGTTTGTAAAATTACCAAAATACCCCTGGTTTGTAAAATTACCTAAATACCCCTGGTTTGTAAAATCACTAAAACACCCCTAGTTTGTAAAATTACCGAAATACCCCTGGTTTGTAAAATTACCGAATTACCCTTGGTAGGTAAACTACTAAAATACCCTTGGTAGGTAAATTACTAAAATACCCTCAGTAGGTAAAATTACCATTATACCCTTAAGGGTTGATTAGCGTGATTGTGTGTAAAATATTCACACTCTATTATTAATATGTGTTATTAACTGTTTGGTTGAAAAGCCGAAGTGACTGAATAGGAAGTCGTTATACCCTTGTGGGTAAGCCTGGGGATACCAGGTAAGTGACTATAACGTTTCTTATTTATGGGTTGCCTTATACCGCATTAATTGATATTGGGTCGACACATTCATATTGCTAGTATGTATTAGAGCCCAAAATGTAACACCCTAAACCCGGCCCAAACGTTACGATCGAATCTGGTATGTCACAGGGTAAATTGGAAATGATCTTTCAGTGATTTTGGGAAAAACCCTAAATTTTTAAAAAAAACTTTCCGATTAAAGCAACGACTTTGTGTTTAAACAATCAGTTTCAAGCTACTTCCAAAAAAAGGTTACTTCGACAAGTGTTATCATTGTTAAGAAAATCCAAAGTTTCATCAAAATAACTTGTAAACCATTCGTTACTATTTTTGAAAGATAGTTGTTTAATCATTTTAGGAAAAATCCCGATTTGAGCATGTATTAATAACAAGTAACCAAAGTAAATACTAAAACCAAATTAAAAATTACCAAAGGACTTATTACAAGGAAATCCCCAAATAAAAACTAACTTTAAGCAGTGAAAAGTTCATAAAATAAATATAACGTCTTTTATGGGCTCTACGAGTCCACCTCGGCTCCCATATCCACGATCTACTGATTACATGAAATATTAGGGAAAGGGTGAGTCATAGTGACTCAATGTGTAAATTCTCCCACATTATACAAACGGCTTATGGCCCACAATCACACATTGGGTCTTAGCCCATATAAAAAACATACAAATACATGAATGCTATAAGCCCAACCCAAACCTAGTTTTTCCATCCTCTACACACCAACCCGTACCAGCCCATCACACCGTGGGGATTTCTACAATCAACCCTCCATCCACTACACACCATTTCGACAGTCATGCTGCCAGTCATAAACCGATCACTAGGTGACCAAATATTACATCGTGGCTTAGCCACCGATCACAATGTGACCAATTAAAATATATATATCGTGGCTTAGCCACGGATCACTATGTGACCCAATTAATGTATGTACATATATATATATACGTGACCAAATAATCATGCTCTTCCCCTTCATGTCAAACCCATACCCCATGAACTACATACATATCCTAACGAATACAACATGCTATCCATAACACAATAGATTACCACACGTATATCCGTCCATGTAAAGAAAATGATACGGTCACGTACCTGACATTCCTAGCCTTACCCCTAAGGGCATCACGACTGTCTACACAGCCTTTTTTAGCTTTTCAGCCTACACAAACGTTAGTACAGATAAATTAAAGTGTGTGGAGGTTTACACACCTGATAACATGCAATACCACGCTTTTTATGTTGACACTATCGCTAATAGGAACCACTGCTTCTCCTTAATCTGCTCTACCCAAGTCGGCTTCACCTGAAGCTCAGCTAATAAACTCCCATATTCATACAGGCTCAGATGGACAAACATCACCCTCAGATCTGAGATTACCTTCTGACTTGGCTCATCTGCCACTACATTAGCTTTACCCGGATGGTACTCAATCGAACAATCGTAATCCTTTAATAACTCAATCCACCTCCTCTGCCTCAGGTTCAACTCCTTCTGCGTAAGGAGATATTTCAAACTCTTATGATATGTATAAATGACAAATTTCTCTCCATACAGATAATGTCTCCAGATCTTCAAGGCAAAAACCACCGCTGCCAACTCCAAATCGTGCGTGGGATAATTTAGTGTTTCTATAGATTTCCTTGCTACATCTTTGATGGCTCCCCAATTTCTTCATCTAGCACAATGCTTATCGGTAGCCACCACACCAAGCCCATAGAAAATGCCACCACCTCCAAATAGACAAGGGAACAAGGAATTCATCCAAAATTCAGGAAGTATTACTTCTCCCCTTCTTTTTTGATTTTATTATTAAATAATTGTTTATCTATCTTTTTACATTGAGGGCAATATACATCTTAAGTGTGGGGGGTAAAAGTACCTAACTTTTTGCATTATTCCAAAGTCCTGAATTTTAGTCTTGTTCCTAAGTAATTTTCTCACATTATCAATTAGGGTGAAATTTCTAATGATTTATGATTTTTATCGATATGTTTTTGAGTAAGTCATTAATAATTGTGCATTGATGATTAAATTTGAAGAATACTAGAGAATCAAGCATGATAAGTCTATTTTTCAACAATCAAAAGTTTTCTAGGTTGTTGAATTGAATTTAAATATTACCTTGAAGTTTGAAATTTACAGAGATTGATGTCAAATACCCATAATTTTTGTGAGATTTATAGCCTTATACAGCATGTATTCTTTTTCATGCTCATTTTATTAATTATGAGTGTGTCAACACTGAATTATTATTCTAGAACTTGCCTTTATTATACATGTCGAGACCACATTAATGATTTGATATACTGAGATGATAAATGCACCTAGGTTTTAACCCATTCACTCCACTAAAAAGCCTATCTTCACAAATTAACCCTTAGTGAGCCCAGTTGATCCTAACAACCCTTTTTATTGATTCACCCACTAATATTAAACTAAAAACCCCGCCCGTATTTGTTATCACCATTCCTTTGACTACCCTTCTATCGAGAATTGATTTGATCAGTTGTCTAATTACTTATTTCCAGTTGATAAAGTTCCTTCTTATTATGTATTTATTAGTTTGTTCTTAAAAAAAATAAAGTATATTCATTATTAGTTCTGTAATTAAGAGAGCTTATACATTTAAATCCAGCATCTTGAAGAAGAAGCTCGTATTATTTGTATTTAAATTTTCATGAGATATAATTATTTAGGTTATTAGTTCATTTTTTCTAGTTAGGTAATTTGTCAAATCAATCTCGATTCTAACCTTCTAATTCAGCCTTTATCCACACCTTTAACCCAAGCCACATTACAACCCTATCAAAGACCTTTTGATTTGTGTATCATCTCATATTATAGTGGTGGATATTTGATTTTCAAGCAAGCCTATAGGATTAACTTTTCAGGTTCAACTTATGAGTGCTTTTTCTTGAATCTTAAACACTTCAAGTGCTTTGAGTGAATCTTTAGTGAGGATGTCAATCCTAGCCGATTTTGAATTAAAGGTAATTATTTAGATAAGGGAAACACCTATGTTTTCGTGTTACAAATATATGACTTAGAATTGTTTGAATCTTTAAGAGTCTTTGAGTTAAATTATCCATGTATAAATTATCTATGAATTATGATAAGGCATTGTTGATAGGAATTCTGAATTATGGAAAGTTCGTTTTAATTATAAGTTGAGAATTTTACTTGAGGACAAGCAAAAGATTAAGTGTAGGGGTATTTGATAAACCGTAAAAGTAACATATTTTAAACCATATTTACCATGATTTTGGATGATTTAGCCCTTGATTTATGTAAAAGGTGCTCTTAATCCTTTCTTTTCAAGTTTTATACTTAGGAAAGCACTCGAGGACAAAAAGAATGAGAAACGAGCTTAAAATAGGCAAATTTAGGCCAAAGTGGAAATCGATACGGCCTGGACTTCAAGCCACATGACCGTGCCTTGACAATTAGCTAAGACACGGCCATGCCATGATTTACGCAGTCGTGCCCCAATCGACAGAATTGAGATATGGCCTGAAGATGATTTACACGGGCGTGTACCATAGCCGTGCCCCTGCCACGGGAGAGAGTAATTTCACTCGAATTTAGATACTTTGAGGCAAAAAAACACATTCCAAAGCTTATTCAAACACCCGAGTAGGAAGCAAACTTGAATTAGGACACTTAAAGGCCAAGTAAAGCATTCTAAAAGTCTATATAAGCACCCTAAGTGTATCCTAAAAGGGGGACGGTTAGCTAGGCCAAGGAGCCAAGCCAAAAGGTCAGATTTGTGGGAATTACTCGAAGATAGCGGTGGATCGATCTCAAGGAGCCAGAATTCTACTCAAGATGGCGGATTTCTCATTCAATTTCTTCAAGGGGTTTTAGGGATTTCTTATGCTTTGTTTTATCTTTTCTCTTGAGATGTTTTCTTTATTCATTATGAACTAAACCCTTCAGATAACTGAAGGGAATGAAACCTAGATGAATCTTGTTATTGATTTCTGAATTATATGATAAATACTTAGTTTTTTCTTAATTATGCATGCTTAATCCAAATTTGATATGCTTAGGTGGAGGAGGAATAGACCCTGCTTAAAAGTAGATCTAGCATAAATAAGCGGAGTTGATCACACGCCTAGAGATAGGGTGACGAGATTTTGCCGAATTAGGATGAAACCTAATATGGGAGTCCATAGATCATTTACTGCTATTCTAGGGGGTTATTACTCGAGAAAGGGATTTCTGTTAATTAACCTAGGGTTAGACGTTATTTGCCTCGAGAGAGGGTTTAATATATGTTAGGGTGTCTTACGGATCAAACTAAGTGAATAAATCGTATTGTTTAGTGTTAAAAAACAAGTGAAGTTTAAGTGGATTCTTCCTAAGGGTAACGTCGTGATCAATTGAGTTTCTCTTCAAGTTATTTCCCAATTCGTTCTTTTTGTCTTTGCGTCTTTAGTTTAGTAGTCGCTAATATAGATTAAAACAATTTCACTTATTTTAGGCTAAATAATAAAAAGAAAGTTAGTATTAGTACTTTTAGTTCCTTTAGGTTCGACAATCTGGTCTTGTCTAAGTTATACTACTGTTCGATAGGTACACTTACCTTTAAACGTTGTCAGAGTTAGTTTCTAGGTTCGATCATTCTCTTTATAAATTTTAAAACTCGACAAAACAACGATCACACATGCCCATGTGTTTATCCGTGTGGGCATTTAGAGGCTATTTACCAATCCAATTACCACCCTGAAATCAAGATCAATCTAAAGCCAAATCCAACAATTAAAATACTTCGTCTAACATTAACAAAGATGCATACTTAATTGATATAAATATACATACATACCTGGTTAAACTTGGCCAATCTCTTTAGCCAAATACAAAAGAATGATAAACTTGATAGCCCACACCTTGGCCCTTCTTAAGACATATTTCAAATGAAATGCTTCCTATACATGCCATGTTTAATATAAATAACATGGCTATACCAAAAGAGCAATTGATAGTGTGCTTCGAGCTTCGACTTTAATGATCCACAAGTTAGCTTGGCGGGACTACATAGAAAGAAAGAATTAAAGATGTAAGCATTTTGCTTAGTAAGTTTGCATGTAATGCACATACCAATATAATTGCTTAATCAAAACTCATTCATCATAAATAGAGCCATTGCCTAACTCATGTGTTTGAACTTACTTACTCTTAAAGATTCTTACATAACTCATGATACTTACTAGTCTCATGCTTGTGAGGTAAATAAGGTACCTGTATCACTTGATCACATTGATCAGCATACTTTACTATGATAAGCATATTCTCAACTTCATCATTCATCACATGTATAATACTCTTAGTTAACTTTAACTAGCATGACTTGTTGATAGCTTACTTAATTTCTTTCAATCTTTACTCTTATGCCTAATGAATTACTATGAATAACCGAGGATACTGAATCTCATCCCACATGTATATGGATGCCAATGCTATATCCTCGATATAGTCTTACAATAGGATCTCTTACTTGATATCGACGCCATGTCTTGACATGGACTTACATGAGGTCTTCCTTGTGGGTTCCCTTGGGAACTTACCATTGCTATGTCTTGACATAGTCTTACTTGGTATCTTTACTTTGTCAATGCCTAGCCTTGGCTTGGACTTACATAAATCTTCCTTGATACTCACTAATGCCAAGCCTTGGCTTGGACTTACATGGAATCTTTATCTCATGATAACTTTACAATGCCAAGACTTGTCTTGGACTTACATGACATCTTTGCTTGTAGACTCACCAATGCCATGCCTTGGCTTGTGCTTAAATGGGTCTTCATCTCATAATAACTCTTCAATGCCAAGACTTGTCTTGGACTTACATGATAACTTTCTTGATTGCCGATTCTATGCCTTGGCTTGGTCTTATACAGTCTTTCTCATCTCATATGGTAGATCGAGTATCCTAAGTAATTCAACTTCAATCGGGACTTTCTCATGCTTAATCTCATTAATTTCTTTGTTTAACATACCATTAAACATTCTCATGAAAGTAATGTATATTTAACAACATAAAAAATAATACAATGAAAATATTCATGAAGCTTGGAAACCATACAAACTTACCTCAATGTAAAAAATGTATGTAGATATTGCAATTTAGTCCTCAACTTTGTTCTTGCCTCGGTTTCGGTTCGGGCTTCATTTCTCTTGATCTATAATAATAATTTATCTCATTTAATACTCATATTGACTAAATTGACTCATAACTCATACTTTGGTAAAATTTCCATTTTGCCCCTAAACTTTCTCATAATTACACTTTTGCCCCTAGGCTCGTAAAGTGATTTTCATTCAAATTTCTTAAACTTCATGCTTAGCTGATTCATTTTCTCTACTATATCAATCATCAATTCTCACATTTTATTATGTATCACCAATTTCATAACTATTACAAATTAGTCCATACTAACATTTTTCATGAAATTCACATAGGAAAAGATGTTTATCTAACATCAAACTCTCATAATCTTCCATAAAACATCATTTTACAAGCATGTCATACATGGGTATTTTTATGGACATGAATTCTAGCTCAACTTATAGCTATAAATAGCTAATTCATAATACGAGGACCCTAAAAATATGAAGAATGTTAAAAATAGAGTTAGTATACACTTACTTGCAAGCTTTAAAAATTGAAGAAACCTAGCTATGGAGTCTCTCTAATTTTTCGACCCTTGGGGAAGAAGAAGAATAAGATTTTTTTTCATCTTTTTCCCTTTTTAATCATTTAATTAGTAAATGACCAAAATGCCTTTCCCACTAATTCTTCATAAAATTCTAACCCATGTCCAATTTTTTCCAAAAATTATAATTTGGGAAAATTTCTATTTAAGGACTTCTAATTAATAATCCAAAGCTATTTCATACAAAAATCTTCTAGAATCTCATATTTTGCAACTTTTGCAATTTAGGCCTAATGGACCCCTTTAATGCCGATTTCATAAAATCTCTACATAAAACTTTCATAATATCATGAAAACATCTCAAATACTTTAAAAACTCATTTTACTAACTCAAATTTGTGATCTCACACCACTATTCTGACTAGGCCCTAAATCGGGCTGTTACATTACTTTTATCACTTATCAACTATCCCCACAATTAAGCATTTGCTTGCTCTCAAGAAAAATCCTCAACTCACATTAATGTTAGTTTTTCTCAACTTGTAATTCTCATCAATCATGCCTCAAAATAATTCGCAGACGATCATACATTGGTAATTCAACTAAAAGGGCACTAAAGATTCAAACAATCCAAGTCAAAATTTTTAAAGCACGAAAATATATGTGTCTCCCCTTATTTAAGTAATTACCTTTAATTTAAAATCAACAAAGAATTGACATCCTTATGAAAGAATCACTGAAAGCACTCAAAGTGTTAAGGTTCAAGAAATATGCACTCAACAGTCGAACAAGAGATGTCATTACCATAAGCTTTCTTGAAAATCAAATCTCCACCATTATAAAAAGATATGACACACCAATCAAAAGGTCATTAAGAGGTTGTAATAGGGCTTAGGTTAAGGGTGTGGAAAAAAGGCAAGAAAAGTTAATTATAATCGAGATCGAGTTGATAGATTACCAATCTAGAAAAAAGTCTCAAAGAAAGTGCATCAATCAATACAATTCAAGAAAAAAATGACTTTCTCAATAAAATATGAAATTAATTGTTCAAGCTCAATCAATAAAAAAATCAATATATATATTTTAATTTTTTAACTAGAAAAATAAGAATTAATTCAATAATTCAAACTAAAGAGCACAGTTAGGCAACTAACCAATTCAAATTTTGACAAAATGGGAGTCAATAAAATGGGAAAGAGTCACAACAAAAAAATGAGTTATGGGTTAACATTCATGGGTTAATTAAGAAAAGGTGTGTTAGGCTCAACGGAGATCACAAAGGGTTAATTCAATAGGAAAGCTTTTTATAGGTTAAGCGGGTTAAAACCTAAATGCCTTTATCATCTCAGTATATCAAATCAAAGGTTTCGTCTCGACATGCATAATCGAAGCAAGTTCTTATTTTAGCAAATTAAGTTTACACACTCATAGCCAATAATAAAATGAGCATGAAAAATGTATGCTCTATAGGCTCAAAAGCTCACAACAATTAATGGTTCTGATGTCAAACTTGCAAATTTAAAACTTCAAGATAATACCTCAATTCAGGGAAACAACCTAAAAAAAATTATTTATGAAAAATAACTTATCATAATTGACTCCCTCATGTCTTAAAGTTTAAATCAACCAATGCACAAATATCTACGAATCAATCCAAAATAACATCAATAAAAATCCCAAATCGAAAAAAAAATTACTCTACTGGAAGTATGAGAAAATTACTTAAACACAAGAAATAATTCAAGAATTTTCTAATAATAATATAAATAACCTTCCCACACTTAAGAAGTAAATTGTCCTCAATGTACAAACATATATAATCACAAAATAAATAGAATATAATAAGAGAGAGAAAACTAAAACTGCCCTAATTATGGATGAAATTGCCAGAATAGTGAAAACTGGAATTGTAGGCAAATGGAAATGTAGTGCATAGTTTCGAGCAAACTAATAAGAAAATAAACACAAATAATGAAGAATATTAAGAGGTTACAAAATCAATTAGAAACAACCACAAAAATAAAAACATAGTTCGGAAGAAGATATATGAAAGAAGTCTAAGAAATAAAAATAAAACAACTAAAAACAAAAAATAAAAAAAATATTGAAAAGAAATAAAATAAAATCAGTGATCTTCATCATGAGAGGCATCCAGATCGTTAGGCACCGGTGCTGAAGAAGAAATGTGGAGATATTGACAGATCTGCTGCAAGGTCGCATCAATACTATCGAACCGTTCAAAACAGTGTCGCTCAAAACATGTGAGCCGCTCGGAGAGGTCTGCTAAGGTGGCAGCAGAAGTAGTAGTAGGGTAACTCGAAGGTGGATCCTCATGGTGGAAAGGGACATCATTAGTGAAGTCCTCATGCTCACCCTGAGGGTCAGAATGAGATTAATGGTACCAAGGAGGATCCACTCCAAGTAGTCGCTCAATCATCCGTATGTGACTCATACTCAATAACCCTTACAAGGACATATGTGCAACTAGTGTAGAGTAGGAGGACTACTTCGAAGTGTCGAGGAGGCTGAAATTTCATGCAAGGCAAGTCACGTAAGGGCCTAAGCAGATAGGACCCTTTCTACTACGTTGTGTTTGATTGAGAAAGTAAGGGCGATGAAGTATGCACGATTGAAAGTGTGCCCCGTCACCATGCTCCAAAGGAAGTAATCATCTAATGTACCAATGACCTCGATGCTTTCCCTCCTACCAATCAATGTGTGAGACAATATGGCATGAATATAGCGCAAATCTGGAGGAAGTGAAGTTGCCTTCGACCGGCTCGGGTGATAGGGTGTTGTGCTAGCAGTAAGCTCTATCTAGCATAGAGATAGTGAATAATGGATGTACCGATATAAAGTAAGGAACCCCTCGGCACTCATGAACTCCTCAGTATAGATTCCGAGGGAAACTCTGAAGTTTGAGACATTCAGATGACGCGTCGTACTGCCAAGTCAAAAAGTAATAGTGCCCAGTTCATCGTGGCTCGACATCACATACTAAAAGACTAATGTCAGACAAAACTTGAGGGTAAGCTCCGAGTAGGTGGGTTCGATGATGGACAAGAATCGGTCCTAAGGGGTTGTAGCAATCAGTGCGCAGACTCGATCATTTAGGTGAATCTGCTCCAAAGCTGCCAAATCAATACATCGACCTAATCCCAGTGGCCGCTGTCGGAGATGCTGATAGAGGTCCACTTGAGGACCCTTTGAGAATCGTAGACACGAATTACGTACATTGATGGAAGGACTCGAGGAACAGGTCACACCCAGAGTCTTTTACTTTTTCGAAGTGGGAACGATCACCTTAGATGTGGTGTATGTGTTTGTCATGATGTGCCTAAAAATGATCAAATAACCAAGTATGTAAGTAGCAATAAAATAAGCATCACCAATTAAGCAAATATATAGGTCAGCGAATCAATATGCACATTAAAATACATCACTAACAATCCTCTCATGACAAACATCAAAATCCAAGATACCTAAATAGAAAATCTACGCCTAAAACAAAATGTACTACGACCAATCATGCAAAAACTAGTTATTAAATCTACTAAGCATGCAATCTAATCATAAGAAGAAGAAAAACAATAGTAAGAAGAATAATAAGAATAAACTTAGTTTAATGCTAACAATAATAATAAATTAAAAATCGAATAAGACAAATGATAATAAAAAGAGTAACCAAACTAAATAAAATAATAGTAAAGAGTAATAAGAATATGAATAAGAAAAATAATAAGAATAAATAATAAGAATAAAATAAAAGAAAGAAAAAATAAAATAAAATGAACTGAAAATTAAAATGAAAATGAAAATGAAAAATGGTAAATGGTAAATAGGGAGGAAATCAACGAATGAGCAGTGATCAGAGTTACTAAGAGGCGGTGGGCACAACGGTAGGTGCGAGGAATGGATGTGGTGTTGTGCGGGGGTGGCTGCTTGATTAGGGATGGCTTGGGTTTTTTTTGGCAAATGAGAAAGGGAGAAGGGAAGGGAGAGATGCGTTGTCGAAGAGGAAAGGGGCGGTCGATGATAGAGGTGGTCGTAGGAGTTCGATGGGGAAGGGTGGAAATGTAGTGCATAGTTTGAGCAAACTAATAAGAAAATAAACACAAATAATGAAGAATATTAAGAGGTTACAAAATCAATTAGAAACAACCACAAAAATAAAAACATAGTTAGGAAGAAGATATATGAAAGAAGTCTAAGAAATAAAATAAAACAACTAAAAACAAAAAAATAAAAAAAAAAGATTGAAAAGAAATAAAATAAAATCAGTGATCTTCATCATGAGAGGCATCCGGATCGTTAGGCACCGGTGCTGAAGAAGAAATGTGGAGATGTTGACAGATCTACTGCAAGGTCGCATCAATACTATCGAACCGTTCAAAACAGTGTCGCTCAAAACATGTGAGCCTCTCGGAGAGGTCTGCTAAGGTGGCAGCAGTAGTAGTAGTAGGGTAACTCGAACGTGGATCCTCATGGTGGAAAGGGACATCATTAGTGAAGTCCTCATGCTCATCCTGAGGGTCAGAATGAGATTAATGGTACCGAGGAGGATCCACTCCACGTAGTCGCTCGATCATCCGTATGTGACTCATACTCAATAACCTTTGCAAGGACATATGTGCAACTAGTGTAGAGTAGGAGGACTACTTCAAGTGTCGAGGAGGCTGAAATTTCATGCAAGCAAGTCACGTAAGGGCCTAAGCAGATAGGACCCTTTCTACTACGTTGTGTTTGATTGAGAAAGTAAGGGCGATGAAGTATGCACGATTGAAAGTGTGCCCCGTCACCATGCTCCAAAGGAAGTAATCATCTAATGTACCAATGACCTCGATGCTTTCCTCCTACCAATCAATGTGTGAGACAATATGGCATGAATATAGCGCAAACTCGGAGGAAGTGAAGTTGCCTTCGAATCTGCTCGGGTGATAGGGTGTTGTGCTAGCAGAAGCTCTATCTAGCATAGAGATAGTGAATAATGGATGTACCGAATAAAGTAAGGAACCCCTAGACTCATGAACTCCTCAAGATAGATTCCGAGGAAACTCTGAAGTTTGAGACATTCAGATGACGCTACGATCGCCAAGTCAAAAAGTAATAGTGCCCAGTTCATCGTGGCTCGACATCACATACTAAAAGACTAATGTCAGACAAAACTTGAGGGTAAGCTCCGAGTAGGTGGGTTCGATGATGGACAAGAATCGGTCCTAAGGGGTTGTAGCAATCAGTGCGCAGACTCGATCATTTAGGTGAATCTGCTCCAAAGCTGCCAAATCAATACATCGACCTAATCCCAGTGGCCGCTGTCGGAGATGCTGATAGAGGTCCACTTGAGGACCCTTTGAGAATCGTAGACACGAATTACGTACATTGATGGAAGGACTCGAGGAACAGGTCACACCCAGAGTCTTTTACTTTTTCGAAGTGGGAACGATCACCTTAGATGTGGTGTATGTGTTTGTCATGATGTGCCTAAAATGATCAAATAACCAAGTATGTAAGTAGCAATAAAATAAGCATCACCAATTACAAATATATAGGTCATCAATCAATATGCACATTAAAATACATCACTAACAATCCTCTCATGACAAACATCAAAATCCAAGATACCTAAATAGAAAATCTACGCCTAAAACAAAATGTACTACGCACCAATCATGCAAAAACTAGTTATTAAATCTACTAAGCATGCAATCTAATCATAAGAAGAAGAAAACAATAGTAAGAAGAATAATAAGAATAAACTTAGTTTAATGCTAACAATAATAATAAATTAAAAATCGAATAAGACAAATGATAATAAAAAGAGTAACCAAACTAAATAAAATAACAAGAAAGAGTAATAAGAATATGAATAAGAAAAATAATAAGAATAAATAATAAGAATAAAATAAAAGAAAGAAAAATAAAATAAAATGAACTGAAAATTAAAATGAAAATGAAAATGAAAAATGGTAAATGGTAAATAGGGAGGAAATCAACGAATGAGCAAAGGATCGAGTTACTAAGAGGCGGGCACAACGTAGAGTGAGGAATGATGTGGTGTTGTGTGGTGGTGGCGCTTGATTAGGGATGGCTTGGGTTTTTTTGGCAAATGAGAAAGGGAAAAGGGAAGGGAGAGATGCGTTGTCGAAGAGGAAAGGGGCGGTCGGTGATAAGGGTGGTCGTAGGAGTTCAGTAGGGGGAAGGGTGGTTTGTTAGACTAGGGGTGCGATGAGGCAGGAAGAAAGGGGAAGGGTGTGGGTGGCTCGTGAGTGGGTGGTGTATGGTGGAAAGGGGAAAGGAAGGAAAATGATAGAAACCAAGGACGGAGGAGGATCTGGGTAGAAGGGCACACTACGACAATTGGGAAAGGGGAGGGAAAAGTTTGTGTTGGTCAATGGTAAAGGGGCAGGAGATCGGCGACGACTAGGGTAGGAGAGGAAAGATACAAAGTAAAAAAAATTAGGGTTTTGGGGTTAAAAAGGGGACAAGGTCATGTAAAGGCCCATGTTGGGCTACACACCCCTATAGCTTTTTCTCAGCCTGTGTGATGTTTTAAAATTAAAGCCCAGTGGTCACACGGCCGTGTTCCAAGCTGTGTGATAAACCGTAAAAGTAACATATTTTAATCCCACATTTAGGATGCTTTTGGATGATTTATCCCTAATTTATGTAAAAAAAGGTGCTCTTAATTCTTTCTTTTCATGTCTTATACTCAGGAAAGCACCCGAGAATAAAAAGAATGAGAAACGGGCTTAAAACATACCAAATTGGGCCAACTCGAGAAGATGACATGGCTTGGCTTCATGTCACACTACCGGCTTTGCCATCCATCTTGAACACTACCGTCCCTAATTTACACTACGCTTCTCATCGACAAAAGCCCAACACGACCTGCACAATTTGCATGGTCGTGCCCAAATCGACAGACTCAAGCACGGCTCGAACCCGCTTGTACGGCAAGGCTTCAATCAACAGATAGAGACACTACTAGAAGACAAATTACAGGTGTTCTACCGTGTCCCCTACAGGAAAGAGCAATTTCACTTGATTTGGATGCTTGGAGGCAAGAGAAACATTCCTAATTCTACTTAAATATCCTAGGAGGAATTCTAGTTGAATTAGGATACTTAGGAGCCAAGTAAAGCATCTCAAAGCCTATATAAACACCCAAGCTAGCAACTAAAAAAGGGGAGTTCGAGTAAGTCAAATGATGATTTTGGCGAGGCTTTGTAACACCCGCACCCAAGATCGACATCGGGTCAATACGAGACATTACTATGCTTGAACTCACTTAAACATGTACTTACGAGCTATGAAATTTTGTTCCAACTTAAAAATTTCACTTTCTTAGTCAACACATACATTATAAGGGCCTACGAGGCCTTAAACTCGTGTCTGAAAACTTTCGAAACTAAATCAAATAATTCATTTTTGAAGTAGGGTTCACACGCCCGTGTGACTTGGAACATGCCTGTGTACCCTTAAGCACGCCCATACCCTCAAACCGTGGGAAGCTACTAACTATTTCAGCATGGCATAGACACACCCGTGTCGTCCAACCGTAGAAGGCTACTGACTAATTTCATACGGCCATGACACGCCTGTGGGCTTAGATCGTGTGCTAATCCATGATATACTGACTAAATCAGCACGATCTGGCCACACGCCCACGTCCAACTGTGTGTAAAACACGACCTATATTCACGATCATGGAATTTGCCCGTGGCCTATTCTGATTAATAATACTAAGGTGCAGGGTTAACACGGCCTTGACACACGCCCGTGTGTCCAACCGTATGGGCACTTATAGGCTATTTACCAAGCCGTTAGCCACTTTGAACTGAAGATCATATCCATACACAATTCAACGATACAACAACCACCCAATTTTGTGAATAATACTACATGCTTCATTGATCTCAATAAACATACATACTTAGTCAAATTTGGCCAATTACTTAGCCATATACAAAAGAATAATAAACTTGATAGCCTTTACAAAGGCCCTTCTAAAAACATGTCCACAAAATGAATGTTTCCTATACATTCCATACTTAGTAAAATAACTTGGCTATACCAAAATAAGAGTTGATAGTGTGCATATGCTATCAATCTAACTCATAATATATCATGAAAATATTTCTCCGATCTCAAATAGTGATCGAGATCATTATTCACTAGCCCTCAAATCGTATACAATTTTCCCTAAGGATTTTCATCCTAAAATCTTACCAAGAAAAGATTGGTATTGATTTCATCGCTTGCATCCCATGTAGCCTCTTCTATTCGCCTTTGCCATAGGACTTTCACTAGGCTATGCTTATTTTTAACCGCTTGATTTCACGCCAATATTTTGACCGGTTCTTCACCATAAGTCATGTCGCTCGATTCTATTTTCGATAGAGTAATTATATGTAAGGTCGACTTCAGAAGCGCAACATTGACACATGAAAACATCATGTATCTTCTAATTTCGATGGCAATGCCAACGAAGCTACCTAATTCAACTCTTCAAGAATCTAAGGTCCAATGAAACGTGGACTCAACTTGCCTTCACCAAATCTAGAACTTTCTCCATGGTGACACTTTCAAGAAAACTTTATCCCCATTTGATACCGATCTTTTCTCTTTAGATTTGCATAGGATTGCCACCTGATGCATTTTTAAACATTCTTATCACTTTTACTTGTTTCAAGCCATTCTTTAACCAAATCAACCTCATGAATTTGGTTCTCCTTGAGTTCAACTAAACAAGGCAAGACTTACGTCCTAGAGGCCTTATAAGGCACCATCTTTAACTCAATGAAAGCTATTCTTAGGAATTACCATGGGAGAAACTTAATTAATGCCAAGCTTTCCTTGGACTTACATGATATCTTGATCAATGCCAAGCTTGCCTTGGACTTACATGATATGTTGATCAATGCCAAGCTTGCCTTGGACTTACATGATATGTTGATCAATGCCAAGCTTGCCATGGACTTTCATGATATCTTGGTCAATGCCAAGCTTGCCTTGGACTTACATGATATCTTAATCAATGCCAAGCTTCCCTTGGACTTACATGATATCTTGATCAATTCCAAGCTTGCCTTGGACTTACATGATATCTTGTGTGGTATATCAGGTATACTGGGGAATTCATATTCAATCGGGGCTTGCTCATATTTAATCTCTTTGTTCATAAAAACGATAGGCATTACAAAATAGGAATGTATATTATACTAAGCAATTCAATGATTGTAATCATAAAGCTTAGAAATCATACAAACTTACTTCGTTTTCAAAATGAGTTAGTTCTTCGGTTTAGTCCACGACTTTATCCTTTCCACGATTGAGGTGAATTCTCGTCTCCTCTTGCTCTATAATAGGAAATAGGCTCATTTTAATCATTTTATTAATATAAGCGTCTCAATAGTCCTACTTAGGCAAAATTACCATTTTACCCCTAGATTTTAGCAAAATGACCGTTTTGCCCCTAGGCTCAGAAATTAATTCTAATCACATTTTTATCTTCAACAAGCCTAGGCAAACATTTAATGATCTTAAAACTATCATCAACAATCAATATTTCACATTACCATGTTCATAACCTTTTCATTAAGGTCCTATTTAGTGTCCTCATGCTAACACCCTTTTTAAAAGTTGTTCATCTAACAACTAAGACTCAAGTTCTTCCTTAAAATGCAACAACACTAAAGTAGCTCTCATGGTAAAACTCTAAACCTTTCACAACATTGCACAATAGTCCCTCATTTGAAAGCTTAAGCTTTAGGGATCACAAAAGTACAATTATTTTCAAGAAAAGTTCACTAGAACACTTACTTGAATGGATGAGAGTTTGCTGAAATTTTTGAAGGTTTCTACCCTTATTTGTCTGCAAATTTTGGTGGAAAATGATAGCGAAAAGATGATAACTTTTCTTCTTATTCTATTATTAAAAGTCAAATTAGTCCACCTACTACTACTAACTTTGACACTAATTGACAATTTTGTCTCCCATGCTCTCTTATAGCAACATCCTCTTTCTAAAGGCTAAATTGCCTTTGAAGTACCCCATCTAACAATCCATAGCCATTTGGTACTCTTAGCATATAGAATGGAACTTTAGACTTTATGCTTTTAGTCCTTTTACAAAATTAAACAGAAAGCGTTAAAATTAAAATACCAAAATTTTAATGCTCATATGCTATCATGATCTAAATCATAATATATCATGAAAATAATTTCTCCGATCTCAAAATAGTGATCCCGAGATCATTATTCGACTAGCCCCTAAATCGAGTATTACAATTCTTCCCTTAAGGATTTTCAGTCCTCAAAATCTTACCGAAAATGATTGGGGTATTGATTTCTCATCGCTTCCTCGACTCTATGTAGCCTCTTCTATTCGTGCCTTTGCCATAGGACTTTCACTAGGGCTATGCTTTTATTTTTAACCGCTTGATTTCACGGGCCAATATTTTGACCGGTTCTTCACCAAAAGTCATGTCGTCGGATCTCTATTTCGATAGAGTAATTATATGTAAAGGGTCCGATCGAGCGTCATAACATTGACACATGAAAACATCATGTATCTTCTCTAATTCGATGGCAATGCCAAAGCGGTAAGCTACCACCTAACTCTCTCAGTAATCTCGTAAGGTCCAATGAAACGTGGACTCAACTTGCCCTTCCAGCCAAATCTGAGAACTTTTCTCCATGGTGACACTTTCAAGAAAACTTTATCCCCGATTTGATACCTGATCTATTTCCTCTTTAGATTTGCATAGGATTTCATGTCATCGATGCATTTTTAAACATTCTCGTATCACTTTTACTTTTCTTTACTTCTTTAACCAAATCAACCTCATGAATTTGGTTCTCCTTGAGTTCAGATCCAAAACAAGGAGTTCAAGACTTACGTCCATAGAGGGCCTTATAAGGCACCATCTTTAACCTCATTGAAAGCTATTATTATAGGTGAATTCTACCAATGGGAGAAACTTTTACCAACCGCCTTGGAATTCCAAAACACAACATCCGAGCATGTCCTCGAGTACTTGAATTAACCTTTCGACGTACGATCCGAGGTGAAAAGTCGGCTAAAACTCAAGTTTGTACCCAAAGCTTCTTGTAGCTTCTTCCAAAATCTAGATGTGAATCTCTGGATCTCTATCCATGCTCATATGCTATCATGATCTAACTCATAATATATCATGAAAATAATTTCTCCGATCTCAAAATAGTGATCCTGAGATCATTATTCTGACTAGCCCCTAAATCGAGCTGTTACAATTCTTCCCCCTTAAGGATTTTCATCCTCGAAAATCTTACCAGTGAAAAGATTGGGGTATTGATTTCTCATCGTTTCCTCAGACTCCCATGTAGCCTCTTCTATTCTGTGCCTTTGCCATAGGACTTTCACTAGGGCTATGCTTTTATTTTTTAACTGCTTGATTTCACGGGCCAATATTTTGACTGGTTCTTCACCATAAGTCATGTCAGGTCGGATCTCTATTTCTGATAGAGTAATTATATGTAAAGGGTCCGATCGTAGCGTCATAACATTGACACATGAAAAACATCATGTATCTTCTCTAATTCGATGGCAATGCCAAGCGGTAGCTACCATTTCAACTCTCTCAAGAATCTCGTAAGGTCCAATGAAGCGTGGACTCAACTTGCCCTTCGGCCAAATCGAGAACTTTTCTCCATGGTGACACTTTCAAGAAAACTTTATCCCGATTTGATACCTGATCTATTTCCTCTTTAGATTTGCATAGGATTTACATGCATGCGATGCATTTTTAAACATTCTCGTATCACTTTTACTTTTTCTTCAGCTTCTTTAACCAAATCAACCTCATGAATTTGGTTCTCCTTGAGTTCAGTCCAAAACAAGGGAGTTCAGCACTTACGTCCATAGAGGGCCTTATAAGGCACCATCTTTAACCTCGACTGAAAGCTATTATTATAGGTGAATTCTACCAATGGGAGAAACTTTTACCAACTGCCTTGGAATTCCAAAACACAACATCTGAGCATGTCCTCGAGTACTTGAATTAACCTTTACGGTGACGATCGATCACGAGGTGAAAAGTGCTAAAACTCAAGTTTGTACCCAAAGCTTCTTGTAGCTTCTTCCAAAATCTAGATGTGAATCTCGGATCTCTATCCATTATGATCGATAAGGGAACTTCGTGAAGTCTTACTATTTCTGAAACATACAAGTTTGCCAACTTATCTAGGGAGTAATCCACTTGTACAGGTATAAAGTGGGTTGACTTCGTGAGTCTATCAACCACTACCCAAACAACATCTTTATTGCTTGGAGACAACGGTAAACCTGTTATGAAATCTATGGTGATACGGTCCCATTTCCATTCGGGGACTAAGATAGGCTAAAGTAAACCCAAAGGCACTTGGTGTTCAGCCTTTACTTGCTGACAAATAAGACATCTTGAAACGAACTCTGAAATATCATACTTTATTTTCGGCCACCAATACTGTTGCTTCGAGTCACTATACATCTTTGTACTTCCTGGATGTACAGACAAACATCCGTTATGTGCTTCGTATAAAATTCTCTGAATAAGCCCCTCTTTCCTCGGTACACAAACTCTATTTCTAAACATCAAGTATCTATCAAAATTAATCCGAAAGTCAGATTCAGCATCTGACTCGTATTGAGCTCTCTTGACTTGGAACTCACT
This sequence comes from Gossypium rotundifolium, assembly GCA_025506655.1. NCBI lineage: Eukaryota > Viridiplantae > Streptophyta > Magnoliopsida > Malvales > Malvaceae > Gossypium > Gossypium rotundifolium. The sequence continues at coordinate 152,258,264 of CP106734.1, read as the reverse complement.
ATCTTCTTTCTGATCCTCAAAGATCTCTTGAAGAAACATTGGTCTAACTCTCGACTCAACTAAAAGGGAGCCATTGTCGGATAAGGATATCCTTTAATTCAATGCTCTTAAAGTAAATAGAGACAACCTGCTCAAAGCATCGGCGACTACATTCGCCTTTCCTGGATGGTAGTCGATGACCAACTCATAGTCTTTTATCAACTCTAACCATCTTTTTTGTCTTAAGTTCAACTCTTTCTGCGTCATCAAGTACTTCAGACTTTTGTGATCGGTAAAAATCTGACATTTTTCACCATATAAATGGTGTCTCCAAATCTTCAAAGTGAAGACTATGGCGGCCAATTCTAGATCATGTGTCGGATAATTCTTCTCATGAGGCTTCAACTGTCTGGAGGCATAAGCAATCACCTTGCCGTCTAGCATGAGTACACAACCCAATCCATTTAAGGATGCATCGCTGTAGACTATAAATTCTTTCCCTAATTTGGGTTGTGCTAAGACTGGAGCTTCTGTCAACACTGCTTTCAACTTATCGAAACTTTGTTGGCATCGTTCTGTCCACTCAAACTTCACATTTTTCTGCAACAGTTTAGTCATTGGGGTTGCGATCATGGGAAACCCCTTGACAAATCGTCTGTAGTAATCGGCTAGACCCAGAAAACTTCTAATCTCAGTAATGTTCTTAGGCGGCTTCCAATCCATTAAGGCTGAGATTTTATTGGGATCAACTCGGACTCCATCCCTCGAGACAATATGTCCCAGGAATCCTACTTCATTGAGCCAAAATTCACTTTTACTGAATTTGGCATACAGCTGATTCTTTCATAGGATCTGTAAAACTGTCCGTAGGTGTTCAGCATGCTCTTTCTCATCTTGGGAATAAATCAGTATGTTGTCAATAAAAACGACTACAAACTTGTCGAGGTATGGTCTAAAGATGCGGTTAATTAAATCCATGAATATTGCAGGAGCATTAGCCAACCTAAAGGGCATAACTAAAAATTCATAATCCTCATACCTCGTTCGAAAGGCCGTCTTGGATACATCTGAGTCTTTCACTCTCAATTGGTAGTACCCTGATCTCAAGTCTATTTTGGAGAACACAGTTTCTACTTTCAAATGATCGAACAGATCATCGATCCTAGGCAATGGGTACTGTTCTTTACTGTTACTTTATTAAGCTGACGGTAATCTATGCACAATCTCATGGTACCATCTTTCTTTTTCACAAATAAAATCGGGGCACCCTATGGTGAACAACTTGATCTTGCAAAGCCCTTATCTGTCAACTCTTGCAACTATAACTTCAACTCTTTCAACTTTGTTGGAGGCATTCTGTAAGGAGTAATGGATATCGATACAGTACCAGGTGCTAGTTCAATGTTGAACTCAATCTCTCTAACTGGCGGTAGTCCAGGTAATTCTTCGGGAAATACATCCACATATTCACATACTACCGGTACTGACTCAATTTTTAGCTCTGTCTCTTTATCATTCAACGCGAAGGCCAAATATGATTCATACCCTTTTCTTAAGCATCATTGTGCCATCATATGGGAAATTATCACTGATGATTTATCTTGCTCATCTGATTCAACATGAAGAGTATCCCCATTCTCACATCTCATCTCAATGCATTTCTTCTCACAATTAACAATTACATTATGAGTAGTCAACCAGTCCATTCCAAGAATGAGGTCGAATTCATCAAATGGTAATAACATAAGATTTGCTTTAAAGTAATGACCTCTAATCATCAATGGACAATCTTTACAAACTTTATTAACTAACACACTCTTGCCTAATGGATTAGACACCTTAATTACAAATTCAGTGGTATCTATAGGCACGCTCAAACTGGATGCTAATTTCATGCAAATGTAAGAGTGCATGGATCCGGGATATATTAAAGCAATAACTTTAGTATTGTAAAGAGAAAAGGTACTCGTAATAACATTAGGACAAGACGCCTCTTTGTGAGCTCGAATGGTATAAGTCCTTGTAGGCGCTCTACCCTCGGGTCTCACGGCCTGGTCTCTCGGGTTACCTCTTCCACTTGCCCCACTTCAGGTTTCTCTGTGGTCTCCCCCTGACCATACTCCCGGATTTTGGGTCCTGATCTCTTCCTTCTTTCATCATCTCGGGACAATCTTTTATATAGTGGTCTTATGAAGCACATCTAAAACATGCATTTTCATGTGCCAGACATTCTCCCAGATGGCGTCTGCCACACAGTGGGCATTTAGATTTGTCGGTTCTAAAATTTCTGACACTTGCAACTAAAGTTGTTTGTGCTTTGTTCCCTGAATACATTTTACTTTTGTCCTTCTTGGAAAACCCGATGGAAGTAGTCAATCGGGTAGGGAAGTCTTTTGACTTCTTGGGTGAAGATTGGAATGACTTATTCCACGATCTCTTTCTAGAGTCACGATACTCCATTTTAGACTTCTTATTCTCTTTTATTATCTCTTCGGCTTTACAAGCTCTTTCCACTAACACGACAAATTCTTTTAATTCTAGGACAGCAACAACCAGTTTGATATCCTCATTCAATCCGTCTTCAAACCTTTTACTCATAATAGCCTCTGTGGATATACATTCACGAGCATGCTTGCTGAGTCGTACAAACTCACGCTCATAATCTGTAACCGACATCTTGCCTTGCTTTAGCTCTAGGAATTCCTTTCTCTTCTAGTCTACAAACCTCTGGCTGATATACTTTTTCTTAAACTCTTCTTGGAAGAATTCCCATGTAACCCTTTTCCTCTATACAACATACACAAGAGTGTTCCACCATTGGTAAGCAGAATCTCTTAAGAGAGAAATTACACACTTCATGCATTCTTCAGAGGTACATGACAACTCATTAAATACCCTGATGGTATTTTCTAACCAGAATTCAGCTCTTTCTGGATCATCCCCTTTTTCTAGCTCGTAATTCTTCTGCCCCATGCTTCCTGATCCTATCAATTGGGGGTTTACCTCCTCTTACCACCTCTACTACTTGAGGGGCCACTGGAGTAGCTTGTAGAATAGGTGGGGGTAGAGGGGGCTGTGCGTTTGGGTTCACCGGAATGAACTCTATACACCATGTGTTCATCATATAGAGGAAAGCTTCTCTAGCCTATTCTCCTCCCCTTTGACTCACCGTAGTGGGTCTATTCTCATTTTCATTCGGCACTGTCCCTTCAACAGGAGCCGGCGCATTACTTTCTACGTCATCTGCCATATTTCCTTCGGAATCCATTTCTATATGTATAAACATAATTTAAAATCATCATGAGTCTTCACACAATTAATATAGAAACATTCTTACGTATGGCATGTATAGCTAGACTCATGCTCATGCTACGTTAGTCCTAGAACTGACCAAACCGTAGCTCTGATACCACTAAATGTAACACCCACACCCAAGATCGATACTAGGTCTTGATACGAGACATTACTATGCTTGAACTCACTTAAACATGTACTTACGAGCTATGAAATTTCGTTCCAACTTAAAAATTTCACTTTCTTAGTCAACACATATATTATAAGGGCCTACAATGCCTTAAACTCGTGTCTCAAAACTTTCGAAACTAAATCAAATAATTCATTTTTGAAGCAGGACACGTCTGTGTACCCGTAAGCATGCCTATACCTTCAAGCCGTGAGAAGCTACTGACTATTTTCGCACGGCTTAGACACACCCGTGTCTTCCATCAGTGGGAGGCTACTGACTAATTTCACATGGCCATGACAGACCCGTAGGCTTAGACCGTGTGCTAATCCTTAATATACTGACTAAATAAGTACGATTTGGGCACACGCCCACGTCCAACCCGTGTGTAAAACACGGCCTATACACACGATCGTGGAATTTACCCGTGGCCTATTCTGATTAATAATACTAAGGTACAGGGTTAACACAGCCTTGACACAAGCCCGTGTGGGCACTTATAGGCTATTCACAAAGTCGTTAGCCACCCTGAACTGAAGATCATATCCATACACAATTCAACGATGCAACAACCACCCAATTTTGTGAATAATACTACATGCTTCATTGATCTCAATAAACATACATACTTAGTCAAATTTGGCCAATTACTTAGCCATATACAAAAGAATAATAAACTTGATAGCCTTGACAAAGGCCATTCTAAAAACATGTCCACAAAATGAATGTTTCCTATACATGCCATACTTAGTAAAGTAACTTGGCTATACCAAAATAAGAGTTGATAGTGTGCTACAAGCTCCGACTCTGATGATCCACAAATTAGCTTGGCGGGACTACATAGAAAGAAACAATCAAATACGTAAGCATTTAGCTTAGTAAGTTTGCATGTAAAACACAAGACAATAAGCTTGCTTAATAAAAACCATTTAGCATAACAATAGTATCGTAATTTTAGCTCTAAAGGTTACTTACTCATGCTTGGTTCTTACATGTCTCATGATGCTCACTATGCTCATTTTTGTAAAGTAAACATGATACCTGTGTCACTTGACCACATTGATCAGCGTACTTCAACAATAATCATTATGATCTCTAATTCTTCATTCATAACATGAGTAATATTTAATTCATTTTGATGCTAGCTTTACTTTCTTAGCCCTCTTGTTACCTCATTATTAACCTTACTTGTTTGCCCGATGAACTTCTACGAATACCCCAGGATACTAGATCTTTTCTCATTTAGCATGCCACCCAACCCATATCTTAGGCATGGTCTTACATGGAATTTCTCATCTTGGTTTCAAGGCCATGTCTTGACATGGACTTACATGAAGTCTTGCCCTTGATAACTTACTCAATGCCAAGCTTGCCTTGGACTTATATGGTATCTTGATCAATGCCAAGCTTGCCTTGGACTTACATGATATCTTAATCAAAGCCAAGCTTTCCTTGGACTTACATGATATCTTGATCAATGCCAAGCTTGCCTTAGGCTTACATGATATCTTGATCAATGCCAAGCTTGCCTTGGACTTACATGATATGTTGATCAATGCCAAGCTTGCCTTGGACTTACATGATATCTTGATCAATGCCAAGCTTGCCTTGGACTTACATGATATCTTAATCAATGCCAAGCTTTCCTTGGACTTACGTGATATCTTGATCAATGCCATGCTTGCTTTGGACTTACATGATATCTTGTGTGGTATATCAGGTATCCTAGGAATTCATATTCAATCGGGGCTTGCTCATACAATTCAATGAGTAATCATAAAGCTTAGAAATCATACAAACTTACTTCGTTTTCAAAATGAGTTAGTTCTTCGATTTAGTCCACGACTTTATTCTTTCCACGATGGAGGTGAATTCTCGTCTCCTCTTGCTCTATAATAGCAAATTAGCTCATTTTAATCATTTTATTAATATAAGCATCTCAATAGTCCTACTTAGACAAAATTACCATTTTACCCCTAAATTTTGGCAAAATGACCATTTTGCCCCTAGGCTCATAAATTAATTCTAATCACATTTTTATCTTCAACAAGCCCAGGCAAACATTTAATGCTCTTAAAGCTATCATCAACAATCAATATTTCACATACTTACTACCAAGTTCATAACCTTTTCATTAAGGTCCTATTTAGTGTCCTCATGTTAACACCTTTTTAAAAGTTGTTCATGTAACAACTAAGACTCAAGTTCTTCCTTAAAAATGCAACAAAAAAACTAAAGTAATTCTCATGGTAAAACTCTAAACCTTTCACAACATTGCACAATAGTCCCCTCATTTGAAAGCTTAAGCTTTAGGGATCTCAAAAGTACAATAATTTTCAAGAAAAGTTCACTAGAACACTTAGTTGAATGGATGAGAGTTTGTTGAAATTTTTGAAGGTTTCTACCCCTTATTTGTTGCAAATTTTCGGTGGAAGTTCATAGGAGAAAAAGATGATAACTTTTCTCTCCTTATTCTATTATTAAAAGTCAAATTATTCCACCTACTACTACTAACTTTGACACTAATTGACAATTTTGTCTCCCATGCTCTCTTATGGCCGGCCATGCCTCTTTCAAAGGCTAAATTGCCTTTTAAATACCCCCATTTAACAATCCATAGCCATTTGGTACTCTTAGCATCTAGAATGGATCTTTCGCACTGTATGCGATTTAGTCTTTTTTCGCAAATTAAACACGAAAACATTAAAATTAAAATACCAAAATTTTAATGCTCATATGCTATCATGCTCTAACTCATAATATATCATGAAAATAATTTCTTCGATCTTGAAATAGTGATCTTGAGATCACTATTCTGACTAGCCCCTAAATCGGGCTGTTACAGGTTTTTGCCGAAGCTTTCATCTTTTAGGGAATCACTTGAAGATAGCCAGTTGATCCATCTCAAGAAGCTAGAACTTTATTCAAGACAAATGATCTCTCTTTCAATTCCTTCAGGGAGTTTTAGGGATTTCTTATGTTTTGTCTTATCTTTTCTCTTGAGATGTTTTCTTATTTAGTTATGAACTAAACCTTTCAGATACCTGAAGGGGATGAAACCTATGATGGTTTTAGTTATTTGATTTCTAAATTATATGATAAGTACTTAGTTTGTTCTTAATTATGTTGCTTAATTTAATCTAATGTGCTTAGGTGCAGGAGGAATAGATCCTACCTAAGAGTAGATCTAGCATAATTGAGTAGAGTTGATCGGTGCCTAGAGATAGGGTTACGAGATTTTGCCAGATTAGGGTGAAACCTAATATGGGAATCCATTGATCGATTTCCTGCTTCCTTAGGGGGTTATTATAAGAGAACGAGAGTTCCACTAATTAACCTAAGGTTAGATGTTATTCGCCTTGAGAGGGGGTTTAATATAGGTTAGGGAGTCTCACGGATCAAGCTAAGTAAAGAAATCATATGGTTTAGGGATAAATAATAAGTGAAGTCATAGGTGGATTCTTCCTGAGGGTATCGTCTTCATCAACTAAGTTTTCCTAAAGTCTTTCTCCAATTCATTCTTTTGTCTTTGCATTTAGTTTAGTTTTTCATTAGTTTCATAAATGAATCACTCCATATTTTAGGCTGAATAATAGAAAGAAAGTGAGTAGTAGTACTTTTAGGTTCCTTTGGGTTCGATAAAATAATCTTGCCTAAACTATACTATAGTTCGATAGGTGCACTTGCCTCAATCGTTGTCATAGTTAGTCCACAGGTTCGATCATTCTTTATAAATATTAAAACTTAACTGTTTGACACAATTAAGTTTTTGGCGCCGTTGTCGAGGAACACTAAAATATTATGAAAGCTGTATTTTTATTACTTTAGCCAATTTTTTTACAATTTATTATTATTATTTATTATTTTAATTTTTTTTACTTTGCTAATTTTTCCTCTATTTTGCTTTTGGCGTAAAATTTTAGTCTATGGAAAGATGGCACTTGAGTAATTATCGGTGGCAAGTTATGAGGACAATTCCTACTAAAACAACCAAGATCTTCAACCTCGGCGTGGTCACGGGTTATCTAATCGATTAGAGATGGTGAATAAAAGATTGATGATTGGTATAGTCCCTCGTAGGTACATCCAGAAATACAATATGATTTGAATCTAGGAGGTGTGGCAAATCTTGAGTACCCACCCTACAGATATGGCATGGAAAATGAGCAAGCTCACTATACAGGTAACTATTCTAGATATCAAAATAATTTTTATAGTGACACTTATAACGTAGGTTGGAAGTACCATCCCAATTTCTCGTGGGATGATCAAAATAGCCAAAGATCAGAACTTCCTCCAGATTTTCAACAACCACCTCACCAACAAGAAGAGGAGCCGAATCTTGAAGAGATCTTTGAAATTCATGGCGACCATGATTCTTGTTTCCAAAAGACTGAAGTAGCACTTGATGAACAACAAAAATCGATCAAAGGGATCGAGAATCAAGTTGGAGAACTTACTAGGTCAGTGGGAAATCTTGCAAAGCTAATGTCAGAATGACCGCTAGGACGTCTACCAAGTAACACCGAGGTTAACCCAAAGGAGCAAATTCAAGCCATCTCAGCTCAAGACAGTAAGGGGTTAGATGAACCAAACTCAATACAAGAAAACAAGGTAGATGAAGGTAAGGTAGAGGTAACACAAGAAAAGCCGAAATCGGTAATCAAGGAGTACCAACCTCGCATACCTTATCCCGAAGCAATGAAAAGAGACGATTCAGAGGAACAGTTCGGTAAGTTTCTTAAACTCTTAAAGAAATTACATAATAACTTTCCTCTCCTTGAAGCTCTTTTCGGATACCGGACTCGAGGAAATTTTTAAGATGGTCTTGACCAACAAGCGCAAATTAGATGAAGAGCACCATGTGGAGCTAAACGCAATGTGCTCAAAGAATTCTACAAAATAAACGCCACGAAATTAAAAGATCCGTGGAGTTTTACAATTCCATGTTTAATTGGTAGTTTATCTATTAATAATGCGTTAGCGGATTTAGGGGCAAGCATCAATGTTATGCCTTACAAAATGTTTAAACAACTATGTCTAGGGAAACCTAGACAAACTAGGATGAGCATTCAATTAACTGATAAAACTATAAGAATTCCTAGGGGTATAATAGAAAATGTTCTAATCAAAATTGATAAATTCGTATTCCCAATAGACTTTGTCGTTTTAGACATAGATGAGGACAACACGATCCCCTTAATTTTAGGAAGACCCTTTTTAGCAACTGTCAGAGCTAAAATTGATATCTATGCAGGATAACTCATACTTCGTGTAGGCGACAAGATAGTCACTCTTCAAGCCCTTGACTCGGCCAGAACATCAAGTGATAAAGGTGAGAAAGTAAATTCAGTTGATAACCAACTTGTTCAACCTTCATTGTAGGAAACACCACAAAGTTACAAACCTGAGCCCGATCATAGACCTCGTGCTAATAAAGAAGAATTACATGAGGAACCAGAACCACACGAAGTGAAACCGAAAGAAACCCCAAACGAGCTGATAGGAACAACAAATCACATCAAAATAGAGGATCAGGTATTATTGAACAAGGAAGACCCTCGAATCAGCAATTCAGATCTCAAGGCAAACGAAGAAATCACTTTTGAGGTACTTAATGTCTTCCTATACGGCACAGTCGAGATAAGCAATCCTAAATTCAACACTTTTGAGGTAAACATTACTCGACTTAAACTTTATATCCATAACTGAGTTGATTGCATGAGAAAGGGTTTCCACCTCCCCAAACTCCCATGATTGTACGTACAACAGGTAAGTCTAGCTCAAGACTTTAAACGAGCGCTTCTCGGGAGGCAACTGAAGTACTAACCGTACTAATTAGTTTGGTTTTATTTCTTTTGTATTTAGGCATAGGTTTCCAAACCCACACGGCCTTACACATGGCCGTGGCCGTGGCCGTGTGGACACCACGACTAGGCATATGATTGTGGATCTTATCTCTATTTAATTATTTACTTTTATTCATATTTTTATTTTTATTTTTATTTTTACTTCCTTTATTATTTTCTCCTTTTTCTCAATGGCATTTAGATTTAGCTTAGGATACAATAAAACCAACCCGACTACTTCGAGGATTCAATTTCAAACGGTTCGAGACGCTTCCCTACATTCACCTCCAATCTTACTCGGTTTCTTTTCATAGACTTCATCCAAAAATTCAGGAAGTGTTACTTCCCCCTTTCTCTTTTGATTTTATTATTACATAATTGTTTATCTATCTTTGTACATTGAGGGCAATGTACATCTTAAGTGGGGGTAAAAGTGCCTAACTTTTGCATTATTCTCAAAACCACAATTTAGTCATGTTTTTAAGTAATTTTCTCATATTACTAATTGGGATGAAATTTCTAATGATTTATGATTTTTATTGATATGTTTTGGATTAAGTCATTGATAATTGTGCAGTAATGATTAAATTTTAAAAAAGTACTAGAGAATCAAGCATGATAAGTCTATTTTTCAAAATATTAGAATTTGATAGGTTGTTGAACTGAATTTGAATACCACCCTGAAGTTCAAAATTTATAAGGATTGATGTCAACACCCATAATTTTTATGTGAGAATTTGAGCCTTATAGAGCATATATTATTTTTCGTGATCACTTTTTTTATGAGTGTGTCAACTTTGAATTGTTATTCTAGAACTTGCCTCGTTTATGTATATCGAGACCACATTATTGACTTGATATACTGAGATGATAAAGGCACCTATGTTTTAACCCATTCACTCCACTAAAAAGCCTACCTGTTTAATTAACCCCTAGTGAACCCCGTTGAAACCTAACAACTTTTTCCTTTTTTTCTATTTACCCTAAAATTTTAAACCAAAACCCCTTTGTATTTGTTATCACTATTCCTTTGACTACCATTCTTTCGAGAATTGATTTGATCAGTTACTTAAATTAGTTTATAAAGCTATTCCAGTATTACTTAGTTTTTTCTTAAAAAAATAAAAAAAATCAAAGTTTATTCATTATTAGTATTTGTTTAAAGGAACTCATGTGTCTAAAACCCAATTGTTGAAGAAGAGCTCGTATTATATTTTTATCAATAATAGTATTATTAGTTTTCAAGCGATGTAATTGCTTTAATTAGTTTTTTTAGAAAGGTAACTTGTCAAGTCAATGTTGATTCTAACCATCTAATTCAGCCTGTATCCACACTTTTAAGCCCTAACCCCGTTACAACCCTAATAAAGACCTTTTGATTTGTGTATCATCTCATATACAGTGGTGGAGATTTGATTTTCATGCAAGCCTATGGAAATAACTTTTCAGGTTCGACTTATGAGTGCTTTTTCTTGATCTTTAAACACTTTGAGTGATTTGAGTGAACTTTTTGTGAGGATGTCAATCCTTGTCAGTTTTGAATTAAAGGTAAGGGGAGACACCTATGTTTTCGTGCTATAAAGGTATGACTTATCTTGATTGAATCTTTAGGGAACTTTGAGTTAAATTATCCATGTATAAATTATCTATGAATTATGATGAGACGTTATCAATAGGAATTATGGATTGTGGAAAGTTCGTTTTAATTATAAGTTGAGAATTTTGCTTGAGGACAAGCAAAAGCTTAAGTGTGGGGGTATTTGATAAACCTTAAAAGTAACATATTTTAATCCCACATTTAGGATGCTTTTGGATGATTTATCCCTAATTTATGTAAAAAAGGTGCTATTAATTCTTTCTTTTCATGTCTTATACTCAGGAAAGCACCCGAGAATCAAAAGAATGAGAAATGGGCTTAAAATGGACCAAATTGGGCCAACGCGAAGAAGACGACATGGCTTGGGCTTCATGTTACACGGTCGTGCCTCGCCATCCATCTAGAACACAGCTTGTCCCCGATTTACATGGCCGTTCCTCGTCGACAAAAAGCCCAACACGACCCAGACACGATTTGCATGGCCGTGCCCAAATCGACAAACCCAAAGCACAGCCTGAACCCCGATTTGCATGGCCGTGCCTCAATCAACTGAATAGAGACAAGGCTTAGAAGACGACTTACACGGGCGTGCCCTAGCCGTGCCCCTACCGCGGGAAAGAACAATTTCACTCGGATTTGGATGCTTGGAGGCAAAGAGACACATTCCTAAGTCTACTTAAACATCCTATGAGAATTCTATTTGAATTAGGATACTTAGGAGCCAAGTAAAGCATCTCAAAGCCTATATAAACACCCAAGGTAGCAACTAAAAAAAGGGAGTTTGGCAGAAGCCAAAATAGATGGTTTTTGGCAGAGGCTTTTACCGAAGCTTTCATCTTTAATGGAATCACTTAAAGATAGCCAGTTGATCCATCTCAAGAAGCCGAAACTCTATTCAAGACGGATTATCTCTCCTTCAATTCCTTCAGGGAGTTTTAGGGATTTCTTATGTTTTGTTTTATCTTTTATCTTTAGATGTTTTCTTATTTAGTTATGAACTAAACCCTTCAGATACCTGAAGGGGATGAAACCTATGATGGATTTTGTTATTTGATTTCTAAATTATATGATAAGTACTTAGTTTGTTCTTTATTATGTTACTTAATTTAACCTGATGTGCTTAGGTGGAGGAGGAATAAACTCTACCTAAGAGTAGATCTAGCATAATTGAGCGAAGTTGATCGGGCGCCTAGAGATAGGGTTACAAGATTTTGCCAGATTAGGGTGAAACCTAATTTGGGAATCCATTGATTGATTTACTGCTTCCTTAGGGGGTTATTATAAGAGAACGAGAGTTTTACTAATTAACCTAAGGTTAGATGCTATTCGCCTTGAAAGAGGGTTTAATATAGGTTAGGGAGTCTCACAGATCAAGCTAGGTAAAGAAATCATATGGTTTAGGGATAAATAATAAGTGAAGTCATAGGTGGATTCTTACTGAGGGTATCGTCTTCATCAACTGAGTTTTCCTAAAGTCTTTCTCCAATTCATTCTTTTGTCTTTGCATCTAGTTTAGTTTTTCATTAGTTTCATAACCAATCACTCTATATTTTAGGCTGAATAATAGAAAGAAAGTGAGTAGTAGTACTTTTAGGTTCATTTGGGTTCGATAAAATAATCTTGCCTAAACTATACTATTGTTCGATAGGTGCACTTGCCTCAATCGTTGTCATAGTTAGTCTACAGGTTCGATCATTCTTTATAAATATTAAAACTCGACTGTTTGACACGATCACTGTGTGTGGTCATCCTTCACTTCTCCTATCCCCGTGTGCAAGGCAATATGGAGCACACAGTCTCACACATGCTCGTGTGATAGGCCGTGACTCACACACCGTCATGTGACAGGCCGTGTCTCACACACGGTCGTGTCTATGGCCCGTGTAACTCTCTGACTTATAATTAAATTTGAAAAATTAACTCTAGTATTCACACGACCATGTTGCTAGGTCGTATGGACTACCTTAGGCCATGTAACAATCGAAATTGGAAAAATTAAGTCCTCTGACTCACACGACCCATGACACGCCTATGTGGCTAGGTCGTGTGACCTACATAACAACGTCTTCAAATTGTGTAACTCTTTGTCATTTGCTCCATCATGCACACAATCTCTCACCCGTGTGTCCAGGATTTGTGGTTCATAAACACATTTTTTTAATTTTAGTTTAATTAATTTTAAATTAACATGTGATAAAATTAAAAGAACTAACAAAATTTAAACACTCGGGCTGCCTCTCGAGAATCTCTTATTTAGATTCTAATCTTGATTTTACCTTGTATGTGCATGGTTACGATGGTTCTCAAAGCTGAAGCTCTTCTTTCTCGTTATCAATGTTAATGCCAAGATAAGGTTTAAGTCGTGTACTATTTACCTTAAATGTGTCGAACTCATAATGTGTTAACTCGACTGTACAGTATGGAAAGACGTTAGTACTGTAAATGGGTTTGATCAGTTTGACTCAAGCTCTGAAGGGGAAATTCGTGGATCCAGTTTGTCTATCATTACTTTGTCCCCAACCTTAAATTTGTTCATTCTCATCACATGCTCGTCGTGGTGTCACTTTGTGTCTGCATCGTGTTTTCTTGGTTTCTCCTCAACATGCGTTCATCATTCATCTAGTTCATCGAGTTGTATCATTCGCTCTTCATATGTTGTTTTTTTTTCCTATCACTTGACCTGAACATGGCTCCAACATGTTTTCATGAGGGATTTCCTGCAAAGAACGTTAAGCCACATGGTTACTAACATTAACAGAATATTTAATCTCATCTCATTCACTAGTAATTTTCACAGAATCGTGCTTGGAGAATAATCTTTTTGTCACCTATACGAAGCACAAGTTCTCCTGTACCAACATCGATAATAGTCCTAGCAACGGCTAAAAAGGGACGACCTAAGATCATAGGTACCTCACAATCCTCATCCATGTCTAAAACAACAAAATCAATAGGGAATATGAATTTATCGATTTTCACAAGCACATCCTCAATAATACCTCTACGATATCTAATGGTTCTATCCGATAATTGAATACTCATCTTAGTCTGTTTGGGTTTCCCAAGACCAAGTTGTTTAAACATTTTATAAGGCATGACATTAATACTAGCCCTTAAATTAGCCAAAGCATTTTCAATATTTAAACTACCAATGAGACAAGGAATAGTAAAACTCTTTGGATCTTTAAGTTTTTTTGGGTAGTTTATTTTCAAGAATGGTCGAGCAAACTGCATTAAGCTCCACAGTCGATGAGTCATCTATCTTCCTCTTATTTGTTAACAGCTCTTTTAAGAGTTTGATGTAATTTGGCATCTGCAAAAGAACTTCAACAAACAGTAAGTTAATTTGTAATTTATTTAGGAGCTTAAGAAATTTACCATGTTTTTAGTTTGTGTGGTTTCTCTTCAACGCTTTAGGATATGACACTCAAGGTTTGTATTCTCTAACGACTGATTTTTGCTCTTTCTTATCTTCCTCCACCTCATTATTGCTTGCCATATCTTCTTGCCTCATTTCTTGTTCAGGTTCAACTAACTCATCCATGTCTCGAACAGTAATTGCGTGAAGCTGCTCTCTTGGGTTAGTTTAGTATTGCTAGTTAAGCTATCTTGTGGTCTTTTCAAATTAATTTAGCATGTTGACCTATTTGATTTTCGAGTCCTCGAATCGATGCTTGCTAATTTTTTAGTGCTGGCTCAGTGTTTTGAAAACGAGTTTCTGACACCGATATAAATTTTGTGAACATCTCCTCAAGGTTTGACATTTTCTCTTGCTGATAAGGTTGTTGGAAGCCCGGAAGGGGTTGTGTTCTTTGATTTCCTTGACTACCCCAAGAGAAGTTGGGATAGTTCCTCCAACCTATTTTATATGTATTACTATAGGGATTATTTTGAGGTCTAGAATTGTTACCCATATAATTGACTTGCTCATTCTCTATGCTAGGACGGAAGGATAAACATTCTGGATTATTCATTCCACCTCCATTTGCATCACATTGCATCACTGAATTCACATGTATAGAAAAATATAAACCATCAATTTTCTTATTTAGTGCTTCTACTTGGGTTGATAACATGGTGACGACATCTAACTTAAAAAACACTGGCTACTTTTATCAATTTCGTCCTCATGACTTGCCACTAATAATTATTCAGTGCCATCTCCTCTATAAACTCATAAGCTGCTTTGGGTGTTTTATTTTTTAGTGTTCCACCAACTGCTGCATCAATTAATTGTCTAGTTGAAGAATTCAAGCCATTGTAAAATGTTTGAACTTGTAACCATAAAGGTAACCTATGATGAGGGCACCTTCTTAATAAGTCCTTGTATCTCTCTCATTCATCATATAATGTCTCTAAGTCAATCTGGGTAAAGGAAGAAATGTCATTCCTCAACTTAGTTGTTTTAGCAGATGGGAAATACTTCAGAAGAAACTTCTTGGTCATTTGAGCCCATGTGGTGATGGAATCTTATAGTAAACAGCTTAACCACTATTTTTCTTTGTTCCTCAATGAGAATAGGAAAAATTGTAAGCGAATGGTGTTATCAGTGGCACCATTAATCTTGAAAGTGTCACAAATCTCTAGAAAATTAGCCAATTGAGTATTAGGGTCTTCATCTTCAAACCGTCGAACTGAACTTGATGTGTGTTTTCTCGTTACTAACTAAAAATTGACTAAATTAATAAAAATAAAGTTTCCCTAATATTTTAGTCCACGGAAATGGTTCCAAACACTTGATGTGTGTTTTCCCGTTACTAACTAAACATACGACAAAGGCAAATGCACCCATCGATAAATAATATAGCTACGATGATTAAAGATATCGTATTCATGAGGACTAAAAGTGTTAGTAATTATCGTTTTCCTATTATTTAGCCAACAAATTGGAATGATTGGTTTAAATTAAGATTACTAAATTAATTTAACTAAAGAATCCAGATAGACTTCATATATTAGTATGAATCTGAATTAAACAATTTATTCACAGCAACTGACTCTAGGTTGATTAATTGAAATTTCTTTCTAATTAAAACCTCTATTGTTACATTAACTTGATTTATGGATTTCCCTATTAGATTTGACTATAATCTTGTAGATTTAATTGCATGCAACTCCACTCAATTATGCTAGATCTATTTTTAAACAGGGACTTTTTCCCCTCTGATTTAAGCACGTTAAACATGAATAAATATCTTGGAAATACTAAAACAAGACAGAAGCACACATATCTGAGAACAAGAATCAAGTATTTATCATGTAAAATATCTCAAAGTTAGAATAACCACAAGAAATAAAGAAACTTATAAAAACTTCAAAAGAAATTAAAAGGAGGTCTTCAATCTTGATGGAAATTTGCTTTAGAGTTGGCTCCAATGGTGTTCTTCGAGTTGTCTTCTTCAATATTCTCTGATGGCCCCCTGATTCTCTTCCTTTATTTGGTGTTTATAGACTTTAGAATGCCAAAACAACCTAAAAATTGTGTTTTTTTAGTGTGTTTAGCATGGAAGTTGCGAAATCGACACGGTTTGGCACATGGCCATGTGTCCAACCCATGTGGCTCCTAAAGTCTCATCTATCTGTCTAATTTTTGCTTATTTTCACTCCTTTTTCTCCCAAATGCTCCTCTAAGTATAGAAACATGAAGGATTATCAACATAGAATTCACCAATTTGCATAAATAATCATCCAAAAATGCATTATGAACGAGACTAAAATATGCTACATTTATCAGTTATCAGTTGGCATCTGAAACGGCAAATAGGGAAGTAATGGCCATGCCTCAACAACTTCTCGATGTAATCACCATGAAAAGTATGAGAACAAGGCATCCTAGAAGCATCAAACCCAACCTTGAGCTCCTCCAAATATAACTTTGTAGTTTTTTTCATCTCTAGCTTCTATTCTAACTGTCTTTAACATCTCCTTAACCAAGGACTCTTTAGCTGGAACCATGTCGTAGTACTATTTTCAAACTCTGATTCTGATTCAACCAAAGCTCTTCCAATCAAAATCCCATCATTGTAATGATCCACAATGGATGCGTGTATCACTGATCATAAAGGAAACAATTTACAATTAATTCCTCTACTAAGCACCCAATGTGGCATTCTTAGTCTACGTTGGAGAATTTCATGAATGAAGTTGTGATAACCAACACAGGCTGTGTTGATTCAAAATCTTGTAAATGTGGGAAACAGAATTTGGTGAAGCAGGTACTCGTTTTCAACAATGTTGACCTTGAAATGAAAGGTTTGTTGTAAAGACAAAGGGTTGTTAGTGGTGGTGTAGATGTCTGCTAGGTAATCATGGGGGACTAATACCAAAATAAATTCAATGCCTAATTGAAAATTCATAAAACAGGGAGTAATATTACGAGTTTGTAGGATGATCTTATTTTGAAAAGTACAGTGGTGAAAGATAGTGATGCAGTAATAACCCAACTATAAATTTGACTAATGCAAGTGAACTTATCAATCTTGATGGAAATATGCTTCAGAATCCACTTCGATGGTGTTTTTTGAGTTGTTTTGTTGAGTATTCTATAATGGCTCTGAAACATCCCTCACCCGTATTCAACGCCAGAATAGGGTTACGGAGCATTACCAAAATATCACACATTAAAACATACATTTCTCATACAAATTAATCATTTCAAGTACAATTCATTCACAACCAATCATTCTGACCCTAACACGAGCCAACAAGGCCTTATACATGCATTAAGAGTTGTTCGAGACTAAACCAATAACTTTGGAAATTCTTAGAACAATTAAAATTTTTTCTCAAAAATAGGGGACACACGCTCGTGTGGCCCGGCCGTGTTCTTACATGGCCAAAGACACACCAGTGTCATAGGCCATGTGGACATTTGAAATGGGAGCACATGGTTATGTCTGACCCCATGTAACTCTCTGACTTGGATCACACGGCCAACACACACGCCTCATGTGGCTAACATGTGTGCCTTACAAATGGCCATACACTCCCATGTGCCAGGCCGTGTCAAACCTATAGGGTATACTGACTTATGCCACACGGCCAAGTCACATGCCTGTGAGTGAGGCCGTGTGGAGCATACTAACTTGGTTTCTATTTCAACACCAGGGGACACACGGCCGTGTACATGACCGTGTGTCACACATGGCTGAGTCACACGCCCGTGTCTCTGCCCGTGTGGACAAAAATAGGCTATTTACCAAGCCATTTTGCCACCCAATCTTGTGCACACCTACAACAACCCAAATGGCACCTAAATATAACATAATTTGGCATTTAAACCAACCAATTCAAGCCTAAATCATACATATTCTATACCACCTTTCTCAATATACACAATTCACAAAATAAACTATACCATTTATGCCAAAATCACATATACTAATTATATACTTTCAAATATGCATCAATGTACTCAATTTCACAAACATATCTCTTCTCTAATATCAACCATTTGGCATTTATGATACCAACTATCAATAAACATCACAAAACCAACTTCAAACACATAACATAAGCCATATGCACACTTATATATATACATAACCACACTAACCAAATTAAGCCAAGTCTAATGGCTACATATACAAACCAAAACATAAACATTTGCAATCCAATCGAAATGGAAAAGCTCACTACCAAAATACATATCATAAAGACCATAATCTTGTACATGCCATATAACCAAAACATAAGCTCAAAAGTACCAAAATGATAGTCGGATAGTGTGACGAAGTCTCCAACGATCCCCGAATCCGAGCTAGCTTTGAAATCACTATAAAACATGGAAAAATAAACAAAGTAAGCTTTAAAGCTTAGTAAGCTCATATGAAATAAACTCAATGAAATCATAAATACACAATTCAACCATTCAAATATGTCAATATGTAACTCATATTATTTAACAAACCTTTCACATCTTTAAATAATAAGATTATATGTAAACTTCTCAATTTCTTCAATTTAAAGCTTATACAGCTCATGTACATACATGTACCATCTCGTATCAATCTCCTACTTCAACCACATCTTTCATTTACCCGTTGAACCATTCAGAATTGTAACACCCCATACCCGAGTCCGATGCTAAGACTGGATACGAGACATTACCATGCTTGAACTCACTTAAAACATGTACTTACGGGCCATAAATTTTGTTCCGAATTAAAAACTTCTCTTTCTTAGTCTAATCATACATTCTATGGGCCTACGAGGCCTTAAATACGTATCTGGAAACTTTTGAAACTCAAGTGAAAACTTTTCCTTAAAATAGGGGTCAAACGCCCATGTGACTTGGGACACGCTCGTGTACCCCTAACACATGCCCGTGTCTTCCACCCGTGGTCGACACTGACTAATCACACACGGCCTTGACACGCCCATGGATGTAAATCGTGTGCTATACCTTGATATACTGACTTATTCACAGGTTTGGGGCACACACCCATGTTCTGGCCGCGTATCACACATGGCCTAAATAAACGATCGTGGGATTTTCTCGCGGCCTATTCTGACTTAAAATACTAAGGTGCAGGGTACGCACGGCCTAGACATACACTCGTGTGTCTAACCGTGTGGGTACATAGAGGCTATTTACCAAGCCTATTGCCACCCTGAAATCAAGACCAAACTCATGCTCAATTCAATAAATTTTTCATAACATTACTACATACTTCATTGATCTCCATAAACATACAAATTTAGTTAATTTTGGCCAATCACTTTGCATATACAAAAGAATAATAAACTTGATAATCTATACAATGGCCTTTCTTTAAACATATTCTCAAAATGAAATGCTTTCTATACATGCCATACTTAGTAAAATAACTTGGCTATACCAAAATAGAGATTGATAGTGTGCTCCGAGCTCAACTGCAACGATCCACAAGTTAGCTTAGAGGGACTACATATAAAGAAATAATTAAAGACGTAAGCATTTAGCTTAGTAAGTTTGCATGTAAAACACATATTAACAAACTTGCTTAGTATAAACCATTTAACATAACAATGGTATCATAAATTTCAGCTATAGAGTTTACTTACTCATACTGATTCTTACATGTCTCATGATACTTACTATTCTCATACTTGTAAGGTAAACATGGTACCTGTATCACTTGATCACATTGATCAACATACTTTGACATAATAATCATGATCTCTAATTCATCATTCATAACATAAATGATACTCAATTTCAACTTGGTAATAGCTTTGCTTACCTAGCTTTCTTGTTAACTCATTTTAACTTTACTCATTTGCCCGATGAATTTCTGCGAATAACCGAGGATACTAAATCTCATCCCACATATTTTGATGTCAAAGCCATATCCTAGATAAGATCATACATGGAATATCTCACCTTGGTTTCAAGGCCATGTCTTGACATGGACTTATATGAAGTCTTTCTTGTTCTCACCAATGCCATTCCTTGGCTTGGGCTTACATGGGATTTCTTTCTCTTGATAGCTTTTCAATGCCAATTTTGCCTTGGACTTACATGATAACTTGCTCAATGCCAAGCTTGCCATGGACTTACATGATAACTTGTTCAATGCCAAGCTTGCCTTGGACTTACATGATAACTTGCTTGATTATTGATGCCATGCCTTGGCTTGGTCTTATACGGACTTTCTTATCTCATGTGGTAGATCGAGTATCCTGGGAAATTCATCTTTAATAGGGACTTGCTCATACTTAATCTCATTGATTTCTTTGTTTAATAAAACAATAAGCATTCCATGATAATAATGTACATTATACTAAGCAATTCAATGATAGAAATCATAATGCTTAGAAATCATACAAACTTACCTCAATATACAAAATGTATATAGATATGCAATTTAATCCTGGACTTTGTTCTTGCCTCGGTTTCGAACCGAGCTTTGTTTTTCTTGATCTATAATCATAAATAGATTATTTAATAATCACATTGACTAAATTGACTCATTACTCATACTTTGGCAAAATTATTATGTTGCCCCTATACTTTCTCATATTTGCACTTTGGCCCAAAGGCTCGTAAAATAATTCTCATTGAACTTTCTTAAACTTCATGCTTAGCTGATTCATTTTCTCTACTATAACAATCATCAATTCTCACTATTTCTAGTATGTATGACCAATTTTCATAACTATTACAAATTAGTCCATACTATCATTTTTCATGAACTTCATATAGAAAAAGATATTTATCTAACATCAAACTCTCATAATCTTCCTTAATACATCATTTAACATGCATGTCATTCATGGGTATATTTTTGAACATGCATCTTAGCTCATTTTATAGTTAAAAATAGCTAATTCATAAAACGAGAACTTCAAAAATTTGAAGACTATTAAAAACGGGGCTAAAATGAACTTACTAGCAAGCTTGAAAAAAATGAAGAACCCTAGCTATGGAGTCTTCAAATTTTTAGAAATATGGGGAAGAAGATGAATAGATTTTTATCATTTTTCCCATTTTAATCATTTAAATTGATTAAATGACCAAAATGCCCTTCTCTTAAAATTTTTACAATTTACTATCTCATATCCAATTTTGTCCAAAAATTATAATTTGGGCAAATTGCCACTTAAGGACTTCTAATTGATATTCTAAAACTATCTCATAAACAAGCTTCTAGAAACTCTTATTTTGTAACTTTTGCAATTTAGTCCTTTTGAACCATTCAACCTCAATTTAACAAAATTGCTTCAAGAAACTTTCACACTAGCATGAAAACATGACATAAACCTTAAAAGCGCATAAATTCACCTTGAATTCGTGGCCTTGCACCATTATCCTGACTATGCCTTAAATCGGGTTGTTACACTTCTCCCCCCTTAGGGATTTTCGTCCTTGAAAATCTTACTGCTAAATAAGTTTAGGTACTGGTTTCTCATGCTCTTATCTGGTTCCCATGTAGCTTCCTCTATCCCATGCCTTTTCCAAAATACTTTCACTAGAGCAATACTTTTATTTCTTATCTGCTTGACTTCCCGAGCTAAAATCTTGATTGGTTTTTCATCATAAGTCACGTCGGGATGAATCTCTATCTCTGACGGGGTAATTACATGGGAAGGATCTGATCGGTAGAGTCTCAACATTGACACGTGAAACACATCATGTATCTTTTCTAACTCTGATGGCAAAGCCAATCTGTAAGCTACCAACCCAACTTTCTCGGTAATCTCAAACGGTCTAATAAAATGTGGACTTAACTTGCCTTTCCGGCCAAATCTGAGAACTTTTCTCCAAGGTGACACTTTCAAGAAAACTTTATCCCCGACTTGATACTCTATCTCTCTTCTCTTTAGGTCCAACTAAGATTTCTAGCTGTCTGATGTAGCTTTTAAACATTCTCGTATCACTTTCACTTTCTCTTCAGCTTCTCTAACCAAATCGACCCCGTGAATTTGGTTTTCTTTGAGTTCAGTCCAATATAAAGGCGTTCTGCATTTATGCCCATATAGAGCCTCATAAGGCGCCATCTTTAAGCTCGACTAAAAGCTATTATTGTAGGCAAATTCTACCAATGGGAGAAACTTTTCCCAACTGCCTTGGAATTCTAGAACACAACATCAAATCATATCCTCGTGTATCTGAATCAACCTTTCTGACTGACCGTCAGTTTGAAGATGAAAAGCTGTGCTAAAACTCAATTTTGTACCTAAGGCTTCTTGAAGCTTCTTCCGAAATCTGGAGGTGAATCTTGGATCTCTATCTGATATGATTGATAAAGGAACTCCATGAAGTCTTACTATTTCAGAAACATATAAGTTTGCCAGTTTGTCGAGTGAGTAGTCAACTCGTACAGGTAGGAAATGAGCTGACTTCGTGAGTCTATCAACTACAACCCATATAGCATCTTTCTTGCTCGGTGATAATGGTAATCCCGTTACAAAATCTATAGTGATACGGTCCCATTTTCACTCAGGTATCATAATTAGTTGAAGCAAACCCGAAGGTACTTAGTGTTCAGCCTTTACTTGCTGACAAATCAAACATCTTAAAATGAACTCTGAAATATCTTTCTTCATTCTCAACCACTAATACAATTGCTTCAAGTCATTATACATCTTGGTACTACCTGGATGAACAGATAAACATCCGTTATGTGCCTCATACAAAATTCTCTGAATAAGCTCCTCTTTTCTCGGTACACAAACTCTATCTTTAAACATCAAGTATCCATCAGAATTAATCTAAAAGTTAGATTCAACATCTGAGTCGCACTGAGTTCTCTTGGCTTGCAACTCTTTATCTTCTTGTTGAGCTTCAGTGCTCTCTTGAAGGAACACTGGTCTAGCTTTTAATTCAACTAGACTAGAACCATTGTCAGATAAGGTCATCCGTGAATTCATTGCCCTTAATGCAAAAAGAGACTTCCTGCTCAAAGCATCGGTAATAACATTCGCCTTTCATGGATGGTAGTCAATGGCCAACTCACAGTCCTTTATCATCTCTAACCATCTCCGTTGCCTTAATTTCAATTCTTTCTACATCATCAAGTACTTTAGACTTTTATGATCAGTAAAAATTTGACATCTTTCACCATATAAATGGTGTCTCCAAATCTTCAAGGTGAAGACTATGGCAGCCAGCTCTAAATCATGCGTCGAATAATTCTTCTCATGAGGCTTCAACTGTCTTGAGGCGTAAGCAATAACCTCACCTTCTTGCATAAGTACACAGCCTAATCCGTTTAAGGATGCATCACTGTAAATCACAAATTCTTTCCCTATCTTGGGTTTTACTAAAATCAGAGCTTCTGTCAACATTGCTTTTAATTTCTCGAAACTTTGCTGGCATCTTTTTGTCCACTCAAACTTCACATTTTTTTGTAACAATTTAGTCATCGAGGTTGCGATCATAGAAAACCCCTTGACAAATCGTCGATAATAGCCAGCTAGGCCTAGAAACTCCTAATCTTAGAGATATTAGTTAGTGGTTTCCAATCCATTATAGCCAAATCTTGCTTCGATCCACTCGGACTACATCTCTCAAGATAATATGTCCCAGAAATCCTACTTCTTTGAGCCAAAAT
Organism: Gossypium rotundifolium; assembly: GCA_025506655.1. Lineage (NCBI taxonomy): Eukaryota > Viridiplantae > Streptophyta > Magnoliopsida > Malvales > Malvaceae > Gossypium > Gossypium rotundifolium. Next base: position 152,234,339 of record CP106734.1, on the reverse strand, counting down.
TCACTTTTACTGAATTTGGCATACAACTGATTTTCTCGTAGAATCTATAAAACTGTCTGTAGGTGCTCAACATGGTCATTCTCATCCCGAGAATAAATCAATATGTCGTTAATGAAAACGACTACAAACTTGTCGAGGTAGGGTCTAAAGATGTGATTCATTAAGTCCATGAATACTGCAGGAGCATTGGTTAAACCAAAGGGCATGACTAAGAATTCATAATGCCCATATCTTGTTCGAAAAGCTATCTTGGACACATCTGAATCTTTTACTCTTAACTGATAATACCCTAATCTCAAGTATATTTTGGAGAACACATTAGCTCCTTTCAATTGATCGAACAAATCATCGATCCTAGGCAATGGGTACTTGTTCTTCACTGTCACTTTATTAAGTTGACAGTAATCTATGCACAATCTCATGGTGCCATCTTTCTTTTTCACAAATAAAACTGGAGCACCCCAGGGAGAACAACTCAACCTAGCAAAGCCTTTATCTGTCAAATCTTGCAACTGTATCTTCAGTTCTTTCAGCTCTATTGGAGCCATTCTGTAAGGAGTAATAGATATCGGTACAGTATCGGGAGCTAGCTCAATATTGAACTCAACCTCCCTAACTAGTGGTAGTCTTGGTAATTACTCAGGAAAAAAATCGACATACTCAAATACTATTGGTACTGACTCAATCTTTAGCTCTGTTTCTTTATCATTCATCACAAAGGCCAAATATGCTTTATACCCTTTTCTTAAGTATCTCTGTACCATCATATGAGAAATCACTACCGGCAATTGCTCTGTTCATTTGATTCTATATGAAGAGGGTCCCCATTCTCACATCTCATCTCAATGTATTTCTTTCCACAATTAACTATTACATCATGGGTAGTCAACCAGTCCATACCAAGAATGATGTTAAACTCATCAAATGGTAACAATATAAGGTTTGCTTTAAAATAATGACCGCTAATCATCAATAGGCAATCTTTACATACTTTATCAACTAAAACACTTTTGTCTAAAAGATTAGACACCTTAATCACAAATTCTGTAGACTCTATAGGCATATTCATACTAGATACTAGTTTCATACAAATATAAGAGTGTGTGGATCCGGGATCTATTAAAGCGATAACTTTGATATCATAAAGAGAAAGGGTACCCGTAATAACATCAGGAGAAGATGCCTCTTCACAAGCACAAATGGCATAAGTCCTAGCAGGTGCCCTACCCTCGAGTCTCGCTACCTACTCTCTAGGGTTACCTTTTCCACTTGCCCCACTTCTCGGGTTTCTCTGCGGTCTGCCTCTGACCATACCCCAGATCTCTAGTTTTAAGTTCTCTTTTCTTTTGTTATCTCATGATAATATTTTATAAAATGATCATGGGCACCACATCTGAAACAAGAATTTTTATGCACTTAACATTCATTGAGATGGCGTCTACCACACTATGGGCATTCAGGTCTATCAGATCTAGCATTCCCCACACTAGCAACTAAAGTGGTCTCTGCTTTATTCCCCGAATTTTGCTTACTCTTATCCATCTTTGAAAACCCAGTGGAAGTAGCCGATCGGGTAGGGAAATCTCTTGACTTCTTTGATGAAGATTGGAATGACTTATTCCACTGTCTCTTTCTAGAGTCACACGATTCCATTTCAGATGTTCTCTTCTCTTTTATTAATTCTTCAGCCTTACAAGCCCTTTCCACTAACACCACAGATTCTTTTAATTCGAGGACAGCAACAAATAACTTGATATCATCATTTAGTCCATCTTCAAACCTTTTACTCGTGATGGCTTCAGTGGACACACATTCTCAAGCGTATTTGCTGAGTTACACAAACTCTTGCTCATAATCAGTCACTGACATCTTGCCTTGTTTCAGTTCTAGGAATTCCTTCCTTTTTTGGTCCACAAATCTTTTACTGATATACTTTTTCTTGAACTCTTCTTGGAAAAATTCCCATGTGACCTTTTCCCTCGGTACTACCGACACAAGGGTGTTCCACCATTGACAGGCAGCATCTCTTAAAAGAGAAACTACACACTTTATACATTCCTCAAGTGTGTATGACAACTCATTAAATACCCTGGTAGTATTTTCTATCCAAAACTCAGCCTTTTCCAGATCATCATCTTTTCTAGCCGAAATTCTTCTGTCCTATGTTTCCTGATCCTATCAATTGGAGGTTTGTCTCCTCTTACCACCTCTACTACTTGAGGGACTGCGGGAATAGGTTGTGGAATAGGCGGGGGTGGAGTGGGTTGTACATTCGGGTTCGTACGAATGAATTCCGTGTACCACATATTCATCATATGGAGGAAGGCTTCTCTAGCATCTTCTCTTCCTCCTTAACTCACCGTAGTGAGTCTAATCTCATTCTAATTAGGCACTGTCCCTTCAGCAGGAGCCGGCGTTACTTTCTACATCATCCACCTCAGCTTTTCTGAAATCCATTTACTATATGTATAAACATAATTTAAGTTGTCAGGAGTCGTCACACTATCATTATAAAAACATTCTTACCTATGGCATGTATAGCTACACTCGTGCTCGTGCTACGTTAGTCCTAGAATTGACTAAACCGTAGGTCTGATACCACTAAATGTAACATCCCATACCCGAGTCTAATGCTAAGACTGGATACAAGACATTACCATGCTTAAACTCACTAAAAACATGTACTTACGGGCCATAAAATTTTGTTTCGAATTAAAAACTTCTTTTTCTTAGTCTAATCATACATTCCATGGGCCTACGAGGCCTTAAATACGTATCTGGAAACTTTTAGAAGTCAAATGAAAACTTTTCCTTAAAACAGGGGTCACACGCCCGTGTACCCCTAACACATGCTCGTTTCTTCCACCCGTGGTCGACACTGACTAATTACACACGGCCTTGACATGCCCGTGGATGTAAATCGTGTGCTATACCTTGATATATTGACTTATTCACAGGTTTGGGGCACACACCCATGTTCTGACCGTGTATCACATACGGCCTAACAAACGACCGTGGGATTTTCTCGTGGCCTATTCTGACTTAAAACACTAAGGTGCAGGGTATGCACGGCCTAGACACACGCCCGTGTGTCTAACCGTGTGGGCACTTAGAGGCTATTTACCAAGCCTATTGCCACCCTAAAATCAAGACCAAACTCATGCTCAATTCAATACATTTTTCATAACATTACTACATACTTCATTGATCTCCATAAACATACATATTTAGTTAATTTTGGCCAATCACTTTGCCATATACAAAAGAATAATAAACTTGATAATCTATACCATGACCCTTCTTTAAACATATTCTCAAAATGAAATGCTTCCTATACATGCCATACTTAGTAAAATAACTTGGCTATACCAAAATAGAGATTGATAGTGTGCTACGACCTCCAACTCTAACGATCCACAAGTTAGCTTACCGGGACTACATAGAAAGAAATAATTAAAGACGTAAGCATTTAGCTTAGTAAGTTTGCATGTAAAACACATATTAATAAACTTGCTTAGTATAAACCATTTAACAAAACAATTGTATCATAAATTTCAGCTATAGAGTTTACTTACTCATACTGATTCTTACATGTCTCATGATACTTACTATTCTCATACTTGTAAGGTAAACATGGTACCTGTATCACTTGATCACATTGATCAACATACTTTAACATAATAATCATGATCTCTAATTCATCATTCATAACATAAATGATACTCAATTTCAACTTGGTAATAGCTATGCTTATCTAGCTTTCTTGTTAACTCATTTTAACTTTACTCATTTGCCTGATGAATTTCTGCGAATAACCGAGGATATAAATCTCATCCCACATATTTTGATGCCAAAGCCATATCCTAGATACGGTCTTACATGGAATATCTCATCTTGGTTTCAAGGCCATGTCTTGAAATGGACTTATATGAAGTCTTTCTTGTTCTCACCAATGTCATTCCTTGGCTTGGGCTTACATGGTATTTCTTTCTATTGATAGATTTTCAATGCCAAGCTTGCCTTTGACTTACATGATAACTTGTTCAATGCCAAGCTTGCCTTGGACTTACATGATAACTTGTTCAATGCCAAGCTTGCCTTGGACTTACATGATAACTTGCTTGATTGTTGATGCCATGCTTTGGCTTGGTCTTATACGGACTTTCTTATCTCATGTGGTAGATTGAGTATCCTGGAAAATTCATCTTTAATCTTGACTTTATCATACTTAATCTCACTGATTTCTTTGTTTAACAAAACAATTAGCATTCCATGATAATAATGTACATTATACTAAGCAATTCAATGATAGAAATCATAAAGCTTAGAAATCATACAAACTTACCTCAATATACAAAATGTATGCAGATATGCAATTTAATCCTCGACTTTTTTCTTGCCTCAGTTTCAATCCGGGCTTCGTTTTTCTTGATCTATAATAATAAATAGATCATTTAATAATCACATTGACTAAATTGACTCATTACTCATACTTTGGCAAAATTATTGTGTTGCCCTTATACTTTCTCATATTTGCACTTTGGCTCAAAGGCTCGTAAAATAATTCTCATTAAACTTTCTTAAACTTCATGCTTAACTGATTCATTTTCTCTACTATAAAAATAATCAATTCTCACTATTTCTAGTATGTATGACCAATTTTCATAACTATTACAAATTAGTCCATACTACATTTTTCATGAATTTCAAATATAAAAAGATGTTTATCTAACATCAAACTCTCATAATCTTCCATAATACATCCTTTAACATGCATGTCATTCATGGGTGTATTTTTGAACATACATCTTAGCTCATTTTATAGCTAAAAATAGCTAATTCATAATACGAGAACTTAAAAAAAACGAAGAATATTAAAAACAGGGCTAAAATGAACTTATTAGCAAGCTTGAAAAAAATAAAGAACCCTTGCTATGGAGTCTTCAAATTTTAACAATTATGGAGAAGAAGATGAATAGATTTTTATCATCTTTTTCCCATTTTAATCATTTAAATTAATTAAATGACCAAAATGCCCTTCCCTCTAAATTTTTACAATTTACTATCTCATGTCCAATCTTGTCCAAAAATTATAATTTGGGAAAATTGCCACTTAAGGACTTCTAATTAATATTCTAAAGCTATCTCATACAACAAGCTTCTAGAAACTCATATTTTGCAACTTTTGTAATTTAGTCCTTTTGGACCATTCAACCTCAATTTAACAAAATTGCATCATGAAACTTTCACACTAGCATGCAAACATGACATAAACATTAAAAGCTCATAAATTCACCTCGGATTGTGGCCTCGCACCACTATTCCGACTAGGCCTTAAATCGGGCTGTTACAAAAATACTATGGGATACCTGGGAAACTCTCACCGAAGTGCCACATACATAGCCAATGCTGTCTTAATCTTATATCACATAAATGCTCACTCTCGAGTTATCAACGGGCCTGTTCACACAAGCTGTGGATCAAGACGTAGCTACACGGTGCTACTCACACAAGCTGTCAAGTAACCATAACACATGCCGATATACTCAGCCACCGGTAGGACGTACAGGACCAGCACTCGGATCAAATAATCACAATAAGCCCTAATGACATGTCATTCGTATCCTAATCTATTCCTAAGGTTCAACCGGGATTTCACACTTGCTGAATCGTCGTCAAATCATTTTCGAACACGTCTGTAGTCTCATATTCACAGTTCATACAATATCAAAGCATTAAAAATATAATTATAACAATGCCTATTACATATGAACTTACCTCGGACGTAAAAACGACAAAACAAGTCGATTAATCCAAAACCTTGTTCTTTCTATGATCTAAGTTCGTATTTCACTTTTCTTGATCTATACGATGTCAAATTTAACTTATTTGATTACCTCACTATTCAATTTAATCCAAAAAACTTATTAAAACACATTTACACTTTTGCTCCAAGTATTTCACAACTTTTATAATTTAGTCCTTATTTCATTAAAACACAAATTCATACAATTTAACCATAACCCAATGCTAGCCGAATTACCAATATGTCCCTAGAAGCCCATATTTTCCATTTATTTCACATTTTGACCACAAATTTTTCACATTTCACAATTTAATCCTTAATTTGCATTTTCACTAAAAATCACTTAACAAAACTTATATAACTATCATCAAACATTCATAATCTATCATTAAACATCAAAATACTCATGTATTCATCAATGGCAACATCTAAGATCTTTAACAATTTTGCAAAATAGTCCCTGGGCTAGCTAGACTAAGCTACAATGATCTCAAAAATATAGAAATAATTAAAAACAGAACAAAAATCACTCACCAATTTAATCTTTCAAATGGCCGAACCCTAGATCATTCCCATGGTTTTTATTCTTTGAAATTTTGGTGGAAGATGATAGATTAAAAGATGATGCCTTTTGTGTTCTTGTTATTTTACTTATTTAATTTACTAAATTACTTTATTAACCTTAACTATTAATATTAAAATTTCACTTAACCATGTCCATCTTTGTACACTCATGATTCAAATGGTCTAATTACAACATAAGGACCTTTAAGTTTCTATAGCTATTTGACACCATTAGCTAATAGAATTCAAATTTTACGCTTTACTCGATTTAGTCCTTTTTATCAAATTGAGCACTCAAATGATATACTTTCTAAACTAAACTTTTACATAATCATATTATCATGCTGTAGACATTAAAATAATAATAAAATAATTATTTTGACTTTAGATTTGTGTTTCCAAAACCACTATTCTGATTTGACTAAAAACGAGCTGTTATAGGCTCACTCCCATCTTCTTATTTTTTGCATATATATAGGATGCTTGAAAAGCCCTAAAAATTGTGTTTTTCTACTGTTCATAGTGCAATTCGTGAAATCAACACAGTATACCACATGGTCGTGTGGCAGCCCATGTGGCTATTGAAACTCGCTCCAATTTTTCAATTTTCGCTCGTTTTTCACTCCTTTTACTCCAAATGCTCTCCTAAGTATAGAAACATGAATTTAAAGGATTAGGAGCATAAAATCCACCATTTACATCGAATGATCACCCAAAACACATTAAGAATGGGACTAAAACATGTTACTTTTAGCATTTATTATATATCTCCAAACTTAAGCATTTGCTTGTCCTCAAGCAAATCCTCAACCCATATTCAAGTTAACTTTTCTTAATTTATTATTTCCATTGGGAATGCCTTAGGATAATCTACAAATTATCATGCATTGGAGATTCTCAATACAATGAGACTAGATAATACAAGCAATCAAAGAAAAGAATTTTAAGCTTTAAAAACATTAGGCATCTCCCTTATCTCAATAATTAGTTGAAATTCAAACTCAACAAGAATTAACATCCTCACTAAGGATTCACTCAAAGCACTGAAAGTGTTTAAGGTTCAAGTAATATGCACTTAATAATCAAATGAAAAATTTCATTATCATAGGATTACTTGAAAATCAAATCTCCACCACTATAGAATGAGATGACACACTAATCAAGAGGTCTTTACAAGGTTATAATGGGGCTTAGGTTAAGGGTATCGAAAAAGTTAGAAAAGTTGGTTATAATCAAGGATCGATTTGATAAGTTACCAAACTAGAAAAAGTCAGTTGCTGAATTAAATGAATTTTCATCAATAAGAAACAAATAGAGGAAATGAGCTTTTCAACAGAATATGAAACTAAAGATTCAAGCTTAATCATTTTTTTCATTTTTTTAAGAACAAAGTAATATTCAACAATGCAAATGAAGAAACATAGTCAGGCAACTAACAAAATCAAATCTCGACAAAAAATGGAGTAAATAAAAAGGATAATTTTTCAACATTCATATGGGTAAAAGGTTAACATTAACGGGTTAGAAAAAATGTGTTAGGATCAAGGAGGTTTACTAAGGGATAATACAACAGGTAAGCTTTTTACAGGTTAAAGGGGTTAAATCTTAAGTGTATCTATCATCTCAGTATATCAAATAAATAATGTGGTCTCAACACATATAATCAAAGCAAGTTCTAGAATAAAAAATCAATTATATGCTCTATAGGCTTAAAAGCTCACAAAAAACATGAGCACAAAAAATATATGCTTTATAGGCTTAAATTCTCACAAAAAAAATAATAACTTTGATGTCAAACTTGTAAATTTAAAATTTCAAAATAATTCTTCAATTCAGAGAGACAACCTAAAATAATAATTTTTGAAAAATAACTTATCATGTTTTAACCTCTCGTGTCTTAAAGTATAAATCAACAAATGCACAAACATCCACAAATAAATCTAAAAACAAAATCAATACAAACTCCAATTTGAAAAAAAATTAACTTTAATGGTAGATGTGAAAAATTTACTTAAACACAAACAACAATTTGGGGATATTATCGCATAAAAATATATATAACCTCCCTACACTTAAGATGTACATTATCCTCAATGTACAAACAAATAGAAAGAGAAAAAAACAAAATGTAACACCTCTATCCCGTGTTCGATCACCGGATTAAGGTTAAAGGTGTTACCAGACAGTTTAAAACATTTACAGAATTAATCGTACAACCATTCATCAATATCAATCATAATGTCCCTTAAGTAGGTCATCGAGACCTTAAACATGCTTGTAAACCGAGTCGAGACTAAACCGAAACACATACAAGATTTCATGAAAATTTAAAACTTTTCTAAAATACAGGAGACACATGGCCGTGGGGGTAGGCCGTGCCTCTTCCACGGTTTCTTGACACACCTGTGTCTTCCTCGTGGCTATATACTGCCAAAACCAACACGGTCACCAAGCACGCCCGTGTGCTAAGGTCGTGTACAATAAATCACATTCTGCCATTTCCCACACGGCCACCAAGCACACCCGTGTCGAGGCCGTGTACAATATAAGGCACATTCTGCCAATTTACCCACAATCTTAGGCACGCTCGTGTGCCTCAACTGTGACATTATAGGCCATTTTACAAGGCCAATATGCCACCCACTTAGGGTCTTCCTACAAGCAATATATACCTAAACATAATATGCATATATGACAACCAAAACATATCCAATGATTCACTTTATCCATACATCCAATACCAAATCCATCCATACCAAATTGCAAACTAAATCCTACCTCATTTCAAACATATGTCATCCATTTGCTTAACCAAAACTTAACTATTTCATATGCATCAAAACATACTAAATATTTGCTTCATAACTCATTCATTTAAACATTTATCAACTCAAAAACTTGCCAAACATATTCACCTAACTAGCCTATACATGCCATAATTAGCCATATACATTTTCAAAAGGGTACCAAAATAAGTTTTTGTAGTGTGATGACGATCCTTGACAATCCCGAGCCTTCAGTAGCTTCGACGACCTATAAAATAGAGAAAACACACACAAAGAGTAAGCTTTCCGAAAGCTTATTAAGTCATATACAAATAAATACATTGACACATTTATCCATCCAAAACTCATGTGAAGCACATAGCTCATTCATAATCTTCCTTGCATCTCATTCACATTATCCTATTCAAACATATCTTTCTTCAAATCAATGTCATATGCATACTTACCTTTCATGCATACTTAATGCACATTTAATATACCTGAATCGGATATTCATTCACTTAATTGATCATAGCTCGGATATACCATTCGTATTGTAGACTTTGAAACACCCCAAACCCGCCCACAAGCCTTGACCGGATCTAGTTTGTTCCTTGAGTAAACCATTTCAGAAACTTGTTTGTTACTTTGGAAAATTTGGGTGGTTCTAAAGAAAAATTGATTTGTGTTGAGTTCGAAGGGAAAACGGGGTTTGTCTTGAAGATTAGATTTTATTAAAATCAAAACTATAAGTTAAAAGAAATACCGAGTTTTTAGAGTTTACCATTAAATTGAAAATCGTTGGTGTTTAGGTGACAAAACATTTATAATTTATTTTTAAGATAAGTTATTTAATCTTGATTTAATAATAATCGTATCATGATAAACCAAATTAAATGCATACTTAAAACAGTTAATAGTAATGGCCATATTACATCAAAGCAAAACCCGAAATAAATCCAAAATTCATTATAAAAGTCCAAAATGAAAATAAAACGCTGAGCTGAGCATGGCCACCACTAAGCTCCTGCCGACCGGTCCATTTATCGAGTGTCACCAAAAGATATCCCACAACGGGTGAGTCAATGACTCAATGTGTAACAACCAACACAAACTCCCGACGATTTAGGCATACAAATCATATATAAAACATATATAAACAATGATGCAAACCCAACCCAAACCTAGATAACCATCCTCTACACATCACCCGTACCTGCCATCACACCGTGGGGATTACTAAATCGACCCTCCATCTGCTACACACCGTCGAAGGCAATCGCTGCAGACGACTTGCACATCGCCCTTATAAATTGTGGCATAGCCACCAGATAATTGTGACAAAGTCACCAGATAGTATTTCGTGACATTAGTCACCACATTCAGATTATGTGACATGAGTCACCAGATATTGTGGTAATAACCACCAGATCACTTCCCTTTTTCATTATCACCCATATGCCCCATGTGTCATACAAATCATGCGAATATCATGCAATATGCCTTATTCATATTCGTAACCAACTCTCATATATGTCACATTCAATGTTTATAATACTATTAATAGATCCTTAAAGAATAACGTACCTGAATATGTCATACCATTGAATGATACCTTTAGCCACATCTTTCATATTCTTATTAGCACACATATTAAATCAATACCATAAATCTATCAAGAATTAGTGTGGGGCTACACACCTAGTTACTATCGTGTTCACGAAATCTCGAAAGTCTATCGAAATAGATTGTACTCCTTCCTAATAACCAATGTCAGTATCAGCTAGTCACTAATACTTAATATAGCCTTGGCCGAATATTCATATTCTTTTACCTTGCAGATCTAAATCCCGAAAGCCACTACTTGTCAATGGAGTTGACGAAATCCATGCTTTTCAACTGTTAGAATCAGCTTTAATACAAGAATAATTATGAAAGTGGCCTATGGCCGGACACTATACCCCTACCTTGAGTAGTCGAATCCAAGAAACTCCTTTACTGTTCCTTCATGTTGGTTACATACAAATGAAACACAAGATTATGGCTTAATGAACATTCAGCCATCCTTAGAAATCAAGGCCAACCCTTGATTTCAGCACACCAAAAGAAAGAGAAGGGAAAACCGATTACTAAGGAAAGAAATACTTACCACCCACGTTGCTTATGAAGACTAAGAGAGTAGTCGACAGCCCCTCCTTTAGAGATTCAGCTTTTGAAAATAATAGAAAAAGAATGGTTTCGAGAAAAGGTGATAACACGAATTGAAAGCAAGAGAAGAGAACTATCATCCACTTCGGCTTTTGAAAGAACCGTGAGAGAAAAGAAGAGAAGAAAAGAGATATTCGGCCTTAACAAATGGAAGAAAAGAGATGAAGAGAGGTTCGACAATGGTGGGATTTTGAGAGAGGGATATTTGGTTTTAACAAATGGAAGAAAAGAAAATGAACACAAGTTGAATTCTTTGGGATTTTTGGCACAAATGAGAGAAGTGAAAAGAGAGCAAATTTTCGACACACCTATCCTACTCACACCAAAATCAAAAATGCCATCAAGGAAGTCCCTAGGCCGGCCAACTCTCTTCCCTTTATCAGCTTCTTTCTTTATCTCCTATTTTCTCTTCTTTACTCATTTACAATAATTTGAATGAGTCAAGCATTATCCTTGCCCTTAGCCGAAATTTTAAAAAGAATTTGACCACATCTAATGCTCATCCCCTTAGTGGCCCATTGCCGTCCAACTCCTCTCTAGCCTGACATAAAAGCAACTCCAAAAGTGCTCCCCTTGCTGCTTGAACCTAGGCCCTATTACACAGCTTGTGGCGTCACTTACTAAGGTTTTAAGTGGCGCCTCCTTGCCACTTTATCAAGCCCATTTCCATGTCCAATTTCCCTTACAATTTTTCTTAAGGCTCATTTGCCTAGCTCCCCCCTTTAAGGCTTAAAATCTAATATTTTCTAATGCACTTACCTACACTCTAAAGTTCTCAAAATTTCATACAACACATTCAAACACACATAGGCATGCTACTTCATACAATTAAGCAAAAATGCACAACCCCTAAATCCCAGATGTTACAGTTCTACCCCCCTTAAAATAATTTTGACCTCGAAATTACCTAGCTAGAATAGGTGGGGTATTGGTGTCGCATTGCTTCTTCTGGCTCCCAAGAAGCTTCCTCTGTGGTACCTTCACATCCCGTTCCAAATTCTGAATCGGCTCCTCCTCGTAGGACAAATCTGGTCTCAGCTCCACCTCCTCAACTGGCACTACATGAGATGGATCCTATCGGTAACGACGTAGCATAGAAACATGGAATACATCGTGCATCTGCTTCAACTCTGGAGGCAACTCCAACTGGTATGCCACTGGTCCAACTCGCTTCAATACCTGATAAGGTCCTATAAACCTGGGACTCAACTTCCCTTTGTGACCAAATATGATCACCTTCTTGCATGGCGAAACATTAAGAAACACATAATCTCCCACATCAAATTCAATCTCCTTCCGCTTAAGATCTGCGTATGACATTTGCCTGTCAAATGCCTCCTTCAACCATGTCTGAATCACCTTAACCTTTTCTTCCGATTCTGCCACAATTTCTGGACCCAAAATCTGACGTTCCCCCAATTTCGTCCAACATGTAGGAATGCGACACTTCCGTCCGTACAGCGCTTCGTACGGTACCATCCGAATACTTGCCTGATAGCTGTTGTTATACACAAATTCCGCTAAAGGCAAATTTTCTTCCTAACTTCCTCTGAAGTCTATCACACATCCCCTCAGCATATCCTCAAACACTTGGATCACTCGCTCAGACTGGCCGTCCGACTGTGGATGAAATGTCGTACTGAAGTCCAATCTGGTGCCTAAAGCCTGATGTAGTGCTTTCCAAAACCGAGACGTAAACCTTGGATCCCTATTCAAAATAGTCGACACCGGCACCCCGTGCAGCCTCACGATCTCAACTACATACAACTTTGCCAATTTCATAGAGAATAGTGAACCCGCACCGGTATAAAATGTACAGATTTCGTCAGTCGATCTACTATCACCCATAGCGAGTCCTTCTTAGTAGGCGTAAGGGGAAGCCCACTAACGAAGTCCATGGTAATTCTCTCCCACTTCTATTGTGGAATCTTTATCGGCTGAAGTAATCCCGACGGAACTTGGTGTTCAGCCTTAACTTGCTGACACGTTAAGCACTTCCCTACAAATTTGGTAACTTCCCGCTTAAGACCAGGCCACCAAAACTGTTCCCTTAGATCTCTATACAACTTACTACCTCTAGGATGCATAGCATAAGGGCTACTATGCGATTCCTGAAGAATTTTCTGCCTTAACTCCTTATTCTTAGGCATACAGACCTTACCCTTGAAACACAATACCCCATCACTGTTAACACCATAATCCTCTAACTCCCCATTTCATACTTGCTGTAGCTTAGCACTTAGATCATCATCCACCAACTAACTCTCTTTCACCTCATTCAACCATGACGGCTTAACCTGGAATTCTACCAGCAAACTTTCATCATCATAGAGGCTCAAATGTGTGAACATTGCCCTTAACTCCGTCACTACTTTCTGACTTAGGGCATCTGCCACCACATTTGCCTTGCCGGGTGATACTCTATAGAACAATCGTAGTCCTTCAATAATTCCACCCACCTTCGCTGTCTCAGGTTCAACTCTTTCTGAGTCAGCAGATACTTAAGGCTATTGTGGTCTGTGTAAATCACTGACTTTTCTCCATATAGATAGTGCCTCCATACCTTAAGAGCAAAGACCACTGCCGCTAATTCCAGGTCATGCGTCGGGTAGTTAACCTCATGTGGCCTTAATTGTCGAGATGTATAAGCAACTACCTTCCTGTCTTGCATCAAAACACATCCCAAACCTGTGTGAGAAGCATCACAGTACACCACAAAATCCTTCCCTGCCTCAGTCAATCAAACCGGAGCTTCACCAAGACCCCTTAAGCTTCTCAAAGCTCTCCTATTGCTTATCTGACCATACGAAAGGTACCTCCTTTCTCAACAACTTCATCAAAGGTGCGGCTATTGATGAGAACCCTTCTACAAACCTTCTGTAGTAGCCTGCCAATCCCAAGAAACTATGAACCTTCGCCACAGACTTAGGTGGTTTCCAATCCAATACTGCCTCAATCTTCCGAGGATCCACCCTTATCCCTTCAACAGACACCACATGCCCTAAAAACGTAACTTTCTTCAGCTAAAATTTGCACTTGCTGAACTTGGCATATAGCTTTTCCTCCCTTAACACTTGCAACACGACTCGGAGGTGCTCATCATGTTCTTCCTCTGACTTAGAATACACCAAGATATCATCTATGAACACAACAATGAACCGGTCCAAATAGGGTTGGAACCCCAGTTTATCATATCCATGAACACGGCTGGGGTGTTTGTCAATCCAAACGGCATTACCAAGAACTCATAATGCCCATACCTTGTCTGAAAAGTTGTCTTATGGATATCAGCCTCCTTCACTTTAAGCTGATGATATCCAGACCTTAGATCTATCTTTGAGAATACCGCGGCCCCCTTAAGCTGATCAAACAAGTCGTCTATCCTTGGCAACGGGTACTTGTTCTTGATGATCAGCTTATTCAACTGACGATAATCTATGCACATACGCATAGTTCAGTCCTTCTTCTTCACAAACAAGACCGGTGCTCCCCATGGAGACACACTGGGTCAGATAAACCCACGATCAAGCAACTCTTGGATTTGTGCCTTGAGCTCCACCAACTCCTTTGGTGCCATTCTATACGGAGCAATTGACACAAGAGCTGTACTCGACAGCAAGTCAATTTCGAACTCCACTTCCCTATCCGGGGGTATTCTAGGTAACTCCTCCGGAAAAACATCCACGAATTCTCTTACTGTTCTAACTCCACTAACTCCCCCTTCTTTCGCATCCAACGCACTAACCTTGCACCCTTTCTGAACCATCTTATCAGCCTTTAAAGCAGAGACTATGTTAGACAAGTAGTTTTTTCTTTCTCCTATCATAATTATCGCCTTATCCTCCGGTGTCCTTAACTCAATTCGCTTAGCTGCGCAATCCAATACAGCCCGATGTTCCACTAGCCAGCCATGCCAAGAATGAGATTAAATTCTCTGAAGGGTGGTTCCATCAAGTCGGCAGGAAATACCACTCCCTGAATCTCTAGGGGTACACTCTGAAATATCTTATTCACCACTACAGCTTTGGCCTAATGGGCTCACACATCATCTCCATATTAGATGCCTCGGAGGCTATGCCTAGTGTTTCAACTACTCTACATGCAACATAAGAGTGGGTAGAGCCAACATCAATTAAAGTAAAGTAAGGCTTGTCACTATAACGAACGTCTCGATTATGACGTCCGGCATGCTCTCTATCCTCCTCCCAAGAATCGCATACACCGCACCTAACGTCTTGCCTTTGTATTACCAACACCTCTGCTCGGTGTTCCCCGTCCTCTTCTAGAACCATTACCTCTGCCATTCAGACCACGACCCTATGGTGGCTGCTGTCCACCTCTTCCGGCTGATTATAACCCTGACCTGCTGGTCGGCTCCCATCTGTTTTCATATAATAGTCTTTAATCATGTGGTCCTTGGACCCACACTTGAAAATCCCCCTGTCTTCTTCCAAATCTCTCTTAGATGCATCTTTCCACACTGAGCACAAGTACGATACTGCCCTCCCGTAGCAGCTTGTTGACCTCGCAGCCCATCAACTCTAGGCCTCTTTTGCACATTCTTGGATGACCCTGATGATCCAAAACCTCTCTTTTGTCTATTCCGGTCCGTATTCTATCTCATAGATTCTTTAATCCCTTTGGCCACCTTAGCCTTCTCTACCAATACGATAAATTTTTACTCCTACTGTGGAGCTATCAACAACCTCAGATCATCCCTCAGTCCGTCCTCAAACCAGACACATCGCTCATGCTCCGTAGCCACTATACCTCGAGCATAACGGCTCAACCTTAGAAATTCTGCCTCATACTCCGCTACGGACTTACTTCCCTGAACCAGCCTCAAAAATGCCTTCCTTTGCGCATCCACATAACTGGTCCCAATGTACTTCTTCTGGTATGCTGCCTTAAAGTACTCCCAAGTAAGATCATCTGCGGTAGCACCATCCCGAACTGTGAGCCACCATTGATATGACTCATCGCGGAGGAGCGATACTATCCCTTTCAATTTCTCCTCTGCAGTCAGGTCCAAATCATCCATAATTTGCTCCGTCGCTTCCAACCAATACTCACCAGATTACGCCACTCAGATATCCCACGGAAAAACTCAGCTCCATTAGCTCGGAGTCGCTCAGGTATAGACTTTCGAGCTCCCATGCCTCCACCTGCTCTAGCCACCCTTTCCAGAACCCGCAGCATCGCCTGTGATACTGCATCATCCCCTGTTTGATTCTGATATTCCACATCAGCGGCTGGTGGTAGTGGCATTTCATTTTCGGACCCTTGACCAAACCTAACGGGTTCTGACACGGTCATTCAGCCTTTACCACGGCCACGCACACTACGACCACGTCCCCTAAAATTCATGCTTCTGAGTCGCGTTTATTTGATTAAAGAATTTTATGAATTAGTTTTTATTCCATTGATTTATTGCAAACAGTCTTATGTTCAATAGTTCTAAAGAGTAGTTCTTTCGAATTCATACACACACAGAGTCTCAAATTCATTCATTGAATCATCACATTCATGAACTTATGTTCATTACAGAGAAGTGTTGTAGTTGTCATTGTTGTTGTTTTCCACTACCCAAGGGTATTTCTATAATTTTATCCTATAGGGGTATTTTGGTAATTTTTTAAATTAGGGTATTTGAAAATTTTGCAAAGTAGAGATTTCTGTCATTTTTACAAAATTGAAATACTTGGTAAGAAAATTCAAGGGTAGTTTGGTAATTTTATAATCTGGGGGTATTTTTGTAATTTTTACAAGTTAAGGGCATTTTGATAATTTTGTAAAATATGGTTCCCGGTGATTTTCAAAATAAGTGTATTTTTGGAAATTTTTAATTTAAGGGTATTTTGGTAACTTTCCATACGGAGGGTATTTTGGTAATTTACACGGGTTAGGGGTAATTTGGTCAATTTACAAATCAGGGGTATTCTGGTCATTTTTAAATCAAGGGTACTTTGGAATTTCATAATCATGGTTTGACTTTAGAATTTCACAAAACAAGGTGATTGGTCCCTTTCGGGTTTTAGTTATTGAATTTAGCCCCTGATTGAGTCTTCTTGGTTAGGGTGAACTGCATTACGCACTGTAGGATTCGAGAGGAGAGGAGGTGAGTCACTAGGATCGCTTAAATACCAAGCTCCCCGAATCCAATCCTAGACATACGCACAACGGTTGCCACACCTTTAACTCCTAACTCACCATGTGTTTGTTTGGTTAGACTTTAAATTTTATGTATTTCGGTGTTGGAGTAGACTAATCCTAGGGTTTAATAATTCCTATTCTACTAATCTACGTCCCTATAATTTCCCATATACAAAGCACAAAAGGGTTAGCAAGATTTACCGGTGGACTTGGGCCGAGACTCAAAGCCATGCCAGAAAACCTACTCATTCCTTAGTAAAATCCAATTTCAAAAGAAAGAAAACACTTTGGGCCCAAAAAAGCCCTCAAGGCCAAGTTTTGAACCGGGCTCTGATACCAAACTGAAACACCCCAAACCCGACCCACAAGCCTTGACCGGATCTGGTTTGTTCCTTGTGTAAACCATTTCAGAAACTTGTTTGTTACTTTGGAAAATTTGGGTGGTACTGAAGAAAAATTGATTTGTGTTGAGTTCGAAGGGAAAACGGGGTTTGTCTTGAAGACTAGATTTTATTAAAACCTTGTAATTATATTTCAAAACTATAAGTTAAAAGAAATACTGAGTTTTTAGATGGTGTTTAGGTGACAAAACATTTATAATTTATTTTTAAGATAAGTTATTTAATCTTGATTTAATAATAATCGTATCATGATAAACCAAACTAAATGCATACTTAAAACAGTTAATAGTAATGGCCATATTACATCAAAGAAAAACTCAAAATAAATCCAAAATTCATTATAAAAGTCCAAAATGAAAATAAAACGCTGAGCTGAACATGGCCACCACTAAGCTCCTACCGACCCGGTCCATTTACTAAGTGTCACCTGAAAAGATATCCCACAACGGGGTGAGTCAACAGACTCAATGTGTAACAACCAACACAAACTCCCGACGATTTAGGCATACAAATCATATATAAAACATATATAAATAATGATGCAAACCCGAACCCAAACTTAGATAACCATCCTCTACACATAACCCGTACCTGCCATCACACCGTGGGGATTACTAAATCGACCCTCTATCCGCTACACACCATCGAAGGCGCCAACTGCATTTACTTGCACATCGCCCTTATAAATTGTGGCATAGCCACCAGATAATTGTGACAAAGTCCCCAGATAGTATTTCGTGACATTTGTAATCACATTCAGATTATGTGACATGAGTCACCAGATATTGTGGTAATAACCACCAGATCACTTCCCCTTTTCATTATCACCCATATGCCCCATGTGTCATACAAATCATGCGAATATCATGCAATATGCCTTATTCATATTCGTAACCAACTCTCATATATGTCACATTCAATGTTTATAATACTATTAATAGATCCTTAGAGAATAACGTACCTGAATATGTCGTACCATTGAATGATACCTTTAGCCACATCTTTCATATTCTTATTAGCACACATATTAAATCAATACCATAAATCTATCAAGAATTAGTGTGGGGCTACACACCTGGTTACTATCGTGTTCATGAAATCCCGAAAGTCTACCGGAACAGATTGTACTCCTTCCTAATAACCAATGTCACTATCGGCTAGTCACTAATACTTAATATAGCCTTGGCCGAATATTCATATTCTCTTACCTTGCGGATCTAAGTCCCGAAAGCCACTACTTGTCTATGGAGTTGACGAAATCCCTGCTTATCAACTGTTAGAATCGGCTTTAATATATGAATACTTATGAAAGTGGCCTATGGCCGGACACTATACCCCTACCTTGAGTAGTCGAATCCAAGAGACTCCTTTACTATTCCTTCATGTTGGCTACATACAAATGAAACACGAGATTATGGCTTAATGAACATTCGGCCATCCTTAGAAATCAAGGCCAACCCTTGATTTCGGCACACCAAAAGAAAGAGAAGGGAAAACTGATTGCTAAGGAAAGAAATACTTACCACCCACGTTGCTTATGAAGACTAAGAGAGTAGTCGACAGCCCCTCCTTTAGAGATTCGACTTTTGAAAATAATAGAAAAAGAATGGTTTCGGGAAAAGGTGATGACACGAATTGAAAGCAGGAGAAGAGAACTATCAACCACTTCGGCTTTTGAAAGAACCGTGAGAGTAAAAAAGAGAAGAAAAGAGATATTCGGCCTTAACAAATGGAAGAAAAAAGATGAAGAGAGGTTCAGCAATGGTTGGATTTTGAGAGAGGGATATTCGGTTTTAACAAATGGAAGAAAATAAAAAGAACACAAGTTGAATTCTTTGGGACTTTCGGCACAAATGAGAGAAGTGAAAGAGAGCAAATTTTTGGCACACCTATCCTACTAACACCAAAACCGAAAATGCCATCAAGGAAGTCCTTAGGCCGGCCAACTCTCTTCCCTTTATCATCTTCTTTCTTTATCTCCTATTTTCTCTCTTCTTTACTCATTTAAAATAATTTGAATGAGTCAAGCATTGTCCTTGCCCTTAGCCAAAATTTTAAAAAGAATTTGACCACATCTAATGCTCATCCCCTTAGTGTCCCATTGCCGTCCAACTCCTCTCTAGCCTGACGCAAAAAGCAACTCCAAAAGTGCTCCCCTTGTTGCTCGAACATTGGCCCTATTACACAACTTGTGGCGTCACTTACTAAGGTTTTAAGTGGTGCCTCCTTGCCACTTTATCAAGCCCATTTCCATGTCCAATTTCCCTTACAATTTTTCTTACGGCCTCATTTGCCTAGCTCCCCCCTTTAAGGCTTAAAATCTAATATTTTCTAAGGCACTTACCTACACTCTAAAGTT
This sequence comes from Gossypium rotundifolium, assembly GCA_025506655.1. NCBI lineage: Eukaryota > Viridiplantae > Streptophyta > Magnoliopsida > Malvales > Malvaceae > Gossypium > Gossypium rotundifolium. The sequence goes on along the minus strand of CP106734.1, from coordinate 152,214,083 downwards.
CTCAAAATTTCATACAACACATTCAAACACACATAGGCATGCTACTTCATACAATTAAGCAAAAATGCACAACCCCTAAATCCCGGATGTTACAGACTTGCCCGTTGAACCCTTAGGAACCTAGTAGGATACTCAGAAAGCTCAGAATAGTAGTACAATGCCAATGTCCCAGATGAGGTCTTACATGCACTCGTATATCGATGCCACTGTCCCAGATAGGGTCTTACACGTACAAATCATAACGATGTCAATGTCCCAGATGTGGTCTTACATGAGTCAATATGATGCCGATGTCCCAAACATGGTCTTACTCATAAAGTTCATATCGATGCCTACGTCCCAGATGAGGTCTTTTACATAGAATTCATATCGATGCCTACGTCCCAAACGAGGTCTTACATGAAATTTCAAATCAATGCCAATGTCATGACACAGCTAATCCTATCTATTCCTAGTTTCATACGAGACTTCTCAACTTTATCACTATATCGAATATATTTCGAAATTCACGCACTTAGCATCTCATACTCATTCATTTTCATCGATAGACATATGAATACATATATTCAATTCAATACAGATAAGTTTATTTGCATAGTGACTTACCTCGGGCTCGGTTTAACGAAATGAAAACGACTACTCTGTTACTTTCGCTTTTCCGCGATCTAAATCTGTTTTCCTCGGTTCTTGATCTAAACATATTCAGAATTACCCCTTTTATTCTCCATTCTATTCAATTCAATCCATAGACACACATTTAGGGCTATTTGCAAATTAACCCTCATATTTGCACATTTTATCAATTTAGTCCATTCTTCTCAAAATATCAAATTTCACAAAATCAACACATACACAAGCTTAGCCGAATACTTATGGACTTCATACAAACCCATACTTTTCATCAAATTTGCAATTTAGTCCTTTAATTTACCATTTTCACAATTTAGCCCTATTTAGCTAAATTCATCAAAACTTCAAGAACAAAACATGTTTATCTAACTCAAATCTTTCAGTTTTCATTCTCAAACATCACAAAGCTTGTAAAATCATCAATGGCATATTTCACATGCATCATCTGTAACATCCTGAATAGGGCCTATGCATTTCCAGTTTAATTGTATGAAATGACAAGTTACAAGTACTATGAATAAATTTTTGATACTTTTGGAAACCTAGAAATGCATGGAAATGGAAATGAAAATGAAAATGGAAATGGAAATGGACATTTTTGGAAACTTAGACATTTTTGGAAACTTAGACATTTTGGGAAACCTGAACATTTTGGAAACCTGAACATTTTGGAAACTTGAACATTTTGGAAACCTGAACATTTTGGAAACTTGAGCATTTTGGAAACCTGAACATTTTGGAAACTTGAACATTTTGGAAACCTAAACATTTTGGGAAACCTGAAAATACAAAGCCATGAAAATTTTAGGAAACTTAAAATTGACCCTAATGTTGAATTTAAGAGCCCAAGGGGAACTTAGGGCCAAGTGACCCTAAAATATAAAATACATGAAATCGACCCAATAACGAGACTTGGAAATGTGGCTCAAGATGCCACCTAAGGCCTTAGGAAATGGCCCAAATACAAGAGGTTTTGGGCTGAGTTTGAGTCATCCAGAAGCAAATAATGAAGGCTTTATTTTGCTTCCTAGGCTAAGAGATGGGACGGCACAAGCTTCTTGAATTAGAGGAGTTTTACTTCGGTTAAAACTTGTTTAATTAAGTATTAAGTAAAGGAATTTCTTTTAATAAAATAAATAAAGAGATAAAGGATGGATAAAATACTCCTAATTTAATTAAAGTGATAATTAAATGATAATATTATCACTTGTGGGGGGAGTGGTGGCCAAGTCAAGGACTCTTGGCAAAGCAATTTCAGTTAAAAGAGGAGAATTAAGGCCATTCTCTCATCTTTCCTAAGTGTGTGCCGAAATTTTCATAGCTCTCTTCCCTTCCCTTTTGCCGAATTTTCTTTGAACAAAAATCATCTTCTTTTCTTCTCTTCTCCTCCGTTTCTACTATCAAAGCCGAATCCCTGTCGATTCTAAGTAAAGGAGCAGTCAATTACAACATCAAAAAGGGTAAGATCTATGGTCAATCAACATCTCTTCTTTCCTTTTTACCAAAAATTCAGGTACTAATCCCTAACTTTGTTCATGGCCGAACCTACCATGATCTCTTAGGTTTCTACCATCATCAAATAGAAGGGGTCAAGGATCCAAGGTAAGTGAGACACATTCGGCCAAAGGCCAATCACTACTTATTAAAATTAGATCAGATCTAACTTATAAATAATAGGATTTTTGACATATATTCAAGACAAAGGAAACTTTCGGGATTTGAAGTCCATAAGGTAAGCCCCTAAAAGAATTCGGCCAAGGCTTATGTGAGTATCTAGATCAGTTCTCTAATTATTGAAAAGCCGAAAAACTAACCCATATTGAAATACAAGGTTGGCCGAATATCAGGTAGAGGAAAAACCAAACTTTCGGGATTTGTATAAACACCAAATCGGCAAGGTGAGTCTTTTTACAAATCCTACTAGGATTTGGTTTTGTTTTAAGACAAAAGGGTTTATTAATGTGTTTTATTTGGTGGACCGAATATAGGAATTATTAGATCTAAAGATTAGATCGGGATTTTCGAGATCTCAAGGAACTTTTATTTAAGCTTATAAGGTGTGTACCCTTACTATCCTTCGATATTTTATGGCTAAATATTTTAATATATGATATGAATAATAATGTGAATGTGGCTATGTACCACAAATGTGGCAAAAAGTACCCAGGTACGTTTCCTACTTCTGATAGGATTGTGAAAAATGTTATTTTATAACATGCGAATATATGTATATGAACATGAAATTAAAGTTATGCACAATATATATATATTTGGGGCATTCGGGATTTATGTGAAAGGGGGAGAACAGGTGTTGACTTCGGTCTCACCAACGAAGGTGTTGACTTCGGTCTCACCAACGAAATATGTTGACTACGGTCACATTGTAAATTTTGGTAACTTGGTTACAATAGTGTCTAATGACACAACGTATAATTTGATTATAGTGTCTAATGACACAACGATATGGGCAAATGCCTTTGATAGAGAGTAACGGATGGAGGGTTGACTTAGTAGTCCCCACGGTGTACAGGTTGGTACGGGGGAGTGTAGTGGATGGCTAATTAGGATTGGGTTTGGGTTGCATCATAATTTCATTATTGTATGGACTTAATGATTTGAACATGAATGCCTGATTTATTGAATGATAGCATTGTGTGCACATTGAGTCTGTTGACTCACCCCATTGTGGGAATTATTTTTTTTCAGTGATGAGCAGTGATGGACCGGTCGGTGGACCATGAGGTGGCCATGCTACATGCAAAAAATTTCATTTAATTTGGACTTAATTTTATTTTTAGTTACATTTATTCTATTTTGGGTTTTACTTGATGTAATAAGGCCTTAAGGCCCAAAGGGATTATACTTTATGCTTGCTTCTCGTTAAGTTTCATGCTAAGAACTACATTGGATGTATTTAATTAAATGGGCTTACAAAATCAAATAAAGGGTTTCCAATCTAAGCCCAACTCAAAATAATAGCTTTTCTAAAATTTACAATTTTCTAAGTATCGCAAATGTTTCGAAATCGATTTACTTTAGGAACATACCAGATCCGGTTCAGGCTCGTGGGCCGGGTGTGGGGTGTTTCAGTTTGGTATCAGAGCCCAGTTTTAAACTCTCGGCCTGTGGGCTAAGGCCCAAAACGTTTTCAAAGCGAGCCAAATGATTTTCTTTGAAAAATAAGCAGGCTTTTGGCATGGCCCCTAAGTCTCCGACCCGCAGTCCACCAGGTAAGTACCCCTAACTATATGTGTGATTCTGTGATTTATATAAGGGTAGAAAAGGCATGGAACGTAGAATAGAATGATAGGAATTTGAACCCTAGGATTAGACTATTCAAACGTAACACATAAGACTTAATGCACTGAACCAACCCATGGCTAAGTCACTGAGCTAGTGGTGTGGTAACCCTTGTACGCATGTCTAGGATTGGATCCAGAAGAGCTTGGTATTTAAGCAGTCCTAGTGACTCACCTCCTCTTCGCAGAATCCTACCCGTGCGTAGCTTTTCTCACTCTAACTCGTAGGGCTCAGTGGTGTGGCAACCTCTGCATGCATGTCTAGGAACGGTTTCGGTGGGAGCTTGGTATTTAAGCAAATCACGTGACTCACCTCCTCTCCACATGAATCTCGCCTGGTGCGTAGCTTTGGTTCACCTTGACTAAGAGGGCTCGGTCATAGGCTAAACATAATGATTAAAACCCGAAAGGGAACTAGCCATGTTTTTAAAAAAAAAGAAAGATAAGAGAGAACAAAACAACAAACCCTAGTTTTTTCAAACTTTTAAAACTTTCTTTTAAATCTGAGAAAATTATTTTTACAACATTTTCTGAAAAACTCCTGATTTGCGAAAATTACAAAAATGCCCTTAGGGGTGAAATTACCAACACGCCCTTGGTTTATAAAATATTCAACTACTCAACAGCTTTACCAAAATTTCAACATTTCATAAACATTCAAAACCCCTAATTTGTAAATACCAAAATACCGTGATTTTGGAAAAAATTACAAAATTGCCCTTAACTTACAAAATTACCAAAATGACCCTAATTTCTAAAATTTTTGCAACATCCCCATTTTTGTAGGAACACTTTTCGAAAAGAACCCTCAAAGTTTTACAACTTTTGAAATACCCTAAATCTATAAAATTCTACAAATTTACTCTGATTTGTGAAAAATTACCAAAATACCCCTGAGGTCAAAAATTTTTTTTTCAAAATACCCCCGGATTTCAAAATTTTTCAAATCACCCCTAGACTTCAAAATTTTCAAAAATAACTTTTGACAAAAACTCCAAGAAATGTTTTTCTTCTGAAAAAAATTATTACGAAAATACCCTGTAGGACAAAATTACGAAAATACCCCCGGGTAGTGGAAAAAAACAACAACAACAACAAAAACTACAACATTTCTTTGAATGAACGAAAGTTCATATTTGTTTGATGGATGGATGAATGAATGGAAAAGACTGTGTGTTTGTATGATACGAAAGAACCACTCTAAAATCCCTTCTCATAAAACTTCTTCGCTGATAAATAAGTGGAACATTGACTAATCCATAAAATTTCTTAATCAGATCTCGACGTTAGAAAATGAGCTCTAGAGGACGTGGTCGTCGTGGTCGAGAAAGAGGAAGGATGACCGTGTCGGAACCCGTTAGGTCGGGTCAAGGGTCCGACAATGAGATGCCACCGCCACCACCACCCCCAGCTATTAATGTTGAGCAGCAGGCTCAGACGGGGGAAGAGGCTGTGTCGCAGGATGTTCTGCGAGTTTTGGAATTGGTGGCCGGTGCAGGAGGAAATAGAGGAAATCGAAAGTCTGTACCTGAACGGCTCCGAGCTAATGGAGCGTAAATGTTTCGAGGAGTATCCAATGTGGCACCCAAGATACCGAGTAATGGTTGGAAGCAACGGACGATCATGGATAAGCTTGATTTGACTCGGAGGAAAAGTTGAAAGGGATGGTGGCGTTGTTACGCGATGAAGCGTATCAATGGTGGTTGACTGTTCGTGATGGTACCATAGCTAAAAATTTGACCTGGGAATATGTTAAAGAGGCCTTTCAGAAGAAGTATGTGGGAACCAGGTATACAGATGAGCAGAGGAAGGCTTTTCTAGGGTTAGTACAAGGGAGTAAGTCCGTCGCAGAATATGAGGCGAAATTTCTAAGGTTGAGCCGCTATGCTCGAGGGGTAGTGGCAACTGAGCATGAACGCTGTGTCCGTTTTGAGGACGGGCTGAGAGATGATTTAAGACTGTTAATAGCACCGCATCAGGAGCGGGAATTCTCTGTTTTGGTAGAAAAGGCCAAGGTGGCCGAGGGGATTAAGGATGCTACTAAGCAGACCGTGGATAAGAATAAGGCCAAAAGAGGGTTTGGGTCATCAGGAAAGGGTTACAAGAGGCCTAGGGTTGATGGGCCACGGAATCAACAAGCTGGTACAGGCGGGCAGATTCGTCCTTGTGAGTATTGTGGAAAGAGGCATCTAGGGGAGTGTTGGAAAAAGATAGGAGCATGTCTTAGGTGTGGGTCCAAGGACCATATGTTTAAGGATTGCCCCAAACAATCAGACGAGAACCGACCGGTAGTTCAAAATGTTAGCCAGACCGGTAGAGGCGGACAGCAGCCTCAACGAGGTCGTGGATCGAGTAACCGTGGTAGTGGTACAGGCAGAGGCCGTGGAACACAGGGTCGAGGTAATACTAATACCGATGCAAGACAACCGGGTTTGGTTTATGCGATTCACCAAGGAAGATGGAGACGCCACGGATGTTATAACCAGATGTTCTTTATTTTGACAAACCCTACTTTGCTTTGATTGATGTGGGCTCGACCCATTCCTATGTTACAAGTAGTGTAGTGAAAACACTAGGCCTAGACTCGAACTCTCCGATAGGCGAGATGATCGTAGTAAGCCCATTAGGCCAAACTATAGTGGTAGACAAGATCTTTCTAATGTACCCTAGAGATTCGTGGAGTGAGCTGAAAGCGGACTTAATGGAGTTACCCTTCTGAGAGTTTGAGCTTATACTCGAATGGATTGGCTAGTAGAACACCGAGCCGTGTTGGATTGTGCTGCTAAACGTATGGAACTAAGAACCCTCAAGATGAAGTGGTAATAATGATCGGAGAAAGGAGGAACTATTTATCTAATGTAGTTTCGGCACTAAAAGCGAAGAAGATGGTTAAGAAGGGTTGCAAAGCGTTCTTAGCTTTTGTAAGTACGATAGGTGGAAAGGAGGAAGGTATTAATGGAGTTAAGAAGGTAAGGGACTTCGTAGATGTGTTTCCGTAAGAGTTACTGGGTATACCCCTGCATGTGGAGGTGGAATTTGGGATTGATTTGCTACGGGGACAGCTCCCCCGTGTCAATCGCCCATACCGAATGGCACCAAAGGAGTTAATAGAGCTCAAGGCTCGATACAAGAACTGTTGGATCGTGGGTTCATCTCGACCAAGTGTGTCTCCGGGGAGCACCCTGGTCTTATTTGTGAAGAAGAAGGACGGAACTATGCGATATACATAGACTACCGTCAGCTAAATAAGTGACCATTAAGAACAAGTATCCTTGCCAAGGATCGAGGACTTGTTCGATCACCAAGGGAGCCGCAGTGTTTTCGAAGATCGATTTACTACGGGATACCATCGCTTGAAGGTGAAGGAGGCCGATATCCATAAGACCGCTTTTAGGACAAGATATGGTCACTTGAGTTTGTGGTGATGCTGTTTGGGTTGACGAACGCCCAACCGCGCTCATGGACATGATGAATCGGGTTTTCAACCCTACTTGGATAGATTTGTCGTGGTGTTTATCGATGACATTTTGGTGTATTCGAAGTCGGAGGAGGAGCATGATGAGCATCTCCGAGTCGTGTTGGAAGTGTTAAGGGAAAAGAAGCTTTATGCCAAATTCCAAATTCAGCAAGTGCGAATTTTGGCTTAAGGAGGTGGCATTCCTAGGACATGTGGTATCCGCAGAAGGAATAAGAGTGGATCCTAGGAAGATCGAAGCAGTGTTGGATTGGAAACTACCTAGGTCTGTGGCTGAAATTCGAAGCTTCCTAGGCTTGGCAGGCTATTACAGAAGGTTCGTGGAAGGATTCTCGCCAATAGCCGCCTTTAACCAAGTTACTAAGGAAGGAAGTACCTTCAATGGACTAATAAGCAGCAAGAGAGCTTTGAAAAGCTTAAGAAGGTGCTAACAGAGGCTCCAAAGTTAGCAAAGAGGCAGAAAAGAATTTGTGGTGTAATCGTGACGCTCGTGACACGGGGTTAGGTTGTGTGTTAATGCAAGAGGGCAAAGTGGTTGCTTATGCGTCACGGCAACTAAGGCCTCATGAGCTTAACTACCCAACTCATGACTTAGAGCTAGCAATGGTGGTTTTCGCCTCTTAAGGTTTGGAGGCACTACCTTTATGGAGAAAGGTCATTATCTACACGCACCACAAGAGCCTTAAATATTTATTAACTCGTAAGGAGTTGAACTTGAGGCAACGAAGGTGGGTGGAATTGTCAAGGACTACGATCGCTCAATAGAGTATCATCCGCAAGGCGAACATAGTAGCCGATGCCCTAAGTCGAAGGTTGTATCGGATCTACGGCTTTGTTCGCCATATAAGTCTCAGATGATGATGGAAGCCTGCTGGCGAGTTGCAAGTCGAGCCCACATGGCTAAAGGAAGTGAAGGAGGACAGCTATCGATAATGACTTAAGCACTAAGTTGCAAAGAAGTACAAAGAAGGGGATTGGAGGATTATGATGTCAACAATGAATGAGTATTGTGCTACAAGGGTAAATTCAGATGTCAAGAATAAGGAGTTGAGACAAAGGATTCTTCTGGAAGCGCATGGTAGCCCTTGTGCTATGCATCCCGAGGCATCAAGTCGATAGAGATCTAAGGAAACAATTTTGGTGGTCCGACACAAGCGAGAAGTGACCGAATTTGTGGGGAAATGTTTGACGTGTCGCAAGTTAAGGCTGAACACCAAGTCTCATCGGATTGCTTCAACCAATCGAGATTCCCCAATGGAAGTGGGAGAGAATTACCATGGACTTTGTTAGTGGGCTTCCTCACGCCTACTAAGAAGGACTCAAGATGGGTGATAGTGGACTGTTTGACCAAGTCCGCACACTTTATCCTAGTCAGAATGGATTATTCTCTTCTGGTTGGCTGTTGTATGTGGCGGAAATTGTGAGATTGCATGGAGTACCAATGTCAATCATCTCTGATAGAGACCCAAGGTTTACATCTTGATTTTGGAAAGCACTTCATCAAGCTTTAGGCACTAAGCTAGACTTCACTACGGCTTTTCATCCACAATCGACGGGCAATCGAACGAGTTATACAAGTGTTGGAGGATATGTTGAGAGGTCGTAATGGATTTTCGAGGAAGTTGGGAAGATTACTTGCCTTTAGCTGAATTCGCTTATAACAATAGCTACCAAGCCAGCATTCGGATGGCACTATACGAAGCATTGTATGGAAGGAAGTGTAGAACACCTACTTGTTGGACCGAGTTAGGAGAACACAGAGTTTTGGGTCCAGAGTTGGTGGCAGAAACTGAAGAGAAGGTTGAGTTAATTCGGGCACGGTTGAAGGAAGCCTCTGATAGGCAAAAGTCGTACGCAGACCTTAGGCGAAAAGAAATAGAGTTTGAAGTGGGAGACCAAGTATTCCTAAAAGTCTCGCCTTGGAAGAAGGTTATGAGGTTTGGTCGCAAAGGGAAGTTAAGCCCAAGATTTATAGGGCCTTATCAAGTACTGAAGCGCGTTGGGCTAGTGGCATACCAATTAGAGTTACCACCAGAATTGCAGCAGATGCATGACGTATTTCATGTGTCCATGTTACGTCGCTATCGATCGGATCCATCTCATGTGGTACCGGTTGAAGAGGTGGAACTAAGGCCAGACTTATCCTATGAGGAAGAACCGATTCGGATCTTGGAACGTGATGTGAAGGTACTACGAAAGAAGACAGTTCCTCTAGTCAAAGTGCTATGGCGCAATCATGGAACGGAAGAAGCTTCATGGGAGTCGAGGAGACCATGAGACAAGAATACCCTCAACTATTTTAGTTAGGAAATTTCGGGACTAAATTTTGTTTAAGGGGTAGAATCGTAACATCCCGAATAGGCCTATGCATTTCAGTTTAATTGTATGAAATGACAAGTTACAAGTACTATGAATAAATTTTGATACTTTTGGAAACCTAGAAATGCATGGAAATGGAAATGAAAATGAAAATGGAAATGGAAATGGACATTTTGGAAACTTAAACATTTTGGAAACTTAGACATTTTAGGAAACCCGAACATTTTGGAAACCCTGAACATTTTGGAAACTTGAACATTTTGGAAACCCGAACATTTTGGAAACTTGAGCATTTTGGAAACCGAACATTTTGGAAACTTGAACATTTTGGAAACCTAAACATTTTGGAAACTTGAAAATACAGAGCCATGAAAATTTTAGGAAACTTAAAATTGACCCCTAATGTTGAATTTAAGAGCCTAAAGGGGAACTTAGGGCCAAGTGACCCTAAAATATAAAATACATGAAATCACCCAATAACGGACTTGGAAATGTGGCTCAAGATGCCACCTAAGGCCTTAGGAAATGGCCCAAATACAAGAGGTTTTGGGCTCGAGTTTGAGTCATCCAGAAGCAAATAATGAAGGCTTTATTTTGCTTCCTAGGCTAAGAGATGGGACGGCACAAGCTTCTTGAATTAGAGGAGTTTTACTTGTTAAAACTTGTTTAATTAAGTGTTAAGTAAAGGAATTTCTTTTAATAAAATAAATAAGGAGATAAAGGATGGATAAAATACTCCTAATTTAATTAAAGTGATAATTAAATGATAATATTATCACTTGTGGGGAGTGGTGGCCAAGTTAAGGACTCTTGGCAAAGCAATTTCAGCTTAAAAGAGGAGAATTAAGGCCATTCTCTCATCTTTCCTAAGTGTGTCTGAAATTTTCATAGCTCTCTTCCTTCCTTTTGCCGAATTTTCTTTGAACAAAATCATCTTCTTTTCTTCTCTTCTCCGCTTTCTACTATCAAAGCCAATCCCTCGTCGATTCTAAGTAAAGGAGCAATCAATTACAACATCAAAAGGGTAAGATCTATGGTCAATCAACATCTCTTCTTTCCTTTTACCAAAAATTCAGTACTAATCCCTAACTTTGTTCATGGTCGAACCTACCATGATCTCTTAGGTTTCTACCATCATCAAATAGAAGGGTCAAGGATCCAAGGTAAGTGAGACACATTCGGCCAAAGGCCAATCACTACTTATTAAAATTAGATCAGATCTAACTTATAAATAATAGGATTTTCGACAGATATTCAAGACAAAGGAAACTTTCGGGATTTGAAGTCCATAAGGTAAGCCCCTAAAAGTATTCGGTCAAGGCTTATGTGAGTACCTAGATCAGTTCTCTAATTATTGAAAAGACGAAAAACTAACCCATATTGAAATACAAGGTTGGTTAATATCGTAGAGGAAAAACCAAACTTTCGGGATTTGTATAAACACCAAATCGGCAAAGGTGAGTCTTTTTACAAATCCTACTAGGATTTGGTTTTGTTTTAAGACAAAAGGGTTTATTAATGTGTTTTATTTGGTGGACCGAATATAGGAATTATTAGATCTAAAGATTAGATCGGGATTTTCGAGATCTCAAGGAACTTTTATTTAAGCGAATAAGGTGTGTACCCTTACTATCCTTCGATATTTTATGGCTAAATATTTTAATATATGATATGAATAATAATGTGAATGTGGCTATGTACCACAAATGTGGCACAAAGTACCTGTGCACGCTTCCTACTTCGATAGGATAGTGAAAAATGTTATTTTATAACATGCGAATATATGTATATGAACATGAAATTAAAGTTATGCACAATATATATATTTGGGGCATTCGGGATTTATGTGAAAGGGGAAGAACAGGGGTTGACTTCGGTCTCACCAACGAAGGTGTTGACTTGGTCTCACCAACTAAATATGTTGACTACGGTCACATTGCGAAATTTTGGTAACTTCGTTACAATAGTGTCTAATGACACAACGTATAATTTGATTATAGTGTCTAATGACACAACATATATGGGCGAATGCCTTTGATGGAGAGTAGCGGATGGAGGGTTGACTTAGTAGTCCCCACTTGTATGTGTTGGTACTGGGAGTGTAGTGGGTGGCTAATTAGGATTGGGTTTGGGTTGCATCATAATTTCATTATTGTATGGACTTAATGATTTGAACATGAATGCCTGATTTATTGAATGATAGCATTGTGTGCACATTGAGTCTGTTGACTCACCCCATTGTGGGAATTATTTTTTTTTCAGTGATGAGCAAGGATTTTGATCGGCCTTGGGACCATGAGGTGGCCATGCTACATGCGAAAAATTTCATTTAATTTGGACTTAATTTTATTTTTAGTTACATTTATTCTATTTTGGGTTTTACTTGATGTAATAAGGCCTTAAGGCCCAAAGTGGATTATACTTTATGTTTGCTTATCGTTAAGTTTCATGCTAAGAACTACATTGGATGTATTTAATTAAATGGGCTTACAAAATCAAATAAAGGGGTTTCCAATCTAAGCCCAACTCAAAATAATAGCTTTTCTAAAATTTACAATTTTCTAAGTATCGCAAATGTTTCGAAATCGGTTTACTTTAGGAACATACCAGATCCAGTTCAGGCTCGTGGGCCGGGTGTGGGGTGTTTCATCATCAAAACACAAAATTAAGGCATGGGTTTTGTAGCTCTCAATGCAACGATTGCAAAAACATAGAAATTATCAAAAACCGAAACCAAATCATACCTTAATTTTGGCTTGTAAGTGCCAAATGCCTAGCTCAATTTTTTTCTTTCTTTCCTTTGGTAATTTTGGTCAAATGGAGAGAATGCAAGATGAACACTCATCTTTTTATTTCTTTAATCTAATGTTAATAATTAAGTTACCAAAATAGCCTTCATTCATATAATTACAACAATTAAACAATAAGGGCATATTTGTCCAACTACTATCCACTACCTTAAAAGTGGTTTAATAGCCATATAAGGCCTCCTCTTTTAAAAGCCACGTCAAATAGATACCTTAACAAATAGCAAGCAACTTTCACCTTCAATGCAATTTCATCCTTTTGTCAAATTAAACACGCAAATAGACTGATTCGCTTACGGAAATTTACCACATGCTAATTCACATATCAACGGCACAGAAAATAATATTAAAATATTATACAAACTCGGATTTGTGGTCTCGAAACCACTGTTCCGACTAGGTATAAACTGGACTGTTACAATTCTCCCCCTTAGGGATTTTCGTCCCCGAAAATCTTACCATTAAATAGAATCGAATATTGCTATCTCATTGAGTCTTCAGGCTCCCACGTAGCCTTTCCTAATCCGTGACGATGCCAGAGTACTTTCACTAACGAAATTTTCTTTTTTTCTCAACTCTTTCACTTCACGAGCTATGATACGTATCGGTTCCTCTTCGTATGTCATATCAGATCGAATTTTAATTTCAGATGGGACAATCACATGTGATGGATCAGACCAATATCTATGAAGCATCGAAACGTGAAATACATTGTGAATCTTTTCTAGTTCAAAGGGTAACTTCAATCTATATACAATAGGCCCAACACGTTCAATGATCTCATACGGTCCAATGAATCTCAGACTTAACTTCCCTTTACGTCCAAATCGAAGCACTTTCTTCCACGAAGACACTTTCAAAAATACTTTATCGCCGATCTCAAATTCTATATCTTTTCGTTTCAAGTTCGCATAAGACTTCTGACGATCAGATGCTGCTTTCAAAACAATTTTGGATCAATTTCACTTTCTGCTCTGAATCTTTTATCAAATCAACCCCGTGAAGCTTATTTTCACTAAGCTCAGTCCAATACAGAGGTGTACGACATTTACTTCCATACAAAGCTTCATAAGGTGCCATTTTGATGCTCGTCTGAAAACTTTTATTGTACGTAAACTCGATCAACAGCAGATACCATTCCCACGAACCAATAAACTCAAGTATATAGCATCGCAACATATCCTCTAAAATCTGAATGACTCGCTCGGATTGACCATCCGTTTGCGAATGAAAAGCTGTACTGAAATGCAATTTTATGCCCAAAACTTCTTGCAATTTCTTCCAGAACCTCGATGTGAATCTCGGGTCTCTATCTGACACAATGGATAGTGGCACCCCGTGCAATCTCACAATCTCAGAAATATATAGCTCGGCTAATCTCTCCAGTAAGAAATCAGATCTTACCGAAATAAAATGGGCAGATTTCGTCTATCGGTCAACTACGACCCATATCGTATCCTTCTTTTTCGGAGTTAGAGGCAAACTAGAAACAAAGTTCATAGTTACTCTATCCCATTTCCATTCAGGAATCAGAATCAGCTGTAACAACCTAAACGAAACTTGATGTTCTGCTTTCACTTGCTGACAAGCTAAACATTTTGAAACAAAGTCAGAAATGTCCCGTTTCATACCAGACCACCAATAGTGTTGCTTCAGATCATGATACATCTTTGTACTTCTCGAATGGACAGATAGGCGACTGTTATGTGCTTCACCCAAAATCAATTGAATCAGCTACGAATTTCTTGGAACACAGATTCGATCTCGGAATCTCAAACAATAATCAACAACTTAAAATTTATATTCAGAATTCAATTCACACTAAGCTCGTTTCAACAACAATTCATTATCAACCTTCTGAGCATCACATATTTGCTGTACAAATAATGATTTTGCTCTCAATTTAGCTATCACAGAACTATCATCAAACAAATCTAACTGAGCATTCAAAGCACGTAGTGCAAACAATGACTTTCTACTCAACGCATTAGCAACCACGTTTGCTTTACCCGGATGATAATCTATCACAAGCTCGTAATCTTTTAACAGTTCTAACCATCTTCTTTGACGAAGGTTCAAATCTTTCTGGGTCATTAGATATTTTAGACTTTTATGATCTGAAAACACATGACATTTCTCACCGTACAAATAATGAAGCCAAATTTTAAGTGCAAACACAATCGCAGCGAGCTCAAGGTCGTGTGTCGGATAATTCTCTTCATGAGGCTTTAATTGTCTCGAAGCATAAGCTACCACTTTGCCTTCTTGCATCAAAACACATCCCAGACCGTTTAACAAAGCATCACTGTATACAACAAATTCTTTGCCCGATTTGGGTTGTACTAACACTGGAGCTTCTATTAACAAAGCTTTCAACTGATCAAAACTTCTCTGCATTTATTAGACCATTAAAATCTGCCATCTTTCTGAAGTAGTCTTGTCAACAGGGTAGCTATTGTCGAAAAGCCTTTTACAAATCTACGGTAATAACCAGCTAACCCTAGAAAACTGCAGATTTCAGATACATTTCACGGAGGTTTCCAATTCAAAATAGCATAAATCTTGCTTGGTTCTACTCGGATTCCAGAAGCTGACACAATGTGTCCCAAAAAGCTAACCTCGTCCAACCAGAATTCACATTTACTGAATTTCGCATATAATTACTTTTTTCGTAGAGTTTGGAACACAATCCCCAAGTGTTCAACATGCTCATTTTCACTTTGAGAATAAATAAATATGTCATCTATGAAAACTACAATAAACTGATCTAAATACGGTCTGAAATTTTTGTTCATCCGATCCATAAAAACATCAGGAGCATTGGTTAGTCCAAATGGCATAACTAAAAACTCATAATGTCCGTACCTCATTCGAAAAGTAGTTTTCAGAATGTCTGAATCTTTAACTCTCAATTGGTAGTATCTCGATCTCAGATCAATCTTTGAAAATGCAGTAGCTCCTTTTAACTGATTAAACAACTCATCAATTCTGGGCAATGGATATTTGTTCTTTATAGTCACCTTATTCAACTAATGGTAATTGATACACATTCTCATCGTGCCATCTTTCTTTTTCACAAAAAGAACAGGAGCACCCCAAGGTAAAAACCTCGGTCTAGCAAACCCTTTATTAGTCAATTCTTGTAGCTGTGACTTTAACTCTTTCAACTCTATTAGTGCCATTCTATACGGAGCCATCGAAACAGGTGTCGTACCAGCAACAATTCAATACCAAATTCAACTTCCCGAAATAGAGGTAATCCCGATAACTCTTCAGGGAACACATCAGAAAAATCACAAACAATGGGTACTGATTCAACTTTCTTCTCGGATGCTTTTGAATCAATCACATAAGCAAAATATAATTCATACCCCTTTTTCACATAACTCTGAGCTTTCAAAACGGATATCACAACAGAAATCCATTTAAAACATTATACTCAATCCGTAAAGTCTCATCATTTGGACCTCGCAAATCTATAGTCTTTCTTTTACAGTTTACAACGGCATCATGCATAAACAACCAATCCATTCCTAGAATAATATCAAATTCATCAAATGGCAAGAGCATCAGATCAGCAAGAAAACTGATATCTCGAAACATTAATGGACAGTTCTTCCATACTTTGTCAACCAGGACACTTTTACCTAAGGGGTTCGATACTTTTATAGTAAACTCAATAGACTCTACAGGCAAAGTCTTGCTAAATACTAAATTCATGCATATATATGAATGCGTAGAACCAGGGTCTATCAAAACAATCACAGAAGTATCATAAAGAGTAAAAGTACCCATTATAACATCAGGTGATGAAGCTTCTTCACGAGCTCGGATAGCATATGCTCTGGCAGGCGCCCTAGCTTGAGATCTTACCACAGTGTCTCTCGTGCACCTCTGACTACCACTAACATTTCTTGTATTCTTTGAAGGTCTACCCCTCCCAGATGCATTTTCAAGTTTCAGATTCTAAACAGTCTCTGGCTCAATGGACTCAGGACAATCATGGATAAAATGATCAAGCGATCCACATCTGAAGCAAGCTTTATCATTTAATCTGCAACTTCTCGGATGCCTCTTTCTGCAATGTTTATATTCAGGTCTCTCAGATCGAACATTACCAACACTAGCCATTGAAATTGCTGGAGTTTTGGAACTCATTTGCGATCTAGCTCTATTTCTATTCAAATGTCCCATATTTTTTCTAGAATGACTTTGATCATCTCTGTATCTCTTTGAAGCAGACTGAAATGATTTATTCGAAATCTCTTTCTTGTATCTCGAGTTTTAGAACCTCGGCTCTTCTTTTATCCTTCCTGAGTGCTTCAGCTTTGCAAGCTTGGTCAACGAATGTAATGAACTCTTTCATTTCTAGGATCCCAACTAGCAAATAGATATCTTCATTAAGACCGTCTTCAAATCTTTTACACATTATTGCCTCAGATGATATGCATTCACGAGCGTACTGACTCAACTTGACAAATTCCCGTTCATATTCTGTAATAGTCATACGACCTTGCTTTAGTTCTAAGAATTCTTTTTGTTTCTGATCAATGAATCTCTCACTGATATATTTCTTCCTGAACTCGGTCTGAAAGAAATCCCATGTAACTCATTCTCTCGGAACAATAGAAATCAAAGTTTTCCACCATTAATATGCTGCATCTCGAAGTAACGATACAACACACTTTATGCATTCTTCCGGAGTCAAAGACATCTCATCAAATACCCGAATAGTATTTTCAATCTAGAATTCAGCATTTTCAGCATCATCATTATTGGTAACTCGGAACTCTTCAGCCCCATACTTACGGATCTTGTCAACTGGAGGCTTACTCAACAGATTCAAATTTGCAGTCGGAGGTATATCAGATGTCTGAGGGGGATTAACCAGGGGCGGAGGTTGCGAAATAGTCGGGTTATTCTTTACGAACTGAATGAACCACTCACTCATCATCTAGAAGAAAGCTTGTTTAGCTTCTCCCTCCTGACCAATTGTAGTAAGTCTCGAATCAAAGGCTTTGTCCCCTACGCGGGAGCAGGCGCATTACTTTATACGTTGTCAGCTATGGCTCTTTTGGGATCCGTTGCTATACAGAAATCACATTTATACATTAGGATTCATCACACTATCACAGTTCAAACATATGGCAAGTATAGCTAGACTCTGACACGCTACGTTAGTCTGAGAACCAACTAAATTGTAGCTCTGATACCAACCAAATGTAACACCCCTATCCTATGTTCGATCACTGGATTAGGGTTAAAGGCATTACCGAACAAATCAAAATCATTTACAGAATTAAAAGTACAACCATTCATCAATATCAATCATAATGTCCCTTAAGTAGGTCATCGAGACCTTAAACATGCTTGTAAACCGAGTCGGGACTAAACCGAAACACATACGAGATTTCATGAAAATTTAAAACTTTTCTAAAATACAAGGGACACAAGGCCGTGGGGGTAGGCCGTGCCTCTCCCACGGTTGCTTGACACACCCGTGTGTCTTCCCCGTGGCTATATACTGCCAAAACCAACACGGTCACCAAGCACGCCCGTGTGCTAAGGCTGTGTACAATAAATCACATTCTGCCATTTCCCACATAGACACCAAGCACACCCGTGTCGAGGCCGTGTACAATATAAGGCACATTCTGCCAATTTACCCACGGTCTTAGGCACGCCCGTGTGCCTCAATCGTGTGACATTATAGGGCATTTTACAAGGCCAATATGCCACCCACTTAGGGTCTTCCTACAAACAATATATACCTAAACATAATATGCATATATGACAACGAAAACATATCCAATGGTTCACTTTATCCATACATCCAATACCAAATCCATCCATACCAAATTGCAAACTAAATCCTACCTCATTTCAAACATGTATCATCCATTTGCTTAACCAAAACTTAACTATTCCATATGCATCAAAACATACTAAATATATGCTTCATAAGTCATTCATTCAAACATTTATCAACTCAAAAACTTGCCAATACACATGGCAATACTCACTTCATAAACATATTCACCTAACTAGCCTATACATGCCATAATTAGCCATATACATTTTCAAAAGGGTACCAAAATAAGTTTTTGTAGTGTGATGACGATCCTTGACAATCCCAAACCTCCAGTAGCTTCGACGACCTATAAAACAGAGAAAACACACACATAGAGTAAGCTTTCCGAAAGCTTAGTAAGTCATATACAAATAAATATATTGACACATTTATCCATTCAAAACTCATTTGAAGCACATAGCTCATTCATAATCTTCCTTGTATCTCATTCACATTATCCTATTCAAACATATCTTCCTTCAAATCAAAGTCATATAGATACTTACCTTTCATGCATACTTAATGCACATTCAACATACCTGAATCGGATATTCATTCACTTAATTGATCATAGCTCAGATATACCATTTGTATTGCAGACTTGCCCGTTGAACCCTTAGGAACCTAGTAGGATACTCAGAAAGCTCAGAATAGTAGTACAATGCCAATGTCCTGCATAATGTCTTACATGCACTCGTATATCGATGCCACTATCCTGCATGGGTCTTACACGCATGATCATAACGATGCCAACGTCTCAGACGTGGTCTTACATGAGTCAATATGATGCCGATGTCCCAGATATGGTCTTACTCATAAAGTTCATATCGATGCCTACGTCCTAGATGAGGTCTTTTACATAGAATTCATATCGACGCCTATGTCCCGGACGAGGTCTTACATGAAATTTCAAATTAATGGCAATGTCCTAGACATGGTCTTACATGATAAAACATAACAGATAGCTATGTCATGACACAGCTAATCCTATCTATTCCTAGGTTTATACGGGACTTCTCGGCTTTATCACTATATCGAATTTATTTCAGAATTCATGCACTTAGCATCTCATACTCATTCATTTTCATCGATTGACATATGAATACATATATTCAATTCAATACAGATAAGTTTATTTGCATAGTGACTTACCTCAGGTTCGGTTTAACGAAACAAAAATGGCTACTCTGTTACTTTCGCTTTCCCGCGATCTAAATCTATTTTCCTCAGTTCTTGATCTAAACATATTCAACATTAACCCTTTTTATTCACCATTCCATTCAATTCAATCCATAGACACACATTTAGGGCTATTTCCAAATTAACCCTTATATTTGCACATTTTATCAATTTATCCATTTTTCTCAAAATATCAAATTTCAAAAAATCAACACATACACAAGCTTAGCTGAATACTTATGGACTTCATACAAACCCATACTTTTCATCAAATTTGTAATTTAGTCCTTCAATTTACCATTTTCACAATTTAGCCCTATTTAGCTAAATTCATCAAAACTTCAAGAACAAAACATGTTTATCTAACTCAAATCTTTCATTTTTCATTCTTAAACATCACAAAGCTTGTAAAATCATCAATGGTATATTTCACATACATCATCAAAACACAATATTAAGGCATGGGTTTTGTAGCTCTCAAAGCAACGATTGCAAAAATGTAGAAATTATCAAAAACCGAAACCAAATCATACCTTAATTTTGGCTTGTAAGTGCCGAATGCCTAGCTCAATTTTTTCTTTCTTTCCATTGGTAATTTCGGCAAAATGGAGAGAATGAAAGATGAACACTCATCTTTTTATTTCTTTAATCTAATGTTAATAATTAAGCTACAAAAATAGCCTTCATTCATATAATTACAACAATTAAACAATAAGGGCATATTTGCCTAACTACTATCCACTATCTTAAAAGTGGTTTAATAGCCATATACGGCTTCCTCTTTTAAAAGCCACATCAAATAGATACCTTACCAAATAGCAAGCAACTTTCACCTTCAATGCAATTTCATCCTTTTGTCAAATTAAACACGAAAACAGACAGATTCGCTTACGAAAAATTACCACATGCTAATTCACATATCAACGGAACAGAAAATAATATTAAAATATTATACGAACTCAAATTTGTGGTCCCAAAACCACTATTCCGACTAGGGTATAAACCAGATTGTTACACAAAATATCATAATGGAGGGAGAGATCTGAAACTGCCCTCAATTTGGATGAATTCATCGGAATAGTGAAAACTAAAATTGTAGGTGGTTCTAAATGACATGCATGTTTCCAGGCAAACTAATAAGAAAATAGACAGACATAAATAAGATAAAGAGATTACAAACTAGAAAAAAATTGAAAAAATAAAACAAAACAAAATAAAATATTTAAATCCAAAATATATGTATATCTAAATCCAAAAAATAAATAAAAAATAGGGTCGTGACTCACTGACTTGCATATAAAAGAACTCTCAGATGATAGACGGCTATGTCGCTAGGCCGTGTGGACATAAATTTTCCAAAAATCAAGCCATTTTCTATACCACTTCATGCATAATCATTTGAACCAATTGTGCACACCTACAAGGTATCAAATCATACCTTAACATGCATATATTTGCCATTCCAAAAGTCCTAATTCAACTAACCAATATGTCATTCAAAGGCTCCTCAAAAGAAATCATCAAAACTTACCTAAACATGTCAACTTTACCTAATTTCAAACATTAATATTTTCAAAACATGGCATAACTTGACCATAATCATACCAATTAAAAACATAACGTTTGAGCCATTCAAAACATGCAACATAAAATAGCCACAATGACAAAATCTAGTAAGGCATCAAATGGTACCAACAAAGTTAACTACACAACTTATACATGCCAATTCATCAACTTCAATAAAATGTCATTACATTTCACCATACATGCCATTAAAACCTTGACCAAAACATTCAAATCTATTGGTATTTATGCTGGATAGTGTGATAGATCTCCGGCGAGCTTCCAAACCGATCGAGCTTTCAATAATCTATAAAATATAGGAAAGAAACTACGTAAGCAATTAATGCTTAGTAAGCTCGTATAACATAAACATAACTTACCATTTCATTTGCATAATGTAAATAGCATAATTGTAATACCAATTAAACCATAAGCTTGGCATAATGTGTAATGCCCCGAATTTGGGCCTAGAAGAATTGGGCCTATTGGGCTTTGGGCTTTGGATCTCAGAAAATTTTTAAGTGAGCGAGAAAAATGACAATTGGCATGTGGGCTTGAGGATTAATAAATTTGGAGTGTTTAAGGGTGTCGGAGATGTTCTGGGATCAAGGAAGGGTATAGGAAAAATTTTGGTTTTAGCCCCAAGGGAACTATGACTTCAGTCAGTAGGCCTCTTAAGTAGATTAAGAGAAAATAAGACACAAATGGGCTTGTGGTCCAGTGGAAAGTGGCATCACTTGGGGAGCTACAAGGTGGCGTGAAGAGGTCTAAGGTTCGAGCAGAGGTAAGGTATTTTGGGAGTGTTTATTTTGCATAGTGGACGGCCAGAGTTGTTGGGAATTAAAACTCATTCGTTGGAGTGTTTGACATGATCTTGTGAACTGATAATGGAGGGAAATTCGGATAAGGCTAAGGTGTTATCAGGGAGAAAAGTTAGGAGCTGAGAAGTGTGAAGAGTTGGTGCCATTTTGGGAAGTGGAGAGTGTATAAATTTAGCTTAAGAGGGTAGATGAGTGCCATTTTTGGGTCTTTTAGGGGCTATTACGAATTTTCATTGTGGCTTTTGGCATTTGGAGAGTTTTGCAAATAGGTTAGTCTTTCTTTTCTTTATTGAATTCATTGAAGGGTTCCTTAGGTTCTGTTATTTCTTTCTTTTCTCCCCCTCAGCCAAATTATTTCATTTGTCAAAAAGAAAACCCACCATTTTTTTTGCCGAAATTTCTATTAGAGTTGTGTTCTTCTTCTTTCTCTAAAGCTAAATTCCCCTATAGCCAAATTCTCTTCTTTGCCGAATTACCATCATCATTCTTTCTCGAATATCTACTCTTGCTGAAACCTTGTTGTTGTTTCTCCACCTCAATCATTTGTTATCTACTCTTAGTCATGTTTGGAAGCCGAATCTTGTTCAGTAGATATCTAAGCCGTAGGGTCAAAGGAGAATTTTGGTAAATGATTAGTTGAACTTTTTAGTGTATTTTGTTAAAAGTCAAGGGCTATCTAACCCCCTCTTTGCTGTTAACATGTATTAACAAGGGTGTGGCTCAACAATCGCAAATGTGGTAGGTAAGGATTATTATCAAGGCAGTAAGTATTCTCAACTCAATCACGGTTTAGTAAATGGCCGAATCTATTATGGCTCATAGGGGTGACTTATTAGTAATATGGGTCACTTGGTTCTGACGTTATAGGTGTTTGGGTGCAGATCTAGAGGATAAACGCCAATAGTAGAAAAGGAAGGGCTACTAGAACATGAGGTACACGGTAAGGGTACGGTGAGGTTTCGATTTTTGATCAGTATGGGTTAAAACTTTGGTTAATAGCTAGTAATGTCAATTGTAGGTTCATGACTAAGGAGGTTTATAGCACGTGAGGTTACCAGGTGTGTACAAACACTACACACATAAAATTGACAATGCCAAAAAGCTGAAAAGCCAAAATTGGCTAAATGGCCTCGGTGGGCCCTGAAGCTATGTTTGATTGAATGGTTTGGTTTGTTATACGAATTGAGTTAGTCACCCATGATATACGATCTAGATTTTTTTGGGCCTAATAGGCAATTTGATAAGATTTGGGCCTAATGGGCCATAAGGTTGTAATTTAGGATTGATGGATTTATGGGGACGAGACAAATATGCTAGGGTTCATGGACTTAGGCCTAGTTTGAACAACTCTTAAATTTCATAAGACTTAACTTAGTTAAACATGTCTGTGAACAAGTCACTGGGTTAGGGTGTGGCAACAGGCATACGCATGTTTAGGATTGGATCTAGGGAGAGCTTGGTACTTAGCGGTCCTAGTGGCCCACATCCTCTTCTCTAGAATCCTACCTGGTGCATAGTGTCTATTCGCTTTAGCCGCAAGGACTTGTTAATGGGCCAAAGTCTATAACTAAAACCCGAGAGGGACCGAATACCATGATTTGAAAAATTACCGAAATATCTATAGATTTGTAAAATTACTAAAATACCCATGTTCTGTAAAATTACCAAAATACCATAGTTTACAAAATTACCAAAATACCTTTAGTTTGGAAAATTACCAAAAAACCCTGAGTTTGGAAAATTACCATAATACCCTCGATTTACAAAATTACCAATATACACTTAATTTGTAGAATTACCAAGATACCCCGATTTGGAAATTTACAAAAATACCCCAAAAGATAGAATTACAATAATACCCCTGTAGGGTAGAATTACGATAAAACCCTTGTAGGGTAGAATTACGATAGTACCCTTGTAGGGTAGAATTACAAAAATACCATTGATTGTGAAATTACTAAAATATCCTATGTGATGAGTATGAGTTTTTGTGGATGTTACTCGTGTGTTTGATGCATTCATATGATATTCTGCTTAGGATGCATATGGGTGGGAATTATGGTACGGGGGAAAATTTGAGGATCGCATGGCTGTATGGTATAGATCCACCGGAGGCTTTAAGCCCAATATATGATTAGCAGCTTTGCTGCAACGTTCAGTAGTACCGCAACCGGGCTACCCTTGGTGTATAGCGGAGGGGTGGGTCGAGCTAGAATTCACCACAGGAGTCACAAGGTTGGGGGGAAATGGTGTGTGTAGCGGATGGATTTCGGGGTGGGTTTTGCATTATCTTGTTTGTATATGATACGATATGATATGATATGAGGTCATTGTGTGCTAAGGCCCAAGATCACTGATTTTTGATAATGCTTAGGTCCAATGTGAATATTTGTATGTGATTTGATTGCCAAGGGTTGTACACACTGAGTTTTGAAACTCAGACCTTTTAATTTAATGTTTTCAGGTAATCCTGAATAGACGGCTCAACGTGAGAGAGGACTCGGAGATGGCCACACTACAAGCTGATCAAATGTTTTAATTTGTTCAAATGAATATGTTTTTAAATACTTTATTTTTTTCATTGGATTGTAATAAGGCCATGTAACTCCTAATTGACTTTAGATTTTGGGTTTATTATTATTTCAACTATTCACTTAATAAATTTCATAAAATTTGTAAAGTTAGCATGGTTTTCGAAATAAATCAACATATGATCATTTTCTTAAAATTTGGGTTTTTCCTCTTAACTTAACAAGATACAATAGTTTTGGGCTTTTGGACCTTAAATTGTTTAATTGTAAAGTCGTTTTGAAGTGTGCCTTTAATGTGACATTCCAGATTCTGGCCTAACTTCTAGGCCGGGTTTGGTGTATTACATTTAGTGGTATCAAAGCACAGTTGCAAATCTCGGGCTATGAAATGGGCCTTAGATTTTGGGTTTTAAAACTAGAAGAATAAAAAGTTTTTGCAGGATTCTTGAAGTGTCGTTCACCGAGCCCTCGACATCAAGCCAAGTTAGTTTTTCTGTTATATTTGCTTAAATTACTGAACTATGTAGATAATGGGCTACTTAAAATAGGCTTTTAGAGACTAAAGCTCGTAGGAAACTTAAGCCTATAGTGGGTTCTCAACCGCAGAATAACTAAATTTTTTTTTTACTTACATAAGACATGTGCCGCAAACAAGTGGAACTATGTATTAATTTCATAAAACATCTAGTCTAAAAAACACACACAATAATGAGTGCTAGAAGAGGTGAAAAAGGCCGCGACAAAGGCCGTAGAAATGCTAGGGCTTTGTAGACATTTGAATCAGAATTTGGTACTTATTCTACGTATGTTTGAGAATGTTTGCGATAGGTGGATGTTTTGGGTATGCATGAAAATTATTAGGGTCAGAGTGCGCAGCAGTAGCGTGGTGGGGTAGTTGATACACGACCACCCTGTTAGTTGGAAATTTTGAGGACGAAATTTATTTAAAGGGGGAAGAATTGTAATGCCCCGAATTTGGGCCTAGAAGAATTGGGCATATTGGGCTTTGGGCTTTGGATCTCAGAAAATTTTTAAGTTAGCAAGAAAAATGACAATTGGCATGTGGGCTTGAGGATTAGTGAATTTGGAGTGTTTAAGGATGTTGGAGATGTTCTGGGTCAAGGAAGGGTATAGGAAAAATTTTGGTTTTAGCCCCAAGGTAACTGTGACTTCAGTCAGTAGGCCTCTTAAGTAGATTAAGAGAAAATAGGACACAAATGGGCTTGTGGTCCAGTGGAAAGTGGCATCACTTGGGGAGCTACAAGGTAACGTGAAGAGGTCCAAGGTTTGAGTAGAGGTAAGGCATTTTGGGAGTGTTTATTTTGCATAGTGGACGGCCAGAGTTGTAGGGAATTAGAACTCTTTCGTTGGAGTGTCTGACTTGATCGTGTGACCTGATAATGGAGGGAAATTTGAATAAGGCTAAGGTGTTATCAGTGAGCAAATTTAGGAGCTGAGAAGTGTAAAGAGTTGGTTCCATTTTGGGAAGTGGAGAGTGTATAAATTCAGCTTAGGAGGGTAGATGAGTGTCATTTTTGGGTCTTTTAGGGGGTATTACGAGTTTTCATTGTGGCTTTTGGCATTTGGAGAGTTTTGCAGATAGGTTAGTCTTTCTTTTCTTTACCGAATTCATTGAAGGGTTCATTGGGTTCTGCTATTTCTTCCTTTTCTCCCCCTCAGCCAATTTTTTTCATTTGCCGAAAGGAAAACCCATCATTCTTTTTGCCGAAATTTCTATTAGAGTTGTGTTCTTCTTCTTTCTCTAAAAGCCAAATTCCCCTATAGCCAAATTCTCTTCTTTGCCGAATTACCATCATCCTTCTTTGCCGAATCTCTACTCTTGTTGAAACCTTGTTGTTGTTTCTCCACCTCAATCATTTGTTATCTACTCTTAGTCACGTTCGGAAGCCGAATCTTGTTCAGTAGATATCAAAGCTGCAGGGTCAAAGAAGAATTTTAGTAAGTTCTTAGTTGAACTTTTTAGTGTGTTTTGTTAAAAGCTGAAGGGCTATCTAACCCCTTCTTTTCCGTTAACATGTATTAACAAGGGTGTGGCTCAACAATCGTAAGCGTGGTAGGTAAGGATTGTTATCAAGGCAGTAAGTATTCTCGACTCAGTCACGGTTTAGTAAATGGCCAAATCTATTATGGCTCATAGGGGTGACTTATGAGCAATATGGGTCACTTGGTTCTAATATTAAAGGTGTTTGGTTGTAGATCTAGAGGATAAACGCCAATAGTAGCAAAAGAAGGGCTACTAGAACGTGAGGTACACGGTAAGGGTACGGTGAGGTTTTGATTTTGATCAGTATGGGATAAAACTTTGGTTAATAGCTAGTAATGTCGATTGTACATTCATGACTAAGGGGGTTTATAGCACGTGAGGTTACCAGGTGTGTACAAACACTACACACACAAAATTGACAATGCCGAAAAGTCAAAAAGCCGAAAGTGGCTAAATGGGCCCAGTGGGCTCTGCGGCTAAGTTTGATGGAATGATTTGGCTTGTTATACGAATTGAGTTAGTCACCGATGATATATTATCTGGATTTTTTGAGCCTAATAAGCCATTTGATAAGATTTGGGCCTAATGGGCCGTAAGGTTGTAATTTGGGCTTGATGGGTTTATGGGGACGTAGACAAATATGCTAGGGTTCATTGACTTAGGCCTAGTTTGAACAACTCTTAAATTTCATAACACTTAACTTAATTAAACATGTCTGTGAACAAGTCGCTAGTTTAGGGTGTGGCAACAGGCATACACATGTCTAGGATTGGATCTAGGGAGAGCTTGGTACTTAAGCGGTCCTAGTGGCCCACCTCCTCTTCTCTGGAATCCTACCTGGTGCATAGTGTCTGTTCGCTTTAGCCGCAAGGACTTGTTAATGGGCCAAAGTCTATAACTAAAACCTATGAGGGACCGAATACCATGATTTGAAAATTTACCGAAATATCTATAGATTTGTAAAATTACTAAAATACCCATGTTCTATAAAATTACCAAAATACCCTTAGTTTGCAAAATTACCAAAATACCCTTAGTTTGGAAAATTACCAAAATACCCTTAGTTTGGAAAATTACCATAATACCCTCGATTTATAAAATTACCAATATACCCCTAATTTGTAGAATTACCAACTACCTCTAATTTGGAAATTTACAAAAATACCCCTAAAGATAGAATTACGATAATACCCCTGTAGGGTAGAATTACGATAATACCCCGGAAGGGTAGAATTACGATAATACCCTTGAATAGGGTAGAATTATAAAAATACCCTTGATTGTGAAATTATTAAAATATCCTATGTGATGAGTATTATTTTTTGTGGATGTTACTCGTGTGTTTGATGCATTCATATGATATTCTACTTAGGATGCATATGGGTGGGAATTATGGTACGGAGGAAAATTTGAGGATCGCATGGCTGTATGGTATGGATCCACCGGAGGCTTTAAGCCCATTATATGATTAGCAGATTTGCTGCAACGTTCAGTAGTACCGCAATCGGGCTACCATTGGTGTATAGCGGAGGGGTGGGTCGAGCTAGAATTCACCACAGGAGTCATAAGGTTGGAGGGGAAATGGTGTGTGTAGCGGATGGATTTTGGGGTGGGTTTTGCATTATCTTGTTTGTATATGATACGATATGATATGATATGAGGTCATTGTGTGCTAAGGCCCAAGATCATTGATTTTTTATAACGCTTAGGCCCAATGTGAATATTTGTATGTGATTTGATTGCCAAGGGTTGTACACACTGAGTTTTGAAACTCACACCATTTAATTTAATATTTTCAAGTAATCCTGAATAGACGGCTCGACGTGGAAGAGGACTCGGAGATGGCCACACTACAAGTTGATCAAATGTTTTAATTTGTTCAAATGAATATGTTTTAAATACTTTGTTTTTTTTCATTGGATTGTAATAAGGCCATGTAAGTCCTAATTGACTTTAGATTTCAGGTTTATTATTATTGTTTCAACTATCCGCTTAATAAATTTCATAAAATTTATAAAGTTAGCATGGTTTTCGAAATAAATCAACATATGATCAATTTCTTAAAATTTGGGTTTTTCCTCTTAACTTAACAAGATACAATAGTTTTGGGCTTTTGGGCCTTAAATTGTTTAATTGTAAAGTCGTTTTGAAGTGTGCCTTTAATGTGACATTCCAGATTCTGGCCTAACTTCTAGGCCGGGTTTGGGGTATTACATTTAGTGGTATCATAGTTCAGTTGCAAAGCTCGGCTATGAAATGGGCCTTAGATTTTGGGTTTTTAAAACTAGAAGATTAAAAAGTTTTTGCAGGATTCTTGAAGTGTGGTTCACTGAGCCCTCGACGTCAAGCCAAGTTAGTTTTTCTGTTAATTTGCTTAAATTACTGAACTGTATAGATAATGGGCTACTTAAAATAGGCTTTTAGAGACTAAAGCCCGTAGGAAACTAAAGCCTATAGTGGATTCTCGACCGTAAAATAACATAAAATTTTTTTTTACTTACATAAGACATGTGCCGTAAACAAGTGGAACAATGAATTAATTTCATAAAACATCTAGTCTAAAAATACGCACGCAATGATGAGTGCTAGAAGAGGTGAAAAAGGTCGCGACAAAGGCCATGGAAGTGCTAGGGCTTTGTAGACATTTGAATCAGAATTTGGTACTTATTCTGCATATGTTTGAGAATGTTTGAGATAGGTGGATGTTTTGGGTATACATTAAAATTATTAGGGTCAGAGTGCGTAGCAGTAGCGTGGTGGGGTAGTTGATACACGACCACCCTGTTAGTTAGAAATTTCGAGGATGAAATTTATTTAAAGGGGGAAGAATTGTAATGCCCCGAATTTGGGCCTAGAAGAATTAGGCCTATTGGGCTTTGGGCTTTGGATCTCAGAAAATTTTTAAGTGAGCGAGAAAAATGACAATTGTCATGTGGGCTTGAGGATTAGTGAATTTGGAGTGTTTAAGGATGTTTGAGATGTTCTGGGTTAAGGAAGGGTATAGGAAAAATTTTGGTTTTAGCCCCAAGGGAACTGTGACTTCAGTCAGTAGGCCTCTTAAGTAGATTAAGAGAAAATAGGATACAAATGGGCTTGTGGTCCAGTGGGAAGTGGCGTCACTTGGGGAGCTACAAGGTAACGTGAAGAGTCCAAGGTTTGAGCAGAGGTAAGGCATTTTGGGAGTGTTTATTTTGCATAGTGGACGGCCAGAGTTGTGGGGAATTAGAACTCTTTCGTTGGAGTGTTTCACTTGATCTTGTGAACTGATAATGGAGGGAAATTTGGATAAGGCTAAGGTGTTATCAGTGAGCAAAGTTAGGAGCTGAGAAGTGTGAAGAGTTGGTTCCGTTTTGGGAAGTGGAGTGTATAAATTCAGCTTAGGAGGGTATATGAGTGTCGTTTTTAGGTCTTTTAGGGATATTACGAATTTTTATTGTGGCTTTCGGCATTTGGAGAGTTTTGCAAATAGGTTAGTCTTTTTTTTCTTTACCGAATTCATTGAAGGGTTCCTTGGGTTCTGTTATTTCTTCCTTTTCTCCCCCTCAGCCGAAAACCCATCATTCTTTTTGCCAAAATTTCTATTAGAGTTGTGTTCTTCTTCTTTCTCTGAAAGCCAAATTCCCCTATAGCCAAATTCTCTTCTTTGTCAAATTACCATCATCCTTCTTTGCCGAATCTCTACTCTTGTCGAAACCTTGTTGTTATTTCTCCACCTCAATCATTTGTTATCTACTCTTAGTCACGTTTGGAAGCTGAATCTTGTTTAGTAGATATTAAAGTTGTAGGGTCAAAGAAGAGTTTTAGTTAGTGCTTAGTTGAACTTTTTAGTGTGTTTTGTTAAAAGCTGAAGGGCTATCTAACCCCCTCTTTTCCGTTAACATGTATTAACAAGGGTGTGGCTCAACAATCGCAAGCGTGGTAGGTAAGGATTGTTATCAAGGCAGTAAGTATTCTCAACTCAGTCACGATTTAGTAAATGGCCGAATCTGTTATGGCTCATATGGTGACTTATGAGCAATATGGGTCACTTGGTTCTGATGTTATAGGTGTTTGGGTGCAGATCTAGAGGATAAACGCCAATAGTAGCAAAGGAAGGGCTACTAGAATGTGAGGTACACGGTAAGGGTACTGTGAGGTTTTGATTTTTGATCAGTATGTGTTAAAACTTTGGCTAATCGCTAGTAATGTCGATTGTAGGTTCATGATAAGAGGGTTTACAGCACACTAGGTTACCAGGTGTGTACAAATACTACACACACAAAATTGGCAATGCCGAAAAGTCAAAAAGCCGAAAGTGGCTAAATGGCCTCAGTGGGCCTTGAGGCTAAGTTTGATGGAATGGTTTGGTTTGTTATAAGAATTGAGTTAGTCACGCATAATATAAGATCTGGATTTGTTTTGGGCCTAATAGGCCATTTGATAAGTTTTGGGCCTAATAGGGCTTAAGGTTGGAATTTGGGCTTGATGGGTTTATGGGGACGTAGACAAATATGCTAGGGTTCATGGACTTAGGCCTAGTTTGAACAACTTTTAAATTTCATAAGACTTAACTTAATTAAACATGTCAGTGAACAAGTCACTGGGTTAGGGTGTGGCAACAGGCATACGCATGTTTAGGATTGGATCTAGGGAGAGCTTGGTACTTAAGCGGTCCTAGTGGCCTACCTCCTCTTCTCTAAAATCCTACATGGTGCATAGTGTCTGTTTGCTTTAGCCGCAAGGACTTGTTAATGGGCCAAAGTCTATGACTAAAACCCGAGAGGGACCGAATACCCTAATTTAAAAAATTACCGAAATATCCTTAGATTTGTAAAATTACTAAAATACCCATATTCTACAAAATTACCAAAATACCCTTAGTTTGCAAAATTACCAAAGCATCTTTAGTTTGGAAAATTACCAAAATACCCTTTGTTTGGAAAATTACTATAATACCCTCAATTTACAAAATTACCAAAATACCCTTAATTTTTAGAATTACCAAGATACCCTCGATTTGGAAATTTACAAAAATACCCTTATAAATAGAATTACGATAATACCCCGATAGGGTAGAATTATGATAATACCCTTGTAGGGTATAATTACAGAATTACCCTTGATTGTGAAATTACTAAAATACCCTATGTGATGAGTATGAGTTTTTATGGATGTTACTCGTGTGTTTGATGCATGCATATGATATTCTGCTTAGGATGCATATGTGTTGGAATTGTGGTACGGAGGAAGATTTGAGGATCGCATGGCCGTATGGTAAGGATCCACCGGAGGCTTTAAGCCCAATATTTGAGGATCGCATGACCGTATGGTATGGATCCACTAGAGGCTTTAAGCCCAATATATGATTAGCAGCTTTGCTGCAACGTTCGGTAGTACCACAACCGGGCTACCCTTGGTGTATAGCGGAGGGGTGGGTCGAGCTAGAATTCCCTACAGGAGTCAGAAGGTTGGAAGGGAAATGGTATGTGTAGCGGATGGATTTTGGGGTGGGTTTTGCATTATCTTGTTTGTATATGATACGATATGATATGATATGAGGTCATTGTGGGATAAGGCCCAAGACCATCGATTTTTGATAAGGCTTAGGCCCAATGTGAATATTTGTATGTGATTTGATTCCCAAGGGTTGTACACACTAAGTTTCGAAACTCACGCCCTTTAATTTAATGTTTTCAGGTAATCCTGAATAGACAGCTCGACGTGGGAGAGGTCTCGAAGATGGCCACACTACAAGCTGATTAAATATTTTAATTTGTTTAAATGAATATGTTTTTAAATACTTTGTTTTTTTCATTGGATTGTAATAAGGCCATGTAACCCCTAATTGACTTTAGATTTTGGGTTTATTATTCTTGTTTCAACTATTCGCTTAATAAATTTCATAAAATTTGTAAAGTTAGCATGGTTTTCGAAATAACTTAACATATGATCATTTTCTTAAAATTTGGGTTTTTCCTCTTAACTTAACAAGATACAATAATTTTGGGCTTTTGGGCCTTAAATTGTTAAATTGTAAAGTTGCTTTGAAGTGTGCCTTTAATGTGACATTTCGGATTCGGGCCTAACTTCTAGGCCGGGTTTGGGGTATTACATAATGCCTATAGAACATCATCAAATACACAAGTTAGTGCATTTATACATAACTCATTTTAATTAACCATATGATAAGCCATTTTCCATATGAAAATACATCATTTGATTCATACATCCTTTCCATAAGCAAATGCATAATTCCATTTGAAAACTTACCATTTCATTCCCTTTTCTTACCCATTGAACCATCTAGAATTTCATCAGATACTCGAGAAAACTCACACGAAGTGTGCTTAAACATATAACCATAACCTTTCCTTTACATCATTGCTCACACAAGCTATGAAATGAACCTGCCCACATGAGCTGCGGGTCAGAATGTAAGCTACACGATGCTGCTCACACGAGTTGTGGAGTATCGACAACAAATGTAGGACCTCAGCCATTGATAGTGTAACACCCCCAAACCCGGCCCAGACGTTGACATATTTCAAAACGATTTTGCTAAGTTAACTCTTCAGGCCTAAAAGCCCAAAATCCTTGAATCTTGTTAAGTAATGATAAAAGCCCATTTAATTATTTTAAGTATTTCAAAAACCAAGTTTAAACATAAGAAATTAATTAAGTTTAATAATTAAGCAAATGGTTGAAACAACAAAATTCAAAACCCAAAGTCAAAACGGAGTACAAAGCCTTATTACATCCAATGAAAATAAAGCAATTAAAATCATGTCTTTTGAAGTAAATAATTAAAAATTTAAACATCTTGTAGTGTGGCCATATCCGAGTCCTCTCCCACGTCGAGCCGATTACTAAGGATCACCTGAAACATTTAATAAAAAGGGTGTGAGTTTCGAAACTCACTGTATGACCATTGGCAATCAAATCAACATGCAAATATGATAAACCATAATATGTTCATATTTTAATCCCACATTTAGTATACTTTTGGATGATTTATTCCCTGAATTGTGGAATTTGGTGCTCCTAATCCTTTAATTTCATGTTTTATACTTAGGAGAGCACTGGAGGTTGAAAAGAATGAGAAACGGGCTAAAAATGGAGAAAATGGGCCAAAGTACGAAATCAACAAGGCCTTGGCCCGAGACACACGGCCGTGCCTCCTTAGCAGATCTGACCACGACTTGGCCCCGATTCACACGATCGTGCCACATGGGCGTGTCTCTGCTGTAGCAAAGAAGAGTTTCATTCGGATTAGGGTACTTAGAGGCAAAGAAAGACATTCCAAAAGCCTATATAAACACCCTAGAGGCCAACCTTAAAGGGGGCGTTCATCTAGGTCAAGGAGCCAAGTTGGAGAGGTCGAATTGTGAGAATCACTTGAAGAAAGCCAGTTGATTCATCCCAGAAGCCGGGGTCATACAAGACTGAGGATCTCTCCTTCAATTCCTTCAGGGGGTTTTAGTGTTTTTCTTATGTTTTATTTTATATTTTCTTCTGAGATGTATTCTTTTAAGATTATGAACTAAACCCCTCAAATACTTGAGGGGGATGAAACCTAAGACGAATCTTGTTATTATTTTCTGAACTATATGATAAATACTTGATTTGTTCTTAACTATGTGTTCTTAATTCTTGCTTTGATATTTCAGGATATTGATTCAAGTATCGATGTGCTTAAGCAGAGGAGGAATATTCCCTGTTTAACAGTAGATCTAGCATAGTTAAGCAGAGTTGATCGCAACCCTAGATATGCGATGACAAAAATCTGTCGGATTAGGGTCAAACCTAATATGGGAATCCATAGATCCAGTTAATGCAATTCTAGGGGTTTTACTTAGAAAGAGATTTCAATTAATTAATCTAGGGTTAGACATTAGTAGCCTCGAGAGAGGTATTAATATAAATTAGGGAATCCTATGGATCAAGTCAAGTGAATAAATTGTCTGGTTCAGAGTTAGATAACAAGTGAAGTCTAGGTGGATTCTTCCTCGGGTATTGTCTTAATCAATTGGTTTTCCCTAAAGTATTTCCCCAATTCCTTCTCTGTGTCTTAGCATCTTTAGCTTAGTAGTTAGTTAATTTTAGATTAGACAACAATTCCCTTAATTCATAGGCTAAATAATAAGAATAAAGTTAGTATTAGTACTTTTGGTTCCCTTGGGTTCGACAATCCGGCCTTCCCACTAAACTATACTACTGTTCGATAGGTGTGCTTGCCTTAATCGTGGTGATAGTTAGTTTCTAGGCTCGATCATTCATTATATAAATTTTAAGACTTTTTCCACCACCATCAAGTTTTTGGCGCCGTTGCTGGGGAACTGAAATATTAAGAACGCTCAATTTTTATTACTTTAGCTATTTTTTATTTTTTGCAATTGAATTTTATTCTTACTTTTTTAATTTTCTTTTTCTTTTTATCTGTTCCTAGCAGGTACCTCTAGTTTATGATTAGAAGGAACCGACAGGACCTTTAATTCTACAACAGTGATATTGAAGGTACTCTTCGTAGAAATCGTAGAGAAATAAGGTGAAACTTAAATTACATAGAAGAAGAGCAAGAGAACAAAATTAATACCATCGAAGAGATGGCTGACAATAATCCGCTACCTCAGGAGGTGGCTGGAAATCATGCTCCTCGAATTATGTATGATTATGCCAAACCTAATTTAACAGGAACTGAGTCAAGTATTGTTAGACCTGTTATTGATGCAAATAATTTTGAGCTGAAACCTAACACAATTCAGATGATACAGCAATTTGTTAAGTTTGATGGTTTGCAGGATAAAGATCCAAATAATCACTTGGTGAATTTCCTAGAATTTTGCGATACTTTCAAAATAAATGGCGTTTTTGATGACGCCATCCGTCTTTGGTTAATTCCCTTTTCTTTGAGGAATAAAGCAAAACAGTGGCTGATTTCTCTTCCACGAGGATCAATCACTACATGGGAACAAATGGCCAAAAATTTTTTATTAAAATATTTTTCGCCAGCCAAAATGACCAAATTAAGGAATGATATCTCTTCTTTTATGCTGATGGATCTAGAAACACTATACGATGCATGGGAGAGATGCAAAGATCTATTGATAAGGTGCCCACACCATGGATTACCCTTGTGGCTACAGGTCCAAACTTTTTACAACGGTGTGAACCTCTCAACTAGGCAATTGATTGATTTAGCCGTCGACGGAACCCTAAATAACAAAACACCTGAGGCGGCCTACGAATTCATTGAAGAGATGTCATTGAATAACTATTAGTGGCAAGTCACGAGACAAAGCCAACAAAAGCCGCCAGTGATTTCAACCTCGACGCAGTAACCATGTTATCAAACCAAGTAAAACTTCTAACTAAGAAAACTGATGGCTTATGATCGTTGTTTTGTCCACTTTTAAAATTTATAAAGAGAATGATTGAACCTGGAAACTAACTCTGGCAATAGCTTAAGGCAAATGCACCTATCGAACAGTAGTATAACTTAGGCAAGACCGATTGTCGAACCCAAAGGAACTAAAATTACTAATACTAACCTTCTTTCCATTATTTAGCCTAAATATTCAGTGATTGGTTGTTTAATCTGAATTAACTAACTACTAAGCTAAAGACGTAATGACAAAAAGAATAAATTGGGGAAATACTGTCGGGAAAACTCAGTTAATTAAGATATTACCTTTAGGAAGAACCAACCTAGACTTCACTTGTTAGCTAACACTGAATCAGACAATTTATTCACTTGACTTGATCCGTAAGATTCCCTAATTTATATTAAACCCTCTCCCGAGGCGAATAACGTCTAACACTAGGTTGATTAATTGAAATCTCTTTCTAATTAAAACCCCTAGAATCGCATTAACTTGATCAGTGGGTTCCCATATTAGGTTTCACCCTAATCCGGCAAAATCTCGTCACTCTATCTCTAGGCGCAATCAACTATTATGCTAGATCTACTCTTAGACAGGAACTTTTGCTCCACCACCTAAGCACATTCAACTTGAATCAATATCCCGGAAATATTAACACAAGAATTAAGCACACATAATTAAGAACAAATCAAGTATTTATCATATAGTTTAGAAAACAATAACAAGATCCGTCTTAGGTTTCATCCCCTTCAGGTATCTAAAGGGTTTAGTTCATAACAATAAAAGAAAACATCTAAGAAGAAAAGATAAAACAAAACATAATAAATCCCCAAAACTCCCTGAAGGAATTGAAGGAGAGATCTGACGTCTTGAGTATAATTCTGGCTTATTGAGATGAATCAACTGGCTATCTTCAAGAGATTCCCACAAATCTGACCTCTTCGGCTTGGCTCCTTGGCCTAGCTGAACACCAAAAGCCCTGGCAGAAGGTTTCTTCCAAACTCCCCGCTTAAGTTACTCCCTAAGGTATTTATATAGACTTTGAGATGCTTTACATGGCTCCTACATATCCTAATTGAAGTAGAATTCCTACTAGGGTGTTTGAATAGGCTTTGGAATGTGTTTCTTTGCCTCCAAGTATCCTATTCTGAGTAAAACTACTATTGGCCGCAGCAGGGACATGGCCATGGCACACGCCCGTATGAATCGATTTCAGGACGTGGTCGAGTCTGCTGAAGAGACACACCCATGTGTTTCGGGGTCCAGGCCATGTTAGAGTAAATTAGGGAGGCACGGTTGTGTGGTCTTGGGCCCAGGCCGTGTCGATTTCTTTTTTGGCCCAATTTGGTTCGTTTTGAGCCCGTTTCTGGTTCTTTTCGTCCCTAGGTGCTTTCTTGAGTATAAAACTTAAAAAGAAAGGATTAAGAGCACCTTTTTACACAATTCAAGGAATAAATCATCCAAAAGTATGGTAAATGTAGGATTAAAATATGTTACTTTTACGGTTTATCAAATACCCCCACACTTAAGCTTTTGCTTGTCCTCAAGCAAAATTCTCAACTTACAATTAAAACAAACTTTCCACAATTCATAATTCTCATTAACAAAGGCCTCATCATAATTCATAGATAATTTGTACAATGATAATTTAACTCAAAGACTCTTAAAGATTCAAACACTTCTAAGTCATATATTTGTAGCATGAAAACATATGTGTCTCCCTTTATCTAAATAATTACCTTTGATTCAAAACTGACAAGGATTGAAATCCTCACTAAAGGTTCAATCAAAGCACTCAAAGTGTTTAAGGTTCAAGAATAAGCACTCATAAGTCAAACCTGAAAAGTTAATCCCATAGGATTGCCTAAAAATCAAATCTCCACCACTATAATATGAGATGATACACAAATCAAAAGGTCTTTAACAGGGTTGTAACGGGGCTTGGGTTAATGGTGTGGATAAAGGCTAAATTAGAAGGGTTAGAATCGAGATTGAATTGGAAATTACATAAATTTAGAAAAATGAACTAATAACCTGAATAATTATATCACACAAAAATTTAAAATACTAATAATACAAGCTTTTTCATCAAGATGTTGAATTTAAACATGTAAGCTCTTAGATCATAGAACTAATAATGAATATACTTCATTGTTTTTAGATAACACTAGCACAGATTACATAAGAAAGAACTTTTATAACTAAAATAATATAATTCAGCAACTTATCAAGTCAAGTATCGCTAGAAGGGTAGTCAAAGGAATGGTGATAACAAATACGAGCGGGGTTTTGGGTTAATATTAGTGGGTGGATCAATAAAAAGGGTTATTAGGATCAAAGAGGTTCACTATGGGTTAATTATATAGGTAGGCTTTTTAGTGGAGTGAGTGGGTTAAAACCTAGATGCCTTTATCATCTCAGTATATCAAATCAATAATGTGGTCTTGACATGTATAATCGAGGCAAGTTCTAGAATAACAATTCAGTGTTGACACAATCATAATCAATAAAGTGAGAATGAACAAGAATATATGCTCTATAAGGCTCAAATCTCACAAAAATTATGGATATTTGACATCAATCCCTGTAAATTTCAAACTTCAAGGTAATATTCAAATTCAATTCGACAACCTATGAAATTTTTGACTCTTGAAAAATAGACTTATCATGCTTGATTCTCTAGTATCTTAAAGTTTAAATCATCAATGCACAATTAACTATGAATTAAACTAAAACATATCAATAAAAATCATAAATCAGGGAAATTTCATCCTATTTATAATATGAGAAACTTACTTTCGAATAAGGCATAATTCAGGGATTTTCAAATAATACTATAGTTAACCCCCCCACACTTAAGATGTACATTGCCCTCAATGTACAAAGATAGATATTATCAAAATAATCATAAAATCATAAGATGGGAAGAGAAGTGAAACTTCTAAATTTTGGATGAAGTCAATGAAAAGAAACCGGATAAGATTAGAGGTGAACGTGGGGAAGCATCTCGAATCGTTTGAGATTGAATCCTCGAAGCAATCGTTCTGATTTTATTGTATCCTAAGCTCAATCTAAATGGCATGAAGAATAAGAAGAAAATAATAAAGAAAAAAAATAAAGTAAAATAATAAAAATAAAATAAAATAAAATAAAATAAATAAAAATAAATAATGGAAAATGAAAGAAGAAAGAAGAAAGACAACTAGAAAAGAAAAAGGAAGAAGGAGGTTTAAATAGAGATGTAGCCCGTGTTTTGGGATTTTTTTTTGTTGCCACATGATCACGGCCACGGCCTTGTGTAAGGCCGTGTGGTCTGGAAATCTGCTCTCTTGGTTAATTCGGTGCTAAAGAAGAATAAGAAAAGGAAAGAAGAAAATATAAAAATATAAAAATAAATAGGGTTTGTGCTTGGGTTGCCTCCCGAGAAGCGCTCGTTTAAAGTCTTAAGCTAGACTTTACCTGTTATTTGTATGGTCATGGTGGTTTGAGGAGGTGAAAATTCTTTCACATGCGATCAATTCAGTTATGGATATATAGTTTAAGTCGAGTAGTGTTTACCTCAAAAGTGTTGAATTTAGTATTGCTTACCTCGACTGTGCCGTTTAGGAAGACATTAAGTAACTCAAAAGTGATTTCTTCGTTTGTCTTGAGGTCTGAATTGGCAATTCGAGGGTCTTCCTTATTCAACAATACCTGATCCCTTATTTTAAAGTGATTTGTTGTTCCTGTCAGCTCGTTTGGGGTTTCCTTCGGTCTCACTTCGTGTATTCTTAGTTTCTCTTTAAAGTGGGTTTTCTACTCGTCTAGTTCATCGACCTGAAGCATTAGTTCTTCATGAATTATTTCTTTATGGGTACGAGGTCTAAGATCTGGCTTAGCTAGGTGATTTCATGATGCTTCATGTAAAGAAGGTTGAACTAAATGGTTATCAATAGAATTAACGTTCGTAACTTTATTACTCGATGTCCTATCTAAGTCAAGATCTTGAAGAGTGATTGTTTCGTCATCTACACGAAGTGTGAGTTCACCGAATTCTTCCTCTATGTAGCCTTTCTTTATTGCATCGGGATATGGCACACGAGGTTGACACTCTGTAACTGCCGATTTTGGTATATCATGGCACACCTCAACCTTACCTTCACTTACCACAGGTTCTTCCCTTACGTTTGGTACGTCTAACATTTCACTATCATAAATGGCTTGATTTTGCTCTCTCGGGTTAGTTTCAGTATTGCTCGGCAAGCTTACTTGTGGTAGTTCTAAGATCAGTTTAATTTCCCAAACTGACTTAGTAAGTTCACCAACTTGGTTCTTGATCCCTACAATCGATGTTTTTTGATTCTTAATGGTGGTTTCAGTGTCTTGGAGATGGGTATCTGTGGCTGCCATGAATTTTGTTAGCATCTCTTTAATGTTCGACTCCTCTTCCTGGTGGTAAGGTGGTTGTTGAAAATCTGGGAGGATTTTCGGTCTTTGGCTATTTTGATCATCCCACAAGAAATTGGGATGGTACCTCCAACCTGCATTATAAGTGTCATTATAAAAATTATTTTGAGGTCTAAAATAGTTATCCATATAGTTGACTTATTTGTTCTCCGTGCCATGTCTGTAGTGTAACATCCTGATAATTAGGGGTTATGCATCTTTACTTAATTGAAAGATGTTGCATGCTTAATTATGATTGAGTGTGTTTTGGAAGTTATTTTTGAACTTCAATAATTAAGTGAATGCTTAGTGATTTATTAAATTTTTAATAAATAAGATGGAGCTAAGCATGATAGGCTTTAAGAAATAATGACAAGGAGTTTTAAGCATAAGATGAGTGATTAGCAAAGTGGTAAGGACACTTGGATGAGTGCTTGAGGGAGAGGTTCGAATCCCTAGCTAGCAAATGGGAGGATTTTATTTTGTTTCCTTCCTATAGTGTCACCAAGACTCTTCTAGAATGGATGAGCATATTTTAATTTTGGTTAATTGACCATATGAAAAAGGTAAGCTAGAAGATATGGCATGGAATCATGAAAGGATGGTAAGATGATGGGGACAAAAGGCTTGAAGTAAGGGCATTGTCTTGGAAACTTTTTCATGGTCATTTGACCATGAATCTAGTCGGTTTTAGGGGCTAAAGGGGATGGTTAATTGTGATAGCAATCTAGGGGTTGATGGGGAAGAAATGTGGAGGAAA
Organism: Gossypium rotundifolium; assembly: GCA_025506655.1. NCBI lineage: Eukaryota > Viridiplantae > Streptophyta > Magnoliopsida > Malvales > Malvaceae > Gossypium > Gossypium rotundifolium. The sequence goes on along the minus strand of CP106734.1, from coordinate 152,173,059 downwards.
AAGGGGGATAATGTTGGCAAGCTAGTTGGCCGAATTTGACTTGGGTTAGGGGGTGATAGTTGGCCAAAAACTCTTGCATTTTTGTGCATCTTTTCTCATTTCTCCAAAAGTTTTTCTCCTAGCCGAATTTTGCTATTGACATCAGGTAAAAATTTCTCTTTGTTTTGGCTTTCATTTTGACCATTTTGGCTAAAGTTCCTTTCTCTCAAATTCTTGTTCTCTTTAGTCTAAAGCATCGAAAGTTTGGAAAACATTTCTTCTTTTCTTTTTCCCTCATTGCCGAAACTACCAAAGTGCAAAGAACTATTTTTCTTCAATTTCTTCCTCTTGGCCGAATGTGCATAGGTCCTTAAACCTATCTCTTTTCTTTTGGAATCACCTTCATCATCATCTTTTCTTCATCTTCTCTTTCTCTCTTCTTTCAATTTCATTTTCTTTCTTCCTTCTCTCAACCGAAACTACCTTTTCTAAAACCAAAATCAACATTATTTTCATCTCTTTTATCAACCGAATCATCTTCTATTTGATTTCCTTTCTTCTTTTCTTTTTTGAAAACCAAACCATTTTAGCCATAAATCACTATCTTTTCTCTTTTCTTTTTGTGCAAACCAAATCACCAAATCCATATTTTATTCTCTTCTTTTTATTCAAGGTCAATCTTCAAAGTGATCAAGTAAGGTTTTGTTAATTATTTTCTTTATTTATTTTTACTATAGCCAACTTAGAAACATAAATTCTTTTATTTTTCTCTCCTAGGCCGAATCCTTAGAAGGGATTTTAAGGATCTTTGTTGAAGCCAACTTTTAAGAAGTGATCTTCAAATCATCCAAGGTAAGGATTATTAATTCGATCGTATCAATCCTTTTAGAATGGATCACTAATCAACTTTATTTTAGGGGTGATTTGAGACTAACAATATAGGTAAGAAAAGAGCAAGATCGGAGTGTTTGGAAGAGAGGAGGCATTGTTTTACCATCGAACTTTAAACGAAGGGCTATATCGGCGATAAGAGATTTTCCACCGGGTTGTGGACCCTCTGCTAACGAAGATCGGTTATTTGAAGTAGTACGTACAACCGAACCACTTTACGTTGGTGGGTAATCAGTGGGTTTTGATCCATCTAGCGGAGAAAAACCACAAATAATGGTTGTTCGAGAATCCGAGGGTAAGGATTTAGATCTCTCGTTAATAAATATAGTTTTATTAGTAATAGTATATTCTAACCAAGTGTGATAATTAATTAGGTGTTGACGAGCGAGAAGGTATCGTACTCACTGTCATAAGGTGTGTAACCTTACAATAAAATCTCATAAATCTATTTTTAAATGTGATTATATGACAATGTGTTTGAAAATGATTGTGGATACCATTCATTGGTATACAATATTCAGGTATGTTTACCCCAATATTTTGTTAATTTTGCTATATGCATAAATGTGAAATAAGTATGACTATATTATGATTTTGGGGTAAATGGCAAGAAAAATAAATAATATGTATGTGCATGGGCATATAGGTGAATTTGATAAAGGGGAAGTATTTTGGTGGTTTTACCACAATATCCGGTGACTTCGGTCACATATTTGAAATCCGGTGACTTGGTCACATATGTGATTCTGGTGACTTGGTCACATATTTGAAATCCGGTGACTTGGTCACAATTTTGTCTGTGGCCTTGCCACAAAATTATAAGGGCGATGTGCATGTTGACTGCAGCAACTGCCTTCGATGGTGTGTAGCGGATGGAGGGTCGATTTAGTAATCCCCACGGTGTGATTGGTTGGTACGGGTGGTGTGTAGCGGATGGATATTAGGTGGGCCGGTTTGCATTTCATTATATGTACATATCCATGTTAAGTTAAATGGTTAATATATAATCTGCTATGAAAATGGGCTTTTGGGCTAAATATGAGCTAAATGGGCCTATGGCCATATGTGTAATTTATGGACTTTAAGGCATATGATCAAATGGGCTTTTTAATGTATGTGTTACACATTGAGTTTATAACTCACCCCTTTTTTGTGGGATAACTTTTCAGATGATTCGTAGTGCGATGGATCGGGTCAGCAAGGACTCCGTGGTGGCCAATGCTCATATAAAGTATTTTGGAGATTTTCCAATTTAAACTTATTAAATTTTATTTTATTTATTAGACTTTATTATGGGTTTTGCTATTTTCATGTAATAAGGCCACTATAGAATGTTTTAAATTTCTGTGTTTGGATTTATTTTTATTCGCCATAAATAATTATTAATTAAGTAACTAAATGATTTTTGATAAATAATTTAAACTGCTTTGAAAACAAAATATATTTCTACAATATTAATAACTTTTCATTAAATTTGGTTTTCCTTTAACTTATTATTCCTCTTAAAAATAATGTTTTAAAAGATGCGAATTTATTTTACAATTAAATTTCAACTCGATCTTTAAGTTAATCTGTTTCATTCAAAATCATCAAGTTTTCTTAAATAAGTGAAAATTTTGCTAAAGTTTTACTCAAGGAACATATTAAATTCGGTCAGGCTTTTTGGGCCGGGTTTAGGGTGTTTCAACTTGATATCAGAGCCCAGTTTTAAACTCCCGGCCTTGGGTTTTGAAGCCCACAACGTTTCAAAAGTTGGCCCAAATGACTTTTTGAAAAATTTCTTAAGTTAAAATGGTTTTATAAGAGCATGGCACTCAGAATTCTCGGCCCAGATCCATCAGGTAAGTATCTTTATTGATATGAATGTATGATAAGCCTAAGGAAACTATACTTTAGAGACATGGACCCTAGGTGTTTGTGTACTACTACGAAAGAACCACTGAACATCTGTTTCATAAAACTTTCTTTAATAAGAAGTGAAAAGACTCTAATGCATAAGACTTTTTCGTAAAAATAGATAATACGCGTAGTAGACATGAGTTCTAGGGGACGTGGTCATCGTGGACGTGGAAGAGGAAGAATGGCTGTATCAGAACCAGTTAGATCTGGTCAAGGTTCCAAAAATGAAGCTCCGCCATTGGCTGTTGGGGTAGATTTTCAAGAACAAAATGGAGGAGGTGACGCAGTATCACAAGCTGTATTGCGAGTTTTGGAACGAGTAGCAGAAGCTAGTACTAGAAATGGGTCTCAAAAGTCAGTAGCTGAGAGACTAAGATCGAATGGAGCTGAGGTTTTCAGGGGAGTATCTGGAGTAGCTCCAAATGTAGCGGAATACTGGTTGGAGGCAGTCGAGAGAATCATGGATGATTTAGACTGCACTGCTGAAGAAAAACTGAAAGGTGCTATTTCACTACTCCGCGATGAAGCCTACCATTGGTGGCTCACTATCAAGGAAAGCACCCTTGTGGATCGATTGGATTGGGGGTATTTTAAAATTAAATTCGAAGGAAAATACGTTGGAGCTAGTTACATCGACTCCCAGAGGAAGACATTTCTGAATCTAGTGCAAGGCAGTAAGTCGATAGCCGAGCATGAAGCAGAGTTTTTGCGACTTAGCCGATATGCCAGAGGGATAGTAGCTACTGAATATGAACGGTGCATCAGATTTGAAGATGGACTTAGAGATGAACTGCGAGTGATGATTGCTCCGCACCGTGAAAGAGACTTTGCAATCTTAGTAGAAAGAGCAAGAATAGCTGAAGAGGTTAAGCGGACTGAAAGACAGAACCGGGACATAGGCCAGAATAAAAATAAGAGGAGCTTTAGATTTTCAGGGTCATCCGGGAATTTCCAAAAGAAACCAAGAAATGAAGGATCGTGAGGTCAGCAGACTTCTACGGTGGACAACATCGTGCTTGTGCTCAATGTGGGAAGATGCACCTGGGAGAGTGTTGGAAAAAGACCGGGGGATGTTTCAAGTACGGATCTAAAGATCATATGATCAAAGATTGCCCGATGAATTCAGAGAAGAACCGCCCAGTAGGTCAGGGTGTTAATCAGGCTGGCAGAGGTGAACAACAGCCGATAAGGGGCCGTGGTCCAAATGGAAGGGGTAATGGTTCTGGTAGAGGTCGCGAAACTTGATGAGGCGAGTAGCTCGAGGCGAGATAGCCGTGTCCGGTATATGCGGTTAAATCGCAGAGAAGATAGTGGCCGCACCGATGTTATCACGGGTACATTTCTAATTTCTGGGTTGCCATTTATTGCTTTGATAGATATAGGGTCAACTCACTCTTATATAGCTAGTGAAGTATCTAGAACTTTGCATGTGACTTCTGAGACTATACCTAAAAAGATGATCGTATTTAGTCCTTTAGGATGACGGAGTAATAGACAAACTTTTAAGGAAGTACCTTTAGAAGTTCAAGGGGCGCAGCTTACCGATTTAATGGAGTTGCCATTTGGAGAATTCGACCTGATCTTAGGCATGGATTGGCTTGTGAAGTATCATGCAAATGTGGATTGTGCTGCTAAGCGAATGTCCTTAAGAACTCTTGATGACAAAGAAGTTGTAGTGATGGGCGAGAGACGGAACTACTTATCTAATGTAGTATCCGCTCTTAAGGCAGAAAAGATGGTTAGAAAGGGATGTATAGCCTTCCTGATGTTGGTGAGTGCCTTGGAGGCTAAGGAAGCAACTGTTGAGGGAGTCAGGACTGTGAATGAATTTGTAGATGTTTTTCCGGAAGAACTTCCAGGATTGCCTCCGGATCGAGAGGTAGAATTTGGGATTGAATTATTGCCTGGAACGGCACCAGTTTCTATTGCTCCATATAGAATGGCACCAAAGAATTAGTTGAGCTTAAGGCTCAGATTCAAGAGTTGCTTGATCGTGGATTTATCCGACCTAGTGTGTCTCCATGAGGAGCACCGGTTCTATTTGTGAAGAAGAAGGACGGATCGATGAGGATGTGTATAGACTACCGGCAGTTGAATAAGCTAACCATCAAGAACAAGTATCCTTTTCCAAGGATCGACGACTTGTTCGATCAGCTCAAAGGAGCTGCAGTATTCTCAAAGATTGATTTAAGGTCGGGGTATCATCAGCTTAAAGTGAAAGAAGCAAATATCCATAAGATGGCTTTTCGAACTAGATATGGGCATTATGAATTTCTGATAATGCCATTCAGATTGACGAATACCCCAGCTGCATTCTTGGATAGGATGAACCGAATCTTCCAACCCTACTTGGATCAGTTCGTTGTGGTATTCATAGATGACATCCTAGTGTATTCTAAGTCCGAGGTAGAACATGATGAGCATCTTCGGATTGTGTTGCGAGTTTTAAGGGAGAAGAAGCTATATGCCAAATTCAGCAAGTGTGAATTTTGGCTAAAAGAGGTTGCATTTTTAGGCCATGTGGTGTCTGCAGAAGGGATAAGGGTGGATCCTCGGAAGATTGAGGCTGTGCTAGATTGGAAACCACCTAAGTCCGTAACTGAGGTTCGTAGTTTCTTGGGATTAACGAGCTACTACGTAAGATTCGTCAAGGATTCTCATCGATAGTCGCACCTTTAACGAAATTATTGAGAAAGGAGGTACCTTTTCGTATGGGGTGATAAGCGACAAGAGAGTTTTGAGAAGCTCAAGAAGGTTTTGAAGCGAAGCTCGGTTTTGATTCACTGAGGCGGAAAGGATTTTGTCGTATATGTGACGCTTCTCACACGGGATTAGGATGTGTTCTGATGCAAGACGGGAAGGTAGTTGCGTATGCGTCTCGACAGTTGAGACCACACGAGGTTAATTACCCGACGCATGATTTGGAGTTGGCAGCTGTAGTCTTTGCTCTTAAAGTTTGGAGACATTATTTATACGGGGAAAAGTCAGTGATATAGACGGACCATAAGAGTCTGAAATATCTACTGACTCAGAAAGAATTGAATTTGAGGCAACAAAGGTGGATAGAGTTGTTGAAAGACTACGACTGTTCTATCGAGTACCATCCGGGCAAGGCAAATGTGGTGGCAGACGCTCTAAGTCGAAAAGTAGTGTCAGATTTAAGGGCAATGTTTGCACATCTTAGTCTTTACGATGACGGGAGATTGTTGGCAGAATTACAAGTTAAACCGACATGGTTGAGTCAAGTGAAAGAGAGACAATTGGTAGATGAAGATTTGAGTACAAAACTTCAGCAGGTGCAGAGTGGGGAATTGGAAGATTTTGGTATTAACCGTGATGGGGTATTGTGTTTCAAAGGTAAAGTCTATATGCCGAGAGATCAGGAATTGAGGCAAAAGATTCTTCAGGAGTCGCATAGTAGCCCTTATGCTATGCATCCTGGAGGAAGTAAGTTATACCGAGATTTGTGAGATCGATTACGTGGCTTGGTCTTAAACGAGAAGTTACGAGTATGTAGGAAAGTGCTTAACGTGTCGACAAGTCAAGGCTTAACATCAAGTACCTTCGGATTACTACGGTAGATAAAAATTCCGCAATGGAAGTGGGAGAGAATCATCATGGACTTTGTTAGTGGGCTTCCTCTTACGCCTACTAAGAAAGACTCTGTATGGGTGATAGTGGACCGAATGACGAAATCTGCACATTTTATCCCAGTTCGGTTGATTACTCTTTGCAGAAATTGGCGAAGTTATATGTAGCTAAGATTGTGAGATTGCATGGAGTGCCATTGTCAATTATTTCAGATAGGGATCCAAGGTTTACATCTCGGTTTTGGAAAGCATTGCATCAAGCCTTGGGTACCAGATTGAACTTCAGTACGGCATTTCATCCACAATCTGACGGCCAGTCTGAACGAGTAATCCAAATTTTAGAAGATATGTTAAGGGGATGTGTGATAGATTTCAGAGGAAGTTGGGAGGAGTTCTTACCGTTAGCAGAATTTGCGTACAACAACAGTTACCAAGCCAGTACTCGGATGGCACCGTATGAAGCACTATATGGACGGAAGTGTCGCACTCCTACGTGTTGGACAGAATTAGAGGAACATCAGATTTTGGGTCCAGAAATAGTGGCTGAATCTGAAGAAAAGGTTAAGGTAATCTAGGCTCGGTTAAAAGAAGCATCTGACAGAAAAAAGTCATACGCAGATCTAAAGTGGAAGGAAATAGAGTTTTCTGTGGGAGATCAAGTATTCTAAAGGTTTCACCTTGAAAAAGGTGATGAGATTTGGTCGCAAAGAAAGTTAAGTCCTGTTCATTGGACCTTATCGGGTTTTAAGCGGGTCGGACTGTGGCATATCGCTTAGAATTACCTTGAGTTGAAACAAATGCACGATGTGTTCCATGTTTCAATGTTACGCCATTACCGGTCGGATCCATCTCATGTAGTGCCGCTTAAAGAGGTGGAATTAAGACCGATTTGTCCTATGAAGAGGAGCCAATTCAAATTCGGAGCGAGATGTAAAGGTTTTACGGAGAAAATCGGCCTCTCGTCAAAGTATTATGGCGTAATCATGGATCGAAGAAGCTTCGTGGGAACCGGAGGAAGCGATCGCGATCGCAATACCCTCACTTGTTCCAACCGTAATTTCGAGGACGAAATTATTTTAAGGGGTAGAACGTAACATCCCGATAATTAGGGTTATGCATCTTTACTTAATTGAATGATGTTGCATGCTTAATTATGATTGAGTGTGTTTTGGAAGTTATTTTGAACTTCAATAATTAAGTGAATGCTTAGTGATTTATTAAATTTTAATAAATAAGATGGAGCTAAGCATGATAGGCTTTAAGAAATAATGACAAGGAGTTTTAAGCATAAGATAAGTGATTAGCAAAGTGGTAAGGACACTTGGATGAGTGCTTGAGGGAGAGGTTCAATCCCTAGCTAGCAAATGGGAGGATTTTATTTTGTTTCCTTCCTATAGTGTCGGCCAAGACTCTTCTAGAATGGATGAGCATCTTTTAATTTTGGTTAATTGGCCATATGAAAAGGTAAGCTAGAAGATAAGGCATGGAATCATGAAAGGATGGTAAGATGAGGGGACAAAAGGCTTGAAGTAAGGGCATTGTCTTGAAACTTTTTCATGGTCATTTGACCATGAATCTAGTCGATTTAGGGGCTAAAGGGATGGTTAATTGTGATAGCAATCTAGAGGTTGATGGGGAAGAAATGTGGAGGAAAAAGGGGGATAATGTTGGCAAGCTAGTTGGCCGAATTTGACTTGGGTTAGGGGGTGATAGTAGGCCAAAAACTCTTGCATTTTTGTGCATCTTTTCTCATTTCTCCAAAAGTTTTTCTCCTAGCCGAATTTTGCTATTGACATTAGGTAAAAATTTCTCTTTGTTTTGGCTTTCATTTTGACCATTTTGGCTAAAGTTCCTTTCTCTCAAATTCTTGTTCTCTTTAGTCTAAAGCATCAAAAGTTTGGAAAACATTTCTTCTTTTCTTTTTCCCTCATTGCCGAAACTACCAAAGTGCAAAGAACTATTTTTCTTCAATTTCTTCCTCTTGGCCGAATGTGCATAGGTCCTTAAACCTATCTCTTTTCTTTTGGGATCACCTTCATCATCATCTTTTCTTCATCTTCTCTTTCTCTCTTCTTTCAATTTCATTTTCTTTCTTCCTTCTCTCAACCGAAACTACCTTTTTCTAAAACCAAAATCAACATTATTTTCATCTCTTTTATCAACCGAATCATCTTCTATTTCGATTTCCTTTCTTCTTTTCTTTTATTGAAAATCAAACCATTTTAGCCATAAATCACTATCTTTTTCTCTTTTCTTTTTTGTGCAAACCGAAATCACCAAATCCATATTTTTATTCTCTTCTTTTGTTCAAGGCCGAATCTTCAAAGTGATCAAGTAAGGTTTTTGTTAATTATTTTCTTTATTTATTTTTACTATAGCCAACTTAGAAACATAAATTCTTTTATTTTTCTCTCCTAGGCCCAATCCTTAGAAGGGATTTTTAAGGATCTTTGTTGAAGCCAACTTTTAAGAAGTGATCTTTCGAAATCATCCAAGGTAAGGATTATTAATTTCGATCGTATCAATCCTTTTAGAATGGATCACTAATCAACTTTATTTTAGGGGTGATTTGAGACTAACAATATAGGTAAGAAAAGAGCAGTACGAAGTGTTTGGAAGAGAGGAGGCACTATTTTACCATCGAACTTTAAATGAAGGGCTGTATCGGCGATAAGAGATTTTCCACCGGGTTGTGGACCCTCTGCTAACGAAGATCGATTATTTGAAGTAGTACGTACAACCGAACCACTTTACGTTGGTGGGATATCAGCGGGTTTTGATCCATCTAGCGGAGAAAAACCACAAATAATGGTTGTTCGAGAATCTGAGGGTAAGGATTTAGATCTCTCGTCAATAAATATAGTTTTATTAGTAATAGTATATTCTAACCAAGTGTGATAATTAATTAGGTGTTGACGAGCGAGAAGGTATCGTACTCACTGTCATAAGGTGTGTAACCTTACAATAAAATCTCATAGATCTATTTTTAAATTTTATTATATGACAATGTGTTTGAAAATGATTGTGGATACCATTCATTGGTATACCATATTCAGGTATGTTTACCCCAATATTTTGTTAATTTTGCTATATGCATAAATGTGAAATAAGTATGACTATATTTTGATTTTGGGGTAAATGGCATGAAAAATAAATAATATGTATGTGCATGGGCATATGGGTGACTTTGATAAAGGGGAAGTATTCTGGTGGTTTTACCACAATATCCGGTGACTTCGGTCACATATTTGAAATCCGGTGGCTTCGGTCACATATGTGAATCTGGTGACTTCGGTCACATATTTGAAATCCGGTGACTTCGGTCACAATTTTGTCTGGTGGCCTTGCCACAAAATTATAAGGGCGATGTGCATGTTGACTGCAGCAACTGCCTTCGATGGTGTGTAGCGGATGGAGGGTCGATTTAGTAATCCCCACGGTGTGATTGGTTGGTACGGGTGGTGTGTAGCGGATGGATATTAGGTGGGCTGGGTTTGCATTTCATTATATGTACATATCCATGTTAAGTTAAATGGTTAATATATAATCTGCTATGAAAATGGGCTTTTGGGCTAAATATGAGCTAAATGGGCCTATGGCCATATGTGTAATTTATGGACTTTAAGGCATATGATCAAATGGGCTTTTTAATGTATGTGTTACACATTGAGTTTATAACTCACCCCTTTTTTGTGGGATAACTTTTCAGATGATTCGTAGTGCGATGGATCGGTTGACAAGGACTCAAGTGGTGGCCAATGCTCATATCAAGTATTTTGGAGATTTTCCAATTTAAACTTATTAAATTTTATTTTATTTCTTAGACTTTATTATGGGTTTTGCTATTTTTATGTAATAAGGCCACTATAGACTGTTTTAAATTTCTGTGTTTGGATTTATTTTTATTCTGCCATAAACAATTATTAATTAAGTAACTAAATGATTTTTGATAAATAATTTAAACTGTTTTGAAAACAAAATATATTTCTACAATATTAATAAATTTTTCATTAAATTTGGTTTTCCTTTAACTTATTATTCCTCTTAAAAATAATGTTTTAAAAAGATGCGAATTTATTTTACAATTAAATTTCAACTCGATCTTTAAGTTAATCTGTTTCATTCAAAATCATCAAGTTTTCTTAAATAAGTGAAAATTTTGCTAAAGTTTTACTCAAGGAACATATCAAATTCGGTCAGGCTTTTTGGGCCGGGTTTGGGGTGTTTCATGTAGGGTGGGTACTCAGGATTCACCACGCCTCCTAAATTCAAATGATATTATATTTCTGGGTGTACCTGTGAGAGACTATACAAACCATCAATCTTTTTATTCATCATCTCTAACTGATTAGATAACCTGGCGACCACATTGAGGTTGAAGACACTGGCTGCTTTAGTAGGAATTGTCCTCATTACTTGCCATTGATAATTATTCAGTGCCATCTTTTCTATAGACTAAAATTATCTGCCACAACTGAATAAAAGAAAAATTAAAAAACTAAAAAAAAAAAATTAAATTGCAAAAATAAAAATAAAAAAATGGCTAAAGTAATAAAAATCGAGCTTTCTTAATATTTTAGTTCCCCGGCAACAGCACCAAAAACTCGATCGTTGTTTTGCCAAGTTTTAAAATTTATAAAGAGAATGATCGAACCTGGAAACTAACTATTGCAACGGCTTAAGGCAAGTGCACCTATCAAACAGTAGTATAGCTTAGGCAAGACCGGATTGTCGAACCCAAAGGAACTAAAAGTACCAATGCTAACCTTCTTTCTATTATTTAGCCTAAATATTAAGTGATTGGTTGTTTAATCTAAATTAACTAACTACGAAGCTAAAGATGCAAAGACAAAAAGAATGAATTGGGGAAATACTATCGGGAAAACTCAGTTGATTAAGACGATACCCTTAGGAAGAATCCGCCTAGACTTCACTTGTTATCTAACACTGAACCAGACTATTTATTCACTTGACTTGATCCATAAGATTACCTAATTTATATTAAACCCTCTCTCAAGGAGAATAACGTCTAACCCTAGGTTGATTAATTGAAATCTCTTTCTAATTAAAACCCCTAGAATAACATTAACTTGATCTATGGACTCCTATATTAGGTTTCACCCTAATCCGGCAAAATCTCGTCACTTTATCTCTAGGTGCACGATCAACTCCACTTAATTATTCTAGATCTACTCTTAGACAGGAACTTTTGCTCCACCACCTAAGCACATTCAACTTGAATCACTATCCCAAAATATTAACACAAGAATTAAGCACACATAATTAAGAACAAATCAAGTATTTAGCTTATAGTTTAGAAAACAATAACAAGATCCATCTTAGGTTTCATCCCCTTCAGGTATTTAAAGGGTTTAGTTCATAATAGAAAAAAGAAAACATCTCAGAAGAAAAGATAAAACAAAACATAAGAAATCCCTAAAACTCCTTGAAGGAATTGAAGGAAAGATCCACCGTCTTGAGTATAATTTCGGCTTCTTGAGATGAATCAACTGGATATCTTTGAGAGATTCCCACAAATCTAACCTTTTCGGCTCGATCCTTGGCCTAGCTGAACGCCAAAAGCCCTAGTAGAAGGTTTCTGCGGAACTCCCCGCTTAAGTTTCCCCCTAGGGTGTTTATATAGACTTTGAGATGCTTTACTTGGTCCCTACATATCCTAATTCAAGTAGAATTCCTACTAGGGTGTTTTAATAGGCTTTGGAATGTGTTTCTTTGCCTCGAAGTATCATATTCTGAGTAAAACTCCTCTTGGCCATGACAGGGACACGGCCATGGCACACTCCGTGTGAATCGATTTTAGGCCATGGTCGAGTCTGCTGAAGAGACACGCCTGTGTGTTTCGGGGTCCAGGCTGTGTTAGAGTAAATTAGGGAGGCACGGCCGTGTGGTCTTAGGCCCAGGCCGTGTCGATTTTTTCTTTGGCCCAATTTGGTTCATTTTGAGCCTATTTTTTGTTCTTTTCATCCCTAAGTTCTTTCTTGTGTATAAAACATGAAAAGAAAGGATTAAGATCACCTTTTTACACAATTCAAGGAATAAATTATTCAAAAGTATGCTAAATGTGGGATTAAAATATGTTACTTTTACAGTTTATCAACTTATGTGGTTCTTCGTAGGTACATCCAGTTATATAGTACGATATGAATGGAGAAAGGATAAGCAATACAGAATATCCACCTTACAACCTGAGCACTAAAAATGAGAAAGTTCACTATATGGGTAACAATTTTAAATCTCAAAATAACCCTTATAGTAATACTTATAATCCAGGTTGGAGGAACCATCCCAATTTCTCATGGGGTGGTCAAGGAAACCAGAGACAACAACCCCCTCCAAACTTCCAACAATAGCCCTACCCACAGGAAAAGAAGCCAAACCTTAAGGAGATGCTGAAAAAATTCATAGCGGTGTCAGAAACACGTTTCCAAAACAACGAAACAACACTTAAAATTCAAGAAGCATCGATTCAAGGGATCGAGAACCAGTTAGGGCAACTCGCTAACCTGATTTCTAAACGACCACAAGGTAGCTTGCCAAGTAACACTAAGACTAACCCAAAAGAGTAACTTCAAGCTATAACAACTCATGACAGTGAAGGGTTAGTGGAATCTGAATCTGAACCAAGGCAAGAACCTGTGGTAAGTGAAGGTAAAGTTGAGGAAAACTAAGAAAAACCAAAACCGGTAATTAAAGAGTACCAACCTCGAATACCATACCCCAATGCGATGAAGAAAGACAATATAGATCAACAGTTCGGTAAGTTTCTTAAAATTTTAAAAAAATTAGATATTAACTTACCGTTTCTTAAAGCTCTTTCGTAGATGCCAGATTCAAGGAAATTTTTAAAAGAGCTTTTAACAAACAAGCGGAAGTTAGACGAGTAATCATATGTGGAACTAAACGCAATGTGCTCAGCAATGTTGCAAAATAGACTACCACAAAAATTAAAAGATCTAGGGAGTTTTGCAATTCCGTGCTTAATTAGTAGTTTATCTGTAACAGATCGAATCTGACCCTAATCGGAATGGTGGTTTCGGGACCACGAATTTGAGCCCGAGAAATATTTAAATATCATATTTAGTGTTTATTATATATGAATTTATATGTTTGAAAATTTCGTAGAAAAATTTTATCGCTTGAGTATTGAATTTGATAAAAAGGACCTAATCGCGTAAAAAGTAAAAGTTGCAAACTAAAGTGTAATGTGTTAAATTGAGCATGGCTTTTTAATAGGAAGTATTGAAAGGGTAAATAACCCATTTTAAGGGTTAGTGGCTGGCCATGGACAAGTGTGTCCTTAAGTTAAAATGCTTAATTATTTTAAATATAAGGTTAGTTTAGTAATTTGGTAAATATTTATTATATGTTAAAATAACCAAGAAAAAGAAAGCCATCATCTTTTTTGACTCATCCATGGCCGAATGTGGAGGAAGAAATAAGCTTTAAACTCTTTGAAATTTCGGCACTTTGAAGCCAAAAATCTAAGGTGAGTTTTAGTTAGTTTTCGATAAATTTTATGTTTTTGAGATCGTTGCTTGAACCGTAATCACCCATGTTGTAATTTTTGAATCTAAGCATGCTTGATGTTCAGTTATTGATAGATTTATATAGTTTTGATGTTTGATGATGTTAGATAAAAGATAAGCTAAAGATTAGTATATTATGTATTGGAAGTTTTGAGGAATTTTTGTTTTAGGGCCAAATTGTAAAAATAAAAATTTGAGAGGGCTTAAATGCAAAATAAATGAAAGAAATGGACTTGTATGGTCCTTATACATATTCGGCCCTTGAGTGTTATGTTGAAATAATGTCTATTTTGTGTGTTATGCAAATAGGACTAAGTTACAAAGTTGTAAAATATTAGGGGTAAAATAGTAATTTACCCATTTATGTGCTTAAGGACTAAATTGAGATGAATTGTGCTTGAATGAGCTAAATTTTAATGTGTTTTAGATCAAGAGCAAAGAAAAACTGATTTAGATCGGGAAAGACGAAGGTTCTCGAATAGCCGATTTGCACGGTCTATCGACAACCGAGGTAAGTTCTTAAGCTGAAATATGTCAAAGAATTATTTATGAATCTATTAAATGATGATGTTCGATAAATTTGAAAGTAAATTATGGTAGTAGCCGAATGTATATGGTTGAATTGGTTTGAATGCATAAATTGATAATGTGATATGAATATGTGTCTTTGATATATTATTTGTGAAAATGTGAAGTATGTGATTGGTTTATGAATTATTTCTTATTGCCCAGCGTGCCTAATGCCGGTGATTTAATTCGGCTTCGTTTCAGCGTGCTTAGTGCCTTGATATATTCGGCTTCGTGCCTAGCAGGCTTAGTGCCGGTGACATATTTGGGCTTTAAGCTTAGCAGGCCTATGCCGGTGATTTATTTCGAGCTCCGAGCCTAGCAGGCCTTGTGCCGATGTTACTTATCGGGCTTTATCGCCTAGCAGGCTTGATGACGGTGATGTGTTTTATAAAGGATAAACTGAATAGTATTTAAGGCAAATCATAACTAAGGTATCTAGCTAACTGCTCAGGTAAGCACGTAAGGTATGTTATGTTTTATATTACTTGAGTTAAGTTAATATTATGGGAATTGTGTTATATATGTTTGAGGTTAAGATTGATGTGTATGAGTATTATATGATTGAATTCGAGTTTGAACGTAATGTTATGGAAATTGGGCCTTCAAGTAGAAATGCTAAGAATAAAGGAGATTTTAGTGCGATAACATGGTTGGTATGAATGCGATACCTATACGAAATGAAGCATGTGATTTTTGGTAATATACTTATCTGAGCTTCAAGGAGATGTAGGTAGAAGGAAATGAAGTACAAATACTTATGTTAATGAACTATTAGCATTTGGCCTTGTATAAATAAATATACTTAAATGCTTATGTGAAATGTTATAAGTTGAATGCTTTTAATTGTTTAAATGTTTAAATGTTATATTATCGTGAGCTTAGGACTTACTAAGCTAGTAAGCTTATTTGTGTGAAATGTTCTCCTCTGCTTTTACTGATTTTGGTTACGCTTACTGGCTCGTGAAGGATCGTCAAGAAAGTCGCCCACACTATCAACTATTTTGGTACTCTTTTAGTTGTGTTAATTTAGATAAAGGCATGTATAGGAGGGATTTGAAAATGATTGTGTTTGAATGAAACCTTAATATTATATGTATTATAGCCATACTAATATGGCTTAAGTTTTATGTTTATTTGTGTGAAGATGCATGGTTTGATAATTTAGTAATGCTTATGAGTATATTATTATGATGCAAAAGTATTAGAAATTTTGTTTGGGCATATTCGGTTTTAATCTAGGTGTATATCGCTTATATATATATATATATATATATATATAGGTTGGTCATGGCACCTATGTGTAATATGTTTAGTGGAGTAATATTTATCATATTAAATATGCATATTTTGTTTGAATGAGTAATATAAAGTTTATAATAATAAGAAATGAATATGTTTCTTGATGGGTTAGTTACAAATCCAAACGAATGGTGCCATAGTATATTCGGCCAAGGTGTAATATTATATATGTTGATTAGTAATTGATTATTGGTTGGTAAAATGGTTCACTTGATTTAATACATATAGGTATTATAGTATTACAAATGAAACTTAGCTTCTGGTAGCTGAATTTTGGTTGATACCCAATATATGTATATATCGTGAATGGTTAAGTTATGTGATTCAAACATTTGTGTGTATTAAGTACGGGTAGTAAAACTCATCATACTTTTAATCTTTATTTATTTATTTTAATTGGTAGTAATGTTATACAATATGATAATGATTGCATTTCTTGTACTTGAATTCAATTGAAGTATACTTCGAAATTGAGTTTAATGTAGTAATGCCTTTCAACCCCAATCCAACGACGGATATGGGTTAGGGGTGTTACATTTGATTGGTATCAGAGCTTACGGTTTAGTCGATTCTAGGACTACCGTAGCGCGTGTGAGTCTAGCTATACATGCCTTTATCATATATTGATAGTGTGGTGACTTCTGACAGCCTGAACTTTGTTTTATATAGTAAATGGACACTGATCCTGAAAGAGCCGTAGCGGATGATGTAGAAAGTGTAGCGCCTGATCGTGCACATGGATCAGCGCCATTAGACTCTCAACCAATTACGGGTAACCACGAGGGAAAAGCTAAACAAGCCTTCTACCAAATGATGAATGAATGGTTTACCCAGTTTATTCAAAATAATCCGGCTGTACCACAACCTCCACCCCCGAATAATCCAACTCCGGTACCTTCAGCACCCCCGATGATAGATCCAATGAGATCTAGTAGGCCTCCTGTTGATAAAATCAGGAAATTTAGGGCCGAGGAATTCAAGGCTAATGATGATGATGATGCAGAGCGAGCTGAAATGTGGCTTGATAACACTATTCGGGTACTTGATGAGCTATCTTGCACACCGCATTTAATGTTTGAAATGTGCTATATCTTTACTTCGGACACCGCCTATCACCGGTGGATTACACTAGTATCGGTGGTTCCAAAAGAAAAGTGACATGGGATTTCTTTCGAATGAATTCAAGAAGAAATATATCACCGAGGTTCATCGACCGTAAACGTAAGGAATTTCTTGAACTAAAACGGGGCAAATGACCGTGATCAATATGAGCGAAAATTTGTTAGATTGAGCCGATATGCTCGGAGTGTGTATCAACCAAGCCATTATGTGCAAAAGGTTCAAGATGGTTTGAATGAAGATTTAAAGTTGCTTGTTGGCATTCTTGAGATCAAAGAGTTTGTGACACTAGTCGAAGCGAGCTTGCAAAGTCAAGAGCTTGGGAAGGAGAAAAGAAAGGTCGAGATGTAAGCTAGAGACACTCGTAAAAGATCGCTGGTAAGAATTTCCATTCCACATCTAAGAAGTTTAGAGATGACTTCAGCAGACATAAAGCTACTTCAGATTCACCTAGACATGATCGACCTCCAGTGAGCTCCTGAGCTACCTCGATGGCCAGTGTTGATAACGTTCCACAGAATCGAGTTGAATGCAAGCATTGTGGAAAATGGCATTCTGGGAGTTGTAGAGTTCGTGATCGGTCCTACTTTAAACGTGGATCCTCAGACCATTTTATTCGAGAGTGCCCGATGTTAATGAAAGCGTAATACGGCAGCAGAACTCTAGACCGAGCAAAGGCATCAAGATGGGAAGACCACCCATGCATTCTGGCAATGTAGGTGGTAGTCGAGAGGGACGAAGAACACGGCAGTTCGATCTAAGGCTAGAGCTCCAGCTAGAGCTTATGTTACTCGAGCTAGAGAGGATGCTACTTCTCTGAATGTCATTACCGGTACTTTCACCCTTTATGATACTACTGTGATTGCATTGATTGATCCTGGTTTGACCCATTCATATGTATGTGAAACTCTGGTATTCAAGAAGACTCGCCATTGAGTCTCATCGAGTTTGTGATTCGCGATCAAACCCTTTGGGTAGATGTGTGTTTGTTAATAAAGTGTGTAAAAGTTGCCCATTGATGATTCGGGATTTTTGCTTCCCAGTCGATTTAATGCTGTTACCTTTCGATGAGTTTGATATAATTTTGGGAATGGACTGGTTAACTTCGCATGATGCAGTGGTGAATTGCAAAAGAAAGCTTATTGATTTGAGACACCAGAACGGTGAGATCATTAGAATTGAATCCATTGATTTAGGTGGGTTTCCTACAGTTATATCCTCGATGTTAGCCCGAAAGTATGTGAGAAAAGGGTGTGAAGCTTATTTGGCTTATGTACTGGATAATAAATTGTCTGAGAAATAGATTGAATCTGTACTGATTGTATGTGAATACTCAGATGTGTTTCCTGAAGAACTACCGGGTTTACCCCCAGTACGAGAGATTGAGTTTGGCATTGAATTAGCTCCGGGAACGACTCCGATCTCAATAGCTCCATATCGGATGGAACCTACTGAGCTAAAAGAGTTGAAAGCACAGTTGCAAGAGTTAACAGATAGGGGCTTTGCGCGACCAAGTTTCTCTCCTTGGGGTGCACCATTTCTTTTTGTGAGAAAGAAAGATGGAACGATGCGAATGTGTATTGATTATTGGCAACCAATAAGGTAACTATAAAGAATAAGTACCGTTACCTCGGATTGATGATTTGTTTGATCGGTTGAAAGGGCTTCAGATTTTCAAGATAGATTTGAGATCGGGTTATTATCGCCATGAGTCGAGATACAGATGTGCCAAAGACTGCATTCCGGATGAGGTACGGATATTTTGAGTTTTTGGTTATGCCTTTTGGGCTTACTAACGCCCCTGCTATTTTTATGGATTTGATGAATCGGGTTTTTAGACAGTTTTTGGATCGATTTGTAGTAGTGTTTATTGATGACATATTGATCTATTCCAAAGATGAAATTGAACACGCTGAGCATTTGAAGTTAGTGCTACAAACTTTGCGAAATCAGCAGTTGTATGCGAAGTTTAGTAAGTGTGAGTTCTGGATGAAAGAGGTCACTTTTTGGGACATGTTGTTTCAAAGATCGTGCATTCGAGTTGATCCGAACAAAATCTCAAATATACTTGATTGGAAACCACCAAAAATGTTTCCGAGATTCAAGTTTTTGGGACTTGCGGGTTACTATCGACGATTTGTGAAGGGTTTTTCTATGATAGCTACACCGTTGACAAAGTTATTGTAGAAAGATGTCAGGTTCGAGTGGTCAGAAAAATGTCAGAAAAGTTTTGATCACCGAAAGCCCTTTTGATGTAAGCTCTAATGTTAGTTCAAATTTAAATCGGGTAAAGAATTTGTTGTTTATTCTGATGCTTCTTTAAATGGTTTGGGCTGCGTTTTGATGCAGGAAGGCAAAGTTGTAGCCTATGCTTCAAGACAATTGAAGCAGCATGAAAGAAATTACCCGACTCATGACTTAGAACTTGCAGCCATTGTTTTCGCATTGAAAATTTGGCATCACTATTTATTTGGCGAGAAATGTCACATTTATTCAGATCATAAAAGTCTAAAGTATTTAATGACTCAGAAGGATCTAAATTTGAGACAACGCAGATGGTTGGAATTGTTAAAAGACTATGAGTTGGTGATTGACTACCATCCGGGAAAAGCTAACGTCGTTGCAGATGCGTTAAGTCAAAAATCATTGTTTACTCTTCGTGCAATGAACGCACAGATAGCTATGTCTGATGATGGTTCGATCATAGCCGAAGTTACAAGCAAGACCGATGTTTATCCAAAGAATTTGTGATGCATGTAAAGTCGACAAGGATTTGATTGTTAGACGAATTCAAGATGAAAAGGTGCAGAGTCAGATTTTCAGATTGATGCAAATGACTGTTTGAATTTTAAAAGCCGAATGTGTGTTCCGAAAAACTCAGAGTTGATACAGATGATTCTGAGTGAGGCCCATAGTGGTCGATTATCAATACATCCGGGTGGCACAAAGATGTATAATGATTTGAAACAGCTTCTATTGGTGGTCGGGCATGAAACGGATATATCTCAATTTGTTTCAAATGCTTAATTTGTCAGCAAGTAAAAGTTGAACATCAAGTGCCATCCGGACTACTTCAGCCAATCATGATACCTGAATGGAAATGGGATAGAATTACAATGGATTTTGTATCCGGTCTTCCTATGACACCGAGTAAGAAAGATGCGATCGGGTTATAGTTGATAGATCGACTAAATCACTCATTTTGTGCTGGTTCATGCATTTTTCACTCGATAAACTTGTTTGAATTGTACGTATCGCAGATTGTGAGATTGCATGGTGTACCGAAGTTCCATTGTTTCGAGATAGAGACCCGAGATTTACATCGCGATTTTGGAAGAAGTTGCAAGATGCCTTAGGTACTAAACTACATTTTAGTACAGCTTTTCATCCGCAGATGCATTTGGTCGATCGAGTGAACTATTCAGATACTTGAGGACATGTTGAGATGTTACATTCTTGAGTTTGAAGGTACGTGGGAACGATACCTACCTTTGATTGAATTTGCTTATAATAACGGTTTTCAATCTAGTATCAAGATGGCACCCTATGAAGCCTTGTACGGGCAAAAGTGTCGAACACCATTATACTGGACTGAGCTCAGCGAGAATAAAATACACGGGTTGATTTGATTAAAGAAACTGAACAGAAAGTAGCTATTATTAGAGTCAATTTGAAAGCTGCTTCGGATCGTCAAAAGTCTTATGCTGATTTGAAACATAAAGACATTGAATTTCAGGTTGGAGATCGAGTATTTTTAAAGGTTTCTCCGTGGAAGAAAGTGCTCCGTTTTGGCCGGAAAGGCAAGTTGAGCCCGAGGTTCATTGGATCGTATGAAATCATTGAACGTGTTGGGCCTGTTGCTTATAGGTTGAAGCTACCCTCTGAATTAGAAAAGATACACGATGTATTTCACGTTTCTATGCTCCGTAGATATAGATCAGATCCGTTACATGTGATTGCTCCGTCTGAGATTAATACAACCTGATATGACGTATGAGGAAAAACCGATCCGTATTTTAGCTCAGGAAATGAAAGAGTTAAGAAACAAAAAGATCTCCTTAGTGAAAGTATTATGGAATCGGCACGGAGTTGAAGAGGCTACGTGGGAGCCTGAAGATTCAATGAGGCAACAATATCCGACGTTGTTTAACGGTAAGATTTTCGAGGACGAAAATCTTTAAAGGGGGAGAGTTGTAACAGACCAAATCTGACCCTAATCGGAATGGTGGTTTCGGGACCACGAATCCGAGCCCGAGAAATATTTAAATATCATATTTAGTGTTTATTATATATGAATTTATATGTGTGAAAATTTCGTAGAAAAATTTTATCGTTTGAGTATTGAATTTGATAAAAAGGACCTAATCGCGTAAAAAGTAAAAGTTGCAAACTAAAGTGTAATGTGTTAAATTGAGCATGGCTTTTTAATAGGAAGTATTGAAAGGGTAAATAACCCATTTTAAGGGTTAGTGGCCGGCCATGGACAAGTGTGTCCTTAAGTTAAAATGTTTAATTATTTTAAATATAAGGTTAGTTTAGTAATTTGGTAAATATTTATTATATGTTAAAATAACCAAGAAAAAGAAAGCCATCATCTTTTTTTTGACTCATCCATGGCCGAATGTGGAGGAAGAAATAAGCTTTAAACTCTTTGAAATTTCGGCACTTTGAAGCCAAAAATCTAAGGTGAGTTTTAGTTAGTTTTCGATAAATTTTACGTTTTTGAGATCGTTGCTTCGAACCGTAACCGACCCATGTTGTAATTTTTGAATCTAAGCATGCTTGATGTTCGGTTATTGATAGATTTATATAGTTTTTGATGTTTGATGATGTTAGATAAAAGATAAGCTAAAGATTAGTATATTATGTATTGGAAGTTTTGAGGAATTTTTGTTTTTAGGGCCAAATTGTAAAAATAAAAATTTGAGAGGGCTTAAATGCAAAATAAATGAAAGAAATGGACTTGTATGGTCCTTATACATATTCGGCCCTTGAGTGTTATGTTGAAATAATGTCTATTTTGTGTGTTATGCAAATAGGACTAAGTTACAAAGTTGTGAAATATTAGGGGTAAAATAGTAATTTACCCATTTATGTGCTTAGGGACTAAATTGAGATGAATTGTGCTTGAATGAGCTAAATTTTAATGTGTTTTAGATCAAGAGCAAAGAAAACAGATTTAGATCTGGAAAGACGAAGGTTCTCGAATAGCCGATTTGGTACGGCCATCGACAACCGAGGTAAGTCCTGTCAAAATATGTCAAAGAATTATTTATGAATCTATTAAATGATGATGTTCGATAAATTTGAAAGTAAATTATGGTAGTAGCCGAATGTATATGGTTGAATTGGTTTGAATGCATAAATTGATAATGTGATATGAATATGTGTCTTTGATATATTATTTGTGAAAATGTGAAGTATGTGATTGGTTTATGAATTATTTCGCTTATTGCCCAGCGTGCCTTGTGCTTGATTTAATTCAAAGCTTCGTGCCTAGTAGGCTTAGTGCCGTTGATATATTCGCTTCATGCCTAGCGTGCTTAGTGCCTGGTGACATATTCGGGCTTTAAGCCTAGCAGGCCTATGCCGGTGATTTATTTCGGGCTCCGAGCCTAGTAGGCCTTGTGCCGGTGTTACTTATCGGGCTTTATCGCCTAGCAGGCTTGATGCCGGTGATGTGTTTTATAAAGGATAAACTGAATAGTATTTAAGGCAAATCATAACTAAGGTATCTAGCTAATCGCTTCGTAAGCATGTAAGGTATGTTATGTTTAATATTACTTGAGTTAAGTTAATATTATGGGAATTGTGTTATATATGTTTGAGGTTAAGATTGATGTGTATGAGTATTATATGATTGAATTCGAGTTTGAACGTAATGTTATGGAAATTCGGCCTTCAAGTAGAAATGCTAAGAATAAAGGAGATTTTAGTGCGATAACATGGTTGGTATGAATGCGATACCTATACGAAATGGAGCATGTGATTTTTGGTAATATACTTATCTGAGCTTCAAGGAGATGTAGGTTGAAGGAAATGAAGTACAAATACTTATGTTAATGAACTATTAGCATTCGGCCTTGTATAAATAAATATACTTAAATGCTTATGTGAAATGTTATAAGTTGAATGTTTTTAATTGTTTAAATGTTTAAATGTTATATTATCGTGAGCTTAGGACTTACTAAGCTAGTAAGCTTATTTGTGTGAAATGTTCTCCTCTGTTTTACAGATTTTGGTTACGCTTACTGCTCGTGAAGGATCGCCAAGAAAGTCGCCCACACTATCAACTATTTTGGTACTCTTTTAGTTGTGTTAATTTAGATAAAGGCATGTATAGGAGGGATTTGAAAATGATTGTGTTTGAATGAAACCTTAATATTATATGTATTATAGCCATACGAATATGGCTTAAGTTTTATGTTTATTTGTGTGAAGATGCATGGTTTGATAATTTAGTAATGCTTATGAGTATATTATTATGATGCAAAAGTATTAGAAATTTTGTTTGGGCATATTCGGTTTTAATCTAGGTGTATATCGCTTTATATATATATATATATAGGTTGGTCATGGCACCTATGTGTAATATGTTTAGTGGAGTAATATTTATCATATTAAATATGCATATTTTGTTTGAATGAGTAATATAAAGTTTATAATAATAAGAAATGAATATGTTTCTTGATGGGTTAGTTACAAATCCAAACGAATGGTGCCATAGTATATTCGGCCAAGGTGTAATATTATCTATGTTGATTAGTAATTGATTATTGGTTGGTAAAATGGTTCACTTGATTTAATACATATAGGTATTATAGTATTACAAATGAAACTTAGCTTCTGGTAGCTGAATTTTGGTTGATACCCGATATATGTATATATCGTGAATGGTTAAGTTATGTGATTCAAACATTTGTGTGTATTAAGTACGGGTAGTAAAACTCGTCATACTTTTAATCTTTATTTATTTATTTTAATTGGTAGTAATGTTATACAATATGATAATGATTGCATTTCTTGTACTTGAATTCAATTGAAGTATACTTCGAAATTGAGTTTAATGTAGTAATGCCTTTCAACCCCAATCCGGCGACGGATATGGGTTAGGGGTGTTACATTATCTATTGATAATGCTTTAGCTGATTTAGGGGCAAGCATCAATGTTATGCATTATAAAATGTTTAAACAGCTAGGTCTAGGGAAACCCAAACAAACTAGGATGAGTATTCAATTAGCTGATAAGACAATTCGAATTCCTAAGGGTATAATTGAAGATGTACTAGTTAAAATTGACAGATTCATATTCCCAATAGACATTGTTGTTTTAGACATGGATGAAGACAATAGTATCCCCTTAATTTTAGGAAGACCCTTTTTAGCAATTGTCAGATCTAAAATTGATGTTGATAAAGGTGAACTCACACTTCATGTAGGTGACGAATCAATCTGTCTTCAAGCTCTCGACTCAGTCAGGACATCGAGGGATAAAGGTGAGAATGTAAATTCTATTGATAATTATTTGGTTCAACTTTCTTTACAGGAAGCACCACAAAATCACATAACTAAGCCAAATCCTAGACCTTGTGCCAACAAAGAAATAACTCACGAGGAGCGAAGGCTTCAGATAGATGAACTAGATGAGTGGAAGACACATTTCAAAAAGAAACTAAGAAACCACGATGAACCGAAGCAAATTCAAAAGCCAAACCAATTTTAGATCGGGGATCAAGTATTTTTGGATAAGACAGACCCTCAAGTCACCACCTCAGACCTGAACACAAATGAAGAAATCCCTTTTAAGGTACTCAATGTCTTCCTATATGGAACAGTCGGGGTAGCTAATCCTAAGTTCAACACTTTTAAGTTAAATGCCACTCGACTCAAACTACATAATGATAGGATGAGAAAGGAGTTCCACCACAAACCACCATGATTATGCGAATGAGAGGTAGAGTCGAGCTTAAGACTTTAAACAAGTGCTTCTTGGGAGGCAACCCGAGCACTAACCCCATTAAATTTTACATTTATTTTATTTTTATCTTCTTTCTTTTAGTACCTAACAATAAACTAATCAAGTCTGATTTCCATACCACAAGTGGGGATGTATCGAACTACTACGGATTTATTTAAGACACAAAATAGGACGAAAAATATCTTCAAGCCCCCACGCCATGCGGCGTGGCAGTGGTGACATTGTTTTAACAACAGAGTGGCAACTGCACAAGCGTGGAAGAAGCGAATATATGGTCATGTGACTGACACGCCCATGATACCTTGGCGTGGGATGTATCGAACTAAAATTTTATTTAAGACTCCCACTCCCCTTCTTCCATAACCTCTACACTCCCCTCCCTTTTCAATTTCCTCCTTCTTCATTATTCAATCTTTTTTATCTACACCCTATCAATGCCAAAGAAGTGGAAGGATCCTAACACAGTCTCCCTGTGCGAGACCGATCTACATAAATTCATGCCGGCCGCTTCACCAACTTGACAGGAAAAGGACCTTTGAGTCCATTTAATCTTTCTTCTTCTTTTCTCTTCTCCTTTACTTTCCTTATCTTTATTTCTCTTATACTAAATTTATTTTATTTTATTTTAGTTTCTTGGTTTTAGGTTCTCCATGCTGCTTTGGAATCACACACCACGGCATTAGAAATCACACCCACCTCGTGAACCATCTAACAATAAGGACTTTTCAGTCCATTAATCTTTTGTTTTAGTTTTATTTCACTTTCTTCACTTATTCTTTTTATTTTTATTTTCTTTAAATATATAATCAGTATATTTAGAATTATTCTTATTATTTCCTAGCTAATTCTTCACGAGCTTCCCAATTTCTTCATCTAGCGCAAGGATTGTTGGCGGCCACCACACCACCACTAAAGACGCACCTCCAACTTATCTTTCACCTCCGAATCAAATTTCCACACCTCCAACTCAAGGAATCCATCTAAAAATTAAGAAAGTTTCACTTCTCTCCCTCTCTTTTGATTTTCTTACTATATTGTGAATATTTATCTTTGCACATTGAGGACAATGTACATCTTAAGTGTGGGGGGTGAAATTTATTTAGAAAAGTTCCTAAGTTTTTGCATTATTCTCAAATCCCTGAATGATATCTTATCATAAGTAATTTTCTCATATCACTAATTAGAATGAAATTTATGTTGCTTTATGATTTTTATTGATATATTTTGGATTAAGTCCTAGTTAATTGTGCATTGATGATTCAAACTTTAGGAGACTAGAGCATATTACCTTGAAGTTTGAAATTTACAAAGTTGATATAAAAAAACCCATAATTTTTGTGAGATCTTGAGCCCTTAGAGCATATGTTCTTTTCGTGCTCACTTTATTGATCATGAGTGTGTCAACATTGATTTGTTATTCTAGAACTTGCTACGATTATACATGTCAAGATCACATCATTGATTTTATATACAAAGATGATAAAGGCACTTAGGATTTAACCCACTTACTCCACTAAAAGCCTACCTTCACAATTAACCCGTAGTGAACCCCTTTGATCCTAACAACCCTTTTATTGATTCACCCACTAATATTAACCCAAAACCCATCTTGTATTTGTTATCACCATTTCTCTTGACTGCCTTTCTATCGAGACTTGATTTGATCAGTTGCCTAATTATTTTATTTAGTAGTTGAATTCATCTTATATTATGTGTTTACTTGATTTGTTCTTAAAAAAAATCCATTACTAGTTATATAATTAAGTGAGCTTATACGTTTAAATTCAACATCTTGAAGAAGAAGCTCGTATTATTAGTTTTCAATTAATGTAATTATCCAGGATTAGTTCATTTTTCTAGTTAGGTAAATTGTCAAATCAATCTCGATTTTAACCTTTTAATTTAGCCTTTATCCACACCTTTAACCATAGCCCCATTACAACCCTTAAAAGACCTTTTGATCTGTGCATTACTTCATTTTATAGGGGTGGAGATTTGATTTTCATGCAAGCCTATGGGATTAAATTTTCATGTTCGACTTTTGAGAGCTTAATTTTGAACCTTAAAACACTTTGAGTGATTTGAGTGAATCTTTAGTGAGGATGTCAACTCTTGTTGATTTTGAATTAAAGGAAATTATTTGGATAAGGGGAAACACCTATGTTTTCGTGCTACAAACTTATTACTTTGATTGATTGAATCTTTAGGACTCTTTGAGTTAAATTATCCATGTATAAACCATCCATGAATTATGATGATGCATTGTTGATGAGAATTATGAATTGAGGGCAGTTAATTTTAATTGTGAGTTGAAAATTTTGCTTGACGACAAGCAAATGGTTAAGTGTGGGGGTATTTGATAAACCGTAATATGTTCATATTTTAATCCCACATTTAGCATACTTTTGGATGATTTATTCCTTGAATTGTGGAATTTGGTGCTCCTAATCCTTTAATTTCATGTTTTATACTTAGGAGAGCACCGGAGGATGAAAAGAACGAGAAATGGGCTAAAAATAGAGAAAATGGGCCAATGTATGAAATCAACACGGCCTGGGCCCGAGACACACAGTCCATTAAACCCTATCATACTTGTTTACGTCCCCATAAAGCCCATCAAGCCCATTCCACATTCCTATAACCCACTATGCCCAAATCACATCCTTATGGCCCATTAAGCCCAGATTTCATTCCCATGGCCTATTAGGCCTAAAACAAATTCAATTCATGTAACATGCATGACTAACTCAATTCATAAATCAAATCAATCAATTTCATCAAACTTAGCATTAAGGCCCACCGAGCCCATTTAGCCACTTTTGGCTTTTCGACTTTTTGGCATTGCCGATGTCATGTGGGTAGTGTTTGTGCACATCTGGTTACTACGACGTGCTATGCTATCCTTAGCCTTGAATCTACAACCAACCAACCTTCAATCAATCACTAAATCAAAACATTTACCAAAAGCCGAAACCTTACTATAACCTTGCCGTGTGCCACCAATTTTAGTAGCCCTTCCTTAGCTACTATTCACGAGTATCCCCTAGATCTACACCCACACATACACCCCTATAGATCATACTTACATTCAGCCACTTACTTAAACCATAATCGAGACGAGCACACTTACCACTTGCTAACTATCTTACCACGCTTGCGTTCTCTGAATCCTACCCTTGTTAATACAAGGTTAACGTAAATGAGAAGTTAGATAGCCCTTTGGATTTTAACAAAACACACTTAAGGGGTTGATTGAATACTTACCGAATCCAACCTTTTGATCCTGCGGCCTAGATAGCTACTAAACAAGATTCTGCTTTTAACCATGACTGAGAGTAGATACCAATCAATTTGTGATGGAGGAAAACCATAAAGGTTCGGCACAAGTAAAAATTTTGGCAAGGGAGGATGATGGTAATTCAGTAATAGAGGAATTTGGCTATGAGAGAATTCGGAAAAAAAAGGATGATGGTATTCGGTAATGGAAGAAATAAGGATGATGGGAAGAAAAGAAAGAAAATATGGAAACTCAAAGAACCCTTCTAAGGAATTCGGTAAATAAAAGAAAAAGAATGGAAAATTCGGCATTACCTAGGACCCCAGATTCGGCACACACACATTTATATAGCCTATAGTTGAAACTTAGCCACCCCTACAGTCCAATTCAGCACCACTTCATCCATTGCTCATCTCCTAATTTTTCTTCATGTTATCTCCCTTATCCTTCTCCTAAATTCTCTCTACTGATCACTTCTCCTTAGAGTCCCTCTACACGCCACTTTCAGCCTTTTAGAAGCCTAAACTTAAGCTCCAAAAATAAAAAAAGCTAGCACTCGAACCTCAGACCTCCCTACATGCATATGTCGCCACCTCCGTACACCCTAATGGCATTACTTAGCAACCTCACTATAGGCTTCTTTGTGCCATTTTTCACTTATTTTTATTTAAAAGCCCACTAACCACAACCCTAATTTCTTAATTAATTAAATTAAAAATCCTCCACCACAAAACTCGAACCCAGAACCTCTCCAACACACCCAGACACTCCAAATTCATTAAACCCTTAAAGCCATCATGTCATTTGTCATTTTCTTGCTCACTTCAAAATTTTATGAGGCCCAAAGCCCAAAGCCCGATAGGCCCAATACTTCTAGGCCCAAATTTGGGGCGTTACAATTCTATCCCCTTAAAGAAATTTCGTCCTCAAAATTTCCAACTAACTATTAATCGCACCGCTCAAGTCACACCACTATGCTTTCACTGCGCACTTTGGTTTTAATAACACTAACACATTTTAACTCTAATTGAACCCTTTACACTTACCAAAAAAACTACCCACTGGAGCAAATAACCATAGCACGTATACAGTTTCTATACCCAAAATATCGCATCCACACAAGACATACTCGACTTAATGGTGATTGAACAATCCCGAGCCTGATGCTCCTCAGGCTCGCATCTGAAACACGCTCTTGACTTCCTCCAACATTCACCCGGATGACGCCTTCTGAAATATTTGCAAGCTAGAAAGTTTGGACGTACATTAACATGCTTCACAGAATGAGATTGCGGCCCTAGAGAACTACGATCTCTTTTTTCCTTACAGTCCACACACCTAACCCAAAGTGTTTCGCCACTTTCTTTAACCTCCTCCAATACCTCTCTAACTAGCTGAGTTAGCACATCAGCCCTAACACTTTCACGGCCTTTGCCGCGACCCCTTACACTTCTTCTAGTGCTCATTCCTGATTATCGTATTATCTGAATTAGGAATTTTTATATATTTAGTTCATAGTTCCACTATTTAAAGCACATGTCTTATTCAAGTAACAATTTAAAAGTTGTTTCGCAGTCGTAAATCCACTACAGGCTTAAAATTCCTACAGGGTTTAGTCTTTAAAAACCTATTGTTTAAATTAGCCCAATAACTGGATATAGTTCTGTAATTTAAACAAAGATACACGCAGAAAACTTACTTGGCTCGACGTCGAGGGCTCGGTGAACCACACTTCAAGAATCCTGCAAAAACTTTTTAGCCTATTTATTTTTAAAACCCAAAAGCTAAGGCCCATTTCATAGCCCAAGCTTTGCAACTAGGCTCTGATACCTCTAAATGTAACACCCATAGACTTGACCCAGACGTTATGGCTGAATCTAGGAATGTCACATCAAAGTCATATTTCAAAACGATTTTGCTAAGTTAACTCTTAAGGCCTAGAAGCCCAAGATCCTTTAATCTTGTTAAGTAATGATAAAAGCCCATTTAATTATTTTAAGTATTCTGAAAACCAAGTTTAAACATAAGAAATTACTCAGGTTTAATAATTAAGCAAATGGTTGAAACAACGAAACTCAAAACCCAAAGTCAAAACGGAGTACAAGGCCTTATTAAATCCAATGAAAATAAAGCAATTAAAATCATGACTTTTGAAGCAAATAATTAAAAATTTAAACATCTTGTAGTGTGGCCATCTCTGAGTCCTCTCCCACGTCGAGCCGATTACTGAGGATCACTTGAACATTTAATAAAAAGGGTGTGAGTTTTGAAACTCAGTGTATATACGACCCTTGGCAATCAAATCAACATGCAACTATTACATTGGGCCTAAGCCCTATCAAAATTGGTGGTCTTGGGCCTTAGCCCACAATGACCTCATATCATATCATGTCATATCACATGGAAATAAGGTTATGCAAAACCCTCCCCAAAAGTCCATCCGCTGCACACCATTTCCATTCCAACCCTACACACCCGTGGGGATTTCTAAATCGACCCACCCATCCTCTACACACCAAAGGTAGCACTCACAGCGGCACTACACAACGTTGCAGCAAAGCTTCTAATCACATAATGGGCTTAAAACCACCGGTGGATCCATGGTCGTCAAGCAACTATGCGATCCTCAAATCTTCCTCTGTACCATAATTCCCACCCATATGCAACCTAAATAGAATATCATATGAATGCAACATGCACATGAGTAACATCCACAAAACTCATACTCATCACATAGGGGTATTTTAACCATTTCACAACCCAAATGTATTTTTGTAAATCTACTTTACAGGGGTATTATCGTAATTTTGCCCTATAGGGGTATTTTCATAAATTTCCAAATCAAGGTTATTTTGGTAATTCTACAAATTTGGGGTATTTTGGTAATTTCATAAATTAAAGGTATTATGGTAATTTTCCAAACTAAAGGTATTTTGGTAATTTTGCAAAATAAGGGTATTTTGGTAATTTCCAAATCAGGGGTACTTTGTAACATCATGGAATTAGGGGCTTGGCATTATACTATATTACTGTGTGTTGGCATGCTTTGTTTGTTATTTTGATATGTTTGGGGGTCCCGATAATGCTTAGGGTTAAGCTGAAGCCTTGATGAAAATTTTATTTTTAGGCACTCTAGGGGAGGGCTAGCTGAGGAAGGCCTTAAGGGTATTTAATTGTGTTTTTTTAACACAAGTAAGGAGTGGTAAGGTGGCAAAGAGGCGCTACGTAAAGGGCTTAGAGGTGGCGTCACAAGGGAGTAGTAGCAAGGAGGAGGATCGAGTCCCACAAGTCCCACTTTGGAGCTTTAATTTTTGGCACTTCAATGAGGAGAAGTGGATTCAGCCAGGACTCTGAGGGAGTGGGAGAAGACTGAGTCAAACATTTCAAATGGGTGGCCATGAGGAGTTTGTAGGGTTTGAATGGGTCAACAAGGTTTGAATAGGTGAAGGGGAGTGAATTTAGGAGGGAATTATGGGATTGGATGTTGATGAAGGGGATGCCCGAATTTTGGATGCTTAAAGGGAGGGAGAAGTCAATTTTGTCTTGTAGTGGGTGTAGGCCAAATTTCATTTAGCAACTTAGGCATTTTAGGTGAGCTTTTCGGTCATGTATGTGTGGGTGGGCCGATCTTCATAGTGTCTGTTGTGTAAAGTTTAGGCCGAAATCATTTCTTTTTCTCTTGTTTTCAATCAGTGCTCTCATTTTTTTTTGGTTACCAAAAGAGAACCGTAGCTCACTACTCCTTTTTCCTCTCATTTCATTATTAGCCAAACCTTCACTTGTTCATCACACCCTCTTTTTTCATTCTCTTTTCCTTCTACTTTTCTAATTTTATTGGTCAACCACTATCATTTACCTCTCTGCTTTTCTTTTCTTTTCTCTCCTTGTTGCTCTATTTTCTCCATTGGTTAGTCAAAACCTCCTGCTCTCATAAATAATTTTTTCTTTTCTTCTTCTCTCTTTTGTGGTTTCTTTTTTGTTCTCCTGAGCCGAACCCTAGGTCATCTTCTGCAAGTGGATTCCATCACCAAATCGAATCCCCTTAGTTATCTTTCCAAAAATTGAATCCTCTCTGGTGAGATCATCTTGGCCGAATTTGGAACATTTTCGCCATAGTCGCTTATCTTAGGATCTCCTTGTATATCATTTGGTTTCCTGTGTTAAGGTATGATTCTCTTTTTGCTTTCCTCTTGATCAATCCCTCTATTCTTTCTTTTCGTGTTGAGGCCGAACCTGCCTTGTTAATAATTGAATCTGGTTCTTTCACTCTGTGCCTGTTAGCCGAATACTGTGAAGTAAGGTGTTAGGAATCTGCCTAGATCTTTTTATCGATTTGGTGGTTAAGGTAAGAGAGACTCTGCTACCCAGTTCTTTTCCTTCTTTTGGTATTTTGTAGCCAAAGCCGAATGGCTAATTGGCTTGGTGTTACATTTGGATTGGCTCCTCTTCCTTTATCTTCTTTCTTCGTGTTTTGGGAACACTTTTTTCGGGAAACTTCAGTTGCCGAATAGTTGTAGTTTGGATCCTAAAGGCCTATCAGTTACCAAACTTTACCTTTCATTCAGATTCTTGAGGTAAAAGACTTGCCCGATTTCAAAGTTATCTACTTCTTATTTTCCTTTTTCGTGGCCTTAGCCACACGTTCTCTTCTTTAAGTACTGATCAAGTCTCTTCATGGATTCAACTGCTAGTCAATACAAGGATGGGAGCGAACCCCTAGTTTTGGCCCCCAAGTTTAAGAAGCGTGCTATGTCGGTGGTTCAAGATTTTCCATCGGGCTGTGGTAGAGAGCCGACCTCTGTTTGGAGATAGGCAAATAGTTGTTGTCCCTGCAAACGAGAGTGTCGACGTAGATAGCTTGGTGTTACGTGTTATCAGGTGTGTATTACTCACACGCCTTCTATGCAATCATGTTATTAATTGTATAGGCTGGAAGCCAAAATAACTAATATGATAGGTTAACTACCCTATGGGTAAGGTTGGAGACGCCGGGTAAGTTCTCGATATTGATATTGTTGTTAAATTGCATATATGTATATTCGATGTTATGCATGCATATGATCTGCTGTACACTGTGATATAAGCTGCATACTTAATGTGCACGATATAAAGAGCATGGGCTTGGCACTGAATATGAGGAGGAGGGAGAATCAGTGACAAATGTCACGAGTGACTACGATCACGAGTGGTCTAGGTACCATGGTGGTTGAAACCATGAATAATATGATTAGTGACTTATCTCGGTGGTCTACGACCACAATGGGTTGGCCCCATGTATGCATTATTTCCAGAGATCGTCATGGCGGTCTACGACCACGGAGGGTTGGCCCCACGAGTACAGTATAATGACTATTGTCACGAGTGACTACGGTCACGAGTGGTCTAGGACCACGGTGGTTATGAACCACGAATCGCATAATGCCACGGGTGTTTGGTTGGAGAGCTAAACTGGGATGGGTCAGATTGTATACATCCGCATGTTCTCTATTGAATGGCCTAAGGTCGATTTGTGTTATATGGGGATCCACACACTGAGTCTCGATGACTCACCCTCTTTCTAATTGTTACAGGTAATTAGTAGATCGCAGATTTAGGAGCAGAGGCAGACTCGAGGTGGCCATGCACTATTTCTCGTAAACTCATTTCTTTTACTTAGACTTATTTTTATTTGGGATTTAAGTTGTAATAAGGCCGCTTAAATTTTATGTTGGGTTTTGATAATGAGTTAGTTTATACATGCTGGGATTTATCGATAATCGGGGTTTTCTTAAAAGCATAAAAAGAAATTTTCCCAAATCTACAACAAATGGGTAATAAATTATAAATAATTAAAACTTGGAAATTTTTCTTAGCATAGAAAATAATATTTTCAAAAGAAGTCACTCACCTCAAGGATTAACTCAAAGAACACCCTTCAAACTTTTCTCTAATTTGATTTTGATAAGAAAAGTTCATTTGTTTTAGCACTTAGTCAACTTAGTAAAGCTAAAAGTAGGATTGAGACAACAAAGCAGTTTTAAATAATAGTGTAAGCCCATAACATGAATTCTTTAAGCAAGCTAACTCTTTGAATCGTGATATTTTTCCAAACTTTTCAAGTTTACTTTCTCTGTAACAATCCAGATTTAGTCATAACTTTTGACCGAGTTTGGGGTGTTACATACTTGGTCCCTCTCGGGTTTTAGTTATAGACTTTGGCCTTAACAAGTCCTTGCGGCTAAAGTGAACAGACACTATGCACCAGGTAGGATTCCAGAGAAGAGAAGGTGGGCCACTAGGACCACTTAAGTACCAAGCTCTCTCTAGATCCAATCCTAGACATGCATATGTCCATTGCTACTTTCTAACCCAACGACTTGTCCACAGATATGTTTAAATATTAGATTAAGTCTTATGCGGTTTAAGAGTTATTCAGAACTAGGCTTAAAGTCCATTAAACCCTAGCATACTTGTCTACATCCCCATAAAGCCCATCAAGCCCATTCAACATTCATATAACCCACTATGCCCAAATCACATCCTTATGGCCCATTAAGCCCAGATCTCATTCCCATGGCCTATTAGGCCCAAAACAATTTCAGTTCATGTAACATGCATGACTAACTTAATTCATATACCAAATCAATCAATTTCATCAAACTTAGCCTTAGGGCCCACCGGGCTCATTTAGCCACTTTCAGCTTTTCACCTTTTCAGCTTATCGGCATTGCCGATGTCGTGTGTGTAGTGTTTGTGCACACTTGGTTACTGTGACGTGCTATACTATCCTTAGCCTTGAACCTACAACAAACTAACCTTCAATCAATCACTAAATCAAAACATTTACTAAAAGTCAAAACCTTACCGTAATCGTACCGTGTGCCACTGGTTTTAGTAGCCCTTCCTTAGCTACTATTCACGAGTATTACCTAGATTTGCACCCACACATACACCCCTATAGATCATACTTACATTCGGTGACTTACTTAAACTATAATTGGGACGAGCACACTTACCACTTGCTAACGATCCTACCACGCCTGCGATCTCTGAATCCTACCTTTGTTAATACAAGGTTAACGACAATAAGAATTTAGATAGCCCTTTGGCTTTTAACAAAACACACTTCGATCTTCATAGTGTCTCATTGTGTAAAGTTTAGGCCAAATCATTTCTTTTCTCTTGTTTTCAATCAGTGCTCTCATTTTTTTTTTTGGTTACCAAAAGAGAACCGTAGCTCACTACTCCTTTTTCCTCTCATTTCAGTTATTAGCCAAACCTTCACTTGTTCATCACACCCCTCTTTTTCATTCTCTTTTCCCTTCTACTTTTTCTAATTTTATTGGCCGAACCACTATCATTTACCTCTCTGCGTTTTCTTTTCTTTTTCTCTCCTTGTTGCTCTATTTTCTCCATTGGTTAGTCAAAACCTCCTGGCTCTCATAAATAATTTTTTCTTTTCTTCTTCTCTCTTTTGTGGTTTCTTTTTTGTTCTCCTGAGCCGAACCCTAGGTCATCTTCTGCAAGTGGATTCCATCACCAAATCGAATCCCCTTAGTTATCTTTCCAAAAATCGAATCCTCTCTGGTGGGATCATCTTGGCCGAATTTGGAACATTTTCTGCCATAGTCGCTTGTACCGGATCTCCTTGTATATCATTTGGTTTCCCTGTGTTAAGGTATGATTCTCTCTTTTGCTTTCCTCTTGATCAATCCCTCTATTCTTTCTTTTCGTGTTGAGGCCGAACCTGCCTTGTTAATAATTGAATCTGGTTCTTTCACTGCGTCATGTTAATGGAATCATCGTGAAGTAAGGTGTTAGGAATCGCCAGATCTTTTATCGATTTGGTGGTTAAGGTAAGAGAGACTCTGCTACCCAGTTCTTTTCCTTCTTTTGGTATTTTGTAGCCAAAGCCGAATGGCTAATTGGCTTGGTGTTACATTTGGATTGGCTCCTCTTCCTTTATCTTCTTTCTTCGTGTTTTGGGAACACTTTTTCCAGGAAACTTCGCTGTTAGAATAGTTGTAGTTTGGATCCTAAAGGCCTATCAGTTGCCAAACTTTACCTTTCATTCAGATTCTTGAGGTAAAAGACTTGCCCGATTTCAAAGTTATCTACTTTTATTTTCCTTTTTCGTGGCCTTAGCCACACGTTCTCTTCTTTAAGCATCGATCAAGTCTCTTCATGGATTCAATCGCTAGTCAATACAAGGATGGGAGCGAACCCCTAGTTTTGGCCCCCAGGTTTAAGAAGCGTCCTATGTCGGCGATTCAAGATTTTCCATCGGGCTGTGGTAGAGAGCCGACCTCTGTTTGGAGATAGGCAAATAGTTATTTTCCCTGCAAATGAGAGTGTCGACGCAGATAGCTTGATGTTACGTGTTATCAGGTGTGTATTACTCACACGCCTTCTATGCAATCATGTTATTAATTGTATAGGCTGGAAGCCAAAATAACTAATATGATAGGTTAACTACCCTATGGGTAAGGTTGGAGACGCCGGGTAAGTTCTCGATATTGATATTGTTGTTAAATTGCATATATGTATATTCGATGTTATGCATGCATATGATCTACAGACAATCGTGATATGTTTATACTTAATGTGCACGATATAAAGAGCATGGGCTTGGCAATCAAATATGAGGAGGAGGAGAATCGGTGACAAATGTCACGGTGACTACGATCACGAGTGGTCTAGGTACCATGGTGGTTGAAACCATGAATAATATGATTAGTGACTTATCTCGGTGGTCTACGACCACAATGGGTTGGCCCCATGTATGCATTATTTCCAGAGATCGTCATGGCGGTCTCGACCACGGAGGTTGGCCCCACGAGTACAAGAGATAGTGACTATTGTCACGGTGACTACGGCCACGAGTGGTTCAGGACCACGGTGGTTATGAACCACGAATCGCATAATGCCACGGGTGTTTGGTTGGAGAGCTAAACTGGGATGGGCTGTATTGTATACATCTGGCATGTTCTCTATTGAATGGCCTAAGGTCGATTTGTGTTATATGGGGATCCACACACTGAGTCTCGATGACTCACCCCTTTTTTCTAATTATTGCAGGTAATTAGTAGATCGCAGATTTAGGAGCAGAGGCAGACTCGAGGTGGCCATGCACTATTTCTCGTAAACTCATTTCTTTTACTTAGACTTATTTTTATTTGGGATTTAAGTTGTAATAAGGCCGCTTAAATTTTATGTTGGGTTTTGATAATGAGTTAGTTTATACTTGCTGGGATTTATCGATAATCGGGGTTTTCTTAAAAGCATAAAAAGAAATTTTCCCAAATCTACAACAAATGGGTAATAAATTATAAATAATTAAAACTTGGAAATTTTTCTTAGCATAGAAAATAATATTTTCAAAAGAAGTCACGCACCTCAAGGATTAACTCAAAGAACACCCTTCAAACTTTTCTCTAATTTGATTTTGATAAGAAACGTTCGTTTGTTTTAGCACTTAGTCAACTTAGTAAAGCTAAAAGTAGGATTGAGACAACAAAGCAGTTTTAAATAATAGTGTAAGCCCATAACATGAATTCTTTAAGCAAGCTAACTCTTTGAATCGTGATATTTTTCCAAACTTTTCAAGTTTACTTTCTCTGTAACAATCCGATTTAGTCGTAACTTTTGACCGAGTTTGGGGTGTTACATACTTGGTCCCTCTCGGTTTTAGTTATAGACTTTGGCCTAACAAGTCCTTGCGGCTAAAGTGAATGTACACTATGCACCGGTAGGATTCCAGAGAAGAGAAGGTGGGCCACTAGGACCACTTAAGTACCAAGCTCTCTAGATCCAATCCTAGACATGCATATGTCCATTGCTACTTTCTAACCCAACGACTTGTCCACAGATATGTTTAAATATTAGATTAAGTCTTATGCGGTTTAAGAGTTATTCGAACTAGGCTTAAAGTCCATTAAACCCTAGCATACTTGTTCACATCCCCATAAAGCCCATCAAGCCCATTCAACATTCATATAACCCACTATGCCCAAATCACATCCTTATGGCCCATTAAGCCCAGATTCATTCCCATGGCCTATTAGGCCCAAAACAATTTCAGTTCATGTAACATGCATGACTAACTTAATTCATATACCAAATCAATCAATTTCATCAAACTTAGCCTTAGGGCCCACCGGGCTCATTTAGCCACTTTCAGCTTTTCACCTTTTCAAATTATCATTCATTGCCGATGTCGTGTGTGTAGTGTTTGTGCACACTTGGTTACCGTGACGTGCTATACTATCCTTAGCCTTGAACCTACAACAAACTAACCTTCAATCAATCACTAAATCAAAACATTTACTAAAAGTCAAAACCTCATCAGTAATCGCACTGCAGCCACCGGTTTTAGTAGCCCTTCCTTAGCTACTATTCACGAGTATTACCTAGATTTGCACCCACACATACACCCCTATAGATCATACTTACATTCGGTGACTTACTTAAACTATAATTGGGACGAGCACACTTACCACTTGCTAACGATCCTACCACGCCTGCGATCTCTGAATCCTACCTTTGTTAATACAAGGTTAACGACAATAAGAATTTAGCTAGCCCTTTGGCTTTTAACAAAACACACTTAAGGGGTTAACTGAATACTTATCGAAAACAACCTTTTGAACCTATGGCCTAGATAGCTACTAAACGAGATTCGACTTTTAACCATGACTGAGAGTAGATACCAATTGACTTGTGATGGAGGAAAACCACAAAGGTTCAGCACAAGTAAAAAATTCGGCAAAGGAGGATGATGGTAATTCGGTAATAGAGGAATTTGGCTATGATAGAATTCGACAAAAAGGGATGATGGTATTTGGTAATGGAAGAAATAAGGATGAAGGGAAGAAAAGAAAGAATATATGGAAACTCAAAGAACCCTTCTAAGGAATTCGGCAAAGAAAATAAAAAGAATGGAACCCTAGATTCGGTACACACACATTTATATGTAAAAGTATGCCCAAAGATCAATCATGAGATGGTTGTAATAACATACTTGATTTACCATGTTTATTAATATAAAACGTTGTCATTATTATTTCAGTTTTTCCTTCTGTGTGTACAAATAAACTGTTTTATAATAATGTCCTGAGAATAATATGATTATTCTTAAAATATACTTAGTCAAGTATTATTGTTGACTAGGACAACAATAATGCATTAAGACTAACATGTAGTTGATTGATGATAAAGAGTTGTCATTGATATGAAGTG
Source organism: Gossypium rotundifolium (assembly GCA_025506655.1). Taxonomy (NCBI): domain Eukaryota; kingdom Viridiplantae; phylum Streptophyta; class Magnoliopsida; order Malvales; family Malvaceae; genus Gossypium; species Gossypium rotundifolium. The sequence continues at coordinate 152,133,693 of CP106734.1, read as the reverse complement.
TCAAAATCAATGCATGAATATGTGTGTTAGAGAACAACATATTCGACTGACCTGCTATGAGTATGTTTCTTGGATTATTATGTAATTGTCACAACATTACTCATAGTGATTAATATGTATATGATCCTTAGACTTGATATAATCATTATCCCAACATCGTGAGTCGTATATTTTGATACAGTCAAACATACACAGTAACTGGTTGTTCTATAAAGGTTAATGTTTGATATACCACAATCTATGTAGAGGGATATTGTTGATCAATATAGGATAAGTCCCTCCCACATAATAAGAGTAATATCTTAGGCCACTTGATTGAGTGAGACTAGAAATGCATGGCCATGCTCAAATAAGTTGACATAAGATGTCATACTAATTTGTATATCATAGTCTACTCAAGATATCAAGAAACATGGGATGGACTATACAAGTGTGACTATTTATTGACTTGTATCCATTCCAGAGATAAAGGACTTAAGGATTAATGCATGAAAGGTTAATCACAAAAATTTATGTCGAATCATGACTTCTTGTAACTTAGGTAGCAATGATGCATTGCTAGATGCCACTCATTGTTTGTGACATTAGAATCATTCTAGTATTATCGCTAATGTTACAAGAACCTCTGTGGTCACACCCTATGGTTGAAATGAATGTAATGAAACATAGTTGGTATTGTGTTTGATTGTCACATGAATTAAATTAATTAAAGAATTAATTTAATTGGGCAATCAAATATTGAATATACTATATGTGCAAGGATGTTGTACACATAATGAGAATTAATATATGAATTTAATTCAGATATAAATTTAAATAAATATAGTTTACGAAATCCATGTTATAATTAATGTAATTATAACTTTTGGGTATAATTAATGTAATTATAATTTTAGTTAAAACATTATTATATTTATTTAATTTTATAATTCATAAAAGAAATACCGATTATAAAAGGTAATAAGTGATAAAAAAACTTATCTAGAAAAAACCCTAAGTTTGCTTGAAAAAAGTTTAGCAGCCGTCAAGCAAATAAAACCTCTGAAAATAGTTTTTGGAGATTTCTGCCGTTCATAGTCAAATCGGGTGGATTACGTAGAGGCTGACATCGTAAAGGTTGCGGCTTGGTTCGACAGTGGATCAGAGCTCTTGTTGTCGAGGCATCGCTGTCTACTCAGATTGAAATTTCGGTAAATTGAAACCTTTATTTCACCCCGATTCGTTCCTCACACATGGATTCATGATTTGGATCACCGGGATTAATTTTATTTTGTTGCGCCATGGGGGTGTCGGCGTTCCAACAGTGGTATCAGAGCCACTTGTGTGATACAAACTCGGGTTTAAATACTTGTGTGATGCAATTGTGTGAGATGCATGCTTTAATTTTACTACATTTTCGGTTGTTTAAATAGTTTAAGCATAACCTGATAACTGTTCCTTTCGATAATTGATTAAATGTTAATCATGGTGTTGTGGCCTATTTGATTTTATGTTATTACTGTTAACTATTAACAAATCTGTAATTTTGTGACGGTGGTATTTACAGTTTCCAATAAGGGTTAACTGGCTAGTGGAACAAGGGTTGTTCTGATATGAAACCTCAAGGATTAAAATCCTGAAAACACGATTCTGTTGATAAAAGTTATCAAATCGTGAGGTTTCATTTGATTGGGGTATGCGGTTTGTACCGTGGGCGGCTCCTATCATGACGTCCCCTCTCATATTTTGGGGATGGGGATTTCCGACTGCGGGCCTTAGGCCCGCTTCCTCCGACTGCCTCAGACCCCATCTTCTTATTACAGTATGTTTTGTTAATAAAAGAAATTTATAAACTTGATGGGCCACAAAAGGTTGAAAGGATATTTTATAATTCACCTTAGCAAAATCATTGAATTATGTATGCTATTTTTGACATGCACGGTGTTTGAAATGCATAGTTATTGCCCGATGACCCATTTGATAAAGGTTGTAATTTTATATATATAAATACGACCTATGTGTCGTGCCTTACTACTATTCTATTGTATCTCTCTTCTCATCTTACTCCCTCGTATGTAAAACGAGTTTTGCATATTGTAATTTGCAAGAGTTGCTGTGGGCTAGGTGAGAAGAAAGTTGGGACAACTATTGTGGATTGATAGTTTGTGAAACTGCTTACACCTTTAGGTTTCATTTTGGTTCTCCCATTGGCTTGGGTTGAATCACCTTAGTTTATGGGCTAAAACTATTGCATTTATTTATTGCATTATTTATTCATGTATAAGATGCTATGGATGTCTAAAACATGCCAATTTTATATATTAAAATTTAATAATAAACCTCATTAATTGATGAGATCAATTAAAAGACTAAATGGACTAAAGTAGACCATAATTGGTGAAATGGAACATCCTTAATAAAATCCCTCTATTAAAATATTAAGTCAACATGGCCTTCCAATTTTGCCCTCGTTAAGGCCTTGATCAATACTATGTAGGTTATGCCAAAGCGAAGTTCTATTATTTATCTTGGTTAAACGTGAAGAATAAACAAGTGATATTCACTGGTTAAAATTTGGCTAATGACTTAACTAGGTTACTCTAATAGGATTAGAAACCTAGAGGCAATTAAATTGGATAAATCAGAAGATGATTAGAACAAGAGTTGTTCACCAAATATTAGGAGTTACATATGATGTAACTAGCAAAGGTTGCTTACCTAAATAACCATAGTCTTGAGAGTAAAGCCAATGCTAACTTAAGAGGAGGTGAAATATGGATCCTTAACCCACTAGAAATACTTTGGAGAAAGTTTTTCTGAAATTAATATATGAGGGTTACTAATTTTGAAATAAAATAGTGGGATCATCATTTAATAAAGTCTTTTTAATGATTGATATAAACTTGGTAAATTTACTCACACGCATATTTAATTGTTGTAGATATATTATGGCTGCAAATACTAGCACACTCTCATTACGATGGTCATTGAGAAGGACAAATTGAATGGTTTGAATTTTCTTGATTGGTTCTGTAACTCGAGGATTGTCATCAAACAAGAACAAAAATTGTATGTCATTGAACAACCACTTCCTAATGAACCAACTGGTAATGCCTCGAGAACTGATAGAGATGCTTACAAGAAGTATCTCGATGACATGTAGATGTTGGATGTCTTATGCTTGCCACTATGAATCTTGAGCTTCAGAAGCAACATGAGGACATGGTTGCTTATGATATAATCGAGCACCTAAAAGAACTTTATCAGAGGCAAGCACGGCAAGAGAGGTTTGATATCTCTAAATCCCTATTCCAATGTAAGTTGGCTGAAGGAAGCCCAGTAAGACCTCATGTCCTTAAGATGATTGGCTATATTGAAAGTCTGTCTAAGCTTGGTTTTCTATTAGGCCAAGAGTTCAGTGATGTTATTCTGCAATCGTTGCCGGATAGCTATAGCCAGTTTGTCCTTAATTTCAATATGAATGAAATTGACAAGACTCTGCCACAGTTGTTCAGTATGTTACGAACTGTTGAAGGTAACATGAAAAAGTTGGACCCAAGCCCATACTGATGGTCCGTAACAACAAGGGCAAGGGAAAGGCCAAAGTTCAGACAAAGCCCAAGTGCAAAGGTAAGCCCAAGCTTGGCAAAAGAAAGGCTGCAATGAAACCTAAAGGTGGAGTGTCTAAGGAAGGAAATTGCTTTCATTATGGTGTGACTGGACATTGGAAGCGGAACTGCCCTATCTATCTTGAGGAAGTCAAGAAGGCCAAAATAAGCGGAACGTCTGCTTCAGGTATTTATGTTATTGATATTAATTTATCAACTACTACTTCTTGGGTATTACATACTGGTTGTGGTTCTCATATTTGTACTTTTGTATAGGGACTACAAAGGAGTAGGACATTGGTTAGAGGAGATGTGAACCTGCGAGTTGGAAATGGAGCAAAGGTTGCTGCATTAGCTATGGGAACATATAATTTATCTTTGCCTAGTGGACTTGATTTATTTTTAGAGGATTGTTATTTTGTGCCTAGTTTGACTAAAAGCATTATTTCAGTTTCTTGTTTAGACAAAATTGGTTTTGAGATAATTATTAAGAATAATTGTTGCTCCTTTTATCTCAATAATGTTTTCTATGGTTCGGCACAATTTATTAATGGCCTCTATATTTTAGATCAAATGAATCCTATTTACAACATAAATACTAAAATATCTAAAATAAATGACTCAAATCAAACTTATCTTTGGCATTGTCGTTTAGGCCACATAAGTGAGAGACGCATATCCATACTCCTTAAAGATGGTTTCTTAGATTTATTTATTTTGAACAATTTGAAGTATGTGAATCTTGCTTATTGGGAAAAATGACTAAATCTCCTTTTCTTGGTAAAAACGAGCAGTTGATTTATTGGGCCTATCACATTCTAATGTATGTGGACCAATAAATACACAGCCGTAGGTGGATTTCAATACTTCATTACTTTCACCGATGATTTCAAGAGATATGGGTATGTTTATCTCATGCGCCATAAGTCTGAGTCCCTTGAAAAGTTCAAGGAATTCAAAAATGAAGTACAAAATCAACTAGGAAAAACTATCAAGTCACTTCGATCTGATCGAGGTGGAGAGTATTTGAGCCTAAATTTTGATGATCTATTGAAGGAATGTGGGATTGTCTCACAACTTACTCCTCCTGCTACTCCTCAATGGAATGGAGATTCTGAGCGAAGAAATCGAACTCTATTAGACATGGTTCGATCCATGATGAGTCATGCTGATCTACCGACTTCCTTTTGGGGACATGCACTTGAGACAGCTACTTTCACACTAAATCGTGTTCCATCTAAATCGGTTCAAAAGACGCCATATGAGATTTGGACTGGGAAACGTCCTAGTATGTCTTTTATGAAAATTTGGGGTTGTCAAGCTTATGTTAAATGTCAGACGTCTACTAAGCTTGAACCCAAATCTGAATGGTGTATTTTTGTGGGGTATCCGAAAGAAACCAAAGGTTATTATTTCTTTAATCCCACTGAGAACAAAATGTTTGTTGCTCGAACTGGTGTCTTCCTAGAGAGAGAATTTATTTCTAGAAAAGAAAGTGGGAGAAAGATTGAACTTGAAAAAATTCGAGAACCACAAGATACCACTGAACCAGAGATAGAACAACAGCAAATTCCACGAGAAATTGAGGAACAAGTAACTGCTATAGAAACACAACCACCGCGAAGATCTTTAAGAGAACGCCATGCACCTGAGAGATATGGATTTCTCATTACAACGCATGGTAACGTTCTTCTTATAGATCAAGATGAGCCTAGGACTTATCAAGAAGCGGTGACAAGCCCAGACTCTGAAAATGGCTTGAGGCCATAAGATCTGAGATGGATTCCATGTATGAAAATCAAGTATGGACTTTGATTGACCCACCCGAAGGAGTTAAACCTATAGGGTGCAAGTGGGTTTTCAAAAAGAAAACCGGCATGGATGGTAATGTACAAACATACAAGGGGCGATTAGTTGCTAAAGGTTTTCGCCAAATTCATGGTGTTGACTATGATGAAACCTTTTCTCCTGTAGCTATGTTTAAATCCATCAGGATCTTGCTCGCCATAGCTGTATTTCTTGATTATAAAATCTGGCAGATGGACATCAAAACAGCTTTCCTTATCGGGAAACTTGAAGAGGATGTGTACATGACATAACCTGAAGGTTTTGTCAATTCAAAGGATGCTAGAAAGATTTGTATGCTACAAAGATCCATTTATGGATTAAAGCAAGCTTCTTAAAGTTGGAATCTTTGTTTTAACGATGCAATCAAAGAGTTTGGTTTTATCAAAAATGAAGATGAACCACGTGTTTACAAGAAAGTTAGTGGGAGCACTATCACATTCTTGGTACTGTATGTGGATGACATACTTATCATGGGAAATGACATACCTACCTTGCAGTCTATTAAGACTTGGTTAGGAAGTTGTTTTTCTATGAAGGACTTGGGTGAAGCTACTTACATCTTAGGAGTCAAGATCTATAGAGATAGATCAAGACGACTACTGGGTCTAAGCCAAAGTACATACATAGATAAAGTACTGAAAAGGTTCAGTATGGAAGAATCTAAAAGAGGATTCCTACCTATGAGACATGGTATTTCACTCTCGAAGGAAATGTGTCCTTCAACTCCACAAAAAGAGAGAACGCATGAGTAAAATTCCATATGCTTCACTATTGGATCTATCATGTATGCCATGTTATGTACCCGTCCGGATGTCTTGTATGCCTTAAGTATGACAAGCGGTACCAAGTAGATCCGTGAAGGTCATCGACCACGATCAAGAATATCCTTAAGTACTTAAGAAGAACTAAGGATACGTTCCTAATATATGGAGGTGAGGAAGGGTTAAGTGTAAAAGGTTACACTGATGCCAGCTTCCAAACTGACAAGGATGATTCTCGATCGCAATTAGGATTTTGTTTTGCCTTAATGGTGGTGTTGTGAGCTGGAAGAGTTCAAAGCAAAGTACAGTAGCCGATTCTACAGCAGAGGCCGAGTATATTGCAGCCAATGAGGTAGCAAAAGAAGTGGTTTGGATCAAGAAGTTCATTACTGGACTAGGGGTTGTGCCTAGCATATCAGATGCTATAGAACTCCATGTGATAACAATGGAGCCATTGCACAAGCTAAAGAACCCAGATCTCACCAGCGATCCAAACATATACTTTGGCTCTATCATCTTATTCGAGAGATTATCGATCGAGGAGATATTGAGATATGCAGAGTACCTACAGATGAGAACATTGCTGATCCCCTGACCAAGCCTCTGACACAGCAGAAGCATGATCGTCAGACTAAGTCGCTCGGTATTAGATATATGAGTGATTGGTTTTAGTGCTAGTGGGAGATTGTAAGAGTATTTCCAAACATCAATCACGAGATGGTTGTAATAACATACTTGATTTACCATGTTTATTAATATAAAGCGTTGTCATTATTATTTTAGTTTTTCCTTCTGTGTGTACAAATAAACTGTTCTATAATAATGTCTTGAGAATAATATGATTATTCTTAAAAAATCCTTAGTCAAGTATTATTGTTGACTAGGACAACAATAATGCATTATGACTAACATGTAGTTGATTGATGATAAAAAGTTGTCATTGATATGGAGTGTCAAAATCAATGCATGAATATGTGTGTTAGAGAATAACATATTGGACTGACCTGCTATGAGCATGTTTCATGGATTATTATGTAATTGTCACAACATTACTCATAGTGATTAATATGTATATGATCTTTAGACTTGAGATAATCATTATCCCAACATCGTGAGTCGTATATTTTGATACAGTCAAACGTACACCATAATTGGTTGTTCTGTCAAGGCTGATACTGGATATACCACAATCTATGTAGAGGGATATTGTTGATCAATATAGGATAAGTCCCTCCCACAAAATGGGAGTAATATCTTAGGCCACTTGATTGAGTGAGACTAGAAATGCATGGCCACGCTCAAATAAGTTGACATGAGATGTCATACTAATTTGTATATCATAGTCTACTCAAGATATCAAGAAACATGGGATGGACTATACAAGTGTGACTATTCCATGACGTGTATCCACTCCAGAGATGAAGGACTCAAGGATTAATGCATGAAAGGTTAATAACAAAAAGTTTTGTCAAATCATGACTTCTTGTAACTTAGGTAGCAATGATGCATTGCTAGATGCCACTCATTGTTTGTGACATTAGAATCGTTCTAGTATTACTGCTAACGTTACAAGAACCTACAGGGTCACACCCTATGGTTGAAATGAATAGAATGAAACATAGTTAGTATTGTGTTTGATTGTCACATGAATTAAATTAATTAAAGAATTAATTTAATTGGGCAATCAAATATTGAATATATTATATGTACAAGGATGTTGTACATAATGAGAATTAATATATGAATTTGGTTCAGTATATAAATTTAAATAAATATAGTTTACTAAATCCATGTTATAATTAATGTAATTATAACTTTTGGGTATAATTAATGTAATTATAATTTTAGTTAAAACATTATTATATTTATTTAATTTTATAATTCATAAAAGAAATACCGATTACAAAAGGTAATAAGTGATAAAAAACTTATCTAGAAAAAACCTAAGAATTTGCTTGAAAAAGTCTAGCGGTAGTCAAGCAAATAAAACCTCTGAAAATAGTTTTTGGAGATTTACGTGCTCATAGTCAAACCGGTGGATTACGAGAGGCCGACATCGTAAAGGTTGCGGCTTGGTTCGACAAGAGATCGTAACTCTTGTTGCCGAGGCGTCATTGCTCACTCGCATTGAAATTTCGGTAACTTCAAAACCTTTATTTCACCCCGATTCATTCCTCACACATGGATTCATGATTTGGATCGTCGGGATTAATGTTATTCCACTGCGCCATGGGGGTGCCGGCGTTCCAACATTATATAACCTATAGCCTAAACTTAGCCACCTCTATAGTCCAATTCGACACTACTTCATCCATTGCTCATCTCCTAATTTTTCTCCACGATATCTCCCTTATCCTTCTCCTAAAATCTCTCTACTGATCACTTCTCCTTAGAGTTTCTCTACATGTCACTTCCAGCCTTCTAGAAGCCTAAAATTAAACTCCAAAATAAAACTAAGCTAGCACTCGAACATCAGACCTCCCTACATGCATATGTCGCCACCTCCCTACACCCTAGTGGCGTTACTTAGCCACCTCACCATAGGATTCTTTGTGCCATTTTTCACTTAGTTTTATTTAAAAGCCCACTACCCACAATCCTGATTTCTTAATTAATTAAATTAAAAATCCTCCACCACAAAACTCAAACCCAGAACTTCTCCAACATACCTAGACACTCCAAATTCATTAAACCCTTAATGCCATCATGTCATTTGCCATTTTCGTGCTCACTTCAAAAATTTATGAGACCCAAATCCAAAGCCAAATAGGCCCAATACTTCTAGGCCCAAATTTAGGGCGTTACAGATAGGACATTTAAGACCAACACCCTAAACATGAAATCCCTAATGACATTTCATTTGTATCCTATGAATTCCTAAGGTTCAGTTGGGACTCGATAACCGCCATTGCATTGATTTACTCATACATCAATCAAGTGACATTATAATTAACACAATACCATACATTTAAATAACATGAATATAGCAACCATTCATACGAACTTACCTCGACAACTAGGGACGTGAAGGTAATTTAAGCTAATCCAAAGCTTTTTCTTTGCCTCGATCTAGGTCTATACATGGTCTATCTTGACCTAAATAGACAATTTCAATCAATTTAATACTTGCAGTATTAAATTTAATCCACATTTCATATTTATACAAAATTACCATTTTACCCCTAACATTTTAACTTTTTACAATTTAGTCCTTAAGATCATAAATTAAAATCTAAGCATTTTAATCCCCCATTCAAGCTAACCAAATCTATTAGAGACTTTTATCACCCCAAATAAACCATTATTTCATAAATTTAACTTGAATTTTACTATTTTACAAATTAATCCCTAAATTAAAATTTCATCAAAAATCACTTTACAAAACTTGTTTATTTATCAACAAGGATTCATAATCTACCATTTAACATCAAGAACCATTCAAAAACATTCATGGCATAACCCTCAACCTCTAACAGTTTTTTAAATTGACCCCCGGGCTAGCTAGATTAAGTTAAAACGACTTCAGAAACATAGAAATCATTAAAAATGGGGCTTGAAAACACTTATATCCACTAAAGGAAGCTTGGCCGAACCTAGCCCTATCTTCAGTGGTGAAATTCGGTTGAAAGAAGTGAAAATGATGAAGATGAATGTATTTTCCTTAGGTTATTTTAGTTTTAATTACCTTATTACCATTTTAACCTTTAAAAACTTTAATAATTTCATCAAAACCATGTCCATAAACATCCACTATCACTTCAATTGGTCTATTTACCATCCAAGTCCTTTATTTAAAATTTCAGAACCATTTGACCCTTTCAACTAATAGAACTTTAATTTTACACTTTTTACGATTTAGTCATTTTCACTTAATTAATCATGCAAACATCAAAACTTCTTAACAAAATTTTAATACGACCTTACTAACATCCCATAGAAATTAAAATAATAATAATAAAATAAAATTTACCTATCAAATTTGTGGTCCCAAAATCACTATTTTGATTTCACTAAAAACAGGTTGTTACAAACTTGATGCCCAAATCTATTTTCAAGATGTTGGGAACAGGTGATGTATGACCCATTACTATGACACTTCAACTAGCGGATCAATATTTAGCATATCCAGAGGTAAAGATTGAGGATGTTTTGGTAAGAGTTGATAAATTTATTTGTCCTGCTGATTTCATTGTGTTAGATTTTGAAGCAGATAAGGAAGTATCAATCATCCTTGGGAGACCTTTTGTAGCTATGGAAAGAACGCTAATAGATGTGAAAAAAGGAGAACTCACAATGAGATTTTAAGACGATAAGGTAATATTTAACGTTCTAAACGTGATCAAATTTCTCAACCCGATGGACTAATGTTCAGTGATGAAAGAATTAGAAACATTGGTTTCTATGGAATGAGAAAGAAATTTTGAAAAAGACCCATTAGGGAGGGTTTGAACCATTAGGAGATGAAAAATGTGATAAAGGTTTGTCTTTGATGGAAGCCAATCTGAGGAGTTATGTTCAATCAACACAATTTGAACCACTAGAATTAAAAGTTTGGAAATTTACACAATCCAAGTTGTCAATCGAGGAACCGCCTAAACTTGAACTAAAGGTACTTCCTTCCCATTTGAAATTTGTTTATTTAGGTAACTGTTCTACCTTAATTGTGATTGTTTCAATAGAATTAATAGAACACTAAGAGGAGCAATTGGTTGTTAGTTTAAACAAATTTAAAAAGGCAATTGGTTGGATCATAGCTAACATTCAGGTATAAGCCCTTCCTTCTGTATGTGAAAGATTATTTTAGAGGAAGGCGACCAAGCTAGAATCGATGGGAAAAGGAGACTTAACCCTATCATGAAAAAGGTAGTGCAGAAGGAAGTGGTCAAATGGTTAGATGCGAGAATTATCTACTCCATCTCAAATAGTTCATGTGTAAGTCCAGTATAATATGTACCAAAGAAAGGTGAAATCACGATTTTCGAGAATGAACGTATCGAGTTAATCCTAATGAGAACTGTCACAGGTTGGAGAATCTGTATTGACTATAGAAATTTAAGCAAAGCCACTCGAAAGGATCATTTTACGTTACCTTTCATAGATCAGATGTTAGATCAACTGGCAGTTAACGAATTTTACTACGTTTTAGATGGATATTCGGGATACAACCAAATAGTTGTAGCCCCAAATTACCAACATAAAACCACTTTTACTTGCTCGTAAGGTACATTTTCTTTTAAGTGAATGCCTTTCAGCTTATGTAATGCACCTACCACATTTCAGTGATGTATGATGGCAATTTTCACTGATATGGTGGAAACTTTTGTCAAAGTTTTCATGGATGATTTTTCCTTTTTTGGTAACACTTATGATGTTTGTTTGATTAATTTGGCTAAGGACTAAAAAGATGCGAAGAGACAAATCTTGTCCTTAATTGGGAGAAATGTCATTTTATGGTTAAGGAGGAAACTGTCTTAGGACATAAAATTTCCAAAAATGGGATCAAAGTTGATAAAGACAAGGTGGATGTAATTGAAAAATCACCACCAGTAGTTAGTGTGAAAGGAGTTCGGAGTTTCTTAGGCCATGCCGATTTTTATCGAAGGTTTATCAAAGATTTTTCAAAAATTTATAAACCTTTGTGCATGCTTTTAGAAAAAGATATTGTTTTCTATTTTAACAAAGTATGTTTAGAAGCTTTTGAGAAATTGAAAAATTAGTTAATCTCAGACCAATAATTGTTGACTTGATTGGAACTCACCTTTTGAGTTAATGTGTGACAAGTGACTTCGCTGTTGGAGCTGTGATAGGTCAAAGAAGAAACAAAGTCTTTCAATGTAACACCCCAAACCCGGCCCATACGTCATGACCGAATCTGGTATGCTACAGGCTGAAACTTGAAAACTTTGCCTTGAAGGGTTTTGAAAATCTTAGTTTATTATATCCGGTCAATCAAATAATTGTGAAATTTTTGAAACAACCTTAAGTATTCACGTTGTTTGTGTTTGAAAAGCCCATTTACCATTTCATTTTATAATTAAGACTTTAAGAAAAAATAGAAAACATAAGTTTATAAAAACTTAACATAAAAAAAATAAATCGAAAACCTAAGTAATGGAGGCCTTATTACAAAAATATTCCCTAAAATTAAATTTAAAATGAAAAGCCGAAAACAGTCTATGTAGATAAGAATCTTGATGGCCCCTCAAGTCCGCCTCGGCTCCCATGTCCATGATCTACTCCTCACCTCAAAAGTTGGGGAAAAATAATAGGGTGAGTCACCAAGACTCAGTGTGCAAATCCCAAAAACATATAAAAGCCTTGGGCCCACAAACACATTATGGGCCTTGGCCCACACACAATGGCAACAGAATATTTCATGCAATATGGCCCATCCCAAACCTAAGTGTCCATCCTCTACACACCCCGTACCAACCTTCACACCGTGGGGATTTCTACAACCAACCTTCCATCCGCTACATACCATATCAATCACTATGTGACCTTTGTGGCAAAGCCACCGATCACTATGCGACCTCAGTAATACATTATAGTATTCGACAGCTATGCTGCCTATCATAAAGACCGATCACTATGTGACCTATGTGGCAAAGCCACCGATCGCCTCGCGACCTACTCCCCTTCCATAAATCAATCAATCCCATCCCATGCATACATACATACAATAATCGAAACATTAAACTATCTAAACAGATCGCAGAGTTTCACATACTTCAATACGCATAGAGGAGTTTCTATGATTACGTACCTGGCATCCCTTGTCTAGCCTTTCTGGGCATACGACTATTCATACAGCCTCTCTTTCTGGCTTTTAGCTCACAACATGCATATAATAAAATTAATGAGTGTGATAGAGATCTACACACCTGGTTACGGTTAAGATGACACTCTCTATGTCGGCACTATCAACAGCAGACACCGCTCGTTTCTTAAACTTAGGGATTGGGTTTACGGACTTGATCCTCTCCTTTGCATGATCCATATTTGATTCCATCAAAAGTCCTTATCAGAACTACTATAACGAAATAGGGTTGTTAAACCATATCATATGATTAAGATCTTAAGTACGATAACTAATCTAATGTAAATCTAATGAAAACCCCTTACCTTGAAATTCCTAAATAGATAGGATACTTAGAGACTAACGGATTTTGGCTTTAATCTAGATAATTCAATCTATTCCAATTTCTCGAGGTGTCGCCCATGATGTGAACACAAGAACAATCCAAACGTTATTCAAAAGACAACCTTACTACGCCTATAAGCCTTTCGCTTTGGCTTCCAAAACCGAAAGTAAAGAAAAGAATGAAGAGATCGGCACCTACCTTAGCGAGAGAATTCGCAACTCTTAAAAATTTTCAGCTTTTGAGAAGATCAAAAGAGAGAAGATGATAGGAAGAAATCTATGCGATTCAACTTTTAGTGGAGAAATCGACAGAATAGAATAGGAGGTATTCGACTATGGAGACAAGAAGAAAGCTTAGAGTTTTGGCTTTTGAATGAAAGTGAAGATGAGAGAATAGGCTTAGAGATTTAGGCTTTTGAAGAAATCAAAAGAAAAGAAATTGCAGAGAATGACTGAGAGTTTCGGCACAGAGAATGGGGAAAAGAATAGGGTTCAAATGTCAAATTAAAGAGATACCACCCTATTTATAGAGAATTTCGCACTTACTTATCAAAACCCAAAAGTGCCCTTCCCGATAACTAACAATTAATCAAATAATAGGGAAATTTTGGCACCCTTTCCCATAAAGAAACCGATTTCTTTCCCCTCTAAGAGATGGAATTTTGGCCAACATTGCTCTCAAAGATAGCTCCTATCTTTTCTCCTTTATCTTAATCTATTCATACCTTTAGAAGAGGTGTAAATAACACCACCTCTCCCTAATATTATCATCAAAATATCCACATTATCCCAATCATTAAATCCCTCCTAAAATTAAGCCTCATTGCCGTCCCCCTTCTTGCTCCTTTTAAGTGCTGAAAATGGCCCAAAGACATGGGCTCCTTGCGGTAAAAACTTTGGCCTCACCTCCGCTATTGGCACCAACCTATAACTCCTCTGCAACACCACATACTATTGGGCCACAAGCCCATTTTGCAACCTAAAGCACCGATACCATCTTTTAAACCCCATGGTACCTAAACAGGAATTTTAACCAAGGCTTCGGCCCAATCCTGGCCCAATTTAAACCCCTAACACTCAAATTAACACAATAAAGATATCCACCCACTAAACGCATAGGCCCAATAATTCAGGATGTTACAGTTCTACCCCCCTAAAGGAAAATTTCAGCCTTGAAATTACCTGATCAGAAAAGATGAGGGTACTGCTTCTGCATTGCTTTCTCCGGTTCCCAAGTAGCCTCCTCAGAACCGTGATTCCGCCATAGAACTTTAACCAACGATACCATCTTCCTTCGCAACACTTTGACATCATGATCCAGGATTTTCACTGGTTTCTCTTCAATGGTGAGGTCAGGTCTCACCTCAATTTCTTCCATAGGCACCACGTGAGACGGATTCAAACGGTATCGTCTCAGGATAGAGACATGAAACACATTGTGAATCTGGCTTAACTCTGAAGGTAGCTCAAGCTGTAGGCCACTAGTCCGACTCATTTCAACACCCGGTATGGTCCGATAAATTTGGGACTTAATTTACCCTTCCGTCCAAACCTCAACACTTTCTTCCATGGCGACACCTTCAAGAACACCTTGTCACCCACTGCAAACTCTATGTCCTTACGCTTCAAATCAGCATAGGACTTTTGTCTATTCGAGGCTTCCTTTAGTCGAGCCCGAATTAACTCAACCTTCTCCTCTGTCTCTACAACCAACTCTGGACCCAAAATCTGACGTTCCCCTAATTCTGTCCAACAAGTAGGAGTACGACACTTTTGCCCGTACAATGCTTTATAGGGCGCCATCTGAATACTAGATTGGTAGCTGTTGCTGTAAGAAAATTCCACCAACGGTAAAAACTCCTCCCAACTACCCCTGAAATCAATGAAACATCCCCTTAACATGTCCTCTAAGACCTAAATCACTCGCTTAGACTGTCCATTGGTTTGAGGATGGAACACCGTACTAAAATCCAACTTCGTACCCAGCGCTTGATGCAACGCTTTCAAAACCGCGACATGAACCTAGGGTCCTTGTATGATATGATCGATATCGGTACTCTATGTAACCTTACTACCTTCGCTATGTGAAAGATTATTTTAGAGGAAGGCGACCAAGCTAGAATCGATGGGAAAAGGAGACTTAACCCTATCATGAAAAAAGTAGTGTATGAAGTGGTCAAATGGTTAGATGCTAGAATTATCTACTCCATCTCAAATAGTTCATGTGTAAGTCCAGTATAATATGTACCAAAGAAAGGTGAAATCACGATTTTCGAGAATGAACGTATCGAGTTAATCCTAATGAGAACTGCCACAAAGTTGGAGAATCAGATTGACTATAGAAATTTAAGCAAAGCCACTCGAAGGATCATTTTACGCTACCTTTCATAGATCGATGTTAGATCAACCGGTGTAACTAATTTTACTACATTTTAGATGGATATTCGGATACAACCAAATAGTTGTAGCCCCAAATTACCAACATAAAACCACTTTTACTTGCTCGTAAGGTACATTTTCTTTTAAGTGAATGCCTTTCAGCTTATGTAATGCACCTACCACATTTCAGTGATGTATGATGGCAATTTTCACTGATATGGTGGAAACTTTTGTCAAAGTTTTCATGGATGATTTTTCCTTTTTGGTAACACTTATGATGTTTGTTTGATTAATTTGGCTAAGGACTAAAAGATGCTAAGAGACAAATCTTGTCCTTAATTGGGAGAAATGTCATTTTATGGTTAAGGAGGAAACTGTCTTAGGACATAAAATTTCCAAAAATGGGATCAAAGTTGATAAAGACAAGGTGGATGTAATTGAAAAATCACCACCAGTAGTTAGTGTGAAAGGAGTTCGGAGTTTCTTAGGCCATGCCGATTTTTATCGAAGGTTTATCAAAGATTTTTCAAAAATTTATAAACCTTGTGCATGCTTTTAGAAAAAGATATTGTTTTCTATTTTAACAAAGTATGTTTAGAAGCTTTTGAGAAATTGAAAATTAGTTAATCTCAATTTCAATAATTGTTGACTTGATTGGAACTCACCTTTTGAGTTAATGTGTGACGCAAGTGACTTCATTGTTGAGCTGGATAGGTCAAAGAAGAAACAAAGTCTTTCAATGTAACACCCCAAACCCTACCCATACGCCATGACCGAACTCGTATGCTACAGTGAAACTTGAAAACTTTGCCTTGAAGGGTTTTGAAAATCTTAGTTTATTATATCCCATCAATCAAATAATTGTGAAATTTTGAAACAACCTTAAGTATTCACGTTGTTTGTGTTTGAAAAGCCCATTTACCATTTCATTTTATAATTAAGACTTTAAGAAAAATAGAAAACATAAGTTTATAAAACTTAACATAAAAAAATAAATCGAAAACCTAAGTAATGGAGGCCTTATTACAAAAATATTCCTAAAATTAAATTTAAAATGGAAAACCGAAAATGCCTATGTAGATAAGAATCTTGATGGCCCTCAAGTCCGCCTCGGCTCCCATGTCCATGATCTACTCTCATCTCAAAAGTTGGGGAAAAATAATAGGTGAGTCACCAAGACTCAGCAGTAAATCCCAAAACATATAAAAGCCTTGGGCCCACAAACACATTATGGGTCTTGGCCCACACACAATGGCAATGTAATATTTCATGCAATATGGCCCATCCCAAACCTAAGTGTCCATCCTCTACACACCCCGTACCAACCTTCACACCGTGGGGATTTCTACAATCAACCTTCCATACGCTACACACCATATCAATCACTATGTGACCTTTGTGGCAAAGCCACCGATCACTATACGACCTCAGTAATACATTATAGTATTCGACAGCTATGCTGCCTATCATAAAGACCGATCACTATGTGACCTATGTGGCAAAGCCACCGATCGCCTCGCGACCTACTCCCCTTCCATAAATCAATCAATTCCATCCCATGCATACATATATACAATAATCGAAACATTAAACTATCTAAACAGATCGCAGAGTTTCACATACTTCAATACGCATAGAGGAGTTTCTATGATTACGTACCTGGCATCCCTTGTCTACCCTTTCTGGGCATACGACTATTCATACAGCCTCTCTTTCTGGCTTTTAGCTCACAACATACATATAATAAAATTAATGAGTGTGATAGAGATCTACACACCTGGTTACGGTTAAGATGACACTCTCTATGTCGGCACTATCAACAGCAGACACCGCTCGTTTCTTAAACTTAGGGATTGGGTTTACGGACTTGATCCTCTCCTTTGCCTGATCCATATTTGATTCCATCAAAAGTCTTTATCAGAACTACTATAACGAAATAGGGTTGTTAAACCATATCATATGATTAAGATCTTAAGTACGATAACGAATCTAACAGAAATCTAATGAAAACCCCTTACCTTGAAATTCCTAAATAGATAGGATACTTAGAGACTAACGGATTTTGGCTTTCGGAATCTAGATAATTCAATCTATTCCAATTTCTCGAGGTGTCGCCCCATGATGTGAACACAAGAACAATCCAAACGTTATTCAAAAGACAACCTTACCACGCCTATAAGCCTTTCGGCTTTGGCTTCCAAAAACTGAAAGTAAAGAAAAGAACAGAAGAGATCGGCACCTACCTTAGCAGAGAATTCGGCAACTCTTAAAAATTTTTGGCTTTTGAGAAGATCAAAAAGAGAGAAGATGATAGGAAGAAATCTATGCGGATTCAACTTTTAGTGGAGAAATCGACAGAATAGAATAGGAGGTATTCGACTATGGAGACAAGAAGAAAGTTTAGAGTTTTGGCTTTTGAATGAAAGTGAAGATGAGAGAATAGGCTTAGAGATTTAGGCTTTTGAAGAAATCAAAAGAAAAGAAATTGCAGAGAATGACTGAGAGTTTCGGCACAGAGAATGGGGAAAAGAATAGGGTTCAAATGCCGAAATTGAAGAGATACCACCCCTATTTATAGAGAATTCCGGCACTTACTTATCAAAACCCAAAAGTGCCCTTCCTGATAACTAACAATTAATCAAATAATAGGGGAAATTTTGGCACCCCTTTCCCATAAAGAAACCGATTTCTTTCCCCCTCTAAGAGATGGAATTTTGGCCAACATTGCTCTCAGCAGATAGCTCCTATCTTTTCTCCTTTATCTTAATCTATTCATACCTTTAGAAGAGGTGTAAATAACACCACCTCTCCCTAATATTATCATCAAAATATCTACATTATCCCAATCATTAAATCCCTCCTAAAATTAAGCCTTATTGCCGTCCCCCTTCTTGCTCCTTTTAAGTGCTGAAAATGGCCCAAAGACATGGGCTCCTTGCGGTAAAAACTTGGGCCTCACCTCCTGCTATTGGCACCAACCTATAACTCCTCTGCAACACCACATACTATTGGGCCACAAGCCCATTTTGCAACCTAAAGCACCGATACCATCTTTTAAACCCCATGGTACCCAAACAGGAATTTTAACCAAGGCTTCGGCCCAATCCTGGCCCAATTTAAACCCCTAACACTCAAATTAACACAATAAAGATATCCACCCACTAAATGCATAGGCCCAATAATTCAGGATGTTACAGTTCTACCCCCTAAAGGAAAATTTCAGCCTTGAAATTACCTGATCAGAAAAGATGAGGGTACTGCTTCTGCATTGCTTTCTCCGGTTCCTAAGTAGCCTCCTCAGAACCGTGATTCCGCCATAGAACTTTAACCAACGATACCGCCTTCCTTCGCAACACTTTGACATCATGATCCAGGATTTCCATTGGTTCCTCTTCAATGGTGAGGTCAGGTCTCACCTTAATTTCTTCCATAGGCACCACGTAAGACTTAATTGAACGGTATCGCCTCGTGATAGAGACATGAAACACATTGTGAATCGCTTAAATCAAGGTAGCTCAAGTCAGAGGCCACCGGTCCGACTCGCTTCAACACCCGTATGGTCCGATAAATTTGGGACTTAATTTACCCTTCCGTCCAACCTCAACACTTTCTTCCATGGCGACACCTTCAAGAACACCTTGTCACCCATCGCAAACTCTATGTCCTTACGCTCAAATCAAGATAGGACTTTTGTCTATTCGAGGCTTCCTTTAGTCGAGCCCTAATTAACTCAACCTTCTCCTCTGTCTCTACAACCAACTCCGGACCCAAAATCTGACGTTCCCCTAATTCTATCCAACAAGTAGGAGTACGACACTTTTGCCCGTACAATGCTTCATAGGGCGCCATCTGAATACTAGATTGGTAGTCATTGTCAGTAAGAAAATTCCACCAACGTAAAAACTCCTCCCAACTACCCCCAAATCAATGAAATATCCCTTAACATGTCCTCTAAGACCTAAATCACTCGCTAGACTCGTCCATTGGTTTGAGGATGGAATGCAGATTAAAATCCAACTGCACTCAAATACTTGATGCAACGCCTTCCAAAACCGCGACGTGAACCTAGGGTCCTTGTCTGATATGATCAATACTAGTACTCTATGTAACCTTACTACCTCTGCTATGTATAGCTTAGCCAATTTCTGCAGAGAGTAATCGACTCGTAACGGTATGAAATAAACAGACTTCGTCAAGCGATCTACAATCACCCAGACCGAATCTTTCTTAGTAGGCGTGAGAGGTAGCCCACTAAAAAAGTCTTTTATGATCCTTTCCCACTTCCACTGTGGAATCTTCATCGTCGCAACAACCATGACTGTGAATCGATGTTCTCGCTTGACCTGCCGACAAAGTTAAACACCTACTCACCAATTCAGTTACCTCATGCTTCAAGCCCGACCACCAGAACTTGTCCCGCAAATCTCGCTACATCTTGCTCCCTCTAGGGTGCATAGCGTATAGACTACCATGCGCTTCTTGTAGAATCCTATGCCTCAATTTAGGATCTTTCGGCATGCACACTCTCCCTTGGAAACATAATAGCTCTTCCTCATTCACACTAAATTTTGTTGATCCATCACTTGCTCCTACCGAAAACTTCTCCTTTAGCAACTCATCAGTCGGCTGCTTCTCCTTAACTTGACTGACCCAAGAGGGTTTCACTTGAAGCTCAGCCAATAAACTCCCATCATCGTATAAGCTAAGGTGAGCAAACATTGCTCTCAAGTCAGTGATCACCTTACGACTTAAGGCATCTGCCACCACATTAGCCTTACCCGGATGATACTTGATCGAGCAATCATAATCCTTTAACAACTCGATCCACCTCCTTTACCTTAGATTCAACTCCTTCTGAGTCTAAAGGTACTTTAAACTCTTATGATCCGTGTAAATGATAGATTTCTCCTCGTACAAATAATGCCTCCAAATTTTCAAGGCAAACACTACCACCGCCAATTCCAAATCATGGGTGGGATAATTCGACTCGTGTGGTCTTAACTGCCAAGATGCATATAGAACAACCTTTCCATCTTGCATCTACACACATCCTAATCCCATGTGTGAAGCATCACAGTAAATTACGAACTCCTTCCTAGCCTCCGACTGAATCAACACCGGAGCCACCGTTAAAATCCTCTTTAACTTCTCAAAACTCTCCTTCTACTTATCAGACCAAACAAACGAAACTTCTTTCCGTAGCAACTTAGTCAACGGTGCTGCAATCAGAGAAAATCCTTTAACAAATCTTGTGTAGTACCCGGCGAAACCAAGAAAGCTCTGAATTTTCACCACAGATCTAGGTGGCTTCTAATCCAACACCGTTCCTATGTTTCGAGGGTCTACCCTAATCCCCTCTGCTGACATAATGTGACCTAGCAAAGTAACTTCCTTAAGCCAGAATTCGTACTTGCTGAATTTGGCATAAAGCTGCTTCTCACTTAGAATCTGCAGAACCGCTCGCAGATGTGAATCATGCTCCTCTTCCAATCATGAGTAAACCAAGATGTCATCAATAAATACCACGACAAACTGATCCAAGTAGGGTTGGAACACTCGGTTCATCATATCCATAAATGCTGCTGGTGCATTAGTCAACCCAAATGGCATCACCATGAACTCGTAATGTCGATAGCGAGTCCTAAAAGCCGTCTTATAAATGTCTGCCTCCTTGACCTTGAGCTGATGGTACCCTGACCTCAAATCTATCTTTGAAAACACTGACGCCCCTTTCAGTTGATCGAACAAGTCATCAATCATTGGCAACGAATACTTATTCTTGATAGTCAACTTGTTCAGCTAACGGTAGTCAATGCACATACGCATTGAACCATCCTTCTTCTTAACAAATAACACCGGTGCTCCCCAAGGTGACACACTTGGTCGAATAAACCTTCTATCCAACAACTCCTGGATTTGTGCTTTCAATTCCACCAACTCCTTTGGCGCCATTCTATAAGGAGTAATAGATACCGGCGCTGTTCTCGGAAGAAGATCGATTCCAAGCTTCACTTCTCGATTCGGAGGTAATCTCAAAAGCTCTTCTGGGAAAACATCAGGAAATTCCTTCACCATCCTAACGTCCCCAACAGTTAGGTCCTTGGCTTCCAAAGCCCATATAAACATTAAAATTACCTTACATCCTTTTCTTACCATTCTTTCCGCTCTTAGGGCAGTCACCACATTCGACAGACAATTCCCCCTATCTCCTATCACCAACACTTCACCTCCCTCGGGGGTTCTTAACACCATACGCTTGGTTGCACAATCTAAGTTAGCTTGGTACTTCATCAACCAGTCCATGCCGAATGGTAGTGCCGCTTAACAGAAAAGATTATTCTTGAAGGCTCGATGATGCTCTATGGGCCTATCGAACTGCTTTTAAGATGCAATTAGGAATGAATCCTTATCAGTTTGTATTTGGAAATGTGTGTCATTTGCCGCTTGAATAGAAGAATAAAGCTCACTAGGCTTTGAAATAATTAAATTTGGATCTTAAGCAAGCCAGTGAAAGGAGAATGTTACAGCTTGACGATATGGAAGAGTTGAGGTTATTTTCATACGAGAATGCCAAGATGTATAAAGAAAAGACTAAGATATGGCATGACAGTTGTGTACAACCTCGTGAATTCAAAGAAGGTTAAAAAGTGTTATTATTTAATTCGAGGCTAAGGTTATTTCCTGGGAAGCTCAAGTCCTGATAGAAAGGACCTTATGCCATCTATAAAGTTTATCTATATGGAGCTATACAATTGTACGAAAATTAAGGAGGTACATTTAAAGTTAATGGTAAACTTCTCAAACACTAACAAGATGGTGAAGTTGAGCGAATTCAAACTTCATTCAATTTAATTCGTTCAATTTAATATACCGTTAATTTTTCATATTTTTACTTTTTAATAAATAGTTAGAAATTATTTTCATGAATTAGTACATTTAATTAATTCTGTCTAGCGAGATTGAAAATTAAGCGGGACCATTTGTGGCCCCTCAACCTTTCCTAGGATTTAATTAAATGTGATTTTTTGAAAAGAAATTTTCTGATTAACTTCAACATTTTTATTTTCATTTTCATCATGTTTCTAATGTTAATTTTATTTTTTTTATGTTTAATAATGGGGTCAAATTGGCCAAAGTACCAATTAGTTTATTTTATTTTAAGTAGTTCACTTTGTAAATATAGTTTGGGCTTAAGGCCTGAAATAGCAAAGAGGAGAAAATTTACCCCACATTTCCGTCCAAAGGGTTCCCAAAACCCTATTATTGCCACCACTTTCTTTTCCATCTCACCTTACTTCCCAAGCCACCCTTGTAACTAAATTTTTGCTACAAGTTTCCCCTAATTTACTACTATATAAACCTCTATTCACCACCAAAATTTTCACAACCATTCAAGCAATTAGATTAAACCCTAGCCACTTATTCTTTTTCCTCTTAGTTGTTGCACTTAAATCCCGAAGAATCTCTCCAATTTCCTTCCCTTGTCACAAAACCCTCCTTTTTTCTATCGTACGTCTTTTGCTAGAGCCTTACTATCGTCGCCGTATAGCTCTTGCTGGAGCAATCTTATCACCTGAAAGCCTTTCACCACCGCAATCCCATTACTGCCAGTAAACCTATCGCCATCGTAAACCTGTTGCTACCACCCATTGCCAATTTTTTTCCTTCTCGTTTGCCAAAATTTTGCTATTTTTCGAGAAAAATCACCATGTCTCGCAAAAGAACTAGATCTTACAAGACCTCTGTCAAAAATCCAATTATGATTCAAGATAAGGAAATGAAAGAAAGGTTTATGTAACACCCCAAACTCGGTCAATACGCTACAACCAAGTCTGGTATGCTACAGGAAAGGAAATTTGAAAAACTGATTAAATATCATGAGTTGGAAAAAACTTTGTATTTCGTTATTGTACCTTTAGAGAAAATTTAAAGTAATTGTTTAACTTGGACCAAATTACGAAGTCAGGTTTATTTGTCGAAAATCAAATTTAAAAAATTTCATTAAACTTGTCAGTTGAAAATGATGTTGCGGTTTCTTTTTTGTTAAGTAAAACTCTGATTCAATTTGTTGCTTGTTAACCATCTTTTGTTAACCATTTGAAAACCATTTGTTCAATTATATATATATATATATATATATATTATCTTAGAAAAATTCCATCTTCTATAGTTTATTAAACACGCTATATCGACATTATATCAAAACCCAAATTAAAGTTAAAGTGGCCTTATTACAACACCAAAACCCAAACTTAGTAGTGAAATTTAAAATAAAGAAGACGAAATTACTAGAAAATACTGCATGGCCACCTCGAGTCCGCCTTGACTCCAAGTCCTCAAGCTAGTGATTACCTGCAAAATTAAGCAGAGGGGTGAGTTACCGAGACTCGGTGTATAAATCCCCTTTTAAACGCAATATGGGCTTTAAGCCCACGAATGCCCATCGGCCTTAACCAACACAATACAACATATATAAACATGTATGCAATGCAACCCAGCCCAACCTAATTTTCCATCCTCTACATCACCTGAATCAGCCAAACGCCTGTGGCACCAAGCCACTGTGGTTCCAGACCACCGTGATACCAGATCACTGTGACAGAGTCACTAATAATGTGTGTGGGGCCAACCTACCATGGTACCAAACCACTGTGACAATCCTGAATAGATATATGTAGGGCCGACCCATTGTGGTATCAAACCACTAGGAAGAGTCACTGAATCATATATACGTAGTGTTAAATCACCGTGGTACCCAACCACTGAGACATAGTCATTGAATGAGATATGTGGGGCCAACCCACTATGGTACCAAACCACTGTGACAGTCCCTAAATAACACTTCCCCTTTTCATCATAACCCAAGCCTATGCACATATTAACATACTGAAATGAATGCAACATACTTTGAATATATAACGTATATTTACATTAACCTGAAAGTATCGATATAGCAGAACTTACCCGGTGTCTCCAACCTTACCCATGAGGGTATCTCGACTATCAAAAAAGTCGTTTCGACTTTTAGCCAGCATAGTTATTAACAAGAATTAATTAACCAGTAAAGTGTGAGTATACACACCTGATAACGCGTAAACTAAACTCTCTATGTCGACGCTCTCACTAGCAGGGACAACTGCTATCTGCCTAACCCAGGCAGATGTCGGCTCTCTACCACAACTCGATAAAAAATCTTGAATCACCGACATAGCACGTCTTTTATCCATGAAATAGACTTGATCAGAGGTCAGAGAAAAAGTCGATTGTCTATGAAAGAGATGTTGATTCAGGCAACCAAAACGTAAAGGAGAATACTAGCCGAGGAATCTGAGAAGATAATCCCTTACCTTGGTTATCAAGAAGTCGCACCACACGAGATTGGCTACGGTCTAAGGGAGACCCCAGTCGTCAACTGAAGAGATTCGGCTAATCACCTTATTCCAGAGCAATCACACCAAGTTGAGAGAAAGTAAAAAGGGGTTAGCTGCAACTTCATTAAGAAACGACAATAACCCTTTCGGCTATGACCCCTTATAGAACCGAGAACACAGAGAAGAGTTATAAAATCTTTCATTACCTTGAACAAACGAAATTTGATCGAAGAGGGACCTTCAGCAGTTGATAAGCACCTTGCTTTCTAAGATACGGAAAAAGCATAGCATGGAAGGAACAGATTTAGTTGATACAAGAGGAGATTCGGCTTCCATTTAGAAAGAAAGAATGAAGGGAAAGGCTATTAGAAAAAGAAGAGAAAAGAATCCTTACCTTGAATAGAGAAAAGCCAAGTGAGACCAAAGAAATTTGGCTCTAGCAATAATGTTAGAAAATACTTCCACGTGCCGCTATGGAGGAACCAAACAAGAATAACAAAAGTAAGAGTTTGGGTTTCCAACACTGGAACAAAAGAAATGCAGAGAAAAGAGAGAATGAGCAACTATGGATTCGGCCAACAAAAGAGTTAAGTTTGAGAGATGATTCGGATAGGAAAGAAAATGGTGGAGGAGAAGGAAGGTTTCGGCTTAGCAAGAGAGGAGATGATAGGAAGAGATGTTCGGCTAAGGTATAGCTAATAGGGGTAGGCTTCCAAATGAGAAAAGAGGAGTATTTGGCTATCTACGAGAGCTTTAGAGAAGAAGGAAGCAAAAGATGGAAAGAAAAGAATGAAGTGTTACTATTTTGGTAACAGAGAATGACACAAAATGACCGAATTGCAAAGAAGAGGAAAGCTTCTCTAATGGTTTTAGTTTCTTCTCTTTTACCAAAAGGCAAGACGGCACACACCCCCTTACACCCAATAACCGAAATGCTCTCCCTCCACTCTCCCCACAACCTGCCAACCACTCCATTAGCCACTAAATCCCTTGTTCAGCTCCTACTTTCACTCTCCTTAATTCATTTGAATCAGTTTGACCAATTCAAATGCCACCAACACCTCATGACTACCCATTCAAATGCCTTGACTCATTCAACACTCACCCTTGAAGAGTCCCTGCCGAATCTATCTTCCCTCCATCCTGGTGCCAAAAATAAAGTTCATAGTGAGGCTTATGGGATTCAAACTCCTTCCCTACTGCTGCTCCCTTATGACGCCACACCCCTGCACCTTAAGTGGCATATTCTTGCCACTCTACCACACTTCTTCTTCTATTAACAAACACAAAAAATTACCCTTAAGACTTGCCTTAACCAGCTCTCCCCTAAAGTGCCTAAAAACACAATTTTTACCAAGGCTCTAACTTGACCCTGAGCCTTCCCAGAACCTCCGAACACACCAAATTAACACGCGTAGAACCCCTACTTCCAGGATGTTACAGTTTAATTCCATCTTCAAAAATCAACCTATAATGCCGGAAAAAGGTTTCAATTTGGAGAGCAATGACAATTAGGTGGTTCCCCTGCCAATTCAAAAAAGCAATTAATGCCCTAAATTAATGATTTGTTCACAAAAAGAAGGTACCCCTTACTTCTAAGTCCATTAATGATTTGTTTAATCTGTCTGATGAAGAATATCAGTACTTTGCCATGATGACAAATATAAATTGGAATTTTCTTCAACAAGTGCTTAATGTTGTTACAAATCCGAGATCCCAATGGATTATTAGAAATTATGGTAGTCATTCTTGTCGAAGGGAATATCTAAAACCAGTGGCTAAGGTATGATTCTACTTTGTTCGATATAGCTTCATGCCTATCTCACATAGTTCCACCATCTCAATGGAACAAATGCTTTTGTTGTATGAAATTATGACAGAAAGCTCTATCTATGTTGGGAAAATTATTCTCAAATGGATCAAGATTGTGCTACAAAGAAGGTAGGAAGTGCCTACTTTCCATCATTGATTATTTCACTTTGCTTAAATGTAATTTGGTCAAATCAGAACAATGATTTTGGGACCACAAATATAAAGTTAAAATATTTATTTTATTTTTATTCTAATGTTTACAGCATGATTGGGTGATTGTGTGAAAATTTCGTCAAGAAATTTTATCGTTTAAATGGTCAATTTGAGAAAAATGACTAAATAGTGTAAATAGCAAAATTGATGTTCTAATAGCTAAAGGTATTAAATAGCTATTGAACATTAAATTAAAGGTCCTTATGTTGTAATTAGACCATTAATAGCATGAGTGGACAATTATGGACAACCATTATATGATTTTAATGTTTAATTAGTAAGGTTAATATTGTAATTTGGTAAATAACATTAATTAAAACAAAACAAAGTCATAATTTTTGTCCATCTTTATGCAAATAGCTGAATTTAACAAAAGAGTAAACAATTCATAGGGTTTGTAGCATTTGACCAACTCCTAGCTCAATTGTAAGTCTGTTTTTGTCCCATTTTTAATTATTTCTATGTTCTTGAGATCGTTGCAGCTAGTACTAACCAGCCTAGGGACTAATTTTAAAAAATGTTAAAGATTTTGAATGTTTCCATTGATGAATATGTGTGATTTTTTATGATTAATGATAGATTTTGAATGTTTGTTGTTAGTTAAACAAGTTTTGTAAAGTTCTTTTGAGTAAAAATGAAAAACAGGGATTTATTTGTGAAAATATGAAAATGTGTGGTTAAATGTAACACCCCAAACCCGGTCAACACACCACGACCGAATCCGGTATGTCACATGAGAAAATGATGTCTAACAACACGGGTTGTAGGTCAGATTTTGAGATATGGGGTCATTATTTAAAAACGGGTTGTTTCTAAAAACTGATTTAGAAAGATTGTGTGTCGTCTCCTATTATAAGATAGACCTTTGTTTTTGTTTAATAGCCGAAATAGTTTCAATTTAATGGCCAAAACCATTCCCCATCGAGTTTTTAAAGATACAGTGTTAACCTATTGATACTACTTGTTGGTTTTTACCCGATGGTAAAGTTTTAGAAAAACCCGGTAGTTTGTGCAAGTTCAGAAAACATTCATTTTAAGGCATGCTGTTTTGGGTAACTTAAACCAAATTTTCCATGAAAAATAAAGCAGATCAATAAACCCCAAAATAAAGTTAGTGGCCTTATTACAATTCAAAAACCAAATTGAAAGTATGTAAACCAAGGTAGTAATTTAAATCAAAACCCGAAAAATAATGAGCATGGCCACCTCGAGTCTGCCCCGGCTCTATATCTGCAATCTAAGGGTTACCTGCAAAATCACACAAAGGGGTGAGTCATCGAGACTCAGTGTGTAAACCCCCATCCCGAAAATCGAAATGCTCATACACAAATTTCATAAGTCAACATGTATGTCATGCAATCCAAAAACCTAGCCATCCGTACTCCTGTTTCTACCCCCTGTGGTCAAAACAACTGGTGGTCAAAACCACTGGTGACCGTAGTCACAAATAATATCGGTGTGGTCAAAACCACTGGTGACTGTAGTCACAATAATACTCGTGGAGCCAACCCACAGTGTGGTCAAAACAACTAATGACAATCCCGTATCAACATGTGGGGCCAACCCACGGTGGTACCAGACCACAGGGATGAGTCACAAAGATAGCAATATGTGGTACCAAACCGCTAGTGGTCAAAACCACTGAGACTTAGTCACAAAAATATATATAGAAAGCAAGGCCAACCCACTGTGTGGTCAAAACCAATAGTGACAGTCTAAATCATCCTTCCCCCCTCCTCTCATCATACCCCCTTAATGTACATACTTTTCATGGCATAAATATCATGCTTAACAATCAGAGATTACATGGCATGGCATATACAGATTTTAACAGGGCATTAACCGTTAGCCAATCAGAGTGGACTTACCTGGAGCCCTCGCTTTTTACCCACAAGAGTACCATACCGTTTCAACAGTTATTCTGGCTTTTAGCAATTACACGATATAACATCTTAACAAATGAAGTGTGTAAGAGTTACACACCTGATTACTCACAAATCGACGCTCTCTACGTTGGTACTGTCGTTAATCGACACTACCGCTATCTGACTACTACCTTGCTCCGATGGCCGTCCACACCCAGGTCGCCAATCCCGAATAGCCGACACTGCCCTCTTCTTGAACTTAGGGGCTGGGGTCTCAGATCTAACCCCTCCCAACGCTTGGTTAGCCTTCGAGTCCATAACACACCTTAGTCACTAACTCAGATTAAAGCAATGAAACGAATCATAAGAAACTAAAACCTGAAGGTAGAACCCGTTAACTCGATCAACAAGAACCCAAGGCTCTAAACGTGACTCACCACCAACGAATCCCGAAGGTTCACACCAGATAGCGTCAACACACCCCCTCCTACATTCGTGAAACATCAAATAACATAGGGTATCTGCCTTTCGGCATTTAACGTAACAAGAGATGATTAAATCCAAAATGGAAACACTTACCCCAACACTAGAGAAACCGATTAAGAGTGGTGAAGAACAGGTAACGGCAATCCACTATAACAAAAGTCGAAAGAAAAAGATATGGATGTTAGAGGAATTCGGCTTTCTTTCAAAGAATCGAGAGAAGAAAAAGAGTGAGTAAATATTTTTAGAGAGATTCAGCCAGACCCAAAAAAGAACTTACAGAATGCCGAAAATGCTCAGCTCTTGAAAAGAAAGAGATGGAAAATCATGGTACTATCTACCAAAGGATATTCGGCTATGGTGTTTGAGAGAAAAGAGAAGAAAATGCCAGAGTTTCGACAGAAGATGAGGTCTCAGAGGGTTTCGGCGTTGATGTTTATGGCAAAGAAAATGAAATGGACGTAGAGAGTGGATGGTAATGTGTGTTTCGGCCTTCCAAGAATAGAAAAATGAAAAGAGAAAGTGGAAGGTGAGATTTCGGTACTTGCTGAATTGGTTGAGAAAAGAAGAAGAACGGTAATGTACCAAGAAGATTCGGCTAAAAATTTTTTGAAAGAGAAGAAGAAGGTTTAAGAGAGCATTCAGGTTGATTGAATGAAAGAAAAGATGAATGAAGAAATAATATGAGATGAGGGTGGCTTAGTTTCGGCCAAATGCCAAAGGAAGTAAAGAAAAAGAGAAGAGAAGACGTTTAGGAGAGATTTCAGTTTTGGCACAAAATGAGAGGGAGAGAAGAGAATTCAGCTTCGGCTTCTTTGAGGGAAAAGAAAATGGGAACAACACAAAAGAAAATGGGTCAAAATGGGTTCCAAAAGTCTCCCCTCACTAGTCGAATGCCCACCCCCAAGCACATTCGGCCACCCCCCTTAAGCACCCAAAACTGAATCTAGCCCTCACCAAAATTGGACTACACATCCCTACTCCCCTCAAACACTATGTCGTCCCCCTACCCCTTTTCTCCTTGAATCTCTCTCTTCCACTCATTCAAACAATTTTGAATGAGTCCATCCTGAGCACACAACCTCCCTAGCCTTGGAGTCAAAATAATAAGCAGAAAAGGGAATTTCTGCAGCTCGAACCTAGGCTCCCTTGCTCCCCCTTGAGGCGTTACTTCACCAACCCCTAAGTTGCGCCTCCTTGCCACTCTACCTAGGCCTCTCTTGCGACACAATCCACCACCAATTACCCTTAACACCTAATGCCAGTAGCTCCCCCCTTCTAAAGCCCAAAACGCAAATTTTTGGTTTGACTCTGGCCTAGCCTTAGCTCGAGCCTAAACCCTAAAATAGTCCAAACTAACATACCTACCATACAATACACATGCAACCACATGAAATGTAAAGACCCCGTTTTAAGGATGTTACAGTTCTACCCCCCTTAAAAATAATTTTGGCCCCAAAATTACCTGGTCAAAAGAGTTGAGGGTATTACTGTCGCATCACATCCTCTGGTTCCCACGTGGCCTCCTCCGTTCCGTGATTCCGCCATAACACCTTCACTAAAGGAACTGACTTCCTATGCAAAACTTTGACATCCCAATCCAAAATCTACACTGGTTCTTTTTCAAAGGACAAATCTGGGCTCACTTCTATCTCCTCTACTGGCACAACATGCGACGAATCTGATCGATAGCGCCTAAGCATGGAAACATGAAACACGTCATGGATCTGACTCAATTCCACTAGCATCTCGAGCTAATAAGCTACTGGTCCCACACGCTTTAACACCTTATACGACCCGATGAACCTAGGGCTCAGCTTGCCCTTCCGACCAAATCTCAGCACCTTCTTCCACGGTGACACCTTTAGAAAGACCCTATCACCCACTGTGAACTCTATATCTCTTCGCTTAAGATCGGCATAAGACTTCTACCTGTCCGAAGCCTCCTTCAGATGAACCCGAATCAACTTAACCTTATCCTCTGTTTCAGCCACTAGCTCTGGACCCAACAACTGACGCTCTCACTCTGTCCAACACGTAGGGTACGACACTTCCGCCCATACAAGGTGCTTTTATACAAGGCCATCTGAATACTTGCCTGATAATTGTTGTTGTACGCGAACTCCTCCAACGGTAGATATTCTTCCCAACTACCTCTGAAGTCCAAAACACAACCCCTCAACATATCTTCTAAAATTTGGATTACCTCTCATCGTCCATCCGATCATGGATGAAACGTCAGACTAAAATCTAGCCTTGTACCCAATGCCTGGTGCAATGCTTTCTAGAATCTTGATGTGAATCAAGGATCCCTATCCGAAATAATTGATATTGGCACCCCATGCAGTCTCACTATCTCTACTACATACAATTTAGCCAACTTTTGGAGTGAGTAATCCACCCAAACCGGTTTGAAATAAGCTGATTTTGTCAGACGATCTACAATTACCCAAACTGAATCTTTCTTGCTAGGCGTAAGGGGTAGCCCAGTGATGAAATCCATCGTAATCCTTTCCCACTTCCACTGCGGAATCTTCACCGACTGCAATAGACCCAAAGGTAACTGATGTTTAGCTTTGACTTGCTGACACGTTAGACACCTACTCACGAATTTTGTTACTTATCTCTTCAGACCCGGGCACCAGAACTATTCCCACAAATCCTGGTACATCTTGCTACCTCCTAGATGTATAGCGTATGGGCTGCTATGAGCTTCCTGAAGAATCCTCTGTCTTAACTCAATGTCTTTCGGCATACAAACTTTCCCCTAGAAACACAACACTCCATCTCTGTTCAAACTATAACCTTCCAATCCATCATTCTGATGAGCGAACATTGCTCTCAAGTCCGCTACCACCTTGCGACTCAACGCGTCAGCCACTACGTTAGCCTTACCCGGATGGTATTCAATCGAACAATCGTAGTCTTTCAACAACTCGATCCACCTACGATGCCTCAAATTCAATTCCTTTTGAGTCAAGAGGTACTTCAAACTCTTGTGATCCGTGTAGACTATCGACTTCTCCCTATACAAGTAATGCCTCCAAATTTTTAGGGCGAAAACCACTGCAGCCAACTCTAGATCATGTGTCGGATAATTCACTTCGTGAGGCCTCAACTGCCGAGATGCATACGCCACTACTTTCCCTTCTTGCATCAGTACACAACCCAAACTAGTATGCGACACATCACAATAGACTGTAAACTCTTTCCCTGCTTCAGGCTAAATTAACACTGGAGCTTCTGTCAAAATCCTTTTTAACTTGTCAAAACTTTCCTGTTGCTTGTCTGACCACACAAATGGAACCCCTTTTCTTAGCAACTTGGTCAACGGCGCTGCACTGCAATCAAGGAAAACCCTTCCACAAATCTTCTATAATATCCTGCCAAACCTAGAAAACTCTGAATCTCCCCTACAGACTTAGGTGGTTTCCAGTCCAATACCGCCTCAATCTTCTAAGGATCTACCCTAATCCCCTCAGCTGACACCATATGACCTAAGAAAGTTACCTCCTTTAACCAGAAGTCACATTTACTAAACTTTACGAATAATTGCTTCTTCCTCAGAGTCTACAAAACCACACGCAGTGTGAATCATCCTCTTCATTAGATTTCGAGTACACCAATATGTCATCTATAAATACCACAACGAAGCGATCCAAATACGGCTGAAAAACCCGATTCATCATGTCCATGAATGCTGTCGGTGCGTTGGTCAACCCAAACGGCATTGCTAAGAACTCATAGTGCCCATAACAAGTGCGAAACGCAGTTTTATGAATATCGACCTCCTTTACCTTAAGTTGATGATACCCCGACCTTAGATCAATCTTAGAGAAGACTGATGCACCCTTAAGTTGATCAAAGAGATCATCTATCCTCGGTAACGGTACTTGTTCTTGATCGTCCACTTATTCAACTGTCAGTAATCTATACACATCTGCATTGCACCGTTTTTCTTCTTAACAAGAAGCACGGGCGCTCCCCAAGCTGATACATTCGATCGAATAAAACCTCGATCCAGCAACTCCTGAAGCTGTGCTTTCAGCTCCACCAACTCTTTCGGTGCCATCTTATATGGGGCAATAGACACTGCGCGGTTCCTGGTAACAAGTCTATTCCAAATTCGACCTCCCGATCTAGAGGCAGACCCGGAAGCTCTTCTAAAAATACATCGGCAAATTCCTTCACCGTTCAGACATCCCATACAGTTAATTCCTCGGCCTTCAATGCACAAACATGAACCATGAACGCCTCACGACCCTTCCTCACCATTTTCTCGGCCTTCAGAGCGGATACAACATAGGATAGATAATCTCTTCTATTACTTATCATTACTACCTCTTCACCCTCAACTGTTCTCAATACCATATGCTTAGCTGCGCAGTCTAAACTTGCTTGGTACTTCACTAACCAGCCCATCCCTAGGATCAAATCGAACTCCCTGAATGGCAATTCCATCAGGTCAGCCAAAAACACTACCCCATGAAGTTCTAGAGGTACATCCTTATAAAGTTTGTTTACTTCTACAGAGTGACCTAGAGGGCTAATTACAGTCATCTCCCTAGAAGAAATCTCAAAGGCTAAGTTCATAGTTCCCACAATACTACTGGCAACATAAGAATGCGTCGAGCCAAAATCTATCAAAGCAATATAAGGCAATCTAAAAATTAAGAACGTACCGGTTATGACATCCGGTGCGTCGCCCTTCTCTCGACACCTCACAGCATAGACCAACCCAAGCTCTCTTGCATCAGCATTCTTGGCACCTCTGCCCGGTGCTCCACGACCTCGACCAGAACCATTACCTCCCCTGGCCGGACCGCGACCCCTCTGTGGTTGCTGGCCATCCCTCTTAAATTGTGTACATCCTTGACCCTCAGAATGGATCCTAGCTGACCTCTGTGGACAATCCCTTACCCGGTGCCCCATTGACCCACACTCGAAGCACCCTCTATTTTCAGTCAAACACTCTCCCAAATGAGACTTCTCACACTGAGCACACCGTGGCGGCCACTGGGTAGTAGCAAGAGCTTAGCGACTTGACTCAAATTTCACTATATCTAGCCCTTTTCTCGAATTCACAGCAGACCCTGATGATCCAGAACTTCTCTTAATCTAACTCCGATCCTGATTCCGTCTCATCGACTGTTTCACCTCCTCCGCAATCTTGGCCTTTTCCACCAAGACTTTAAATTCTCTCTCCTACTGTGGCGTAATCAACATCCGCAACTCATCTCTCAACCTATCCTCAAACCTGACATAGCACTCATGTTCTGTAGCCACGATACCCCTAGCATAATGACTCGGTCAAAGGAATTTTGCCTCATATTCTGATACTAACTTATTCCCTTGAACCAGATTCAAGAACGCCTTCCGCTACACATCTATATAACCGGACCCGACATACTTCCTCTGATAAGCTGCCTTAAAGAAATCCCAAGTGATGTCATCAGCTGTCGCACCATCCCAAATTATGAGCCACCACTGATGAGATTCGTCACGGAGAAGAGACACTATCCCTTTCAACTTTTCCTCCATCGCAAAGTCCAAATCATCCATTATATGTTTAGTCGCCTCAAGCCAGTACTCAGCTGTATTGGGAGCCATACCAAAATGCCCCGAAACACCTCTGCTCAATTGGCTCGAAGTTGCTTAAACATAGATTTTCGAGCCCCAGTACTTCCACCTACTCTAGCTACTCTCTCCAAAACCCACAGCATCGCCTGTGACACCATGTCGTCACCACCCGTTTGATCCTGAAACTCCGCGCCCATAGTTGGCGGCGGTGGTACCTCATTCTCTGACCCATGGCCAGACCCTACCAGTTCTGACATAGCCATCCTACCTCTACCACGTCCGCGTGCATTATGCCCACATCCTCGAGCGCTCATGACTACCGTTCACGTTTAATCTGATTTAAGAATTTTATGCCTTAGTTTTCGTCCACTGTTTTTACAGCACAATTTTATGAATAACTTAGTGTTGTTCTCAGAATCCATACAATCCTATGGGCTTCAGCCTCTAAAGGGATTCCTATTACTAGCATCCATAACACAACTATTTAAACCATGCAATCAATAGTTAGGGGACTTCTTCATTGCGGATAGGTGCCGAGACTCAAAAGCCATGCCACCCAAAACATGTATTTTCCTTCAAAGTTATTTCACAAAACCCTTTATTGAAAATGTTTTAGGCCTCGCCCACAAATGAAATGTTGAACTGAGCTCAAACACCCCACACTTGGCCCACGAGCCTGAACCGGATCTGGTTTGTTCCTTAAGTTAATCGATTTTCAAGTTTACTTAGACAAAATTTGTATAATTTATGGAAAATGTTGTTGTGGATTGGGCTCGATTGGGAACCCATTTAATCTATTTGAAAATCAAATTTTATTAAGGTGACAAAATAATCTTTAAGGTTTATTAAAAAAATATATCTTAAACTTTAGTCTTAAATAGTTCGAACGTAATAGTTAAGGGAAAAGCAAAATAAGAAAAATCCACTAGGCCTTGTGGCCTTATTACATCAAGTAAAACCCAAAAATAAAATTAAAGGTACTAAAAAGAAATAAAGTCCAAATTAAATAAAATCTTCAAATGAAGCATGGCCACCTCAAGGTCTACCGTCCTCGGCCACATTCATCACCGAAAAAAAAGTCCCACAATGGGGTGAGTCAATGAGACTCAATGTGTACACAATACTAACATTCAACAGATCAAGCATACATGTTCATATTCATATAAAATGATGATGCAACCCAAGCCCAAGCCTATTTGACCATCCGCTACACACCACCCACCGCCACCACACCGTGGGACTACTAAGTCAACCCTCCATCCGCTACACACCATCGAAGGCGATCATCATAATGACGTGTTCATCGCCCATATAATTTGTGTCATTAGACACCATATTCAAATAATGTAACCGGTTACCAAATTCGATAATGTAACCGAGTTACCATATTCAAATTTTGTGACCGTAGTCACCATATTCCATTAATTGAGACCAAGTCAACACCTTCTTCCCTTTCACATAGATCCCGAATGCCCCATAAATTTTATATCATGCATAACATACTTAATTCTCATTCATGTTACTATTCATATGTTCAAAATATATCATATTCAGTAATCCTATCGTAAGTAGGAAACGACTGGTACTCTTACCACATCGTGGTACTTAGCCACATTCATATTCTTATGCATATTCATATATTAAAATAATTGCCATATGATATATCGAAGTTAGTGTGCGTACACACCTGATCCGCTTAATAGGTTCCTTGAGATCTCAAAAATCTTGATCTAACTTTAGATCTGTTAATTCCTATATTCGGCCCATCATATAAAACACATTAATAACCTTTTCGCTTTTAAAACCAAATCCTAATAGGAATGGTATTACTAATACTTACCTTGCTTGCCGATTTGATTGATCAAGTTCCAAAAATTGCTAGTATCCCTTTTCCTTGAAATCGGCTAACACTAAATCATGTAACCATGTGAGTTTTTAGCTTTTGAAATAATGAAAAATAATTCCAAATATCAAAAATAAGCCTTGGCCGAATATCACTTACCATACAAATTCCAAATCTGAAGAGGATTCCTTTATATGCCTGTCGAAATCCCTATAACTTCATGTTAGATTAAATCTAACTTTGAAAACATGAATCATAACCCTTAACCGAATATTCATACATCTTACCTTAGATCCTCAGATTTCCCGAAAGATTTCCCCTTGTATTCGATAGTTGTAAAAGATCCCGAGAGATCCTTGCAGATTCTACCATGAACAAGAATAGGATTAGACCCTTCTCTTTCGCAAAATAGAAAAGAAAAGGATTTGAATAATGCTTAACCTTACCTTTAATGCCTTTAATCGCTTGCTTCCTTGCCTAGAGTCATAGAGATTCGGCTATGGAGTTTTAATCGAGATCAAAAGAAAAGGTTTTGGCTTGACGATGAAGAAAAGAGAAGAAGAAAAGATGAAAAGAAAATTCGAGAGGAGTTTTGCTATGGAATTTTCAAAAGCCTAGAAAAGATGAGAGAATAGCCTAAATTCTCCTCCTTCAACCGAAATTGCTAGGCCAAGAGTCCTTGACTTGGCCACCAATCTTCCTTGTGATAATATTATCTCTTTTATTTAAAATAAAAGCCTTTAATACATCAATTATCTCCTCAAATAATCCAATTAAAGAAAATCCTTTATTTATCACTTATTATTCACATATTTATGCAAATAAAACACTTCCTTTTCTAGAAACCAAGGTCATTCCACCTCAAATTTCTAGAAGCAAAAATAAAACTTATTTATTTGCTTTTCAAGTGACTCGAACTCGTGCCTATTTCCCTGCATGTGACGCCATTTCCATAGGCCCTAAGTCCACTTTTCCAAGCCTGTTTGTGTGTCAAAATTCTCCAACTTTTTCTTTTAAGGCCCTCTTGCCCTTATTTCCTATTTTGAACTTTGAAATTTGATATTCCTACATCATTTCTAAGTTTCCTAAAATTTTCGATCGGCTCAGAACTTGCCATTTTCTTACATTTCCAAGTTTCGAAATGTTTACTTTCCATTTTGAATCATTTCCAAAATGTTCGTGTTTCCAAAATGTTCGTTTCATTTTCATTTCCATTTCCATTTCCATTTCTAGGTTTCCAAAAGTATCAAAAATTTATTCATAGTACCGAGACTTGACATTTCAGACATTTAAACCGAAAATGCATAGACCCTTTTCGTGATGTTACGCTTCTACCCCTTAAACAAAATTTCGTCCCCAAATTTCCTAACTAAAATAGTTGAGGGTATTGTCGTCGCATGGTCTCTTCCGACTCCCACGAAGCTTCTTCCGATCCATGATTGTGCCATAACACTTTGACTAGAGGCACCGCCTTCCTTCGTAGTACTTTCACATCTCGCTCCAAAATCAATCGATTCTTCCTCATAGGATAAGTCTGGCCTTAGCTCCACTTCTTCAACAGATACCACATGCGACGGATCCGATCGGTATAGACGTAGCATGGATACATGAAATACGTCGTGCATCTGCTGTAATTCTGGTGGCAACTCTAATTGGTATGCCATCGCCCAACTCGCTTCAAGACTCGATAAGGCCCTATAAACCTTGGGCTTAACTTCCCTTTTCGACCGAACCTCATTACCTTCTTCCAAGGCGAGACTTTCAGGAATACTTGGTCTCCCACTTCACACTCTATTTCCTTTCGCTTAAGGTCTGCGTACAACTTCGCCTATCGAGGCTTCCTTCAACCGCGTCTCAATTAACTCAACCTTCTCTTCATTTTCTCGCCACTAATTACGGACCCAAAACTCTGCTGCTTCTCCTAACTCGGTCCAACAAGTAGGTGTTCTACACTTCCTTCCATACAATGCTTCAGATGGTGCCATCCGAATGCTAGCTTGATAGTCGTTGTTGTAGGCGAACTCACTAAAGGCAAGTAATTTTCCCAACTTCCTCGAAATCCATTACACGCCTCTCAACATATCCTCCAACACTTGTATAACCTGTTCAGACTGCCCGTCTGATTGTGGATGAAAAGATGTAGTGAAGTCTTAGTGCCTAAAGCTTGATGAAGTGCCTTCCAAAATCGAGAGGTAAACCTTGGGTCTTTATCAGAGATGATCGACTTTGGTACTCCATGCAACCTCACAATCTCCGCCACATATAACTTGGCCAACTTCTGAAGGGAATAATCAACTCTTATTGGGATAAAGTGCGGGATTTGGTCAAACGGTCCACTATCACCCATACCGAGTCCTTCTTGGTAGGCGTAAGGGAAGCCCACTAACGAAGTCCATGGTAATTCTCTCCCACTTCCATTGGGGAACTTCTATTGGTTGAAGCAACTCGATGGGACTTGGTGTTCACTTTAACTTGGTGTTCAAATTTTAACTTGTCGACACATCAAACATTTCCCCACAAATTCGCCACTTCTCGCTTGAGTCGCACCACCAAAACTATTCCCTTAAATCCCTATATAACTTAGTGCCTCCGGGATGCATAGCATAAGGGCTACTACGCGCCTCCCGAAGAATCCTCTGTCTCAACTCCTTATC
The DNA here is from genome assembly GCA_025506655.1 of Gossypium rotundifolium. Lineage (NCBI taxonomy): Eukaryota > Viridiplantae > Streptophyta > Magnoliopsida > Malvales > Malvaceae > Gossypium > Gossypium rotundifolium. Next base: position 152,094,153 of record CP106734.1, on the reverse strand, counting down.
CCTCGGTATACAGGACCTTTTCTTTGTAGCACAATACTCCTTCATCATTGACGCCATAGTCCTTTAATCCTCCTTGCGATATTTGCTATAACTTAGTACTTAAGTCCTTATCAGCCAACTGTCCCTCTTTCACCTTCTTCAGCCATGTGGGCTTGACTTGTAACTCTGCCAATAGGCTTCCATCATCATACAGACTTAAATGAGCGAATAAAGCCCGTAGATCCGACACCACCTTTCTACTCAGGGCATTGGCTACCACATTCGCCTTGCCGGATGATATTCTATCGAACAATCGTAATCCTTCAAAGAATTCCACCCACCTTCACGCCTCAAGTTCAACTCCTTCGAGTCAATAAATACTTAAGGCTCTTGTGGTCTCAGATAGATAACCGACCTTTCTCCAAAAAGGTAGTGCCTCCAAACCTTAAGGGCGAAAACCACATTGCTAGCTCTAAATCATGGGTTGGGTAGTTAACATCATGCGGCCTTAACTGCCGAGACGGATAAGCGACCACTTTACCCTCTTGCATTAGTACACAACCTAACCCCGTATGCGAAGCATCACAGTACACCACAAAATCTTTTCCTGCCTCTGGCTGAATTAACACTGGAGCTTCCGTCAACACCCTTTTAAGCTTTTTAAAGCTATCCTGCTGCTTATTAGTCCATTCGAATGGTACTTCCTTCCTTAGAAACTTTGTTAAAGGCGCAGCTATTGACGAGAATCCTTCCACAAACCTTCTGTAATAGCCTACAAAGCCTAAGAAACTTCATATCTCAGCCACGGACCTAGGTGGTTTCCAATCCAACACTACTTCGATCTTCTTAGGATCCACTCTTATTCCTTCTGCGGATACCACATGTCCTAGGAATGCCACCTCCTTAAGCCAAAATTCGCACTTGCTGAATTTGGCATAAAGCTTCTTCTCCCTTAACACTTCCAACACAACTCGGAGATGCTTATCATGCTCCTCTTCCGACTTCGAGTACACCAAAATATCGCCGATGAACACAACGACAAACCTATCCAAGTAGGGTTGGAAAACCCGATTCATCATGTCCATGAATACGGCCGAGCGCTCACAACCCAAATGGCATCACCACGAACTCAAAATGGTCGTATCTTGTCCTAAAAGCGGTCTTATGGATATTAGCCTCCATCACCTTCAACTGATGATATCCCGACCTTAAGTCGATCTTTAAAAATACTGCGGCCCCCTTCAGCTGATCGAACAAGTCATCGATCCTTGGTAAAGGATACTTATTCTTAATGCTCAGCTTATTCAACTGATGGTAGTCTATGCACATACACATAGTTCCGTCCTTCTTCTTCACAAATAAGACTGGTGCTCCCCACGGAGACACATTGGGTCAGATGAACCCATGATCCAACAGTTCTTGGATCTGAGCCTTGAGCTCCACTAACTCCTTTGGCGCCATTCAGTATGGAGCGATTGATATAGGAGCTATTCCCGGTAGCAAATCTATCCCAAATTCCACCTCCCTATCTGGGGGTATTCCTGGTAATTCCTCTGGAAATACATCCACGAAGTCCCTTACCGTCCTAACTCCATTAATACCTTCTTCCTTCCTACTTATCGTACTAATGAAGGCTAAGAATGCCTTACACCCCTTATTAATCATCTTCTCGGCCTTCAGTGTCGAAACCACGTTAGACAAGTAGTTCCTCCTTTCTCCGTCGTGGCTACCACTTTATCTTCCCGGTTCTTAGTTCCATCCGCTTAGTCAGATAATCCAACACGGCTAGGTGTTCTACTAGCCAATCCATTCCGAGTATAAGTTTAAATTCTTCAAGGGTAACTCCATTAAATCGCTCGAAAGTTCACTCCTCAATTTCTAAGGGCACATTTCAAAGATCTTGTCTACCACAATAGTTTGGCCTAATGGGCTTACTATAGTCATCCGCTCATCGAAAGTTCGTAGTCTAGGCCTAGTGTTTCCACTACACTACATGCAACATAGGAATGGGTCGAGCCCACATCAATCGAGTAAGATAGGGTTTGTCAAAAATAAAGAACGCATCAGTTATTACATCCGATCGCCACCATCTTCCCTCGGTGAACCGCATAAACTAAACCCAGCTTGCCTTGCATCAGCATTAGTAGTACCTCGACCTTCGTGTTCCACGGCCTCTGCCAAGACCACTACCTCTAAGCACTGCACCACTACCTCTTACATTCGAACCACGACCCGTTGAGGTCATTGTCGCTCTACCACCAAGCTAGTATTCGAATCGCCATTGGCTCTCATCCGTTACTTGGGACAATCCTTAAGCATATGGTCCTTGGACCCACACTTGAAACATCCTCCCATCTTTCTCCAACACTCTCCCAAGTGCTTCTTTCCACAATGCTCACAAGGGCGACATCGCCGTACCGCATCAAATTGTTGATTTTGTGGCCCGTCAACCCTAGGCCTCTTGTGACCCTTTCTAGATGGCCCAAATCCTCTTTTGGCCTTATTCCTATCCACATCGCTTGGTAGCGCCCTTAATCCCCTCGCCACCTTGGCCTTTTCCACCAAAGTAGGAATTCCGCTCCGATGCGGTGCTATCAATAGTCTCAGATCGTCCTCATCAGTCCTTAAATGGACATAGCGTTCATGCTCGATTGCCACTACCCTCGAGCATAGCGGCTCAACCTCGTGAATTCCGCTCATATTCTACGACGCACTTACTCCCTTGTACCAACCCTAGAAATGCCTTCCTTTGTTCATCTCAGATACCGGTTCCTACATACTTCTTCCAAATGCCTCTAACATACTCCCGTGTCAAATTTTCACCGTGGTACCATCCCGACAGCTTAACCACCATCGATACGCTTCATCGCAGAATAACGCCACCATCCCTTTCAACTTCTCCTCGGGGTCAAGTCTAGCTCATCCATGATGCTCCATTGCTTCCAACCAAGACTCAACAGACTGGTGCCACACTAAATACTCCTTGAAACATTTCGCCCATTAGCTCGAGCCATTCGTGTGCAATTTCGATTTCCCCATTTCCTCCTGCACCACCACCAATTCCAAAACTCGCAAGACAAATGACTTACGACACAAAGATCTTCCCGCCTAAGCTTGCTACTCAACATTAATAAATTGGGGGTGGTGGTGGCGGTATTTCATTATCGCACTTCGACCCGATCGGACGGGTTCGACACGACCATCCTTCTTATACCTTGTCCATGGTGACCACGCCCTCTAGAGCTCATTTCCTAGCGTCGAGATCCGATTAAGGAATTTTCGGATTAGTCATTGTTCCACTTATTTACCAAATGAAGGAGTTTTATGAAAAGGGATTTAAGAGTGGTTCTTTCATATTCATACAAACACATAGTCTTTTCCATTCATTCATTCATCCATCGGACAAGTATGAACTTTCGCTCATTCGAGAAACGTTGTAGTTTTTGTTGTTGTTGTTTTCCACTACCTAGGGGTATTTTCGTAATTTTGTCCTACAGGGGCATTTTCGTAATTTTTCAGAAGAAAAATGTTCCTTGGTGTTTTTGTCAAAAATTATTTTGAAAATTTCAAAGTCTCGAGGTAATTTTAAAATTCGGGGGTATTTCGGTAATTTTTAACCTCAGGGGTATTTTGGTAATTTTTCACAAATCAAGGTAAATTTGTAAATTTAATAAATTAGGGGTATTTCAAAAGTTGTAAAACTTTGAGGGTTCTTTTCAAAATTGTTCCTTCAAAAATGGGGATGTTGCAAAAATTTTAGAAATCAGGGTCATTTTGGTAATTTTGTAAGTTATGGGCAATTTTGTAATTTTCCAAAATCAAGGTATTTTGATATTTTACAAATTAGGGTTTTTGAATGTTTATAAAATAATGAAATTTTGGTAAAGCTATTGAGTAGTTGAACATTTTATAAACCAATGGCATTTTGGTAATTTTACCACCAAGGGCATTTTTGTAATTTTCGCAAATCAAGAGTTTTTCGTAAAATGTTGTAAAATAATTTTCTCGATTTAAAAGAAAGTTTTAAAAGTTTGAAAAACTAGGGTTTATTGTTTTGTTCTCTCTTCTTTTTTTTTTAAACATGGCTAGTTCCTTTCGGGTTTTAGTCATTATGTTTAGCCTATGACCGATCCCTCTTGGTCGAGGTGAACCAAAGCTACGCACTGTGCGGGATTCGTGTGGAGAGGAGGTGAGTCACGTGGATGGTTAAATACCAAGCTCCCACCAAATCATTCCTAGACATGCACACAGAGGTTGCCACACCACCGAGCCCTCCGAGTTAGGGTGAACCGGCTACGCACTGTGTAGGATTCCTACAAAGAGGAGGTGAGTCACTAGGACTTCTTAAATACTGTGCTTTTTCTGATCCAATCCTAGACATGCGTCTGGGGTTACCACACCCTAGCTCAAAGGACTTAGCCATAGGTTTGTTTAGTGCATTAAGTCTTATGTATTTGTGTTTGAGTAGACTAGTCCTAGGTTCAAGTTCATATCATTATATTCTACGCTCCATGCCTTTTCTACCCTTATACAGCTTCATAATTTCACGTAATCACACATAGAGTTAGGGTACTTACCGGTGGATCATGGGTCGAGACTTAGGTGCCATGCCGAAAAACCTACTTAAAAAAATGTACTTGGCTCGATTTGAAAACGTTTTGGGCCTTAGCCCACGTGTCGAGAGTTTAAAACTGGCTCGATACCAAGTTGAAACACCCCACACCCACATTTCACGAGCCCGAATCGGATCTGGTTTGTTCCTTGTTAACCGATTTTCAAGTTCTTTGTTACTTAGACAAAATTTGTATAATTTATGAAAAATGTTGTTGTGGATTGGGCTCAGATTGGGAACCCATTTAATGTATTTGAAAATCAAATTTTATTAAGGTGACAAAATAATCTTTAAGGTTTATTAAAAAATATATCTTAAACTTTAGTCTTAAATAGTTCGCAACATAATAGTTAAGGGTAAAGCAAAATAAAAAAATCCACTGGCCTTATGGCCTTATTACATCAAGTAAAACCCAAAATAAAATTAAAGGTACTAAAAAGAAATAAAGTCCAAATTAAATAAAATCTTCAAATGAAGCATGGCCACCTCAAGGTCTACCGTCCCGGCCACCACTTGCTCATCACCGAAAAAAAAGTCCCACAATGGGGTGAGTCAATAGACTCAATGTGTACACAATACTAACATTCAACAGATCAAGTATACATGTTCATATTCATATAAAATGATGATGCAACCCAAGCCCAAGCCTATTTGACCATCCGCTACACACCACCGCACCTAAATAAATACACCGTGGGACTACTAAGTCAACCCTTCATCCGCTACACACCATCAAGGCGGTCCTCGCAGTCAACGTGCTCATCGCCCATATAATTTGTGTCATTAGACACCATATTCAAATAATGTAACCGGTTACCAAATTCGATAATGTAACCGAGTTACCATATTCAAATTTTGTGACCGTAGTCACCATATTCCATTGGTGACACCAAGTCAACACCTTCTTCCCTTTCACATAGATCCCGAATGCCCCATAATTTTATATCATGCATAACATACTTAATTCTCATTCATGTTACTATTTATATGTTCAAAATATATCATATTCGTAATCCTATCGGAAGTAGGAAACGTACCTGGGTACTCTTACCACATCTGTGGTACTTAGCCACATTCATATTCTTATGCCTATTCATATATTAAAATAATTGCCATATGATATATCGAAGTTAGTGTGCGTGACACACCGATCCGCTTAATAGGTTCCTTGAGATCTCGAAAATCCCGATCTAATTTTAGATCTGTTAATTCCTATATTCGGCCCATCATATAAAACACATTAATAACCATTTCGCTTTTAAAACCAAATCCTAATAGGAATGGTATTACTAATACTTACCTTGCTTGCCGATTTGATTGATCAAGTTCCAAAAATTGCTAGTATCCCTTTTCCTTGAAATCGGCTAACACTAAATCATGTAACCATGTGAGTTTCGCTTTTGAAATAATGAAAAATAATTCCAAATATCAAAAATAAGCCTTGGCAAATATCACTTACCATACAAATTCCAAATCAAGAGGATTCCTTTATATGCCCGTCGAAATCCCTATAACTACATGTTAGATTAAATCTAACTTTGAAAACATGAATCATAACCCTTAACCGAATATTCATACATCTTACCTTAGATCCTCGATTTCCAAAGATTCCCCTTATATTCGACAGTTGTAAAAGATCCCGAGAGATCCTTGCAGATTCTACCATGAACAAGAATAGGATTAGACCCTTCTCTTTCGGCAAAATAGAAAAGAAAAGGATTTGAATAATGCTTAACCTTACCTTTAATGCCTTTAATCGATTGCTTCCTTGCCTAGAGTCACGAGATTCTGGCTATGGAGTTTTAATCGAGATCAAAAGAAAAGGTTTTGGCTTGATGATGAAGAAAAGAGAAGAAGAAAAGATGAAAAGAAAATTCAGCAGACGGAGTTTTGCTATGGAATTTTTGGCAAAGCCTAGAAAAGATGAGAGAATAGCCTAAATTCTCCTCCTTTAACCGAAATTGCTAGGCCAAGAGTCCTTGACTTGGCCACCAATCTTCCTTGTGATAATATTATCTCTTTTATTTAAAATAAAAGCCTTTAATCCATCAATTATCTCCTCAAATAATCCAATTAAAGAAAATCATTTATTTTTCACTTATTATTCACATATTTATGCAAATAAAACACCTCCTTTTCTAGAAACCAGTGCCGTCCACCTCAGCCTTCTAGAAGCAAAAATAAAACTTATTTATTTGCTTTTCAAGTGACTCGAACTCAGGCCTATTTCCCCTGCATGTGACGCCATTTCCATAAGCCCTAAGTGGCATCTTCAGGCCACTTTTCCAAGCCTGTTTGTGTGTCAAAATTCTCCAACTTTTTCTTTTAATGCCCTCTTGCCCTTATTTCCTATTTTGAACTTTAAAATTTGACATTCTGCATCATTTCTAAGTTTCCTAAAATTTTGATCGGCTCAGAACTTGCCATTTTCTTACATTTCCAAGTTTCCAGAAATGTTTACTTTCCATTTTTGAATCATTTCCAAAAATGTTCAGGTTTCCAAAAATGTTCGTTTCCATTTTCATTACCATTTCCATTTCTAGGTTTCCAAAAGTATCAAAAATTTATTCATAGTACCTGAGACTTGACATTTTGTACAATTAAACTGAAAATGCATAGACCCTTTTCAGGATGTTACAGGCTTTGATACCAAAATTGTAACACCCCAAACCCGGTCAACACACCACGACCGAATTTGGTATGTCACATGAGAAAATGATGTCTAACAACACGGGTTGTAGGTCAGATTTTAAGATATGGGGGTCATTATTTAAAAACGGGTGGTTTTTAAAAACTGATTTAGAAAGATTGTGTGTCGTCTCCTATTATAAGATAGCCCTTCATTTTTGTTTAATAGCTGAAATAGTTCAATTTAATTGCAAAAACCACTCCCTATTGAGTTTTTAAAGATACCATGTTAACCTATTGATACTACTTGTTGGTTTTTACCCGATGGTAAAGTTTTAGAAAAACCCGGTAGTTTGTGCAAGATCAGAAAACATTCATTTTAGGGCATGTTGTTTTGGGTAACTTATTCCAATTTTTTTGTGAAAAATAAAGCATATCAATAAACCCCAAAATAAAGTTAGTGGCCTTATTACAATTCAAAAACCAAATTGAAAGTATGTAAACCAAGGTAGTAATTTAAATTAAAAACCAAAAAACAATAAGCATGGCCACCTTGAGTCCGCCCCGGCTCCATATCCGCAATCTAAGGGTTACCTGCAAAATCACACAAAGGGGTAAGTTATCGAGACTCAGTGTGTAAACCCCCCATCCTGAAAACCGCAATGATCATACACAAATTTCATAAGTCAACATGTAAGTCATGCAATCCAAAAACCTAGCCATCCGTACTTCTATTTCTACCCCGTGTGGTCAAAACCACTGGTGGTCAAAACCACTAGTAGCCATAGTCACAAATAATATTGGTGTGGTCAAAACCACTAGTGACTGTAGTCACAATAATACTCGTAGGGCCCACCCACGGTGGTACTAGACCATAAGGACGAGTCACAAAGATAGCAATATGTGGTACCAAACCACTAGTGGTCAAAACCACTGAGACTTAGTCACAAAAATATATACAGAAAGCGGGGCCAACCTACTATGTGGTCAAAACCACTGGTGATAGTCTAAATCATCCTTCCCCTCCTCTCATCATACCCCCTTAATGTACATACTTTTCATGGCATAAATATCATGCTTAACAGCCAGAGATTACATGGCATGTCATATACAGATTTTAAAAGGGCATTTAACGTTAGCCAATCAGTGTGGGCTTACCTGGAGTCCTCACTTTTTACCCACAAGAGTACCATACCGTTTCAATAGTTATTCCAACTTTTAGCAATTACACGATATAACATATTAACAAATAAAGTGTGTAAGGGTTACACACCTAATTATTTGCAAAATGATGCTCTCTACGTCGGTACTGTCGTTAATTGACACTACCGCTATTTGACTACTGCCTTGCTCCGATGGCCGTCCACACCCAGGTGGCCAATCCTGAACAGTCGACACTGCCCTCTTCATGAACTTAGGGGCTGGGGTCTCAGATCTAACCCCTCCCAACGCTTGGTTAGCCTTCGAGTCCATAACACACCTTAGTCACTAGCTCAGATTAAAGTAGTGAAATGAATCGTAAGAAACAAAAACCTGAAGTTAGAACCCCTTACCTAGATCGACAAGAACCCAAGCCTCTAAATGTGACTCACCACCAACGAATCCCGAAGGTTCACACCAGATAGCATGAACACACCCCCTCTTGTATTCGGCCAAACATCAAATAACATAGGGTATCTGCCTTTCGGCATTTAAGGCAACAAGAGATGATTGAATCCAAAATGGAAACACTTACCCCAACACTAGAGAAACTGATTGGGAGTGGTGAAGAATAGGTAACGGTAATCCACTAGAATAAAAGCCGAAAGAAAAAGATATGGATGTTAGAGAAATTCGGCTTTCTTTCAAAGAACCGAGAGAAGAAAAAGAGTGAGTAAATGTTTTTAGAGAGATTCGGCCAGACTCAAAAAAGAACTTATCGATTGCCAGAAATGCTCTGTTCTTGAAAAGAAAGAGATGGAGAAGCAAGGTACTATCTACCAAAGGAGATTCGGCTATTGTGTTTGAGAGAAAGGAGAAGAAAATGCCAGAGTTTCGGTAGAAGATGAGGCCTTAGAGGGTTTCGGCTTTGATGTTTATGGCAAAGAAAATGAAATAGAAGTAGAGAGTGGATGGTAATGTGAGTTTCGGCCTACAAGAATAGAAAAATGAAAAGAGAAAGTGCAAGGTAAGATTTCAACACTTGCTGAAATGGTTGAGAAAAAAAGAAGAATGGTAATGTACCAAGAAGATTCGACTAAAAACGATTTAGAAGATAAGAAGAAGGTTTAAGAGAGCATTCAGGTTGAGTGAATGAAAGAAAAGATGAATGAAGAAATAATATGAGATGAGGGTGGATTAGTTTCGGCCAAATACCAAAGGAAGTAAAGAAAAAGAGAAGAGAAGACGTTTAGGAGAGATTTTGATTTTGGCACAAAATGAGAGGGAGAGAAGAGAATTCGGCTTTGGCTTCTTTGAGGGAAAATAAAATGGGAACAACACAACCGAAAATGGGACAAAATGGGTTCCAAAAGTCTCCCCTCACTAGCCGAATGCCCACCCCCAGGCACATTCGGCCACCCCCTTAAGCACCCAAAATAGAATCCACCCCTCACCAAAATTTGACTACCCATCCCTACTCCCCTCAAACACTATGCCGTCCCCCCTTTTCTACTTGAATCTCTCTCTTCCACTCATTCAAACAAATTTGAATGGCTCCAACACCTAAAATCTCTCCCATCCACACATTCAAATTTATTGACCCCTTCAACACTCATCCACCAGAGTCCATCCTGAGCACACTACCTCCCTAGCCTTGGCGTCAAAATAATAAGTAGAAAAGGGAATTTCTGCAGCTCAAACCTAGGCTCCCTTTCTCCCCCTTGAGGCGTTACTTCACTAACCCCTAAGTGGTGCCTCCTTGTCGCTCTACCAAGGCCTCTCTTGCGACACAATCCACCACCAATTACCCTTAACACCTAATGCCAGTAGCTACCCCTTCTAAAGCCCAAAACGCATATTTTTGCTCTGACTCTAGCCTATCCCTAGCTTGAGCCTAGACCCTAAAATAGTCCAAACTAACATACCTACCATACAATACACATGCAACCACACGAAATGCAAAGACCCTGTTTTAAGGATGTTACATTAAATGTGTGAATTAATAAAAAATATGGGCTACCAAGGGCCTTATGGTAATTCGACTAAGCATGGGTGTTGTGAAATTTGCATGAATTTGTGATTTTGTGTATTGAGGGCTAAATTGTAAAAATGTGAAACTTTAGGAGCAAAAGTGTAAATGTGCCTAAATGTGTGTTTTGGACTTAATTGAATAAATTAGTGATTGAATAAGTTAAATTTGATATTATATACATCAAGAAAGCATAATATAAACATAGATCGAAGAAAGAATAAGATATTGGATTAGTTAATCGTGTTGCCGTTTTCACATCCGAGGTAAGTTCGTATGTAATAAACATTGTTACAATTATTCTTTAAATGCTTTGATATTGCATAAATTTTGCATATGAGATTATAGTTATGTTTGACGACGTTTCGGATATATATGGCACTTAGTGTGCGATTCAAAATAGCTTCGGCTATATATGGCACTTAGTGTGCGATATTAAAATAGCTTCGGCTATGTATTGGCACTCAATGTGTGAGATATTGAGTATTAGATGGTTGTCTGAATAGGTATGAATTTGTTATGAATTTGTACATGTATGTACATGGAAAGTATGAGCTTTAAATATAAGAAGTTATGAATTTGTATATAAGCATATGAGTAAGTATGAGGAAGGTTTGTTTGTTACCATGAATTATATGTTGACTAATTCAAATTGATGAATTGTGTATTATGAATTGTTGATTTTACTTCATACAAGCTTACTAAGCTTTATGGCTTACTTTGTTTATTTTTCCTGTGTTATATAGTGAATTCAAAGCTAGCTCGGACTCGGGGATCGTCAGAGACATCGTCATACTATCCAACCGTCACTTTGGTACTTTTGAATTTATTGTTTGGTCATATGGCATATGTAGGGACTTTGAGTCATTTTCGTTATGTTTTGGTAATGACATTAGCCATATGAAATGGCATTGTAAATGTTTATGTTTGGCATATATATATAGCTATGTTTGATGGATTATTTTTGTATATTGAATAATGTAAATATATGTATGATTAAGTCTTGTAAATTGAGTTGGTTTATCGTTTTGTGATTATTGGTGATAATAGGTACTATTAATGGTAAATTGATGATTTGAGAAAACAAGAATTGGTATGAATTTAGATAGCATATTGAGGTACTTAGGTGCCTTGAATTGGTTAATATTGAAATGGTAAGATTTAGGCTTGAATTGGTTGTTTTGGATTGCATATTATGCTATGGTTTGGTATCATTTGGCTAGGTGAAGATGTGTACCAAATGGGGTGGAAAAATGGCTTGGTAAGTAGCCTATTTTTGTCCATATGGGCAGAGACACAGGCGTGTGTCTGAGCCGTGTGTGACACACGGTCATGTTCCATGGCCGTGTGTCCCTTGGTGTTGAAATTAAAATAAAGTCAGTATTCTCCACACAGTCTCACACACGGGCGTGTGATCAGTTGTATGGTATAAGTTAGTATACCCCCTAATTTGCACAATGCCTAGCACATGGGTGTGTAACTTGGCCGTGTTGAATAAGTCAGTATACCCTACAGATTTGGCATAGCCTAGCACATGGCCTAGCACACAGGCATGTGTGGCCATTTCGAAGGGCATACGGGCTAGACACATGGGCATTTGGTTGGCCGTGTTACCCAAGTCAGTAACCTCACTTATTTGGACACGAGGTAGGACACGGGCCTGGGACACAGCCATGTGCTTCCATTTCAACTGTTCACACGGCTTGTGACACGGGCGTGTCTGGTGACCGTCTGTCTGGTCACACGAGTGTATGTCCGCTGTTTGAGAAAATTCTTGCTAAGTGTTGAAAAATTCCCGAGTTATTAGTTTAGTCCTGAACCACTCTCAATGCATGTTTAAGGCCTCGTAGGCTTGTTTAAGGGACACTATGATTAATTATGATTAATTTGTATTTGAATTGATAAATTATATATAAAATGAAGGTTTAATACTGTTGTAAGTCTAGTAATACTCCATAACCCAATTCTGACGGTGAATACGGGTGAGTGGTGTTACATTAAAGGCCAAAGTTAAATCAAAAGCAAACTTGAATGGCCAAAATGTTAAAGGTTGCATCACAGCCAATGATATTGAAAGGTTAGTGGAGAATTTTCATAAGCTGAACCTAATTCAACTGATTGAACCAACTGAATCAAAAACTGATGATTTGTTCAATAAATCTAAATCAGAAACTGACTCGATTGAGGAGACAGAAGAAGCAGAATCTGAAGAGGAACCAAACAACCTTGGACCGAAGGTGGAACCTAATATTGTTGACCAAGTAGAGCTAAGTTTTAGTCTTGAGTTGACCATGTTAATGTAACAACCCTTACCCATGTTCGACACCAGGATAGGATATGAGGCATTACTGTACTTAACCTTACTTGAACATGCATCTTTGGGCTATAAAATTTTGTTCCAAATTAAAATTTTTCCTTCTTAATCATAACGTGTACATTATGGGCCTACAAGGCCATAAACTTACTTCCAAGAAGTTTCGAAGTTCATCCGAAAACTTTTGTATTCTTTGAAATTTTTTACTCAAACAGGGGTCACACGCCTGTGTGACATGAGACACGCCCGTGTGGGTAGGCTGTGTAATCTCACACTCCCATGTCCCTAGCCCATGTGGAATTTATTTTCTTTTCGAACCTACAGGCAATTTCACACAGCCGAACACACACCCGTGTCAATAGCCCGTGTTGCTTACACAGCCTAGACACGCCCTTGTCCTTCACCCTTAGAGCTCTCTATTTATGATATCATCAAACCCTTAATAGCACACGGCCAAGGCACACGCCCGTGTGGTGGCCTGTGTGACGAATCAATTCTCGCAATTAAAATGCAGGGGACACACGGCCTATCAACACACCTATATGGGTTGACCGTGTGCCACACACGACCTAGACACATGCCCGTGTGTCTACCCGTATGGACAATTAAAGGATATTTTTCAAGTCTCTTTGCCACCCTAAAACTTACACTCATTCATTTCATCACAAGAAGCACATAATATGACAATATCACACATTTCATCCACGTTTTACTCAATATCTTGTATGAACATTTATTTTATCACATCCATCAAACTTGGAACATGAACTTGACAATATTGGGCAATTCATTATGCCCGTTTACAAAAAATAAGTATGAAGCATTAATAGCCAACCCTTTGGCCTTCAAACATAACATGTCACAAAATGATCAAGTTCCTATACATGCCATACTCAAAATGAATTAACTTTACTATACCAAAAGAATGGCTGATAGCGTGATCCGAGTTCTGACGTTCTTTGATTCCCGAGCTACTTGGTGAAACTACAAGGGAAAAAAGGAAAAAGAGAGGGGTAAGCATATTAAGGAGGGTTTTCAATGAAAACATGGTTTTCAAAAAACACTCCAATGTGACACGCCAAATTCGGGCCTAACTTCTGGACTGGGTTTAGGGTGTTCCATTTAGGGGTATTAGAGCCAAGTTACAAAATTCGACAGTGGATTGGGTTTTTAAAATTAAATTTCTGAAAGAATTGTTCCAAAAGATTTGAAGAATATGAAAGGTTTTACTGAATATTTTCCTGAAAGTATGGCTCACTAAGTCTCTGGCGCCGAATCCTTAAGTTTTCTGAATACTTTTTTCTATTTAGAAATTGAAATACAGTGAGTTAGAAATATTGTGGTTTCTTTAGATATTAGACTATATTTTTAGTATTTATTCTGTGTGTGTTTGGAAATGTTGGATGTGATGTTCTGGATAAAGAAATCGTAACCTATCTGCTACGATAGATGGATGTTTTGGATGTGTGTTAAAGACATTGGGATCAGAGTACGCAAGGGTAGCGTAATATTGTAGTTGTTACACGACTACCCTATTAGTTGGAAATTTCGGCGACAAAATTTCTTTAAGGAGGGGTGAATTGTACTGCCCTGAATTTGGGCCTAGTAGGATACGGCCTTGTGTATGGAAGCCGCTAGGAAACTGCACATAAAAGTTTATGTGCATAAGAAATATCACAAATTGGTTGTTCCTTTAATGGTTAAGTGATTAGGAGTGTTTGGGAGTGTTGGAGAATTCCTGGGTTCAAACCTGGGCTTTAGGAAAAATTTATGTTTTCTCTTAAAAGAGCCTTGATGTTAGTGGGTAGGCTTTAAGAATATTTTTGGATTAATTTATATTACAAGGAGAAATGTGGTCTAGTGGAGGTAGAGTTACAAGTGAGCTATTGGTCAGGGGTTTGAATCCCCGCTTGTACAAATAGGGATTATTTTTACTGATGGCCATGGAAGGAGGTGGAGTTGGACTGAGACTCTGTAGATGACTTGGTCATGAGTGTTTCAAGGAAATTTGAATTGAAGGTTGAGTGATTTAGGGGAGTGTTTCAAGGGAAGAAGATTGGATGAAGGAGTTTGATTGTAATTGAAACTCGGTTGGTGGCTAAATTCAAGGAGAAAATTAGGGAATTTGAAATAAGAAGGGTTGTTTGCCAAATTTTGAAATCCCCATTGTGCAAACTCGGTCATAGGACTTTTTTTCTCCCACAGTGCCGAATTCTTTTGTGCCATTTTGGGTTTTCTTTGTTTTCAGTTTCTTTTCCTCTTTTTTCTGTATTACCATGTGTATTCTAGAATTTACCGTTCGTGCAACCTTTCTACCTTTTTGTCATTTTAGTATAGAATTGAAAGGTCGAATATAGGAGTTGTTCTTACATGTTGGTGGCTATTCTTTTCTTTCATCTTTGAAATGAATTTCTCCACCCCCTCCCTCTCTCATTTGTTTTGCGTGATCGAGTACCTTTTGGTCTCTTCTTCCTCTTTCTCTCTTTGTCGATATATGATTCCTCCTTAATACTATCTTTATCCACTATTTTTGATAGGGGTGTGACTGTTCTTCATAGGACTCAAGCCTAGAGTGTACCTTAGGAGGCCAAATACTCCTAAGTAGTGGTAAGTTGTTGTTCTTTGGGTTCCAATCTTTGTCATTCACGATCTTAGTTAACAAGGTGGTAATGTTATATAGATTTTGTCAAGTTTTCAAATGCGGCTTTGATCGGTGGTTAAAGAGAGGAACCAGTTGCTATTCAAGGTAGGCAGTCAGTACCATTTTGGAATTAGGTGCTGTAAAGAGGGTGCCAGTGATTAAGTGATGGCAAAGGCGCCGACTGAGATTGAGCGCGTAGCCTCTATTCCCAAGTTTAAGAGGTGTGCGGTGTCGGCTATTCGGGACTTTCTGCCAGGATGTAGAAGGGTGGCTACACCAAACTCTAGTTCGAGTCAGCTAATAACAGTCGACCGATCTAGTCAAGGTAAGTGGTAGTCGACCTTTCAGTTAAGTGGTTGTTAAGAGTTTTTCTAACACTATTTGATAAGTGATTAACTGAATGTTATGTTTGAATATAGGTTTTGGCGATCATGAATTTTTAGTACTCTATGTGATCAGGTGTGTAACCACAATCCTTTTGATCGTAGATCGACAAAATGCCAAAAAGTAAGAAATATGGTGTATAATGTCACACGAGCGTACGATTGTACGTGTGGTGAACCGAGCCCATGAATATGGGTGTAAGATGGTTGAGACAACCATAAGCGTTCTCATGGGCTTAGGTCATTTTGGGCAGCGTTGGGGCCAAAATGGGCTATGTGAGCCTAATGGGCCTATGGGCCCCATATGGATTAAATTTGCATATTGTGGTAAATGTTAGATCGAGCTGTGTAGTCCACATGGCTAGGGTCATTTTTGGGAAATGGGCCATATAGGCCCACTAGGCTGGTGGGCCCCATATAGATAAAATGCATGTTATATGGTTTCTATTGGTTTGAACTGTGTTATTTGTATAGTCGAGGCTATTTCTAGGCTAATTGGGCCACACGAGCGTGTAGGCCCACTTGGGCTGAGTAATGGGCCTTAGGCCCATTTACACTGTTGTGACTATTTAGGTTCCTTAAGTCGCTCGAGGCGATAGTGGACATTCTGTTGGGTCACTGAGACCTCAGTTTGCAAAATTACCGAAATACCTCTGACTTGTAAAATTACCTAAAAATCCCAAATTTGAAAAATTACCAAAATACCCCTGTAGGGTAGAATTATCGAAATACCACTAAAAGGTAGGATTACTGAAATACACTCATAGGGTAAAATGACTATTTTACCCTTTGGGTAAATGGATGATTTAGACTATGAATTTTGACTGATTTGACTGTGATCGTATGACTTTGTTTTAACTTACTTAACTATGGTCGTGTGATTGATATGCTTTTAATATATGTTTAAATGACTGTTACAGAGCATGGTCATTTTGCATACACGTGTAATGATTGAGCATGACATACATGACATATTGCATGGGGTTGGGACATTGATGTAGAGGAAGTTTTGATAGGGTTGCACGGGTCGCATGAGACGACTGTGGATCCAGTATTGATCTGTTAAGGTCGCACGGGTCGCATGAGACTACTGTGGATCGACGGACAGCTTAAAGCCGCATAATCTGATTTTGGCTCTGTGCCAAACTAAATATGGTTCTGTGCCATCTTGATTATGGCTTTGTGCCAATTGTATTTACCTGTGGCTATGTGCCTAACATATATATTGATGACTCTGTGTTGATCATAATTACCCATGCCTGTGTGCCGATTATATTATCGTCGCTGATGGTTATGTGCCAAACTTATTATAGTTATTGATAGCTTTGTGCCATTCTAATTATGGTTTATAACCATCTATTTATGGCTTTTAGTCGTTCTGTCCACGACGCCGAGCCATTCTATTGACTTAATGCCGCAACCGGTGCTAAGCTTGATGTGTTGGCTGGGTGGGTCGATTTTATCCCTACGTAAGTGTAGGGTTGGTACAGGTGGTGTGTTGGCTGGATCGGGGTGGGATGTATCATATCCGTTATGAGATCTCGCCATCGCACTAGGCTTAGCCCACCTGCTCATTATTGGTTTAGGTGGGGCCCAATTGATTCTCATTATGGGTCGTGACCCAAATGATATTGTAGTGGGTTTTGGCCCACGATGATCTGAATCGGACTGCATTTATTACTATTAAAGGGCTTTGACCTGCATCGCTTTTAGTTTCTATTTCAGATATCGATCTGTTACTCTAGTAAGGGGATTACACATTGAGTTTTCATAAAATCACCCCGTTTTTAATTGTACAAGTAATCCCTAGCGTTAGGAGGATCGGTGCTGGGAGGGACTCGGAGGTGACCACACGACTGCAGCTGTTATGCTTTAGATTTTATATATGTTTTAAATTTCATTTTGGGTGTTAATTTCTGTAATAAGGCCTCCCTAGATTTAATTCTGAATTTGGGATTTTGTTACGTTTTATATGTGTTAGGCGTAGACGAGTTTTCAACCCAATTACTATTTTTAAAAACATAGGTTTTAAACTTCTTTACCTTAAATTAGCTTCTGCAACTAAAAGATATTTTTAACGAAGTTAATAACATTTTTAAAAGTGATTAACTTTTCAATGAACCACGTTTTGAAATTGAACGAACACAAACTGAGACTTTAGTTTTTAAATATTAAGGAGGGTTTTCAATGAAAAAATGGTTTTCGAAAAACACTCTAATGTAACATGCCAGATCCAGGCCTAACTTCTGGGCTGGGTTTGGGGTGTTACACACATGACTTAGCACATATGCTAACATAAACATAAACTCTTCATCATTCTTATTATGAATGAAACTTAAGGTCATCCATAAACGGATTTGGCTCTATACCATTTCACATACTTAACTCTTTTGCTTATGAACGAATTAGATTCTTGTAGGATATTAGAACTCATCATGCATAAATCTTGATGCCAATGCCATATCCCTGATATGGTCTTACATGGGATCACCCCTTGATGCCGATGTCATATCCCAGATATGGTCTTATACGGGATCGTATAGCTCGATGTCGATGCCATATCCCATATATGGTCTTATACGGGATCGTATAGCTCGATGTCCATGCCTCCCAGACATGGTCTTATACGAGATCTTCTTTTGGTGTCGAGGCCATATCCCAGACATGGTCTTACACGGGACCTTCTTTATTCAATGCGAAACATGGGTAACCTCATTATTTCGAATCTTTACTCGGGATTTCATGTAATTTATTTTCACCATTTCCTCATCGAGGCTTCATCACTCGATTATTCATAGCAATAACGTACATTGTCGTAATATTAAGTAGTTTCAAACATCAAAACATTAAGAAACTTCAACTTCATACAAACTTACCTCGATTCTCAAAATGTGTATCGATGCTCGATTTAGTCCTCGATTTTGTTCTTGCCTCGATTTCAATTTGGGCTTCATGTTTCTTGATCTATAATAACAATTTTATTTGTTAAATACACACATTGACTAAATTGACTCATAATTCATATTTTGGAAAAATTATAATTTTTCCCCTAAACTTTTACATAATTACACTTTTGCCCCTAGGTTTTTAAAATGATTTTCATTGAAATTTCTTGTATTTCAAGCCTAGAGGAATCATATTCTCAACTATAGCAACGTTCAATTTCTACTATTTCACTCATGTATGACCATTTTCATAACTTTTACATTTTAGTTCTTACATGCATTTTTCATGAAAATCACTTAGAAAAAGATGTTTATCATACATCAAACTTTCATATTCCTCCATAAAACATCAAAATACATGTATGTCACACATGGGTAAATTTTTTAACATGAACACTAGCTCAAAATATAGCTAGAAATAGCTAAACTGAGCTACGAGGGTTTCAAAAATACGAAGAACATTAAAAACGGGCTAGGATGCACTTACTGCCAAGCTTGGAAGTTGAAGAAACCCTAGCTATGTAGAGCTTGAGAATTTCGACTATGGTGAAGAAGATGGACATCAATTTTGGCTTCATTTTCCCTTTTAATTCTTTCATTAACCAAATGACCAAAATGCCCTTAATGGTCCTTTCTTGAGATTTTTCTTTCCCATGTCCATTTTTATCCCTCATCAAATATAATGGTCTAATTGCTAAATAAGGACCTCTAGAAATTTTCATAATTCTATATCATACTTAAATCTTCTAGAATCTCATATTTTACATTCTTTGCAATTTAGTCCTAATGGACAATTTAATCACTAATTAACAAAATCTCTTCATGAAATTTTTCACACAATAATGAAATCACCTCATAAACCTTATAGAAATCATAAAACTCATATTTATACTTCAGATTTGAGGTCTCAGACCACTATTCTGACTAAGCCCTAAGTCGGGCTGTTACAGTTAATGCCTGCTTCAAATACTATGAAGAAATCAGAATTTTCTACTATGATGGATATGTGGAAATTCATGCATAACCAACAATAGGCCTACAGGGGATATGCATAAATTAAAGATGATTCTATTCGAAATACTTTTAAAATTATCTCTAACACTTTTTTTTTTGAGTCCCTGGATCATATCTTCGAGACATGGTAGGAAGAGCTTCTGGGATCAAGTGCGACCAAGAAGGGAAAGGAGAAAGACTTAGACGATGATTCGAATAAAAAAAGGGGAAATTTCTTTTTATTAGTAGTTTTAGTTATTTACTTTCGCAGTTAGTACTTTGTTTGTGCAAAAAAAAAATTGCAAGCATGAATAAAATATAGTTCAATGCCTCTACTCTAATAAAAAAAAGCTAAGTAGTGTTGTAATGTGAATGAACAAGTCTAGGATTGGATTGTTGAGAAAGACTTGGTACATAAGCAGTCTTCATGACTCAGCTCTCTTTCTTACTATCCTATCTGATGTTCAGTTATCATTCATTAGTTTGATTACACAATGAGGACATTGTTTCTTGTTAAGGTGGGGGTAGGACAATATTAGCATGAAATTTATTTAGAATGGCAGTTAGCATGAATTTTAAATTTTTTTTCTTAAGTACGTTTCAATGATTACACATAAGTATGGTGAAATAAAATGATGTTCAAAGAAAATTTTTGTTCATAAGTTAGCTCAAATGCAAGTATGATTTTTGATTTTATATGAGTTTTTTTTCCTATTATTTTGAGTTATGGAATGCTTGTATGTTCTTAGGTCAAATGTAGGCTTTTTCCATAAAAATTGAAATTCTTTTGAAATAGACTTGCATGAAGGTTTAATCCTTAGGATTGACTTAGTAACTTTCTTGAGGCGAAATCCTAAAAGGCATAAGAATCTAAACATGATTTAGGCACATTTTCTTTGGATAGTTTGAGCCTTTCGAGCCTACGATATGAATGTGACCCTGGAAACCTTAATTTGAGACTTAAATCCTATTTTTGTTGTTTACCTACATAATACGACATGTTACCATCTTTTTAAATTTTATCCTATTTTTGCACCTATCTTAACTATACTTGTCTTGGTGAGCAAAGATAGATGAAAAATTCAAACTGATGTACACGTTTTTCATATATTTAGAGGTGATTCAAAAAAAAGAGAAAGAGAGAGTTATATTCGAATATCAAGCAAAAAGAACAAAATAAAGAGCTCAAAATATTAAGAAATATTAGGCATGTGCTTAAAAATTAAGTTTGGGGTGAAGAACCCATTAGTTGGAGAGATGTACCTTGAATTGATCCAAGGCAAAGCTAAGATTAAGTTTACTGAACCTAAAAATTCACTTCTCTGTTATCCTTACATTGGGCCTAGCCCCATTACAATCATCTAAAAGACCTATTTGATTTTGATGATTATGCCGACTACGTTAGTGGAGTGGAATTGCTAACTTCAACCTATAAGAACCATTAATTAAACCTTCTGATTGTTCTGTTTGATTAATAATAAATTTTGATTGAATGGTGAATGGTATGTATGATCTTGATAATGTTTGCATATGAACGATTTACCAATAAAAAGAGTTTGTGAGCATGGTTTTGTTGATGCATGATTTTGTGCAAAGATTGATGTTGCTTAATCAAATTGAAAAATTACCTTAGCAAATTTTTTTGTTGTGCCTGAACATTACTCGAGACGAGCAATGGTTTAAGTTTAGGAATGTGTAAAATCGAAATTATATAGGATTTTACTAGTAATTTTTACCACCTTTTTACTTAAAAATAATATTAATCTTTAGTATTTGTTAATTAATTAAGTGAAATTTGCTTAAATATTAATAATAGACATGAATTTATAAAGTATGTGAATTTGTGCCTTTTTATATGATTTTGTACATAAAATTAAGTATTTCGTGTTATTTATTAATATGTTAAATTTACTTATACAGTAGGACCAGAGAGTTGAGTTCATTATAATGTCACATGGACATAAGCTATTATTCTCATGTATTGGATGACAAGACCAAGCTTAATGGGTTATCAAGATGTCACCTTGACCCAACAAAAAAAGATAATACATGCTGGTCAAGTCTACAAGCTAGTTGGGTCATTAGTTGTCCACTTCAAGAGAAGAGAGGCCCAATTCGGCAACCACAATTGGGTAGCCAAGAAATCAATTTTGGGACAATTATTTGAAGGTCCTCACACTTGGAAGAACATTGGAAATCGGCCAACAAGATTTTCTTGAGAAATCATCCACCCCTTGTATGATTCAAGTATGATTTCATGCTTGAATCAAGCAACCAAACCACCTTCTCTTCCACATATCATGGCCGTCCATAGGAGGGAGAAATCCAAAGGATTGTTGCTTCTATTTTTAGTAAACTCTCTCAACTACTTCAAGTATAAATATCACACCTATCTCACCTTTTCAATCATCCCTTCCTCATCCATTCATCTCTCATTTTCACAACATTCTTCATTCCCTCTCATGCTCTCTTCATCCACCACGCCTATCATTCCATTTTCCCTTAGTTTTTAGCCAGCAAAAGCCTTGAAGATATCATCTCTCGGCCGGCCACCTTGAGGAGCCATTAGCAAAGGTGGAACAGGAGGAGCGGAGGAAAACACCTTCAATTAGAGTCCGCAAGACTGCTGACTTGAAATAGATTTTATTCTTTCCTTACTTGTTGTTTTAAATTAATTATGTTTGAAATGTGTTTTGTGATCTTGACATCAACAATGGTAGCTTAAATCTATTTAGCTAGGTTAATTGCATTAATTCAATGAGATTTGTTTGATTCATGTTTAAAGTGTTTGTGCCTTAGTCGATCATGTTTTTAATTAAATTCATGTATGTATTTCATTCATACGTGATTGGATGCATTAGAATTAACCGAGTGATTCTAACCAGACTATGACTAGTGACGTAATAATTAAAAAGTGCATGCTTAGTTTAGATCCTAACCTGACTAAATTGAAGGTTCATAATAACTTTAACGAGCTCTATTATCTTGAACAATTTTTAGGTTTATGCGAGTAAACTATTTCAAACCTAACCCGTCCTTGTTACTTCACATAAATACTAAGAAACCCTTAGTTTACTATGATCAATAAAATGCATGTTTCACTAAGTAAAATATTCTGAAAGAACTTAATTTTGTTTCCAAACTCATGAAAGATAGAGTTGCCATGGAATGTTTTTTGAACCTTATTAAGCATGATAAAAATGAATCAAGTTGATTAATGTAGTAATCCTAGCATACTCATGTTATTGATTGTTGAAGTTGTGTTTCTACTGCTAAATTCATTCATACATTTAGATAATTTGCATACTTAGATTAAAATTGCTTTAGGGATCAATTTTGCATCTATTTAAATTAATCTAGTTTAATCATCATCACTCAAATTATTGTGTTTTTATCACCAAATAGTTAACTTATAATTTTACAATTAATTGATTAACATACATAGTCCCTGTAGAGACGACAACTCATTTACTTACTTATTACTTGAATGACTGTGTACATTTGCACAAACTAAGCATTATAGTCCTCACACTTGTAAAACATTCAGAAATCAGCCTTTCACAATTACCCTTCCCACCACCTTGCTTGATTCAAGCATGATCTCATGCATGAATAAAGCAACCAAAAACCATTCCCTTCCAAAATATATGGCCGGCCAAGCATGAGAGCATATCATGGGATTCAAAATGCTATTTTTAGCAAACATACTAGCCATCCCTCTATTATAAATAAACCCTTTCATTCCAGTATTTAACCATCCCTCACTTAACATTCACTCTTCATTTTTCAATCTCATCACATTTCCTTCCTTTCAAGCATAGTCGTCTCCATTTTCCCTTTCCCTTAGTTAGCAATTCCTTGAGAAAAAAACACTTTTTGGTTAGCCACCTTGAGGACAGTTTGTGGAGGAGCATCCATGAGAGTTGGAGGAAGCCTCCACAATTAGTGATCACACTATCAAAGAGTTTTTTTCCTTTTGCTCTTCCTTAATTATTCATTATATTTGGAAATTGCTTTGTTGTTTTTTCATTAATCATGATAGATTAATTTTGTTTAACTAGAATGATTACATTTATCTAATAAAGTTCATTTGAGTTATGTTCATATTGTTCTGTGCCTCAATTGTTCATGTTTTCAATTAAAATCATGTATGTATTCATTCATATGTGTTTGAATGCATTAGAATTAGTTGAGTGATCGTAACTAAACAATGACTAATGGAAACAATAATTGAAAAGTGCATGCTTAATTTAGATCCTAACTCAACAAAATTAAAGGTTCATAATAACTCAAAAGAGCTCTATTATCTTGCATATTTTTTAGGTTTATATGATTAAATTGTTTCAAACTAACCCATACGTGTTACTTCACATGAATTCTAAGAAACCCTTAGTTGAACATGATCAGTAAAATGCATATGTTTTAAGTACAAGATTCCAAAAGGACTTAATTTTTGTTTCAAACTCATGAAAGATCAAGTTGCCTTGGATTATTTTTCGGAACATTGTAAGCATGATGAAAATGAACCAAGTTAAATAATGTAATTATTCTAGTCTATGCATGTTATAATTGTTAAAAATCTTGTGAATTCTACTACTAAATTCATCTCATCCATTTTAACCATTCATTTCATTTGTATTTAGGTTAACTTGCATTAGGGATCACTTTGCATCTAGTCATTTATTTTTTTTCAATGTTCAAAATTATTGTGTTTTTCTTACCAAATTGTTAATATTAATTTTGAAAAATATTGATTAACATATGCAGTCCCTATGAAGATGATAACTCTTATACTTACTTATTACTTGATAACAACTGTGTACATTTTCACAAACCACGCGTTACAATGAACAAGTTTAGGCTTCTTGCTCAAGGTTTCACTCAAGAGAAAGGAATAGACATTGATGAAACATATGCTCCCGTAGCTAGAATGGAAGCCATTAGAATGCTTTTAGATTTTGCATGCTTTAATGATTTCAAATTATATCAAATGGATGTAAAAAGTTCTTTTATAAATGGTTTTATAAATGAATAATTGTATGTTGAACAACCACTTAGTTTTGAAGATTTAAAATTTCTAAACCACGTTTTCAAACTTAAAAAAGCTTTATATGGTTTGAAACAAGTTCCTAGAGATTGGTATGAAATATTATCAAATTTTCTTGTTGGAAAAGGTTTCAGAAAAGTGAAGGTTGACACAACATTTTTTATTGAAAGAAAAGACAATGATTTATTAGTAGTTCAAATATATGTTGATAATATCATTTTTGGTTGTACTAATGTTCTTTTTTGTCAAGAGCTTTCAAGGTAATACAAGTGTAACACCCCAAAATAGGGCCTAGGAGTTTTAGGGATATTTTAGGAATTTTAGCCTTAGAGTATTCAAAATTTTTGTGACATGGTATATCGGTAATGTTTTCGATTATGGCTTTTAGAAAATCAAATCACTTTTTTGAAAAAGTGTTTTGGAAACCTTTAATTTTTGAGAAAGGACTGATTTGTAACTGAGAAAAAATTGTGAGCATTTTTGTTCCAGTTTTATCAATTTTTAAAATTGAACCTAAAAATTACACCACCTACAGTTTTCATTATTTCTTCTCTTTGCTTGTTAGTGTCGCCCCTTGCTCTCCCAACCTCTTATCCTCGATTTTCTTTGTTAAATCTTCACTTTTTTGATTTTCATCATTCCCCAAGTATTAAACCTTCATAAATCTTCAAGAAAACATCTCCAAACTCCATAGATTTCATCTTCTTCTTCACATGTGAGTTTTTCGGGTTTTCAAAAAATCTTCATTTTTATTCCATCAACGGTAACCACTCCTCTACCCATTAGTTTCTAATGTTAATTAATCTTTAAAACTGAATTATTTGTCATTAAATAGCATGTTTAGATTAAAAGTCAAAAATAGAGTCGTTAATGGTGAATTTTGAGATTTTTAGTGAAAATGTGGTTTCTAAGTGTTTTTCAATTAGTTTTGACAAGATTAAGAGGTTTCTAAACTTTTTTTTGAAGTTTTGGTAAAGATTTCTTAAGTTTTAATGAATTTTCAAAAAAAAAAAATAGCCATAAAACATGTCGAAAAAGTCAATACCATGAATTGAATATTTTATTGTAGTTTAAAGGTCGGGGATTAGTAGTACATGAATTATAAGATAAACAGAATTGGTTTTAGGTGAAAATTCTAAGTATAAACCAAGATATTCGAATTTAAAACTTACTATGCTAAAGGTTTCGGTTGTATGAGAACTTAGTTTAGGCATATGTATTTTATTGCTTGTGGTGAGTCCTTTGCTAATTTTTGAATGTCTTGTTGTGTGAATTTATTGTGTTGAAGTTCCGAATTCACTAGTGTAACAGCCCATTTTCGGTGAGATCGAAACAGTAGTTTCGAAACCACAAATTCGAGCCAAAAATAAAATTTTATTTTATTTTATTATATGGTTGGTATCATGACAGGAAGGTCACATGAAAATTTTGATATGAAAATTTTACCGATTGTGTGTTTAATTAGTGAAAGGACTAAATTGCATAAAATGCAAAAGTTGGTTCTAGTAGCTATAGGTATCAAATAGGTATGGAATCCAAAACTTAAGGTCCTTATATGGTAATTAGACCATTGAAAAGTAGTTAGTAGATATTTTAATGACTCATCTATGGAAAAATTAGAGAAGGGTAGGGACTAATTTGGAAATCAATAAAATTAATAGATGATAATTAATTAAAAAGAAATAAATCATCTATTTCCATATCATCTTCCCCAATTTTTCGATGGTAGGAGAGAGAAAGAAAACTTTTCAAGCTTAATAAGGTATGAAACCAAGTCCCATTTTTAGTAATTTCTATATTTTTGGAATTAGGATAGTCTAATCTTTCTATTTAGGGGATTTATTTGAAAAGTTATCAAGGTATGAAATTTGGGTCATGGATGAATATGCTGAAAATTAGAAATTTATGGTAGAAAATGAAAGGTTGTTAATAGATAAACAACTTTTACAAAGTAATTTTTTATGAAAACTTATTTAGGGACTAAATGAAAAATGGTAAACCCATGGAAAATTCTGAAATTTGTAAAATGTATGTGCTATAAATGTAGTATATAAATTTCGTCTAAGCTTGGAAAGAGGGTTAAATTTCATGAATTTCATTTTTCGAGCCTAGGGACGAAATTGAAATTTTTGAAAAGGATAGAGGCAAAATAGTAATTTTGCCTAGGATGTAATAGAATGCAAATGTAAATTAAATGTGATAGATTAATAGTTAAATATATCCATATAGATCCAGAAAGACCAACTAGGGAACTATATTGAGGAAAGTAAAAAGGTTTCGGATTAGTTGACAATCAAATACGAACCATTTTCAAGGTAAGTTTGTGTAACCTAAATATGTATGTTAATGAGCTTAAATTGTATTATATGTTTGTGTTGATATGTATGTGGAGATATACATTATGAAATGACAACAAATTGGACAATAATGATAAAATGTTATGTCCAGGTTGAATGTTGAAATTCGATGGAATAAGGTGATTTCTCAAAAAGAGTATAATATTGCATATGTTGTAGATAGGTTTTAGCCCGGATGGGTAATCCTGAAATAAGCCCTATTAGGCATATGTTATAGATTGGATTTAGCCCAGACGGGTAATCCAAATCAAGCTTTTTAGAGCATATGTTACAGAAAAGATTTAGCCTGGATGGGTATGGCTTGAGAGTGTGTTATATGATCATGTGCTAAATGGGTACTTTTGAACATGAATTGACGTGTAACACCCCAAACTCGGCCTATGCATTAAGTCTGGATTTCGGCATGCCATGCAAATTTAACGAACATTCAAATAATTTAACGAAGTAGAAATCAAATTCCAAAACAATTAAGAGAATGACTTTATCGAAAAATTGAGGTTTATTTGAAATCCTTGATTAAAATCACAAGATATTATCATCGTGTTCAGAGAGTAGTATTTGATTAAAATTTTAAAATTTATTTAATCAAAATATTCTAACGAAGAGTTAAAGGATTTCTTGAGTTTTAAAGATATTTAAGAAAACCTTTATTTTATACGAAAGTTTTAGAAAATCATTTATGAAAAACTAAATCAATCCAACTTAATAAAACTAAAACATAACAAATCCATCCACATAATAAAATCCATAATTAAAAGGCCTTATTACATCGCCATTAAAAATAGTACTTAATAAAAATTATTAAAGAAGTCTTAAAGTTTTATAAACCACCATTTGTAGTATAGCCTCCCTACGAAGTCATCTCCGACCCAAGTCTCCATCAATTGTTATTACCTGAGAGGGGTAAAAAAAATTGGGGTGAGTTACTTAGAACTCAGTGTGTAACTCACTTACCATAGTCCACTGGGCCAAGACCATTTAAACATTTATTTGGGCCTAAGCCCATTTCAAAATATAATAATTTAGCATTTATAAAAAAAATGCAAATGATATGCAATTCCCAAAACCAAACCTAGATTTCCATCCGCTACACACCCCCGTAGCCAACCAGCACACCTGTGGGGAGCTTTAGTCACCCACCCCGCCAACAAACCAAAGTAGGCTTTAAGCGCAATATAATATTTGTGGCAACGACCATTTAAATAATTGTGGTAAAACCACCGATCTAGATTTCGGGCAACGGCCATCGTGACAGAGTCACCTATCTAGAATTTTGGCATCAAGCCTTTCTTCTCTTCATCATTGATCCCAACCCATGCAATCATGTTTATGCATTACAAAATATTTGTAAAGAAAACCATATTATAATTTATGAATTTAGGCCCATTAAACCACATATCACATATAACCCATCTATCAATTATCATAAATGGCCCAATTATCTAATTTCACTTATGGCCCATTTATCGATTATCAGATATGGCCCAAATTCTCAATTATCACATATGGCCCAAATTTGCCAAATATCATATATGGCCCAAATTTGTCAAATATCACATATGGCCCAAATTTGTCAAATATCACATATGGCCCAAATTTATCAAATATCACATATGGCCCAAATTTTCCAAATATCACATATATGGCCCAAATTTATCAAATATCATATATATGGCCCAAATTTATCAAATATCACATATGGCCCAAATTTGCCAAATATCACATATATAGCCCAAATTTATCAAATATCACATATAGCCCAAATTTGCCAAATATCACATATATGGCCCAAATTTATCAAATATCACATATGGCCCAAATTTATCACTTATTATCATTTTAGCCATTAAGGATGATTTCAAAATTTTCACGATCTTAATACAGATTTCATGATCTTAACACTAAAGTGTCGATAATACCATATATTTCGATTTCACCAACTTTGTGATTTTTAATCCAACTTTAACTATTGTATAGTCATCTAACCCATGAGATATAGTGTGAGATTACACACCTGATTACGGTGAGAACTACACTCTCCCGCTCGTCGATATCTAAACACACATTACGAAGGATTAGAACACTAAATTTAATATTAACTATTCTAATATTGAGCGATCTAAATCTTACCCTCGAAATCTCGAATAACCACTATTTACGATTTCTCTTCGATCAAAGGTTCAAAACCACGAGTAAACAATGGTTCGGGGGTACATACGACTTTGAATAATTGGTTTTCGCCGGATGAGGGTCCACAACCCGGTGGAAAGTCTCGATTCCCGAAACAGTCCTTCTCTTAAACTTAGGGGGAATAGCGGAACCACCCCTCTTCCGAACACTATTTACTGCCCTTTTTGTCCCTATCTTGATTGTCTTTATTGACAAAAGATCATTAGTCCGACCAATAAGTTATCAAAATTTCAACTAGAGGTTTTAAAGAGTGGGATTAACTTACCACAAATATCCTCATTCCACAATATGACAACCGAGTGAGAACGTCCCCTAAAATGAAATCGATTAATAAACTATTTATATCCATATGTCGAGTAATATAAAAATCTTTGATAATCCCTTACCTTTAACACTTTAAATCCGATTTCAACTATCTACGACATTTACGAACACTTGAGTTTTGGCCCTCCACTAAGTTTCTATGATAGAGAAAAGATTAGAATGAGATATGGTATGATGATGATCTCAATCCAAAAAGATCATCCCACACCTCATAGATTTGGCACAAAAGAAAGGGAAATAACAAATTTCAAAATATTGTACTAGCCACTTACCGATTGATTAAAGTGTGAGTAGAAAGAAGAATGATTGAGAAGGAAATATGTGAGTTGTAGAAGATTCTTGTTATGAAGGAAAATTGAAGGAGATAGTGCTTAGCAACATTCGCCATGGTGAAAATAAAAGGAGAAAATGAGATGTTTGAGTGTTCTTTACAAGAAGAAAGAAAGGAGAAAAAGAGTAAAGAGAGAGTGTTTATGTGTCGATCTTCCAAGAATGGAAGATGAACAAAGATAGGGTCTTGGGGTTGGTGTATATTAGGCCAAAAAGAAGAAAAGAAAAAGAATTATGCTTCTTCAAAGTTACATGTTTTCGACACAAAAGAGAAAGAAAAGAAGATGATACTAATTTGGTCAAAAAGAAATGGCCAAACAACCAAAAATTTGCCTATTGCTTCAACTACATTCGGCTAGGGAAAAGGATTTTGGAAAGAATGGAAAATAATGCTCATGTTGCTAAAGAAATTGACCAAACTAGCTCCTAATCCCTATCAAGCTACTAACAAAATTCGGCCAACCTCCCTAGCCCCAAAAACCGTCCAAGTTCATGGACAATTAGCCATTCAAAGCTTTCCAAAACAAAGCCCTTGATCCATGCCTTATGTCCCTTATCACCTTAATTCATGAGATTCTTTTTCTTAAACCTTTACTTACCTTTTTCCTTTAGTCTTCTTGCCAAAAATGTTGTCCAACTCATCCTTTAATCTTAT
Organism: Gossypium rotundifolium; assembly: GCA_025506655.1. NCBI lineage: Eukaryota > Viridiplantae > Streptophyta > Magnoliopsida > Malvales > Malvaceae > Gossypium > Gossypium rotundifolium. The sequence goes on along the minus strand of CP106734.1, from coordinate 152,063,586 downwards.
CCATGACCGACACTTGCTAAGGAAAGCAAAAAAATAAAAGCTTTCAAAATGCATGCTAGGAGATTCGAACCTCTCCCCTCAAGCAAACATTCATGCGCCAACACCATCTTGCTACTAGCTCATCTTATTCTAGTTTTTATCACTTAAATCTACTTAAACCTTAAAGTCACTTTCTCCACTTCAATTAAATACTCCTTACTAAAATTTATTCTAATTCCGAATAGTTCTCAAGTCTTCTCAAGACTCTACTAAACATGAAAAATTTTATTATACTCAACTTAAGCACCAAAACATGCATCAATTCAATACTCAAATTTTAGGATGTTACAACTCTACCCTCCTTAAAGAAAATTTCATCCTCGAAACTTACATGGCTAAAAGAGATGAGGATATTGTAGTCGAATTGCATCCTCAGACTCCCAAGTAGCTTCCTCCACTCCGTGATTATGCCATAAAACCTTGACCAAAGGTACAGTTTTCTTTCTTAACACTTTAACATCTCGGTCTAAGATTCTCACTGGTTCCTCCTCGAAAGACAAATCTGGCTTTAATTCCATTTCTCCTACCGGTACTATGTGCGATGGATCTGATCTATAGCATCTCAGCATAGAAACATGGAAAACACTATGAATCTGACTCAATTCTGGAGGTAAATCAAGTTGATAAGCCACTGGTCCTACACGCTTCAACACGCTGTACGGTCCAATGAACCTAGGGCTCAACTTGCCTTTCCTTCCGAATCTGAAAATCTTTTTCCACGGTGAAACTTTCAAAAAGACCCGATCTCCCACTGTAAACTCGATATCTTTATGCTTCAAATCTGTATACTACTTTTGCCTATCTGAAGCTTCCTTTAATCGCGCTCGAATTACCTTTACTTTTTCTTCTATCTCGCTTATCGCTTTAGGACCCAACAACCTGCTGTTCCCTAATTCACCAACAAGTAGAGTACGACATCTACGACCATACAATACCTCGTAGGTGCCATCTGAATGCTAGACTGATAGTTGTTGTTATACATAAACTCTGTCAACGGTAGAAAATCCTCCCAACTACCTCTGAAGTCGATCATACAACCTCTTAACATGTCTTCCAAAATCTGGATTACTCTTTTCGACTGACCATTTGACTGAGGGTGAAAAGTCAGATAAAGTTTAACTTTGTACCCAGAGCCTCATGCAAAGCTTTCCAAAACCGTGATGTAAATCGAGGATCCCTGTCCGATATGATAGACACTGGTACCCCATGCAACCTCACGATTTTAGATACATACAGTTTAGCCAACTTTTGCAATGAGTAATCCATACGAACTGGTAAAAAAGAGCAGTCTTCGTTAATCGATCTACTACCACCCAGATAGAATCTTTCTTAGTAGGTGTTAAGGGTAACCCACTAACAAAATCCATCGTTATCCGCTCCCATTTCCGTAATGGAATCTTTACCGGTTGCAACAATCCTGACGATAATTGATGTTTCACATTTACTTGTTGACAAGTCAAACACTTTCCCACAAAATCAGTAACTTCCCGTTTTAACTTTGGCCACCAATACTATTCACGAAGATCCCGATACATCTTATTTCCTCCGGGGTGCATAGCACAAAGGCTACTATGCACCTCTAGAAGAATCATTTACCTCAAATTCGAGTCCTCGAGCATACAAACCCTTCCACGAAAACACAGTACACCATCTTTGTTCAAACCAAAATCTCCTATTACACCGCTTTCAGCTTGTTATATTAAAGGACCCAACTTTTCATCGGATAATTACTTTTCCTTGATTTGTTCCAACCACAAAGGCTTCACCTGAAGTTTCGCTAATAAACTGCCATCCTCATACAAACTAAGATGAGCAAACATTGCTCTTAACTCTGATACAACCTTACGACTCAATGCATCTGCCATAACGTTAGCCTTTCCAGGATGATACTCGATTGAGAAATCATAATCCTTTAACAACTCCACCCATCTCCATTGTCTTAAATTCAACTCCTTTTGGGTAAGGAGGTACTTAAGACTCTTATGGTCTATATAAATGATTGACTTCTCACCGTAAAGATAATGTCTCCAAATCTTTAATGCAAACACTACCGCAACCAACTCCAAATCATGAGTAGGATAATTGACTACATGCGGCCTCAACTGTCGAGAAGCATAAGCTACCACTTTTCCACTTTACATCAGTACATATTCTAAACCCGTGTGTGACACATCATAGTAAACAGTAAACTCTTTTTTGGCCTCTTGTAATATCCGGGATTTAGGGGTTATGCGTTTTAACTCCAATGTATATAGTAGTGTGCTTGTACACTGTTGTATGTGTTTCGGGGCTTTGAGAACCTTGAGGTGTAGACAAAAGCCTTAGAAGAATGTCTGACTTTAAGCTGATAGGTGGAAGAGCTAGGAGCACTAGGCCTTAAGAAGGTTAGTGTGTATCTTATGACACAAGAACTCAGTTGGTAAAGTGGCAAGGGAGGCGCCACTTGGAGCACAGAATAGTGACGCATCAGGGAGTGAGAAGGGCCTTGGTTCAAGCAGCAAGAGAAGCATTTTGGGGTGGCATTTTTGCGTCAAGGGGGAGTGAAAAGTTGGAGTTACCGTGGAAACTTCATGAATGAAGTGTAGATTGGGTCAAACAACTCAAATTTTCGACTAAGTAGGAGGAAAAGAGGAGATTTGGATGAGAGAAGAAGAGTTGGCCGAATGGAGGGGTCTTGGGATGGTAGTTTTGGTCATGTAGGGGAGAGTAGGTGTCAAAATTCATTTGGCATTTTCCAATTTTTTTCCTCCTTCTCTTCTCTTTTGTTAAGGCCGAACCCTTCTCTTTCTCACCAAAGCTGAACCACCCAAATCCCAACCCTTTCTCTTCTTCTTTGTATTGATTCCTCCATTCTCAAGAGCCAAAAGAACCTTTCCCAATTACTAAGACCAAAGTCAAATCCTTTATCTATCGTTCGTATTCTCTTTTGGTGTGTCGATTTTCAAGGGTGGTTGTTAAGCTGAATCGGGTGAGTTGCGTGGTAAGAATCTTTCCTTAGGTTGTTTTTCTTTTCTCTTTTCTTCTTGGATTAACGAAATCAAGGACTCTAATTCTCTTTTATCTGTGTGGCCAAAACCATGAATGTGGGTTCCGGATTCACTATAGTTGACGTTAGAAGGAGAAGCTCTCGGGATTTGATCAGTTAAGGTAAGGGGAATAATGCCATTCGGCCTAAGGCCATATTTTCTAATGTTAGCCGATTCTGACTGTGGTGTTATAGGAAGGGTTCGACAAAGGAAAGGAGGAGTCTTCGGGGTTTGGATCTATTTTGGTAAGGATGTTCAGTTAGGTTATAGATGTGTTTTCATTTAGATTCTTACGTATCAATTAACCAGGTTTTTAATTAAGTGACATTCGATGGATGCGAATACCAGTGAAGAAGAGAAAGGGGTAGTTCCTAACCCTAGATTCAAGAAATGCTCAATTTTAGTCGTGCGTGATTGGCCACCGGGTTGTGGGCCAACATCGAAAAGGGATAAGCAATCGCTATGATCCCTGCAAGCGAAAGTGTTAGTATTGAAAGCGTGGTTCTCAGTATTATCAGGTGTGTAACCCCACACTTTTTCTCAATAGGTTAAGAATATTAAATATGTCTTAACAAGATTATGATTAATCATGGCTAAGGGTACCATTCATTGGTACAGTTCGTTCAGGTACGTTATATCTAACCCCTGTTTACAGTGGTTACCATCATTGATATGAAAGCATGTGTGTGTTTTCGGTATGGGCTTAAGATAAGCATATAGCATGATGCCTGTGATACTATGTATGTTACATGGGCACGAGGGTCATAATGAAAAGGGGAAGTGTTTTGGTGGTTTTACCACATTATCCGGTGACTTATGAAACAATATTATGTATCTGGTGACCTTGTCACATTATCTGGTGGCTATGCCACGACATTAAAGGCGATGAGCAGCTTGACCGCAGCGATCGCCTTCGAGGGTGTGTAGCGGATGGAGGGTCGATTTAGTAATCCCACGGTGTGATTGGCGTGTACGGTGGTGTGTAGAGGTTGGATATCTAGGTGGGTTCGTTGCATCATTGCTTTTATATACATATGATTTAATATGCTATGACATGGGCCTATGGCCAAATATGATTTCGAATGGGCTTTGCCCAAAACATTGTAAGTAAGGCTATAATCGATTGGGCCTTGGTGGTTGGCTGTTACACATTGAGTCTGTTGACTCACCCTTCGTGGGCTAACATTTTGCAGGTGATACATAGTGCGATGGACCGGGTCTGCAAGGACCATATGGTGGCCATGCTCAGCAAAATTTTGGGTTTTCGTACAATGGAACACTTTTTGTTTTTCTTTAGTATGCTTTCTTTCGGGATTTATTTTTGGTTTTTAATATGTAATAAGGTCATTACTTAACTACTTAATTTTGCGTGTTAAATTTTATTACCATACGATAAACAACAAACAAGTAATTAAATATTTTTCTTAAAGAAACTTCAAATGTTTTATCACCTACTCAACTAACGTTTTCAACCTAATGAGTTCTAGAATCCGGCAAATCTTTTAATTTTTAAAATATAAAGGGAGTGTTTTACTGAAATACAAACTTGAACGGTATCTTGGTTTTCAACTTGATAAAAATACAAACTTGTTTTTATTAAAATTGTCATATTTTATAAGAAAATGAAACGAGATAAAGCTAAGTTCTTCTTAACAAACATGTCAGATCCGGTTGGGGGTTATGGGTAGGGTTGAGGTGTTTTAATTTGGTATCAGAGCCAGGTTCAAAACTCGGCTTTGAGGACTTTTGGGCCTAAAATGTTTTTCGAAAGTGAGTTTTACCAAAAGATGATCAGGTTTTCTAGCATGGCACCTGTGTCTCCGGCCCGAAGTCCACCAAGTAAGTACCCCTAATCATTATGTGATTTGTAGGTGGGTATTACGGGATCGTAGATTAGTAGATTAGGAGCTATTGAACTCTAGGATTAGCTTACTCCAACACAAAATTACATAAAATTTAAAGACCAATCGAACAAACCTGTGAGTAAGTCGTCGAGTTAAGGGTGTGGCAACAGCCAGCGCATGTCTAGGATTGGATTCTGGGAGCTTGGTATTTAAGCAATCCTAGTGACTCACCTCCTCTTCGTCGAATCCTACCGTGCATAGTGACAGTTCACCCTAACCAAGAGGACTTATTCACAGGTTAAATTCAATAATTAAAACCCGAAAGGAACTAGCTACACTGTTTTATAAAAACTCTAGTTTTGGAAACACCGAATTACCCCTTGATTTGTAAAAAACTATTTTAGATTTTGAAAAAATTTTGAAATATCCCTGGTTTACAAAATTACCGGAATACCCTTGGTTTGTAAAACTACTAAAATACCCCAGTTTATGAAATTACCATGCTACCCTCGATTTCCTTTACCAAAATATCCCTATTTTGCAAAAATACCAAAACCTCTATTTTGCAAAATTACAAGGTACCCCTGATTTGGAAAATTACCAAAATACCCCTATAGGATAAAGTATGAAAATACCCCTAGGTTGGGAATGAACAAAAAGGTTCAAAGTGGTGAACGTGTGTAGTGGACAGTATTGATGAATGAATGTGATTCTCTGAATTAGGGTAGAAGACTTGAAACGAAAACTTTGTAATGATCGAAAGAACTACTACTAAACTTCTTTATATAAAACTTGTTCGTGGGTAATCAGTGGAACAGAAGCTAATGCATAAAATTTCTTAAAGCAGATTAAATTACGATAATAGACATGAGTTCTAGGGACGTGGTCGTAATGTGCGTGGGTGTGGTAGAGGTAGAATGACCGTATCGAAACCAGTTAGGTCTGGTCAAGGGTCCGAGAATGAGATGCCACCACCACCACCGCTTTGGAGTTGAGTATCGTGATCGACGGGATGATGCAAGATTATCACGAGTGATGTCATGAGTTCTTGAGAGAGTGGTCGGAGCGGTGGAGGTATGAGAGCTCAAAATCAGATCTCGAGCGACTCTGAGCCAATGGAGCTGAGGTATTCCTAGGTGTATCTGGTGTGGCACCCAATACGGCTGAGTATTGGTTGAAGGCAACAGAGCGAATCATAGACAATTTGGATCTGACTGTTGAGGAGAAACTGAAAGGGGTGGTGTCACTTCTCCGGGATGAGTCATACCAGTGGTAGCTCGCAGTTCGGGATAGTGCTGCAGTGGATGATCTCACTTGGGAGTATTTCAAAGTGGCGTATTAGAAAAAGTATATTGGGTCTAGTTATATTGATGCGCAGAGGAAGGCGTTTCTGAGGTTGGTTCAGGGGAGTAAGTCCGTAGCGGAGTATGAGGTGGAATTCTTACGGTTGAGCCGGTATGCTTGAGGTATCGTGGCTACGAAACATGAAAGATGTGTCAGGTTCAAGGATGGACTGAGGGATGATCTAAGATTACTGATTGCTCCACAATAGGAGCGGAAGTTTGCCGTGTTGGTAGAGAAGGCTAAGGTAACCGAAGGGGTCAAGGAATCTGTGAGACAGAATTCAGATAGGAATAGACAAAAGAGAGGTTTTGGATTATCGGGGTCATCCGGGAGTCTTTAGAAAAGACCTAGAGTTGATAGGCCGTGAGATCGATAGGTTGCTGTGGGAGGTCAGTATCGTTCGTGTGCTCAATGTGGAAAGATGCACCCGGAGGAGTGTTGGAAGAAGACAAGGGGATGTTTTAAGTGTGGGTCCAAAGACCATGTGATTATGAACTTTCCATTGGAGACAATCAAGAGTCGACCAAAGAAGTCGTGGTTTTAATCAGACCGAAGAGGTGGATGCAGCACCACCACGGGTCGTGGTCCTGCTGGCGAGGTAATGGTTCGGTAGAGGTCACAGACACACGGCGAGGTGTTGGTAACACGAGGTGAGACAAGAGGGTCCGTGTATGTAGTTCATCTAAGGAGGATGGTGACGCACTGCACATCATAACCGGTACGTTCCTTATAGCTGACAAGCCTTTCTTTACTTTAATTGATGTTGGCTCGACCCACTCATATGTTGCATATAGAATAGCTAAAACATTAGGTGTAGCATCTGAACTGTCTGTTAGGGAGATGACTGTAGTGAGCCCGTTAGGTCAAATGGTAGTGGTGAATAAGATATTTTGGAGTGTGCCTCTAGAGATTCAGGAGTGGTATTTCCTACCAATTTGATGGAATTACCTTTCGGGGAATTTGATCTCATTCTAAGCATGGATTAGCTAGTGTAACATTATGCTAAATTGGATTACGCAGCTAAGCGAATGGAGTTGAGGACTCTGGGGGATGAAGAGATAATTGTGATAGGAGAAAGAAGAAACTATTTGTCTAACGTAGTCTCCGCATTGAAGGTTGTTAAGATGGTGCGAAAAGGGTGTAAGGCATTTTTGGCCTTCATTAGTGCTTTGGATGCAAGAGAAGAGGGGGTTAGTGGAGTTAGAACAGTAAGAGAATTCGTGGATATCTTTCGGAGAAGCTGCCTGGGTTACCCCCGATAGAGAGGTGGAGTTTGGAATTGATTTACTGCCAGGTACAACTCATGTGTCAATTGCTCCGTATAGGTTGGCACCAAAGAAGTTGGTAGAAATCAAGGCCCAGATCCAAGAGTTACTCGATCGTGGGTTTATCCAACCTAACGTGTCTCCATGAGGAGCACCGGTCCTATTCGTGAAAAAGAAGGACGGGACTATACACATGTGCATAGATTACCGGCAGTTGAATAAGCTGACGATCAAAAACAAGTACCCGTTGCCAAAGATAGATGACTTGTTCGATCAGCTTAAGGGGGCTGCGGTATTTTCAAAAATAGATCTAAGGTCGGGATATCATCAGCTTAAGGTGAAGGAAGTAGATGTCCATAAGACAACTTTCCAGACTAGATACGACATTATGAGTTTTTGTAATGCCGTTCGGATTGACGAACGCCCCAGCTGCGCTCATGGATATGATGAATCGGGTTTTCCAACCCTATTTAGATCAGCTTGTCATTGTGTTTATAGACAACATTCTAGTTTATTCCAAGCCCGAGGGAGAGCATGATGCACATCTCCGGGTAGTATTGCAGGTGTTAAGGGAGAAGAAGTTATATGCCAAGTTTAGCAAGTGCGAATTTTGGTTGAAGGAAGTTGTGTTTTTGGGTCATGTGGTGTCTGCAGAAGGGATAAGGGTGGATCCTTGAAAGATTGAGGCGGTGCTAGATTGGAAACCACCTAAGTCTGTGGCAGAGGTTCTTAGTTTCTTGGGGTTAGTAGGCTACTATAGGAGATTTGTCGAAGGGTTCTCGTCAATAGCAGCACCTTTGACGAAGTTGTTGAGAAAGGAGGTACCTTTCGTGTGGGCGGATAAGCAACAGGAGAGTTTTGAGAAGCTTAAGAGAGTATTGACAGAGGCTCCAATTTTGATTTAGCTTGAACCAGTTAAAGACTTTATGGAGTATTGTGATGCTTCTCACACAGGATTGGGATGTGTTCTAATGCAGGACGGGAAGGTGGTCGCTTATGCGTCTCGGCAGTTGAGGCCACATGAGGTCAACTATCCGACGCATGATCTGGAGTTGGCTACGGTAGTATTCGCTCTAAAAGTGTGGAGGCACTATTTGTATGGAGAAAGGTCGGTGATCTACACAGACCACAAGAGTCTGAAATATTTGTTGACTTAGAAGGAGCTGAATTTGAGACAACGAAGGTGGGTGGAGTTGTTGAAAGACTACGACTGTTCAATAGAGTATCACCCAGGCAAGGGAATGTGGTGGCAGATGCCCTAAGTCAGAAAATAGTAACGGATCTAAGGGCGATGTTTGCACACCTTAGCCTTTATGATGATGGAACTTTGCTAGCAGAGTTGCAGGTGAAGCTGACATGGTTAAGTCAGGTGAGAGAAAAATAGTTGGTAGATGGTGAACTAAGTGCTAAGCTGCTACAAGTGCAGAATGGGGAATTGGAAGAGTATGGTGTAAACAACGATGGAGTGCAGTGTTTTTGGAGCAAGGTCTGTATGCCAAAGGATGAGAAGTTAAGGCAGAGAATTCTTCAGGAATCGTATAGTAGCCCTTATGCTATGCATCCTGTAGGAAGTAAGTTATACAAGGATCTACGGGATCAGTTTTGGTGGCCTGGTCTGAAACAGGAAGTTACAGAATTTATGGGGAAGTGCTTAACATGTCAGCAGGTTAAAGCTGAACACCAAGTACATTCGGGATTACTTCAACCAATAAAGATTCCGCAGTGGAAGTGGGAGAGAGTCACTATGGACTTCGTTAGTGGGCTTCCCCTTACGCCTAGTAAGAAGGATTCAGTATGGGTGATAGTGGACCGGTTGACAAAGTCTACACATTTCATATCCGTACGGGTTGACTATTCACTGCAAAGGTTGGCAAAGTTGTATGTGGCAAAAATTGTAAGGCTGCATGGGGTGCCGGTGTCGATTATCTCGGATAGGGATCCGAGATTTATGTCTCAATTTTGGAGAGCACTGCATTAGGCATTAGGCACCAGGTTAGACTTCAGTACGGCATTTCATCCGCAATCGGACGGCCAGTCTGAACGGGTAATTCAAGTGTTAGAAGATATGTTGAGGGGTTATGTGATAGATTTCAGAGGAAGCTGGGAGGAGTTCTTGCCTTTAGCGGAGTTTGCATACAATAACAGCTATCAAGCAAGTATTCGGATGGCACTGTATAAAGCACTGTATGGACGAAAGTGTCGCACTCCTACGTGTTGGACATAATTGAGGGAACGTCAGGTTTTGGGTCCAGAGATTGTGACAGAATTGGAAGAAAAGGTTAAGCTAATTCGGGCATGGTTGAAGGAGGCATCTGATAGACAAAAGTCGTATGCGGATCTCAAGTGGAAAGAGATAGAGTTTGCAGTGGGGGATCGTGTGTTTTAAAAGTTTCGCCATGGAAGAAGGTGATGAGATTTGGTCACAAGGGAAGGCTAAGTCCCAGGTTTATAGGACCTTATCAGATTTTAAAGTGGGTTGGCCCGGTGGCGTACCAGTTGGAATTGCCTTTGGAGTTAAAGCAAATACATGATGTTTTTTACGTTTCGATGCTACGGCGATACCGATCAGACCCATTGCATGTGGTACCAGTGGAAGAAGTGGAGTTGAGACCAATTTTTGTCCTACGAGGAAGAGCCGATTCAGATTTTAGAACGGGATGTGAAAGTATTACGTAGGAAGTCAGTTCCTCTAGTCAAAGTGCTATGGCAGAACCATGGATCGGAAGAAGCTTCATGGGAGCCGGAGTAAGCAATGGGACAGCAATACCCTCACCTATTTTAGCCAAGTAATTTTGAGGCTAAAATTATTTTAAGGGGGGTAGAACTATAATATCCGGATTTAGGGGTTATGCGTTTTAACTCCAATGTATGTAGTAGTGTGCTTGTGTGCTGTTGTATGTGTTTGGGGGCTTTGGGAACCTTGGGGTGTAGGCAAGAGCCTTAGAAAAATGTCTGACTTTAAGCTGATAGGGGGAAGAGCTAGGAGCGCTAGGCCTTAAGAAGGTTAGTGTGTGGCTTATGACACAAGAACTCAGTTGGTAAAGTGGCAAGGGAGGCGCCACTTGGAGCACAAAAGAGTGACGCATCAGAGAGTGAGATGGGCCTTGGTTCGAGCAGCAAGGGAAGCATTTTGGGGTGGCCTTTTTGCGTCTCAGGGGAGTGAAGAGTTGGAGTTGCCGTGGACACTTCATGGATGAAGTGTAGATTGGGTCAAACAGCTCAAATTTTTGGCTAAGTAGGAGGAAAAGAGGGGATTTGGATGAGAGAAGAAGAGTTGGCCGAATGGAGGGGTCTTGGGATGGTAGTTTCGGTCATACAGGGGAGAGTAGGTGCCGAAATTCATTTGGCATTTTCAAGTTTTTTTTCCTCCTTCTCTTCTCTTTGTTAAGGCTTAACCCTTCTCTTTCTCACCAAAGTCAAACCACCCAAATCCCAACCCTTTCTTCTTCTTTGTACCGATTCCTCCATTCTCAAGAGTCAAAAACCTTTCCTAATTATTGAGACCAAAGTCAACTTTATCTATCGCTCATATTCTCTTTTGGTGTGTCGATTTTCAAGGGTGGTTGTTGTTTAATCGGGTGAGTTGCGTGGTAAGGATCTTTCCTTAGGTTGATTTTCTTTTCCCTTTTCTTCTTGGATTAATGAAATCAAGGACTCTAATTCCCTTTTATCTGTGTGGCCGAAACCATGAAGGTGGGTTTCAAGATTCACTATAGTCGACGTTAGAAGGAGAAGCTCTCGGGATTTGATCGGTTAAGGTAAGGGGAATAATGCCATTCGGCCTAAGGCCATATTTTCTAGTGTTAGTCGATTCTGACTCTGGTGTTATAGGAAGGGTTCGACAAAGGCAAAGGAGGAGTCTTCGGGGTTTGGATCTATTTCGGTAAGGATGTTCAGCTAAGTTATAGATGTGTTTCCATTTAGATTCTTACGTATCAATTAATCGGGTTTCTGATTAAGTGATATTCAATGGATGCGAATACTAGTGGAGGAGAGAAAGGGGTAGTTCCTACCCCTAGATTCAAGAAACGCTCGATTTCAGTAGTGCGTGATTGGCCACCGGATTGTGGTCCAACATCGAAAAGGGATAAGCAAATCGCTGTGATCCCTGCAAGCGAAAGTGTTAGTATCAAAAGCGTGGTTCTCAGTATTATCAGGTGTGTAACCCCACACTTTTTCCCGATAGGTTAATAATATTAAATATGTTTTAACAATATTATGTTTAATCATGGCTAAGGGTACCATTCATTGGTACAGTTCGTTCAGGTATGTTATATCTAACCCTTGTTTACAGTGGTTACCATCATTGATATGAAAGCATGTGTGTGTTTTCGGTATGGGCTTAGGATAAGCATATAGCATGATACCTATGATACTATGCATGTTGCATGGGGACAAGGGTTATAATGAAAATGGGAAGTGTTCTGGTGGTTTTACCACATTATCTGGTGACTTATGTCACAATATTATGTATCCGGTGACCTTGTCACATTATCTGGTGGCTATGCCATGTATTAAGGGCGATGAGCAGTGACATCAATGACTACCTTCAAGGGTGTGTAGCGGATGGAGGGTCGATTTAGTAATCCCCACGATGTGATTGGTAGGTACGGGTGGTGTGTAGAGGTTGGATATCTAGGTGTGTTTGGGTTGCATCATTGCTTTTATATACATGTGATTTAATATGCTATGACATGGGCCTATGGCCAAATATGATTTCGGATGGGCTTTGCCCAAAACGTTGTATGTAAGGCTATAATCGATTGGGTCTTGGTGGTTGGCTGTTACACATTGAGTCTGTTGACTCACCCCTCGTGGGCTAACATTTTGCAGGTGATACATAGTGCGATGGACCGGGTCGGCAGGGACCATGTGGTGGCCATGCTGAGCAAAATTTTGGTTTTTGTACAATGGAACACTTTTCGTTTTTCTTTAGTATGCTTTCTTTTGGGATTTATTTTTGGTTTTTAATATGTAATAAGGTCATTACTTAACTGCTTAATTTTGCGTGTTAAATTTTATGACCATACGATAAACAACAAACAAGTAATTAAATGTTTTTCTTAAAGAAACTTCAAATGTTTTATCACCTACTCAACTTACGTTTTCAACCTAATGAGTTCTGGAATCCAGCAAATCTTTTAATTTTTGAAATATAAAGGGAGTGTTTTACTGAAATACAAACTTGAACGGTATCTTGGTTTTCAACTTGATAAAAATACAAACTTGTTTTTATTAAAATCGTCATATTTTATAAGAAGATGAAACAAGATAAAGCTAAGTTTTTCTTAAGGAACATGTCAGATCCGGTCGGGGTTTGTGGGCGGGTTTGGGGTGTTTCACCTCTGGTTGAATCAGTACTAGCGCTTCCTGTAACATCCTAAAATTGGGCCTAGTAGAATTGGGCCCAATAGGCCTTAAGAATGGGAACGTTTAAAATTTTTTAGATACATGTAGCACTTAGATTGTTATGGTAAGGTATTAATGGGCTTGTGCATTGTGTGTAATGTTATGTTTAATATGTTAATTTGAGGTTCAATTGGGCCCATGAATTGGGTCAAAATTTCGCAGCCAAGGTGAGCTAAGGGGGACATCACAAGGATATAATTTAGGATTATTTTTGTTTAATTAATGAGGATAACAAGTCGATAAAATAAAGGGAGAGTTGGTGCAAATGTGGCCTCTTATGGATCGTTGTTTTGATAGGATAAGGGATAGAAGGATAGAGGAGAAAAGATAGGAGTTATCTTCCGAGTACAGAGTTGGCCGAAATTCCATCCCACTTGGGGTGCCAAATTCCTATAAATAGGGGTACCTCTTCAATTCGCATTTTGAACCCCATTCTCTTCTCTCATCTTCTCGTGCTAAAATTCTCGCTTCTTCTTGGTAATCTATTTTCTTTTGATTTCTTCCAAAGTCAAACCCCTAAGTATTCTTTCTCTCCACTTTCTTTTCACTTTCCTTCTAAGCCAAAACACTTCACTCAGTTTTTCCAAAAGCCAAAATGCATCAGTTCATCTTTTCCGAGATTTTCATAAAAGTCAAAATCGCTAGATCTCATCTCCTGTGGTTGCCGAATCCTCTTTAATGGAGTCTGCTTGTTCCATAATTTAAAAGAAACAATAGGTAAGTTTTGATTTCGGGATTTCAATGTTCTTTCGGCTTTTCAAAGTCCTTAGTCGAATGGCTATTAGAAACTAATCTTTGATTTCACATTTCTTTTTGGCATTCCGGGATTTGAAGAAGGAGGCCAATCGCATAGATCTCTAAGTTATAGAATCGTGTTACTTTCGAGATTTCAAGGTAAAAGGATTTGTTATTTATATATATAAAATCGGGTAGAATACTAACCATGGCCGAATATAAGAGAGGGCATATTTTCACAATTTTTCGGCTTTTAAACAAAGTTATAGATTGAGGATAATAGATCCGGATAGTAAGGACTTCGACTAAGAATATTGGATTTCGTGATATCAGGTGTGGAAACTTTCCCACCATCTAGATCTGTTTGATCAATATATGATTATAAGTCTTATATGTTTTGATAAATGCTAAAATCCGGGCATAACAGAGGAAACCCAAAGAGGGTAAAAACAAATCATCAGGTTAGTGAATGTTCTGAATAAACAATATAAGTATATTGATTTTATGTGATTGCATGGGTTGGGTTTGATGAAAGGAGGAAGTTATATGTTGTAGCGGATTTCACCATGATCTGTTGTAGCGATTTTTATCGTGATCTGTTGTAGCGGTTTTTACCGTGATCTGTTGTAGTGACTTTTACCGTGATCCGTTGTAGTGGCTACGGCCATGATTTGATAATGAGCAGACGACTGCCATCAAGGTGTGTAGCAGTGTGGGTTGATTGTAGAAATCCCCAATGGTGTGAATGGCTGGTACGAGGGCATGTAGCGGATGGAAACCTAGGATTTGGGTTGGGCTTGCATAATTTTTGTATGTATATTAATTTGATTATTCCGACCTATGGGGCTAAGGCCCAAATATAGTGGTGTATGAGGGTTGCACACTGAGTCTCGCGACTCACCCCCTTTAAACTAACCTTTCAGGTGACGATTAGTGCATCGGACCGGGCCGGAGTGAAGCGCAAGGTGGCCATGCAAAGGAAGGTGGATCCGGCGACAAGTCCCCATGTTAGTTTTTTTTAAGTATTTTATATGATGGATTTAAACTACATTATAATAAGGCCATGGGCCATTAGTTTACACTTTAGTTTTATTATGGGCCTTTATCATTTATTCTTGTTTTAATTTTTTTTTCAAGGACATGTAATCTAGTTTTGGGCTTTTGCTTATTAAGGCACATTTTATGAAATTCTTATTTAGGCTTTTTGTCAACACGATTTGTTTTACTAAAAATTTTCTTAGTGACAAACCAGATCCGATAGTAGTGTTTCGGCCGGGTTTGGGGTGTTACAAATTGGTATCAAAGCCCGGTTCAAAACTCGACTCTGGGGGTTTTTAGGCTTAGAAATGTTTTTTTTTAAATGGGCTTTTGAAAGATAGAAGTTTTAAGTAAAGGTTTGTTAGCTCAAGATGGCACTGCCTCCTACCAAGTCTCGCTGTAAGTATTCTGAACTCCTTGTGTGATATATATATCTATGTGGGCTTAATGGGCTTTATGGGACGTAGATTATTTAGATTAGAATCTGATGGACTCTAGATTTAGTTGAAACAACTCCTAAAATCTCATAAGACTTAACTTCACTAAACAAACCCGTGAACGAGCCGCAAGACTAGGGTGTGGTGACAGGCATATGCATGTCTAGGATTGGATCTAGGGAGAGCTTGGTATTTAAGCACTCCTAGTGACTCACCTCCTCTTTCTAAATCCTACAGTGCGTGGGACTGCTCATCTTAACCGTGAGGACTTGTAATCGCCAAAGTTCTCAACTAAAACCCGAAAGGGCCGAACACCTGCTTTTGCAAAATCATTAATAAACCCTTATATTGAAAAAATTACTAAATTACCCCCTGAATTGTGAAAACTTCTCAAAATAGTTTTGGTTTGAATTTGCAAAATTACAAAAATGCCCTTGGTTTAAAAAAATACCAAAACACCCTCGGATTGAAAATTTTCAAAACACCCCTAACTTAATAAAAATTACCAAAATTCCCTTGATTTGAAAATTTTTAAAATGTCCTTGATTTGGAAATTATCAAAATTTACAAAAATTACCGAAATACCCCTAGATTGAAAAATTACCAAAATACCCCTGGCTTGAAAAATTACCAAAATACCCCTATTTTGAAAAATCACCAAGATACCTTATTTTGAAAAATTACGAAAATACCCATGTAGGTTAAAATTACGAAAATACCCTTTGGTAGTGAAATGATGGAAATACCCTTAGGTGATGGATGCTATTTGTATGTTGGTGTGTATGGATGTTGAATGTGCATGGTTCCTAGAATTAAGAAGACTGAAACCTGTAGATAGGTTTGAATTCGAAAGAACTACTTTTAAAACTATTATTCATAAGACAGTTCATGGTTAATCAATGGAAGAAAACTAATAATTCATAAAATTCTTAATCAGATAAACGCGAATCGATAGTATTAGTACAAGGGGATGAAAACGCTCCAGAAGTGAATAATGGTGAGTATCCTACCATAGTATACTAAGTGTTTATTTGGCTTTGGAATTAGAGTGCGCAGCGAAAGCACAGTGATGAGACTTGGGTAGTACGATTACTAATTAGTCAAAAATTTCGAGGACGAAATTTCTTTAAGGAGGGTAGATTTGTAATATCCTGAAATTGGGCCTAGTAGAATTGGGCCCAATAGGCCTTGAGAATAGGAACGTTTAAAATTTTTGAGATGCATGTAGCACGTAGAATGTTATGGGAAGGTATTAATAGGCTTGTGCATTATGTGTAATGTTATGTTTAATATGTTAATTTGAGGTTCAGTTGGGCCCAAAGAATTGGGTCAAAATTTCGGCAGCCAAGGAGAGCTAAGGGGGGATAGCACAAGGATATAATTTAGGGATTATTTTTGTTTAATTAATGAGGATAACAAGCTGATAAAATAAAGGGAGAGTTGGTGCAAATGTGGCCTCTTATGGATGAGTGTTTTGATAGTGATAAGGGATAGAAGGATAGAGGAGAAAAGATAGGAGTTATCTTCCGAGTACAGAGTTGGCGAAATTCCATCTCCGGAGGGTGCCAAATTCCCTATAAATAGGAGGTACCTCTTCAATTCCTAGATTTTGAACCCCATTCTCTCCTCTCATCTTCTCGTAAAATTTTCGATTCTTCTTGGTAATCTCTTTTCTTTTGATTTCTTCCAAAGTCAAACCCTAAGTATTCTTTCTCTCCACTTTCTTTTCACTTTCCTTCTAAGTCAAACACTTCACTCAATTTTTCTAAAAGCCAAAATGCATCACCATCTTTTCGAGATTTTCATAAAAGCCAAATCGCTAGATCTCGTCTCCTGTGGTTGCTGAATCCTCTTTAATGGAGTCTGCTTGTGCCGGAATTTAAAAGAAACAATAGGTAAGTTTTGATTTCGGGATTTCAATGTTCTTTCGGCTTTTCAAAGTCCTTAGCCGAATGGCTATTAGAAACTAATCTTTTATTTCACACTTATTTTCGGCATTTCGGGATTTAAAGAAGGAGGCCAATCGCATAGATCTCTAAGTTATAGAATCGTGTTACTTTCGAGATTTCAAGGTAAGAGGATTTGTTATTTATATATATAAAATCAGGTAGAATAGTAACCGTGGCCGAATATATGAGAGGGCATATTTTCACAGTTTTTTGACTTTTAAGCAAAGTTATGGATTGAGGATAATAGATCCTGATAGCAAGGACTTCGACTAAGAATATTGGATTTCACGATATCAGGTGTGTAACACTTTCCCACCATCTAGATCTATTTGATTAATATATGATTATAAGTCTTATATGTTTTGATAAATGCCGAAATCCGGGCATAATAGAGGAAACCCAAAGAGGGTAAAAACAAATCATCAGGTTAGTGAATGTTCTGAATAAACGATATAAGTATATTGATTTTATGTGATTGCATGGGTTGGGTTTGATGAAAGGAGGAAGTTATATGTTGTAGCAATTTTCACCGTGATCTGTTGTAGTGATTTTTACCGTGATCTGTTGTAGCGGTTTTTACCGTGATCTGTTGTAGCGGCTTTTACCGTGATCTGTTGTAGTGGCTACGACCATGATCTGATGATGAGCAGCATGACTGCCATCAAGGCGTGTAGCGGTGTGGGTTGATTGTAGAAATCCCCAATGGTGTGAATGGTTGGTACGGGGGTGTGTAGCGGATGGAAACCTAGGATTTGGGTTGGGCTTGCATAATTTTTGTATGTATATTCATCTGATTATTCCGTCCTATGGGGCTAAGGCCCAAATCTAGTGGTGCATGAGGGTTGCACACTAAGTCTCGCGACTCACCCCCTTTAAACTAACCTTTCAGGTGACGATTAGTGCATTGGACTGGGCGGTAGTGAAGCGCAAGGTGGCCATGCAAAGGAAGGTGGATCCAGCGACAAGTCCCCATATTAGTTTTTTTTAAGTAGTTTATATGATGGATTTAAACTACATTGTAATAAGGCCATGGGCCATTAGTTTACATTTTAGTTTTATTATGGGCCTTTATCATTTATTCTTGTTTTAATTTTTTTTCAAGGACATGTAATCTTATTAAGCCCAAACACGAATTGTTTTACTGAAAATTTTCTTAGTGACAAACCTGATCCGGTAGTAGTGTTTGGGCTGGGTTTGGGGTGTTACACTTTCGTTAGAATCTTCTTCAGTTTCTCGAAACTTTCTTGTTGTTTATCGGTCCATACATACGGCACTTCCTTCTGTAACAACTTAGTTAGGTGTGCAGCAATCAACGAAAACCCCTCAACAAAGCGTCTATAATAACCAGTCAAACCCAAGAAACTCTGAATCCAAGCTACTGACTTTGGCAATTTCCAATCCAACACAGCCTCTACCTTTTGAGGATCAACTCTTATTCCTTTAGCTGACACTACATGACCCAAGAAAGTCAATTCCTTCAAGTAAAATTCACACTTACTGAATTTGGCATAGAGTTGCTTATCTCGCAAAATTTGCAACACAGTGCGCAAATGAGAGTCATGCTCTTCTTCATTCCTTGAATATACCAAGATGCCATCTATGAACACTACTACTAACCGGTCTAAATAGGGCTAAAAGACTCGATTCATCATGTCCATAAATGCAGCTGGTGCATTAGTCAAACCAAATGGCATCACTAAAAACTCATAATGTCCATAGCGAGTTTGAAATGCCGTCTTATGAATATCTGCCTCTTTCACCTTGAGTTGATGATAACCCAATCTCAAATCAATCTTGGAAAAGACTATAGCTCCTCTTAATTGATCAAACAAGTCATCGATTCTCGATAATGGATACCTATTCTTAATCGTCAATTTATTGAACTATCTATAATCAATGCACATACACATCGACCCATCCTTCTTCTTGACGAACAAAACCGGTGCTCCCCACGGAGACACACTTGGTCGAATAAATCCCAGATCAAGCAGTTCTTGAATTTGAGCTTTAAGCTCCGCTAACTCCTTCGGTGCCATTCTATAAGGAGCAATGGACACCGGAGCAGTTCCGAGTAAAAGCTCAATGCCAAATTCTACTTCCCGATCTAGAGGTAGACCCAGAAGTTCTTCAGGAAAGACATCTGGAAATTCTTACACCGGTCTCACACCTTCTCTCGATAAATCCTTGGCATCCAAAGCATCGATTTAATACTAGGAATGCTCTATTCCTTTTTGCACCAACTTTTACGCCTTCAAAGCGATACCACATTTGCCAAAAAGTTTCTTCGTCACTATCATTATTATCTCCTTATCATCCACAGTCCTAATTGACATCCGCTTTTGGCACAATTCAATTCGCCCGATGCTTCACCAACCAATCCATGCCCAAAATAAGATCAAACTTGCCGAAAGGTAATTCTATTAACTCCGCTAGAAATACCTCTCTTTGAATCTCTAAGGGCACATCTCTAAATAATTTATTCATTATTATCAACTGTCATAAAGGACTAATTACCGTCATCTCTCTATCGGTAATCTTAGATCTTATATTTAGGTTTCCAGATATAGCACTAGAAACATACGAGTGGGTAGATCCGATATCTATCAAAGCAGTAACAGGTACATCAGAGATGAAGAACATACCAATTATCACATCAGGTGCATCGCCGTCCTCACGACGTCTGACAGCATAAACCAATCCTGGCTGTCCTCCTCCGTGTTACCTCTAACACCATTACCTCGACCCAGTGCACCTTATCCACGTCTATTACCATTACCACCATGACCTGGTCCACGACCTCTAGGTGGCTGCTAAGTACCTCTAGCTGGATGAGCCTCAGGGTTACAAGCTTCCTGAGTCGTTTCAGTCCATCGAGGACAATTCTTAAACTGATGATCCTTGGATCCACATTTAAAACAGGCTCCAGTTTTCCTCCAACATTCTCCGAGATGTCGTCTACCACAGTCGACACATTCTCGGATCTGATTGATAGTCACAGGTGCCTTAACTTGAACTCGCTCATCATTTCGTGGCCTCTTTTAAAACCTTTTTGAAGAACCAGACTACTTAAAATCCCTATTGCCT
This sequence comes from Gossypium rotundifolium, assembly GCA_025506655.1. Taxonomy (NCBI): domain Eukaryota; kingdom Viridiplantae; phylum Streptophyta; class Magnoliopsida; order Malvales; family Malvaceae; genus Gossypium; species Gossypium rotundifolium. Next base: position 152,043,416 of record CP106734.1, on the reverse strand, counting down.
CTTACTTTTTCTTGGTTTTGGTGTTCTAAATTCTTAGCCTCTTCAGCTATCTTAGCTTTCTCTACAAGCAAGGTAAAAGTTCGTACTTGCTGTGGGGCTATCAGTACCCGCAAATAATCATTCAGTCCATCCTCAAAGTGTACACAGCACTCATGATCAGTCTGTACTATAGTACGAGCATAACAACTCAAACGAAGAAATTCTGCCTCGTAGGCTGCCACATCTTACTTCCTTGAACCAAATTCAGGAATTCTTTCCTTCGGGCATCTACATAACTGGTTCCGACGTACTTCCCTTGGAAAGTAGCTTTAAAGAAATCCCAATTAACCAATGCAGCCTCGGTGCCTTCTCGAATAGTAAGCCACCATTGATACGCCTCATCTCTTAGCAAAGACACGGCTCCTCTTAGTTTTTGCTCGACGGTACACTCCAAATCATCCATAATTCATTTTACAGCCTCAAGCTAATATTCTGCCACATTCGGAGCTACACCAGAGACACCTCTAAAAACTTCTGCACCACTAGACTTGAGTCATTCCGATATTGATCCGCGAGTTACTGGCCCAGTTTGGCTCCAGCTACTCTTTCTAAGACTCGCAACATTGCTTGAGTCAAAGCATTATCCTCATTTGCATGATCATGAGATCCAGTTTCGCTCTCGAATGACGCAGGTGCATCTATTTCTAGTATATGACCCGACTCTTTAGACGCAGCACCTCGGCCTCTACCATGGCCACGCCTACCGCGTCCACGACCACATCCTCTAGTGCTCATATTGACTAATTCGCTTTAATCTGATTACAAGTTTTATGAATCAGAATATTATTTCAATGTTTATTAACGATATTTTATGAGATATAAGAGATAGGTTGTTTTCTCAATCATATCCTATAGTCTCGATCTCTATCGTTTTCAACAGCTAAAACTAGAAGTTCTAGAGTGTTCCTTAGGTCTTATCACAAAATAAACATTTAATAAACAAATACTTACTGAATATACTTACTTGACTTGGTGTCGGATGCTCGTGGCCCCATACTACCTTTAAAACATAAAGTCTAGAATTTAAGTGGTTTTTAAACAAAAATCATTGTTGAACCCAAACCACAACCGAGTTTTGAAACTGGGCTCTGATACCATAAAATGTAACACCCCAAACCTAGCCTATTCATTAAGTCCAAATTTCGGCATGCCACACAAATTTAACGAACATTCAAATTATTTAACAAAGTAGAAATCAAATTCCAAAGCGATTAAGAGAATGACTTTATCGAAAAATCGAGGTTTATTTGAAATCCTTGATTAAAAACACAAGAGATTATCATCGGGTCTATAGAGTAGTATTTGATTAAAATTTTAAAATTTATTTAATCAAAATATTCTAACGAAGAGTTAAAGGATTTCCTGAGTTTTAAAGATATTTAAGAAAACCTTTATTTTATACGAAAGTTTTAGAAAATCATTTATGAAAAACTAAATCAATCCAACTTAATAAAACTAAAACATAATAAATCCATCCACATAATAAAATCCATAATTAAAAAGGCCTTATTACATCGCCATTAAAAATAGTACTTAATAGAAATTATTAAAGAAGTCTTAAAGTTTTATAAACCACCATTTGTAGTATAGCTTCCCCATGAAGTCATCTCCGACCCAAGTCTCCATCAATTGTTATTACCTGAGAGGGGTAAAAAAAATTGGGGTGAGTTACATAGAACTCAGTGTGTAACTCACTTACCATAGTCCACTAGGCCATGACCATTTAAACATTTATTTGGGCCTAAGCCCATTTCAAAATATAATAATTTAGCATTTATAAAAAAATGCAAATGATATGCAATTCCCAAAACCAAACCTAGATTTCCATCCGCTACACACCCCGCATCTAACTAGCACACCTGTGGGGAGCTTTAGTCACCCACCCCGCCAACACACCAAAGTAGGCTTTAAGCCCAATATAATATTTGTGGCAATGACCATTTAAATAATTGTGATAAAACCACCGATCTAGATTTCTAGAACACGACCATCGTGATGAGTCACCTATCTAGAATTCGGCATCAAGCCTTTCTTCTCTTCATCATTGATCCCAACCCATGCAATCATGTTTATGCATTACAAAATATTTGTAAAGAAAACCATATTATAATTTATGAATTTTGGCCCATTAAAACACATATCGCATATAGCCCATCTATCAATTATCATAAATGGCCCAATTATCTAATTTCATTTATGGCCTATTTATCGATTATCACATATGGCCCAAATTCTCAATTATTACATATGGCCCAAATTTGCCAAATATCATATATGGCCCAAATTTGTCAAATATCACATATGGCCCAAATTTGTCAAATATCACATATGGCCCAAATTTGCCAAATATCACATATATGGCCCAAATTTATCAAATATCACATATATGGCCCAAATTTATCAAATATCACATATGCCCCAAATTTGCCAAATATCACATATATGGCCTAAATTTATCAAATATCACATATGGCCCAAATTTGCCAAATATCACATATATAGCCCAAATTTATCAAATATCACATATAGCCCAAATTTGCCAAATATCACATATATGGCCCAAATTTATCAAATATCACATATGGCCCAAATTTATCCCTTATTATCATTTTAGCCATTAAGGACGATTTCAAAATTTTCACGATCTTAATACCAATTTCATGATCTTAACACTAAAGTGTCGATAATACCATATTTTCCTATTTCACCAACTTTGCAAATTTTAATCCAACTTTAACTATTGTATAGTCATCTAACCCATGAGATATAGTATGAGATTACACACCTGATTACGGTGAGAACTACACTCTCCCGCTCGTCGATATCTGAACACACATTACGAAGGATTAGAACACTAAATTTAATATTAACTATTCTAATATTGAGTGATCTAAATCTTACCCTCGGAATCTCGAATAACCACTATTTGTGATTTCTCTCCGATCAAAGGTTCAGAACCACGAGTAAACAATGGTTCGGGGGTATGTACGACTTCGAATAATTGTTTTTCGCGGATGAGGGTCCACAACCCGTGGAAAGTCTCGATTCCCGAAACAGTCCTTCTCTTAAACTTAGGGGGAATAGCGAAACCACCCCTCTTCCGAACACTATTTACTACCCTTTTTGTCCCTATCTTGATTGTCTTTATTGACAAAAGATCATTAGTCCGACCAATAAGTTATCAAAATTTTGACTAGAGGTTTTAAAGAGTGGGATTAACTTACCACAAATATCCTCGTTCCACAATATGACAACTGAGTGAGAACGTCCCCTAAAATGAAATCGATTAATAAACTATTTATATCCATATGTCGAGTAATATAAAAATCCTTGATAATCCCTTACCTTTAACACTTTAAATTCGATTTCAATGATCTATGACGTTTACGAACACTTGAGTTTCGACCCTCCACTAAGTTTCTATGATAGAGAAAAGATTAGAATGAGATATGGTATGATGATGATCTCAATCCAAAAAGATTATCCCACACCTCATAGATTCAGCACAAAAAAAAGGGAAATAATAAATTCCAAAATATTGTACTAGCCACTTACCAATTGATTAAAGTGTGAGTAGAAAGAAGAATGATTGAGAAGGAAATATGTGAGTTGTAGAAGATTCGGTTATGAAGGAAAATTGAAGGAGATAGTGCTTAGCAACATTCAGCTATGGTGAAAATAAAAGGGAGAAAATGAGATGTTTGAGTGTTCTTTACAAGAAGAAAGAAAGGAGAAAAAGAGTAAAGAGAGAGTGTTTATGTGTCGATTTTCCAAGGATGGAAGATGAACAAAGATAGGGTCTTGGGGTTGGTGTATATTTGGCCAAAAAGAAGAAAAGAAAAAGAATTATACTTCTTCAAAGTTGCATGTTTTCGGCACAAAAGAGAAAGAAAAGAAGATGATACTAATTTGGTCAAAAAGAAATGGCCAAACAACCAAAAATTTGCATATTGCTTCAACTACATTCGGCTAGGGGAAAGGATTTTGGAGAGAATGGAAAATAATGCTCATGTTGCTAAAGAAATTGACCAAACTAGCTCCTAATCCCTATCAAGCTACTAACAAAATTCGGCCAACCTCTCTAGCCCCAAAAATCGTCCAAGTTCATGGACAATTAGCCATTCAAAGCTTTCCAAAACAAAGCCCTTGATCCATGCCTTATGTCCCCTTATCACCTTAATTCATGAGATTCTTTTCCTTAAACCTTTACTTACCTTTTTCCTTTAGTCTTCTTGCCAAAAATGTTGTCCAACTCATCCTTCAATCTTATCCATGACCGATACTTGCTAAGGAAAGCAAAAAAAATAAAAGCTTTCAAAATGCATGCTAGGAGATTCGAACCTCTCCCCTCAAGCAAACATGCATGTGCCAACACCACCTTGGTTATGCTAGTTTTTATCACTTAAATCTATTTAAACCTTAAAGTCACTTGCTCCACTTCAATTAAATACTCCTTACTAAAATTTATTCTAATTCTGAATAGTTCTCAAGTCTTCTCAAGACTCTACTAAACATGAAAAATTTTATTATACTCAACTTAAGACCTAAAACATGCATCAATTCAATACTCAAATTTTAGGATGTTACATGACGGATAGTTAATATGTACACTTTGTGTATACTACCCGAATTTCCATCAAAATTTCAATAGTTCAACGGGAAATATTCATGAAATATGAAAAGGTGAAACTAAATAGTAATGCGATGAGCTTATGTATGTTTACTTGATATTCATAAGATGTTATGTGATTGACTTGTTTGATTAAGTGTATATGTTTAGGTAAATTTACCCAAAAATTTTGGATGGTGTGTCTATGTATGCTTGTATGAATAAATATAATTGGTAAGTTTTGTAACACCCCTTACCCGTATTTAACGCAAGAATCGGGTACGAGACATTACCGAGCTTAACTACCTACTCGTACAAAATTGGGCAGTGAACTTTCTTTTCAACTTAAACTTTTTCATTTAAACACTTAACTTCCTTATTATGGGCCTACGAGACCCAAAACATACACATAGGGTGACTCGGGACTAAATCGAAAACTTTCGAACACTTAGAAAATTTTTACTCAAACAGGGCCACATGCCCGTGTGGATATGGACATGCCCGTGTGGGCAGCTGTGTGGTCTCACACACCCATGTCCCTTGTCCGTGTGGATTTTATTTTTCCTTTTGAACCTACAGGGGTTTTCACACGGACTGACACACACCCGTGTCTGTGGCCCGTGTCCCTCACATGGCTATGACACGCCCGTGCCTTAGCTTGTGTATGAAAACCTTAGTATTATGTTTATGATGTCAGCAAACACTTAGGGGCACACGGCCTAGTCACAAGCCCGTGTGCTGGCCCATGTGACGAACTAAATTTTTCGCAATTTAGATGTAGGGAACACACGGCCTACCAACACGCCCTCAAAGCAGTCCGTGTGTCACACACGGCCTAGACACACGCCCGTGTGTCTACCCTTGTAGACAATTATAGGGCTATTTACCAAGCCACTTGCCACGTTGAAAAAAATCACACTTATACCAATTTCAAGCAACATTTAGCATAGCAATAATGCATCTTTAGCTATCACTAATTCATCATACATCTACTTCACACACTATTCGTTTGATTGCATCAACTTACACTTCATGAATTTCGTCATTGAATATATATAACTTAACTATTATCGGCCAATTCTAATGGCCATTTACAAAATGAATTTAGTAACATTAATAGCCAACACCTTCGCTAACCAATATGACATAAAGAAAACTACCAAGTACCTATACATGCCATACTAAAAAAAATTGAACTTTACTATACCAAAAGAATAGCTTGATAGTGTGAATCGAACTCCAACGTCCTTCGATCCCCGAGCTAGCATGGTGATACTACAAGGAAATGGGAAAGGGAGGGAGTAAGCATAAAGCTTAGCAAGTTTGCATGAAATAAATAGCAACATAAAGGCTCATGATAACATCCATTCATCACACTAAATAATACACAAGTTCTCAAGCACATCGACATAACTTACTCATACTTACTCTTACCAAATCACATTTCACAATTTGCATTCATTTCTCGTAATTTACTCATGGGTACCTGTATCACTTCATCCCATAACTTTAGCACTTCTATTCTCTTGAACATAGACTTTGCTCTTGTGACCTTTAACATAAACTTAGCTCTTTACCCATTGAACTACTTGGAATATTGAAGAATATTCAATCTCATCATACATGTAACACGATGCCAATGCCATATCCTAGATATGGTCTTACACAGGATCTCATGTTTCGATGTCGAAGTAATGTCCTAGATATGGTCTTATACGAGATCGTATATTGATGTCGATGCCATGTCCCAAACATGGTCTTACACGAGATCTTTCTTCAGTGCCAAGGCCATGTCCCAGACATGGTCTTATACGGGACCTTCATTTGTCTCATGTTGTGACAATGGTATCCGTGCTATTCCTAATGTTCAACAGGGACTTCAACTTAACATAATTTCATTATATTCTCATCGAGGCATCATTAATCAATTTCATAAAAATAATATTCATTTCTCATAATATCAAACAATTAAAAACTTAATAACATTATGTAGCTTTAATTTCACACAAACTTACCTCGGTATCAAAATATATGTGGAATTGTTCAATTTAGTCCATCACCTTATTCTTGCCTCGATTTCGGTCCGGGCTTCGTGTTTCTTGATCTATAATAACAATTTCACTTGTTTAACAATCACATTGGCTGAAATAACCCATGAATCATACTTTGGAAAAATTATGATTTTACCCCTAAACTTCTACATATTTACACTTTTACCCCTAGGCTCGTAAAATGATTTTTATCCAATTTCTTTGTATTTCAATCCTAGCTGAACCATTTTCATAACTACAGCATTTAGGAATTTCCACTAATTCACACTTTTATGACAACTTTCATAACTTTTACAATTAGGTCTTTTTACGAGTATCTCATGAAAATCTATTAGAAAAAGATGTTTGTCATACATCAAACTTTCATATACCTCCATAAATCATCAAAATACATGCATGTCACACATGGGTAAATTTTTTGACTTAAACCCTTGCTCGGAATATAGCTAGAAATAGCTAAATCGAGCTACGAGGATCTCAAAAATACTAAGAACATTAAAAACGGGGCTATGAGGTACTTACAATCAAAATTGAAAGTTTAAGAAACCCTAGATATAGAGAGCTTGAAATTTTTGGCTAGCATGGAGAAGATGGACATGAATTTTGACTTCTTTTTCCCTTTAAATTAACTTATTAATCAAATGACCAAATTGCCCTCAAGGCCTCTTTCTTGAGATTTTTCCTTCCTAAGTGTATTTTTGTCCATCTTGATGTATAATGCTCTAATTGCTAAATAAGAACCTCTAACAATATTTCTAATGCTATTTCATACTTAAATCTTCTAGAATCTCATATTTTCCAATCTTTGCAATTTAGTCCTAATGGACAAATTGTTCACTAAATTATAAAATTTCTTCATGAAATTTTCACACAATCATGCAAACATGTCATAGACCTCTAACCTTGGAAAATTTTTCAATGTCGCAAAAATTTTATGAGTTTTGATTAAGTCCCGACTTAATTCTAATGCTCGTATTGGACCTCGAGGTTCTAATTAAGGGACGCTTTGAATTATCTCGATATATGAATAGTAATCTACGTAAATTATTTGTAAAAGGTTTTGAATGTTTCGATAGTACTCTGAAACCCTATTTTGACGATGGATACGGGTTAGGGGTGTTACAACTAGGACCATTTACGAACTAGGAAAGTATAGATTAAGCTTTCGGCTTCTTGGCGAAAGCATATTGGTGAGTATTTGGAATCATTGGTTGTAGACATGAGTCATGTGTTATTTAGGAATTTAGTGGTAGCTTAAACCCCTACTATAAATTCCAAGTGTAAGCTTTCTCATACTGATGTTTATCTTTTGAATTATGTGTTTATGTGAATGTGAATATGTGAATTGGGATGAGATTCTCTAACAAGTGATATGTGTAACAGTTTGGCTTAGACCCTAGTCGGAATAATGGTTTCGGAACCACAAATCTGAGTCAAGAAAAATTTTAATATTATTTTCTATGCTTGCAGTATGTGAAAGTTTTGTGAATTAATTTTATTGTTTGTGTGCTTAATTTAAGAAAAGGACTTAATCGTAGAAAATGTAAGAGTGGCATTCTATTTGTTAATGTGCTAAATTATTATTATTTGATTTGTTATAAGTCCTTAAAAGGATATTATTCCATTATTAAGTTAGTGGATAATTATGTCCATGATTTAAATGCTTTTCATTAATGTTTCATTAAGGGTAAAAATGGAAATAAATAATTATTATTATTAAAAAAACATGCAAATAGATGAATATTATCTTTGTTGCACCAAAAATTGAAAGTAAAAGCAGAGTTTAAAGCCTTGTTACATTTGGCCTAGGTTTGAGCTTGATTAAGATCAAGAACCAAGGAAAACAGATTTAGATCAGGGAAAGTCGAAAGTGGTCTAGTAGTCGTCTTTGTTCGTTCATATCCGTACGAGGTAAGTCGATATACAAATAAATGTGTTTATATTGAATTAATATTGTTTATATGTGAATGAATTATGTTACATGATTATTTGAGCTGAATAAGTGAAATCCGTCAAGGCTTTGATATTATGACGATATCTAAAAAGTCCTGTACGAACCTTAGGAATAGTTAGGATACATATGTCATGACATAGGGTTTTGATATGAGATATTGTGTAAGACCACATCTGGGACATTGGCATCGATTTGAGAATTACATGTAAGACCATGTCTGGGACATTGGCATCGTATACAATTTCGTGTAAGACCCTGTCTGGGACAGTGGCATCGATATTTGATTACATGTAAGACCACGTCTGGGACATCAGCATTGTATGAGTATTTTGAGTTATCTGAGTGTCCTATTTGATTCCGAATGGATCAATGGGCACTCCTAGAATTGAATGATTATGTGAAATGTGTATTCGACATAGGAACATTCGAATTATATGTAAAGTTTGAGCATGAAAAGTATGTATATGTGAGATTGTGGAATTGAGATATATATATATATATATATATATATGGAATTAATGAAATAAGATGTGTCATATACAAATGTGCTATGATCTAATGAAATACATGAAGAATGATTTGTTGGTAAGCAAATGGCTAGAAACTTTTGAGCCAAAGAAGAATTATGAATTTGTTATTGTATTATACTAAATATCATGTGAATGAAATGGTTATAAATGTTTTACATGATAAGTTTATTTGTATATGGCTTACTAAGCTTTTGAAAGCTTATTCTGTGTGTGTTTGCATTGTTTTATAGATTATCAAAGCTACGTAAGGCTCGGAATTGTTGAGGATCACCATCACACTATCAAACTATATTTTGGTACCTTTTGAATGTAAACATAGCTAAGTATGGCATGTATAGGCTAGTAGTTTTAGCTTATGTTTGGAGATGTACACAAAACCCTAAACCCTAAAACCATGTGATATGGCTTGAAAATGGTTATGAATTTAGTAACTTTTAATCTATGTCAGATGATGCAATGTTGGTATATTTATGATGAATGGTTGGTGTAACACCCCTAATCCGTAACCATCATCGGTCTAGGGTTAAAGGCATTACCGAAAAATCGGATCTTTTACGAACATTTCACATCAAAATTTTATCAATTTAAATCAAAGCGTATGTAACACCCCAAACCCGGTCTAGACATTAGGGCCGAATCTGGTGTGTTACATTGAAGTGTTTTTCGAAAACCATGCTTTCATTGAAAACCCTTCTTGAAATTTAAAACTTGTACAAAACCTCAGTTTGCATTTGTTTATTTTCAATTGTGGTTTATTACAAAGTTATTCCCTTTTAAAATGTTACTACCTTTAAAATCTTATTTGTTGCAGAAGCTTAATTTAAAACAAATGATTTACGAAAATGTAATATTTAAAAATTGAGTTGCGAAAACGTAGTGTTTGAAAATGTTATTGTTGTAGAAAATCATGTTCTACTTCTAGCAGATATAAATCACAGTCAATAAAATCCAAAAATTTAAAATTAAAAAATTATAGAGGCCTTATTACAACCCGAATCAAAATCAAAGTGCTTAAGTAAATGAGAAAAATAGTATAAAACATGTGCAGTTGTATGGCCCTCTCCGAGTTAATCACAGCTCCGAACCGTGAAATGCTGGGGATTACCTGAAAGGTTAGAAACGGGATGAGTTACGAAAACTCAGGTTTTGTACAAGTTTTAAATGGCAAGAAGTTTTAAATTTCAAAAAGGGTTTTCAATGAAAGCATGGTTTTCGAAAAATGTGACACGCTAGATTCGGCCCTAACGTCTAGGCTGGGTTTGGGGTGTTACATTTAGTGGTATCAGAGCCAAGTTTGTACCCAGGAATTCTCTAATGCTTCTGAGTTCTCGCAACTCAACCTTTTTCTTTTAACTGTATCGATAATCCCTAGCCTTAGATGATTTGGAGCTGTGATGGACTCGGAGGTGGCCACATGTGCGCGAGTATTTTGATTTATACTTAGTTTTTAAATATTTTATTTTGGGGCTAATATTTATGTAATAAGGCCATTAAGGTTTAACTTTTATTTGGTTTTAACTTCTTAGTTTTACCTGCTAGATTAGTAAGAAAAAATGGGTTTTTCAAAACAATAACTGTTTTCAAAGGAAACCACGCATTTCAAATTTAAACGGTTTTTAACTAGAAAAGCTCTGGGTTTTTAATTCAGATTAATAAATTTGTAATAAATGATATGGCCAACGATTGGCCAACATGTTCTTTTTTTACATCACCAACGTTTTCAACAGCATTTAGTAAAAAGGGATTTAAAATGTTGTCACAGACTTTCATCGTCAAGACCAGTTTTCAAATCAACGCTTCAATGTGACACGTCAGATCCGTCATAACGTCTAGGCTGGATTTGGGGTGTTACAATGTCCCTTAAATAGGTCTACGAGACCTTAAACTTGCATTAGAAAGGGGTCAAAACTAAACCAAACTCATAAGGAATTTTTTGAAATTCAAACATTTTTCAAAGCTACAGAGGTCACATGCCCATATGGGTAGGCCGTATGCCTCACACAGCCTCGAACACGCCTATGTGTCCAAGCCATGGTAAAACAGGGCATACATACTGACTTGTCCACACAGCTTGATACACGCCTATGTGTCTCACCCGTGGTCGGCACTGACTTGCATCACACAGCCAGTCACACGCCCGTGTGTCCAACCCATGGTCTAAACTAACTTGTTTTGAAATGCAACCACGAAGGACATAGTCGAGCCACACGCCAGTGTACTCAATCATGTGGGCACTCTTTTGGTCATACCTACAAGCATTATACCAATTCAAATCATATATCCAATGCAAACAAAATATACCAAAATGACCATCTTTTCTAACCATTCAAGAGCATATCAACCATACCAACTTATGCAACATTTATCTCATTCTCATCATAAGGATTTCTAAGTATAAACCATTCAAAAACTTACCAATTCAATGTGACAACCTTTCATCAATAATTTACAAATTTTGCATCACAAGACTTATCATAAATTTGACCATTTCATTAGTCCAACCATTAGCCATCAACCCATACCAAACTATGCATCACAAAACATATTTGACATTTACCATATTCACAACCATTATCAAGGCATATCACATGGCTAATTTCATCAAATACATAGACATCAATTGCCCAAATTACAACTACTCATCAAATAATCATAAAGCCTATACATGCCATAAAACCAAGTCATAAAGTGTATAATTACCAAAATAATTAGGCAGATAGTGTGATATGATCTTCACTGATTTCCAACCTGAGCAAATCTCTAAAAAATCTATAAGCATAGGAAAAACACACAGAATAAGCTTTGAAAGCTTAGTAAGCTCGTATCTTAATAAACTTAACATAACAAATAATTTCAAATCAATGTCATAAACATAATATACTATCTCACATGCCAAAACACATCTTATCACAAGTTTATAACATGTTTACATATCAAATCATCACTCTTCAATAATATACTTACTTACTTACTCACTTTAGGTTTCACAAGCTTATTAAATTCTATTCTCATATAACATTCAATTTACACCTTCTTAAACCAAATAAGCACATTATAGAGAATAACTCATCTAGACATATATCTCTTTTTCATATGAATCTCATTTAAACATTTATACCCTAATTCACCTTTTATTCATGAAGTATTTGACAATTTCACATATGCCACTTTATAAGCTTGTTCATTTGTTCATGTTTCATTTCCACATATTCACATTTCATTTGCATATACATCACATAACATTCTTTGCACATATATATACTTACTTTCATTATCAAATATTGCCTACATATCAACGTACCTGAATCGGAATGTCATTCACATATTCACTTATTTCTCAGAACACCCGTTGAACCGTTTAGAATCAATAGGATACTCAGATAACTCGAAAAGCTTGTACAATGCCAATGTCCCTGACGCGATCTTACATGTAATCAAATATTGATGCCACTGTCCCAGACAGGGTCTTACACAAAGTCATATATGATGCCAATGTCCCAGACATGGTCTTACACGTAAATCTCAAATCGATGCCAACGTCCCAGACGTGGTCTTACACGATAACACATATCAGAATCCTATGTCATGACATACGTATCCTAACTATTCCTATGGTTCATACGGGGCTTTTAGATGTCATCACATTGTCAATGCTTTCTCGTATTCATATAATCTGATTCTCGAACAATTCAATATCATAAAATATATATCTTACTCAATATACATACATTTGCATTACTAGGGATTGATTTCAATCACACAAATAATACACATTTATAACATGATTTTGTAACGTCTATTAAAATACGAACTTACCTCGTTCGCTGTAACGACGAATTAGGTCGACTATCTGATACTTTGATTTTCCTTCGATCTAGATCTGAATTCCATTTTTCTCAATCTAGATAATATCAAAATTAACTAATTTATTAAAAAATTCATTCAATTTCATCCAAGACACATAAATGGACATTTTACTCTTTAGTCCATAAAATTTCACATTTACACACTTTAGTCCTTATTACACAAATAGACAAAATCCATAAAATTACTTAAATAACCATGCTAGCCGAATTCTCTTTATTACTAAAACAACCCATATTTTTTATTTATTTCATATTTCAACCTCATATTTTTCACATTTCACAAATTAGTCCAAAATTGACACTTTCACTCAAAATCACTTTATTAAACATGATAATTAAACATCAAAGATTTATTTTCTATCATCAAACTACAAATTCATCACATTATCAACAGTTGCAAATTTCAATTTCATCATCAATTCCAAAAAATAAAGCATGGGTTTGCTAGCACTCGAAGCAACGATCACAAAAACGTAAAAGTTATTAAAAATCGAACAAAATCGAGCTTACCAATAAGCTAAGAATCTTGGCCAAATGCTTGAAGCTTCCATGGCTTTTCATCTTTCTCATTTTCTGTGGAAGATAATGAATAGAAAGTTGAAATTTGGCTTTATTATATTTTATTCTCATTATTTACCTTTTTACTTAATTAACCTTTAAAATAAATCAAATTTACACAAATTCCAAACCACGACCTTTACTTTATTATTCTATAGCTATTTACACTTTTAACTTATAGAACCCAACTTTTACGCTTTACGCGATTTAGTCCTTTTTATCGAATTAACCACTTAAACAATAAAATTTATTTACGAAAATTTCACACAACTCTAATATCATGCCTTAAATATTAAAATAGTAATAAAATAATTTTTTAAATGTCAAATTGTGGTCCCAAAACCACTGTTCCGACTAGAGTCTAAATCGAGCTATTACAGTTGGTATATTGAGTTGATAAGTTTTGAATGGATTTTACATAGAAGTGTTTCAAGTTGTTATGAGATAAATTGTGCATAAGTTTATGTGTATGATATGCTCATGAAAGATTAGAAAATATCATCATTTTTGGTATGTTTTTGGTTGCTCATGGAATTTGAAATGTTACTTATTTGTGCTTGTAGGATTGACCCTTAAATGGGTGGCAAATTGGACTTGTAAATGGCCTATATTTTCCCACACGATTGAGCACACGGGCATGTGTCTTGATCGGATCCCTCATGGTTGTATTTCGAAACAAGTCAGACTCGCACATGTGTTTGACACATGGGCGTGTGACAGCCGTGTGAATTAGATCAGTGTTGCCTATAAGTCAAGCATACAAGCGTGTCTTTGGCCGTGTGAACAAGTTAGTATGTATGCCCTGTTTTGCCATGGCTTGGACACACGGGTGTGTCTGAGTCCGTGTGAGGCACACGGCCTACCCACACGGGCGTGTGACCTCTGTAGCTTTGAAATATGTTAAGTTTTTGGAAAAAATCTGTATGTGTCTTGTTCAGTCCCGAACCTTTCCCAATGCATGTCTAAGGTCTCGTAGACCTTTTAAAGGGATTATATGATTATAATTTACTATGATATGATGATGATGTATTATATGTTTTGAAATATTCATAAAAGTTTTAAATTGTCAGGTAACGCCTCTAAACCCTATTTTGGAGATGGTTACGAGTTAGGAGTGTTATATTTTATTGGCATCAGAGCTATAGTTTAGTCGATTCTTGGACTAATGTAGCGTGTGAGAGTCTAGCTATACGTGTTATATATATACGAACTGTGATAGTGTGATGAATCCTAACATATAAAATGTGTTTTTCATATAGTAAATAGATTTTGAAAGAGCTGTAGTTGACAATGTTGAAAGTAATGCGCCTGCTCTCGCTCAAGGGACAGTGCATCTGATTCTAGACTGGCTACTAGCGGCCAGGAGGGAGAGGCTAAACAAGCCTTTTTCCAAATTATGAATGAGCTGTTCACTCAATATATTAGAACAAATTCGGCTGTTTCACAACCTCCGACCCCACCCAATCCTCCTCATACCTCTGTTGTACCTTCGATTATGAATCTGAATCTGTTGAATAAGCCTCCGATTGATAAAATCTATAAATATGAGGCTGAAGAGTTTAGGGCCACTAGTGATGACGATGCTGAGAGAGCTGAGTTTTAGCTCGAGAATACAATCCAAGTGTTTGATGAAATGTCCTGTACTCCTGAGGAATGTCTGAAATGTGTCTTTCTTTGTTAAGAGATGTAGCTTACTAGTGGCGGAAAACTTTGATTTCTGTTATTCCAGAGGAATGAATTACCTAGGATTTCTTTCAATCTGAATTCTGGAAGAAATATATGAGTTGGAGATTTATAGATCAAAAATGTAAAGAGTTTCTTGAATTGAAATAGGGTCATATGTTTGTCATAGAATATGAGCAAGAATTTTTGAGATTAAGTCAATATGCACGGAATGTGTTTCAACTAAAGCAATAATGTGTAAAAGGTTTGAAGACGGTCTGAATGAAGATATTTGTTTGCTAGTTGGAATTTTGGAAATTAAAGAGTTTGTTGTGCTTGTTGATCGAGCATGTAAAGTTGAAGCACTCAGGAAAGATAAAAGAAAAGCTGAGTTAGAATCCAGAGATGTGAGAAAGAGATTCTCAAGTAAATAATTTCAATCTGCACCAAAGAAATTTAGAGATGAACATAGCCGTTTAAAGGCTAATGTGGGACATTCGAACAGAGATCGTGCTAGATCACATTCAAACTTCAAAGCTCTAGCTACTTCGATAGCTAGTGTTGGAAATGTCTTATCTGAGCAACCTGAATGTAAACATTGTGGTAAAAGACATCTGGGTAATTGTAGATTGAATGACCGAGCTTGTTTTAAATGTGGATCATTAGACCATTTTATTCGAGATTGTCTTGAATTTGTTGAACAAGAGATTGTACAGAATCCGAAGTTAGATAATGCTTTAGTTAGCGGTAGACCTTCTAGAAACACAAGAAATGTGAGTGGTATCCAGAGAGCTATGAAAGATACAGTTGCGAGATCTAAAGCTAGAACACCTTCCAGAGCTTACGCTATTTGAGCTCATGAGGAAGTTTCATCTCCAGATGTTATTATAGGTACATTTACTCTTTATGATACTTCTTTGATTGCATTGATAGATCCATGGTCTACTAATTCGTATGTATGCATGAACTTAATATCCAGTAAGATTTTTCCTGTAAAGTCTACCAAATTTGTAATTAGAGTATCAAACCCCCTAGGCAAAAGTGCCTTGGTTGACAAAGTGTGCAAGAATTGTCTGTTGATGTTTTGAGATATTTGATTTCTAGCTAATTTGATGTTATTACCTTTTGATGATGATCATGTGTCAGAGTCTTAAAAATTTATAAAAATAATGATCGAACCTGGAAACTAACTAAGCCAACAATGGAGGCAAGCGCACCTATCGAACAGTAGTATAATTTAGTGTCAAAACCGAATTGTTGAACCCAAAGGAACCAAAAGTACTAATACTAACTTTCTTTTTATTATTTAGCTTAAGAATTAATGGAATTCTTGTTTAATCTAAAATTAACTAACTACTAAGTTAAAGGTGCTAAGACAAAGGGAATGAATTGGGGAAATACTTGTGGGAAAACCAATTGATTAAGACAATACCCGAGGAAGAATCCACCTAGACATCACTTGTTATTTAACTCTGAACCAGACGATTTATTCACTTGACTTGATCCGTAGGATTCCCTAATTGATATTAATACCTCTTTCGAGGCTACTAACGTCTAACCCTAGGTGGATTAATTGAAATGTCTTTCTAATTAAAACCCCTAGAATTGCATTAACTCGATCTATGGACTCCCATATTAGGTTTGACTCTAATCCAGCAAATTTTCGTCATCCTATTTCTAGGGTTACGATCAACTCCGCTTAACTATGTTAGATCTATTCTTAAACAGGGACTTTTGCTCCACTACCTAAGCACATCAGTACTTGAATCAATATCCTGGAATATTAAAGTAAGAATTAAGAATAAATCAAGTATTTATCATACAGCTCAGAAAATAATAACAAGATCCGTTTTAGGTTTCATCCCCCTCAGGTATCTGAGGGTTTAGTTCATAATTATAAAAGAAAACATCTCAGAAGAAAATATAAAACAAAACATAAGAAAACCTTAAAACCCCTGAAGGAATTGAAGGAGAGATCCTTACTATTGAGTATGATTCCGGTGTCTTGAGATGAATCAACTAGCTTTCTTCGAGTGAATCCCACAATTGGCCCTCCTGGCTTGGCTCTTTGGCCTAGCTGAAATCCCCCTTGAAGGTTGGCCTCTAGGGTGTTTATATAGGCTTTTGGAATGGTTTTCTTTGCCTCTAAGTACCCTATTTCGAATGAAACTCTACTTTGCCATAGTAGGGACATGCCCATGGCACACGCCCGTGTAAGTCGAGGCCAGGCCGTGTTCGAGTCTGTTAATGAGGCACGGTCGTATGACTCGGGGGCCAAGCCATGTCGATTTTGTAATTCGGCCCTTTTACTCCGTTTTCAGCCTATTTCTCATTCTTTTCATCCTCCGGTGCTCTCCAGAGTATAAAACATGAAAACAAAGGATTAAGAGCACCTATTTCCATAATTGAAGGGATAAATCATCCAAAAACATGATAAATGTGAGATTAAAATATGTTCATATTATGGTTTATCAAATACCCCCACACTTAAGCTTTTGCTTGTCCTCAAGCAAAATTCTCAACTCACAATTACAACGAACTTCCTCAATTCATAATATTCATAGATAATTTATACATAGATAATTTAACTAAAAGAATCTTGAAGATTCAAACAATCAAAGTCGTAGTTTTTAGCACGAAAAACATGTGTGTTTCCCTTTATCAGAAAAACTACCTTTGATTCAAAACTGACAAGGATTGACATCCTCACTAAAGATTCACTCAAATCACTCAAAGTGCTTAAGCTTCAAAATTAAGCTATCAAAAGTTGAACATGAAAAGTTAATCCTATAGGCTTGGCTAAAAATCAAATCTCCACCACTGTAAAATGAGATGATACACGAATCAAAAGGGCTTTAAAAGGGTTGTAACAGGGTTTAGGTTAAAGGTGTGGATAAAGGCTAAATTAGAAGAGTGAATATCGAGATTGAATTGACAAATTACCTAACTAAAAAAATGAACTAATCCTAAATAACTACATCAATTGAAAGCTTGAAATACTAATAATATGAGCTTCTTCTTCACGATGTTAAATTTAAGAGTATAAGCTCACTTAATCACAGAACTAATAATGAATATACTTTGATTTTTTTAAGAACAAATCAATAATTACATAATATAAGAAAAATTCAACTACTAAAATAAAATAATTAGGCAACTGATCAAATCAAGTCTCGATAGAAGGGTAGTCAAATGGAATGGTGATAACAAATACAAGATGGGTTTTGGGTTAATATTAGTGGGTGAGTCAATAAAAAGGCTTGTTAGGATCAACGGGGTTCACTAGGGGTTAATTATGAAGGTAGGCTTTTAGTGGAATAAGTGGGTTAAATCTTAGGTGCCTTTATCATCTCAGTATATCAAATCAAAGATGTGGTCTCGACATGTATAATCGAAGCAAGTTCTAGAATAACAAATCAATGTTGACAGACTCATAATAAAAAAAAGTGAGCACAAAAAGAATGTATGCTCTAAAAGGTTCAAAATCTCACAAAAATTATGGGTTTTTGATGACAACCTTATGAATTTTAAAATTCAAGGTAATACTTAGATTCAGGTAGACAACCTAACAAAATTTTAATATTTGAAAATAGACTCAGCATGCTTGATTCTCTAGTATCTTAAAGTTTAAATTATCAATGCACAATTAACTATGACTTAATCTAAAACATATCAATAAAAATCATGAATTAATAGGAATTTCATTCTAATTAGTGATATAAGAAAATTACTTAAGATAAGATATCATTCAGGGATTTGAGAATAATGCAAAAAGTTAGGCATTTTTTCTAAATAATTTTCACCCCCCACACTTAAGATGTACATTGCCCTCAATGTACAAAGATAAATATTCACAATATAGTAAGAAAATCAAAAGAGAGGGAGAGAAGTGAAACTTCTTGAATTTTTGGATGAATTCCTTGAATTGGAAGTGTGGAAACTTGATTCGGAGGTGAAAGATAAGTTGGAGAGGGTGCCTCTAATTCCTACACTAGATGAAGAAATTGGGAACCTCGTGAAGAGTTAGCCAGGAAATAATAATGATTCTAAATATACTAATTATATAGTTAAAGAAAAGAAAGATAAAAAGAAAGAATGTAAGAAGTAAAATAAAAGTAAAAGAAGGGATTAATGGGCTGAAAAGTCCTTATTGTTGGATGGTTTGCGAGATGGGAGTAATTTCTAAGGCTTGGTGTGGTGATTCCCTAGTAGCCTTTAGAACCTAAATTAAAGAAAACGAAATAAAATAGATTAAACTAAGTAAAAGAAAACTAAAGAAAAGTAAAATAAAAGAAAAGGGAAAATAAAATGAAAAGTAAAATAGACTCAAAGGTCTTTTTCCTATCGAGTTAATGAAGTGGTGGCATGAACTTATGTAGATTGGTCCCGCACAGGGAGACTAGGCTAGGATCCTTCTGTTTCTTCGACATGGGCATAGTTAGATCTTGAGTTAGGGGAATGAAGAACTAATGGAAATGAAAATGAAAGGGAATGTAAGGGGTGTGGATGAGAAAGGAGTTGGGAGTAGGTGAGAAGGGGAGAAGGGTGTTTTAGATAGAAATTCAGATCTGATACATCCCACGCCCATGTACTGTGGGCATGTCGAATCACACGGCCATGTCTCACTACCGTGTTATGCTTCCTTCGTTTCTCCCACGCCCATGTGCAAGTCGCCAAGCCCATGTGCAGGTCGCCATGCCTGTGCTTTTAAACAGTGTTGGCCACGGCCGTGGTGTTTAGTCAGAGCTCGTGGCTTGAAGATATTTTTCTATCCTTTTTTGTACTATCTCTGTCATGCCAGTATGAGAATCCATACCTTCCACACTGTAACACCCCAAACCTGGTCAATACGTTACAACCAAATCTGGTATGTTACAGGGAAGGGTTGTTTTAAGGAATTTGAAATTTGAAGGAAAAATGCAGTTTTGAAAATCTTTCGACTAGTGTTTCTAAAATTTAGAAATGTTATGGAGTTCAAATGTTATTTACTATCTCCTGTTTAACAGAACTAGCAGTTGGAACAGAGTATCGTTTCATACCCACTGAAATCTAGCGACGTTCTTAAATGTGATATTTTGAAATTAGTGTTCGAAGGTTGAAGAAGAATTTCCAATTTAGTTAGTCATTCACCATCATTCGTTAATGCTTTGAAAACTATTTGTTTATGTTATTAATTTTCTAAAAGAAACCCCTTATTCGACAGTTTATAAAACATGCAATATGAGCATTAAATCAACAATCCAAATTGAAGTTATAGCGGCCTTATTATATAACAAAATCTTAATTAAAAAAATGAGTCTAAATAAAAAAATACGAGAAAAATACTGCATGGCCACCTTGAGTCCGCCTCGACTTGAAATTTGCGATTTAATGATCACCTGCAAAATTAAGCAGATGGGTGAGTCACCGAGACTCATTGTGTAAATCCCCATACAATACAATCGGCCTCAAGCCCAAATAATATAACATATTAACCAGACATGCAATGCAGTGTAACCTAGCCCAACCTAGTTTCCATCCTCTAGGTCTCCTGAATTAGCCAAATGCCCGTGGCACCAAGCCACTATGGTACCAAACCACTGGTGGTTCCAAACCACTGGTACAGAGTCACTAAATATAATATGTGGGGCCAACCCACTTGTGGTACCAAACCACTGGTGCCAATCCTTGATAATATATGTATGTGGGGCCAACCCACTGTGGTACCAAACCACTGGGATGAGTCACAAAAATAAACTATGTGGTGCCAAACCACTGGTGGTGCCAAACCACTGGGACATAGTCACTGGATAAATTATATGGGGCCAACCCATTGTGGTACCAAACCATTGGTGACAGTCTTAGAATCACACTTCCCCTTTTCATATCATATCCCAAGCCCATGCACATATTGACATAATGATATGAATGCAAACATGCTCCCAAAGCACAATGGTGAATTATATCATACATTCACATAATCAAAAGTAAAACTGTATAGGCAGTTACCCAGTGTCGCTAACTTTACCCACGAGGGTATCCCGACTATCTAAGCAATCATTTCGACTTTCAGACAACACAATTAATAACAAAAATCACTAAGTTAAAGTGTGAACGTAGA
This sequence comes from Gossypium rotundifolium, assembly GCA_025506655.1. Lineage (NCBI taxonomy): Eukaryota > Viridiplantae > Streptophyta > Magnoliopsida > Malvales > Malvaceae > Gossypium > Gossypium rotundifolium. The sequence goes on along the minus strand of CP106734.1, from coordinate 152,022,047 downwards.
CACCTGATAACGTGTAGAACTAGACTCTCTATGTCGACACTTTCACTACCAGGGACGACGGCTATTTGTCTATCCCAAGCAGATGTCGGCTCTCTACCACAACCTGGTGGAAAGTCTCAAACCGCCGATACATCACACCTTTTAAACTTAGGAATTGAGACTAGGGGTTTGCTCCCTTCTTTTGATTGACCGGCACTTGCATCCATTGTGAGAGTCTTTAATCAGTAAACTAAGTTAAAGCGACGAAAGAGAAAGAGGGGATACATGCCAAATCAAAAGAAACTTCTTACCACGATTAAGAAAATCAGACACTAGAAGATTGGCCTACCAAAACTGAATGAACCCCTAGATATCACGAAGTTAGAACCGATTACCCAAATAGACAAAAGAAACGGCCTTTCGACCAAACCAAAAATGAGAAGGGACCCCCTTTTTCCAATCGGCCAACATCCAACTTACCAAAGGTGTAACATCCCAAAATTAGGCCTAGAAGAATTGGGCCCAATAGACCTTGGGCGTAGGAGTGTTTAAAAATTTTTGAGAACAAGAGAATGGCATTTTTTCAAGTTAGACTTATTAGGAAGGTGATTTTGGAAATTTACGAGGTTCTAGGAAGCTTCAGGTTCAAGTTTGGCTATAGGAAAAATTTTGTGTTTAAGCCTATTAAGGAGAGAGAGTAAGTAACCTTAAAGCTTATGGAAATAAATGAGTAAATGGTTTGCATAAGTGAGCTATTAGTAAAGAGGTTATGGCGCCACATGTATTACCTTGAGGGAAGAGGTTCGAATCCCTTTTTATGCATTGTGACTTTTCTTTTTCTTTCCTTCCTTAATGTGTCGGTCAAGGAGTATTTATGGCAAGGGTGGACTTCATTATTTTTGGTAAGGTGGCTAAAAGAATAAGGCAAGGTTTAGGTTAGGGAATGGAATCAAAAGGAATAGGTAAGTAAGGGGGACAAGAGGCTTATTTCATGGGTGGTGTTTTGGAAAGTTTGGGTGGCCAAACTCTTATCCAAGGGGGGATGAATATGGACGGCTTAGGCTAGGAGGATAGCCAATTTGGTGATTGATGTTTTTGTAAAAACCAAAGTGTTAGTTTTGGGTCAAAATACCAATACCATCATTGTATTTTTTCCTCTCAAAACTCCCCCTCCTAGCCGAATATGGTCATTGGTAATTGGTAAGATTTTGGTTGTTTTGGCCAATTCTTTATTGACAATTTGGTATCATTTTTCTTTTCTCCCCAAACTCCTTTTCTTCTCCTTGCCGAATCTACACAACTTGGAGAGTGCAAATTCCATTTCTTTCTTCTTGCTGATTGTACCCCAAACATTGAGACCATTTCTTTTGTTCACTCATCCTTCTTAAAAACCAAAACACTTCAAAAACCTTGATACATCTTCTCCTTTCTTTTAATCATTTCTACTCATTTGTGTTGACACTCATTCGTTTGATCAATCGAGTTATAGTGGAAGGCTGAAACCTTGACTCATCCGTAGCCATTGTGCAATCGTTAGAAATCAGAGCTAATATCGTTAAGGTAAGGGATTCATCATGGTTCTTTTTGGATCTTTTCATTGACCGGTTATTTTGCTTAACGAGATAGTGGTTGTGACTAATAGATTATATTTTTAGGGACTAAATCGCTCGATCTATCCCTCGTAATAAGAGACTTGGATTGTTGGTAAGTGATATTATTGTTAATCAATCGCAATACTTGGATGAAGTTGTAAATTGGGTTTGAAAAAATTGTTGACCGATTGTACTTTTAGGTGCCGCGAAGAGTATCGTGTTACGGATCCCGTAATAAGGTGTGTAATCTCGTACCTTCCGTATACATATCTGAAACGGTGTGTAATCTCACACTTCTCTGAAAGTTTGTATGAAATATTCTGTAAATCGGTCGAAATACCAAAGAAAACCAAAAATCGGCACCTATAATCACTCGGGCGTGCATATGATCGTAGTGGTAATTATATTTTGTAATAAAACAGTTTCAGTTAGAAAAAGTGACATGTTTTTGAAAAATCATGAAAAATAGGAGAAATGAAATTAGAAAGCGAATGAGATATCAAATAAAAGCTTGTTGTATCTATTTTGATAAGGAGGAAACAAAGGAAAAGGAATTTTATATTCTGAGATATGTTAATTTTAGTGAGACTGGTTCTGAATGATTTCGTGTAACACCCCAAACCCGGTCTATGCGTCGAGACTAGATTTGGTTTGTTACATGATTCGTGCTATTCTTAAATCTTTAATGAGTTGAAAACTACATTTTATACACAGGGTTTAAAATTTGAAAAGTATTTGATTTTGATAAATATTTGAAACATTAGTTGAAAATCATTGTATTATTAAAAACCGTTAAGAGATTTGTTAAAGAGTTAACAATAAAAAGAATTATTTATAAAAGAATTTCATATACTTGAAAACCCAAATTTATTTTTATAAAGCATCATATAATCATAGCCCATGATTTAAAAGTCCAAAATAAAGTTTAAATTCCAAACGCACATAAAATCCATAAGTTATTTATAGAGGCCATTTATTACAACATCCCAAAATAGTAAAAATAATTATTAAAAGTTCGAGTTTTAAATAACCCATATTTAGCAAGATGGCCTCCACGAAGTCATCCTCATTAAGTCCACATCGGTTTCCATCACCGAGATGGAAAGAAATTAAAGGGTGAGTTACTTAGAACTCGATGTGTAACTCACTTACCACCATTATTGGGCGGATTGTCAAGATATTATCTTGGGCTTGAGCCCAATTCGAATTCAACAATATATCATGAATTTAAAATAATTAATAATGCATGAAAAATGTAATTCCCAACCCAAACCTAATATCCATCCGCTAACACCCCCGTACCAACCATCACACCTATGGGGATCAAGTCAACCCACCCCGCCATCACACCAATCGTAGGCATTAAGCCTTTTTATAATTGTGGCATAGCCACCGAACTAGAGCAATAAGCGATATTGTGGCGAAACCACCGAACTAGAGGCAATAAGCGGATATTGTGGCAGAGAACCCCAGAACTAGAGGCAATAAGCCGATATTGTGGCAACTGGCCATTCTTCTCTTCATATATCCCACCCATGCAATTATACATGTACTTTAAAATATAAAATTTATTAACAATACATAACATGGTGGGTTTATCAATAACATTTCATTTGGCCCTTAATTAAAGCAATTTGTCCATTTAGCAATTTAGTGGGCTTTGGCCCATTTACCAAACTAGAGTATTTTGGCTAAATTTTAACGAACTAGAGTGTTTTGGCCCGATTTATCGAACTAGAGTATTTTCGGCCCATTTTCACGAACTAGAGTATTTACGGCCCATTTTCACGAACTAGAGTATTTACGGCCCATTTTCACGAACTAGAGTATTTACGGCCCATTTTCACGAACTAGAGTATTTACTACCCATTTTCACGAACTAGAGTATTTACTTAATAACAATTAATATCTCGAGGCGTTTTCGTAATTTTCACGATTTTGTCGTTTTACGTATTTTGTCAAATATCATTTTTTACGTTTTTACCGATCTAATCGTTTTACGATTTACTTCCATCTGAAATTTGACATCCAACCAAAAATAATGAGTGTGAAAATTACACACCTCGATACTAGTGAGTACTAACCCTTCTCGCTCTCGGCACCTAAAACATATTTTGATTCGTTAGTCAACTAACTCGTAAAATAAATCTTAATCGATAATGGATCCAAAATCTTACCCTCTTGATTTTGAATCACTTGATTTTCGGTTTTGCCTCGCTTATCGATTCACTAGCCGTAGAGAATCCACCAACGTATAACGGACTCAGAGGTTCGTACTACTTGAATAATGGACTTCTTTGGAAGATGGCCCGCAACCCGATGGAAAATCCGGATTGCCAAACCGCTCTTCGTTTGAATGGGGATTCTGAGATCCACCCTCTTACGATAATCGAACACCCCTTTTCTTCCCTATTTTGACGGTCTTCAAGATCCAAAGGAATTTAGTTAGATCTAAAATAATATCAATAATACTAGAGATTTTAAAGAGTAGGATTTCCTTACCAAAATAAAACGTTTCCAACGTTTCTCCCGATCACTTGAATTCCAATCTCGTTATTGCACTAAATAATAACGAAAGAAACGTTATTAGTATGAATGCTATATCAATCCAAAAGACCTCAATAAACCAATGATATTCGCCATAATATCACTTATTAAAACGATAATGGAAAAGAACCCTTACCTATATTCCACGGTCAAAAGGAAAGGATTGAGAATGGTGTCTAAATGATGAAGGGTTCGCTATGTATGATCAAGGAAAGAAGAGAAAATATTTGGTTTATAGGCACAATAGCATTCGCCAAGAGAGTGAAGATGGAGAAATTTTCGATGGGAAAAGAAATAATATAAAACGAAAGGATGATGGTGATGTTGTTTTGATTTCAAGGAGATTAGAAGAAAAGAAAAGAAAAATATGAACTTTAGGTGCTGGTATATTCGGCCATGGCAAAAGAAAAGAAAAAGATGTTTCTTTTTGGTATAGATGATTTCGGCACAAGAAGAAAAGGCACAAAGAATTGGCTATCAAGATAAGCAAAAAGGAATGACCAAATGGTCACAAAATTTTGGCTTTACCAAATGCAAAAATCGGCCAGGAAAAATGTTGAAAGGAGAGGAATAAAATTACGCACAAAGTGCAAAGAACAACCAAAGAGAGAAAGAACTTCTCAACAAAACTAACTCAAAATTTAGGCTCCCTCCTATACCAAATTGCCGTCCAGCACATGGTCAATAGGCCATGATTTCTTTCAAAATTTTCCCTTGATAAGTGCCTTATGTTCCCCTATCTTTCCTTAAACCTTTGATTCCATGCCATAAGTTAGTTGTTACCTTAATCCATTGATACACTAACCAAAAATACATGGTCAACACCTTCCTTATATGTCCCCTTGCCGACACTTCCTAGTCATGAGCAGAAAATTAAAAGCAAAAATTTATTTAGGTGTCATACAAGGATTCGAACCTCTTCCCTCTTACTTGAACCCATGCGCCAACTCCACCTTACCATATGCTCAACTTATGACACTTTTTAGCACATAATTTAGCTTAAGTCTTAATCACCTTTGTTTCACTTCCATAAATCTCAATTTAATAAATTTTATTTCTTCTTCAAATTATGCTTTACCCTCTCAAAGACTTCAATAAGCACCAAATTAAAATAAAAGATTTTTCCTTTAAAATCTAAACACCAAAATCATGCAAATTTAAATACTCAGATTTTTAGGGTGTTACAACTCTACCCTCCTTAAAGAAAATTTCATCCTCGAAATTTACGGTTGAAAAAGGTGAGGGTATTGTTGTCAATTGCATCCTCTGGCTCCCACGTAGCTTCTTCCACTCGTGGTTACGCCATAGAACTTTGACCAACGGCACGGTTTTCTTCCTTAATACCTTGACATCTCGGTCTAGGATTTCCACTGGTTCTTCTTCAAAGGACAAATCAATTCACTCAATTCTTCTACCTAGTATAATGTGAAAAGGATCCGATCTATAACGCCTCAACATGGAAACATGAAAGACATTATGAATTTGATCTAACTCCGGAGGTAACTCAATCGATATGCCATCTGGACCAACACGCTTGACACGATAAGGTCCAATATATCTAGGACTTAGCTTGCCCTTCCTTCCGAATCAAGATCTTTTCCAAGGAGATACCTTCAAGAAAACCCGATCTCCCACACTATACTCGATGTCCCTCCGCTTGGATCTGCGTCGACTTACATCTATCTCGAGGCTTCTTTCAACCGTGCTCGAATAACTTTTACCTTATCCTCGGTCTCGGATATCATCTCGGGACCTAACATCATCTTTCGCCCAACTCAGTCCAACAAATAGGAGAGCGACACTTACGACCATACAATGCCTCGTAAGGTGCCATCTGAATGCTAGGCGATAGGCATTGTTATCTCATAAATTACGCGGTGGTAGATAATCCTCCCAACTACCCTCAAGTCGATTACACATCCTCTTAACATATCTTCCAATATCGAATTACTCTTTCCGATGACCATCGACCGAGGATGAAAAGCCGTCTTGAAATTCAACTTTGTCCCCAAGGCTTCATGCGAGCTTTCGAATCGTGATGTGAACCTAGGGTCCCTATCTCGATATAATAGATCTGGTACCCCATGTAACCTCACAATTTCGGATCGTAAAGTTTCGCCAATTTACGCAATGAATAATCCGTCTGAATCGGCAAGAAATGGCGGTCTTCGTCAACCGATCAACAATTACCCAAGCGGAATTTTTCTTAGCGGTGTTAACGGTAACCCACTAACAAAATCCATAGTTATCCTCTCCCATTTCCAAAGAGGAATCTTTATCGGTTGTAACAATCCGACGGTAATTGGTGTTACGCCTTCACTTGCGACAAGTCAAACATTTTCCCACGAACTCGTAATCTCACGCTTCAACCACGCCACCAATATCATTCACGGAGATCTCGATACATCTTATTTCCTCCGGATGCATAGCATAAGGGCTACTATCGCCTCCGTAGAATCGATTGCCTCAAATCTAGATCCACAGGCATGCATACTCTCCTCGAAAGCACAACACACCTCCGTGTTTATTCCAAAATCCTCAATTTCGCCATTTTCAACTTGTCGCGATAAAGGTCCCAACTTCTCATCGATGTACATTTTTCCTTGATTTGTTCCACCACGAGGTTTCACGAAGTTACGCTAACAAACCGCCATCCTCGTCTGAGACTCAAATGGGCAAACAAAGCTCTTAATTCAGATACCGCCTTACGACTTAACGCGTCAGCTACCACGTTAGCCTTTCCAGGATGGTACTCGATGGAGAAATCATAATCTTTTAACAATTCTACCCATCTTCTTTGTCTTAAATTCAACTCCTTCTGGGTAAGGAGGTATTTAAGACTCTTGTGATCCGTGTAGATTATGGACTTCTCACCATAGAGATAGTGCCTCCAAATCTTTAGAGCAAAGACAACAGCAGCTAACTCCAAATCATGAGTAGGGTAGTTTACTTCGTGTGGTCTCAATTGACGAGAAGCATAGGCCACCACCTTTCCATTTTGCATCAACACACAACCCAGACCCGTGTGAGACGCATCACAATAAACAGTGAATTCTTTTCCAGCCTCGGGTTGAATTAAAACTGGAGCTTCTGTCAGGATCTTCTTCAATTTCTCAAAACTCTCTTCTTTGCTTTTTAGTCCGATATACGGAGCTCCCTTTCGCAATGATTTAGTTAGGGTGCAAGAATCAATGAAAACCCTCTACAAAGCGTCTATAGTATCCAACCAAGCCTAAGAAACTCAAATTTCACTCTTCGATGTTGGTGGCTTCCAATCGAGAATAGCCTCAATTTTTCGAGAATCCACCCTTATTCCTTGGTGATACTACATGACCAAGGAAAGTCACCTCCTTTAGCCAAAATTCGCATTTACCAAATTTGGCAAACAATTGCTTATCACGAAGTAATTGTAATACTATCATAAATCTTTGGTCATGTTCCTCCTCATTTCTCGAATAAACCAATATATCATCTAAGAACACTACCACAAACCGGTCTAAATATGGTTGGAAGACTCGGTTCATCATGTCCATAAATGCACGGTGGTGCATTGGTTAATCAAACGCATCACTACAAACTCATAGTGTCCGTAACGTGTCCGAAATCTTTGTCTTATAAATGTACGCTTCTTTCACCTTAAGTCGATGATAACCCGACCTTAAATCAATTTTGGAGAAAGCGAAGCTCCTTCAATTGATCAAGCAGTCGTCAATTCTCGGCAGAGGATATCGATTCTTGATCGTCAATTTATTCAATTGTCGTAGTCAATGCACATACATCGATCCATCCTTCTTCTTGACGAACAAAGCCGGTGCTCCCACGGAGACACACTTGGTCGAATGAATCCCGATCCAAAGCAATTCTTGAATTTGAGCTTTGAGCTCACCAACTCCTTCTTGCCATTCTATAAGGAGCAATGGACCTTTGGGTCGCCCCGCAAAAGCTCAATGCCAAATTCTACTTCCGATCTGAGGTATACCGGAAGTTCTTCAGAAATACATCGGAAATTCCTTCACCGTCCTCACATCATTCACAGATAATTCTTTGGCATCCAAAGCACGATAAAGGCTAGGAATGCCCGTACCCTTTTCGCACCAACTTCTTCGCTTTTAATGCGATACCACATTTGCGGATAGTTCTTTCGTTCACCAATCATTATGATTTCCTTATCATCCCGGTCCTTATCGACATTCGTTTTCAGACAATCCAATTCGCCTGATGGTTAACCAACCATCCATGCCGAATGAGATCGAACTCATGAAAGGTAGTTCCATCAAATTTGCTAAGAATACTTCCTCTTGGATTTTTAAGGCACACGTCTTTAAATATTTTATTATGATTCTTGGTGTCTAAAGGACTGATTCTTGTCATCTCATTTCGATAATTTGATTCTAAATTGATTTCGGATATGGCACTAGATACATATGAATGAGTAGAGCCAATATCTATTAAGGCAATAATGTACATCAAAAATGAAGAACGTGCAGTTATCACATCAGTGCATTGCCGTCTTGGCGGCGTCTAACTGCATAGACCGATCCGGCCGTCTTGCATCGCATTTCCTCTATTACCATTGCCTCGACCGGTGCACCTTGACCACGACCAGCCCCATTACCACCACGACACGGTCCACGACCTCTCGGTGGTGCTGATTACCCACGACCGGTGTGCATCATTATTACGGACTTCTTGAGTCGTATCCATTCGTCGAGGACAACTTTTGTATTGATGTTCCATTGAACCGCATTTGTAGCATGCACCGTTTTCCTCCAACATTCCCCAAAATGCCTTTTCCCACACTCGGTGCAATCTCGACTTGATTATTTGTTATCGGGTTACGCCTTGAACGATTCATCATTCCGGGTTTCTTCGAATCTCTTGGAAGAACCAGCATCATTGTGTCTCTCTTGTTTGGGATCTTTCTGGTTACTGCGTTCTCAATCCTTAGCCTCTTGGCTATTTTAGCCTTCTCCACAAGAGTCGAAAAATTTCTAACTTGTCATGAGCAATCGAACCCTCACTCATCATTAAGTCCATCCTCGAACGTACACAACGTTCATGATCATTGCTACAATTGTCCGGCATAACGGCTCGGGCGTAAAACTCGGCTTCATATCTTGCCACTGTCTTACTTCCTTGGACAAGATTCGAAATTCCTTCCTTCGAGCATCTACATAGCTCGTTCGACGTATTTTCCTTGAAAGGCGGCTTTAAAGAATTCCCGAGTTAATCGATGCGGCTTGGTGCCTTCTCGAGCAGTGAGCCACCAGCGATCGCCTCATCTCTCAATAAGGATACTGACCCTCTCGGTTTTTGCTCACCGTGCATTCCATATCATCCATAATCTGTTCCACGACTTGAGCGATGATTCGGCCACATTCGGAGCTACACCAGAGATTCCTCTGAAAACTTCTGCATTATTTGCCTTAAGTCGCTCTGAAATTGACCCACGAGTTGTTGGCCCAATTCTAGTTCCAATGACCCTTTCCAAGACTCGTAGCATTGCTTGAGTCAATGCATGATCTTCTTCCATGTGATCGCGTGATCCGGTCTCACTTTCTATTGACGCAGTGCGTCCTTACAGCATATGATTTGGTGCTTCAAACCGTAGCACCTCGGCCTCTACCACGCCACGTCTACGCGTCCCACGACCACGTCCTCTTGTACTCATGATTGCTTGTTCGTTTATCGATTACAAGTTTTATGAATCGAAATTTTGTTTGGTGTTTATTAACGATATTTTATGAGATTTGAGATATAAAGTTGTTTTTCATAGCGTGTCCTATAGTCTCAATCTCTACAGTTTTCATCTAAAACTAGAAGTTCTAGAGTGTTCCCATGATCATATCATAGTAATCATTAAGCAATAATACTTACTTGACTTGTCATGGGATGCTTGTGGTGCCATCTTGATCTTTAAAATATCATTGAGCGTTTTCATACGAAATTATTTTTGAACCCAAACCACAGTAGGGTTTTTGAATCGGGCTCGATACCACTAAATGTAACACCCCAAACCCGGTCTATGCGTCGAGACTAGATTTGGTTTGTTACATGATTCGTGCTATTCTTAAATCTTTAATGAGTTGAAAACTACATTTTATACAGTGGTTTAAAATTTGAAAAGTATTTGATTTTGATAAATATTTGAAACATTAGTTGAAAATCATTGTATTATTAAAACCGTTAAGAGATTTGTTAAAGAGTTAACAATAAAAAGAATTATTTATAAAAGAATTTCATATACTCGAAAACCCAAATTTATTTTTATAAAGCATCATATAATCATAGCCCATGATTTAAAAGTCCAAAATAAAGTTTAAATTCCAAACACACATAAAATCCATAAGTTATTTATAGAGGCCATTTATTACAACATCCCAAAATAGTAAAAATAATTATTAAAAGTTTAGAGTTTTAAATAACCCATATTTAGCGATATGGCCTCCACGAAGTCATCCTCATTAAGTCCACATCGGTTTCCATCACCGAGATGGAAAGAAATTAAAGGGTGAGTTACTTAGAACTCAGGTGTAACTCACTTACCACCATTATTGGGCCGATTGTCAAGATATTATCTTTGGGCTTGAGCCCAATTCGAATTCAACAATATATCATGAATTTAAAATAATTAATAATGCATGAAAATGTAATTCCCAACCCAAACCTAATATCCATCCGCTAACACCCCGTACCAACCATCACACCTGTGGGGATCAAGTCAACCCACCCCGCCATCACACCAATCGTAGGCATTAAGCCTTTTTATAATTGTGGCATAGCCACCGAACTAGAGCAATAAGTCGATATTGTGGCGAAACCACCGAACTAGAGGCAATAAGCCGATATTGTGGCGAAAGCCACCAACTAGAGGCAATAAGCCGATATTGTGGCAACTGGCCATTCTTCTCTTCATATATCCCACCCATGCAATTATACATGTACTTTAAAATATAAAATTTATTAACAATACATAACATGGTGGGTTTATCAATAACATTTCATTTGGCCCTTAATTAAAGCAATTTGTCCATTTAGCAATTTAGTGGGCTTTGGCCCATTTACCAAACTAGAGTATTTTGGCTAAATTTTAACGAACTAGAGTGTTTTGGCCCGATTTATCGAACTAGAGTATTTTAAACCCATTTTCACGAACTAGAGTATTTACGGCCCATTTTCACGAACTAGAGTATTTACGGCCCATTTTCACGAACTAGAGTATTTACGGCCCATTTTCACGAACTAGAGTATTTACGGCCCATTTTCACGAACTAGAGTATTTACGGAATAACAATTAATATCTCGAGGGCGTTTTCGTAATTTTCACGATTTTGTCGTTTTTACGTATTTTTGTCAAATATCATTTTTTTACGTTTTTACCGATCTAATCGTTTTTACGATTTACTTCCATACGAAATTTGACATCCAACCAAAAATAATGAGTGTGAAAATTACACACCTCGATCCGTGAGTACTAACCTTCTCGCTCCTCGGCACCTAAAACATATTTTGATTCGTTAGTCAACTAACTCGTAAAATAAATCTTAATCGATAATGGATCCAAAATCTTACCCTCTTGATTTTGAATCACTTGATTTTCGGTTTTACCTCGCTTATCGATTCACTAGCCGAGAATCCACCAACGATAACTACTCAGAGGTTCGTACTACTTGAATAATGGACTTCTTTCGAAGATGGCCCAACGGTGGAAAATCACGGATCGCCAAATCGCTCTTCGTTTGAATGGGGATTCTGAGATCCACCCTCTTACGATAACCGAACACCGCCTTTTCTTCCCTATTTTGACGGTCTTCAAGATCCAAAGGAATTTAGTTAGATCTAAAATAATATCAATAATACTAGAGATTTTAAAGAGTAGGATTTCCTTACCAAAATAAAACGCGTTTCCAACGTTTCTCCCGATCACTTGAATTCCAATCTCCGTTATTGCACTAAATAATAACGAAAAAACGTTATTAGTATGAATGCTATATCAATCCAAAAAGACCCTCAATAAACCAATGATATTCGGCCATAATATCACTTATTAAAACGACAATGGAAAAGAACCCTTACCTATATTCCACGGTCAAAAGGAAAGGATTGAGAATGGTGTCTAAATGATGAAGGGTTCGGCTATGTATGATCAAGGAAAAGAAGTGAAAAATATTTGGTTTATAGGCACAATAGCATTCGGCCAAGAGAGTGAAGATGGAGAGAATTTTCGATGGGAAAAGAAATAATATAAGAACGAAAGGATGATGGTGATGTTGTTTTGATTTCAAGGAGATTAGAAGAAAAAGAAAAGAAAAATATGAACTTTAGGTGCTGGTATATTCGGCCATGGCAAAAGAAAAGAAAAAGATGTTTCTTTTTGGTATAGATGATTTCGGCACAAGAAGAAAAGGCACAAAGAATTGGCTATCAAGATAAGCAAAAAGGAATGACCAAATGGTCACAAAATTTTGGCTTTACCAAATGCAAAAATCGGCCAGGAAAAATGTTGAAAGGAGAGGAAATAAAATTCTGCACAAAGTGCAAAGAACAACCAAAGAGAGAAAAGAACTTCTCAACCAAAACTAACTCAAAATTTAGGCTCCCTCCTATACCAAATTGCCGTCCAGCACATGGTCAATAGGCCATGATTTCTTTCAAAATTTTCCCCTTGATAAGTGCCTTATGTTCCCCCTATCTTTCCTTAAACCTTTGATTCCATGCCATAAGTTAGTTGTTACCTTAATCCATTGATACACTAACCAAAAATACATGGTCAACACCTTCCTTATATGTCCCCTTGCCGACACTTCCTAGTCATGAGCAGAAAATTAAAAGCAAAAATTTATTTAGGTGTCATACAAGGGATTCGAACCTCTTCCCTCTTACTTGAACCCATGCGCCAACTCCACCTTACCATATGCTCAACTTATGACACTTTTTAGCACATAATTTAGCTTAAGTCTTAATCACCTTTGTTTCACTTCCATAAATCTCAATTTAATAAATTTTATTTCTTCTTCAAATTATGCTTTACCCTCTCAAAGACTTCAATAAGCACCAAATTAAAATAAAAGATTTTTCCTTTAAAATCTAAACACCAAAATCATGCAAATTTAAATACTCAGATTTTTAGGGTGTTACATTTCGTGGTTCCCTGATCTATTTTGGAAAAATCATATAAAATTGTAAAAAGTGAATTATTGGATATAATTTATATGTATGGATTCCTTAGTAAGCCTATTTTCAATAGAAATAAGTGGGAGTAGTATATGAAAACCGTACAGTGAGATATTTGAAATTAAGGAAAGAGAGGTGAGAATCTTTGGACAGTGAAACAAGGAATATTTTAAGGAATAAACTGTACTAAATGGTTAAGCCAAAAATTCTGAAAACATTGTAGTAAGAAGATATATGAGTCTAGTTTCAAGGAAAATTTACGGATTTAGATTTCGAGTTTCCTAACTCAAGTTATAGTCAATTTAGTCAGTACGATGCAGATGGACAGTTCAAATTTTTATGCCCAAATTAGTAGTTAAGTCTGGATTGCGAAATTACCAAATTACCCTTAGTGGGTAATATTACCAATTTACGAAAATGCCTTTATGGGCCGAATTATCGAAATACCCTTAGTTGGTAAGATTACTGAATTACCAAAATCCCCCTAAAGGGCTGAAATACATATTGCTACATAATTTTGGTGGCTCTGCCACATATTTGGTGACTCTGTCACAATTTGTCTGGTGGCTATGCCACGTAAATTCTGTTATTCTGGTGACTTGTCCACAAATAATCTATTATAAATGGCTTAATGCCTACATTTGGTGTGTTGGCGGGGTGGGTGACTAAAGCTCCCCACATGTGCGTTGGTTGGTATGGGTGGTGTGTAGCGGATGGAAAACTAGGTTTGGTTTGGGAATTGCATTTCATATTCATGTTATATTCATTACATTATTATTATTATATGTGGGCTTAGGCCCAAATAATTGCTTAATGAGATTTTGGCCTAGTGAACAACGGTAATGGGATTTCACACTGAGTTCTTGTAACTCACCCCCTTTTTTTCTTAACCCTGTAGGTAATGCTCCGTGAGGTGGACTTGGGCCATGGATGACTCGGTGGAGGCCATACTTCAGAAATGGTGTTATTAGATTTTAAATTTCTATTTTCGTTTATTTTATTATTTTGCTATATTGGTTTAAGTTGTAATAAGGCCTTTGGAGTATTTTTGTTATTTGCTTTATGGTTGATATACTTATTATTTTACTTAATTTGTTTTAAATGAAAATTTTTCTAAAAACTTAAATAAAGGTTTCCCAAAATCGATTAACAAATGAATTTCATAATAAACTTTATAAACATTTTAACAGGGAAGTTATTTTCTTGAACTATCAAACAATATTTTCAAAAGTCACGATTTTAAAGTTCACTACCTTGATTGTTGACTCATCAATCAATCTCTCTAAAATACTTGTATTTTATCTATGTTTCCGCAACGATTAATACTTCTGCAACTCTCTTTCTAAACATCACTTATTTGTAAATTGTTTATTTCAAATATGTTTTCACCACCAAAAAGGTTTTTCTTAAAAGATAATTACATTTTCAATTAGTTAACATTTGCTTAAGTGTTTTGGGTTTCAACAAAGAGGTTAAAATTTTCAAACGAGTTTTTTTTATGACATGCCAGATTCGAGCCTAACTTCTAGGCCGGGTTTGGGGTGTTACAAAAGGCCACCTGAATGCAGGTTACACGATAAAGAGAAGATAAGAGTAAGCCCCTCTATAATCAGCCAATACCCAAATAAAATGAGTTAGAGTCTTCAGTTTAACAGAACAACAAGAGAAGAGTAAAACGATGAAAAGGAAAACCAAAAAGAAGAACCCTTACCAAAGCAAGAAGATGCCGATTAGAAAGGCTATATTCGGCTACTAGGCAAAACAAGGAAGAATGCCTTTAGTTGACACTCAGAAAGATTCGGCTATGGCTTGTCAAGATAGGAAAGGATATGCAAACAAAGAAAAGAGAAAGTAGAAGGGTGATGGTTCGGTTATAATGTTTAAAAGAAAAGAGCAAGGTGAAGAAAGAGATTCGGCAAGGTCTGGCTTTAATGGATTTCGGCTTGTGAAGAAGATAGCCAAAAGAAAATGAAACTTGAATGTGAAGGGTGGATGGTGAAAAGGGATTCGGCCAAAGGTGTCTTGGTATCCTTGAAGAAAAAAAGTACACAAATGGGGAGGTTTGTCAACAAGAGAGTAAAGATGAGAGAATAGCTGAGAAAGCAAAAGAAATGAGAAAGACTTTTAGATGCACTTAGGGAGTTTCGGCACACAAAAGCTAGGCAATCAGAGAAGAAAATAAAAGCTCACACAAAAAGAAAATTCAGCACACCCACTACTCCAAGCCCTCGGTTTTGTTAACACACATCCCATGCCGTCACTCCCTAGCCCCAACAACTCACACACATAGTCGAAATTCCCCCTCCAAGCTTCACAAATTCGGCCAACTCCACCACCAACACCAACCCACGATTTCCTTTTACTTTCACTCCCCTTCACCCATTCAAACTTGTTGACCCGTTCAAATCCCACAAACACTTCATGGCCACCCATTCAAATGGCTTGACTCTTTCAACCAACAACCTTTAAGAGTCCAGCCGAATCCCACCACTTTAGCTCCCTAGACGTAAAAATAAAGCTTCCAAATGCTGCCGACGGACTCGAACTCCTTCCCCCTGCTGTTCTGTTGTGGCGCCACACCCCTACACCTTAAGTGGCGCCTACTTTCCACTCCATCACAACTCTTCTTGTGCCAACAAACACAAGAACTTAACCTTAAGACATGCTTCAAACAGCTCTCCTCTAAAGTGCCTAAAAACACAACTTTTACCAAGACTCAAGCTTGACCCCAGGCCTTCTCGGAACCCCCAAACACACCAAAATAACACATAAAACAAACCAAACACACAGAAATGCATAGAATACAGAACCCCTAATTCTAGGATGTTACATGCTCAGCCACGGCCATGGCCGTGTGCAAGGCCGTGTGTGGCAAAAATCTGTGCTTCATTAACTTGGTTGGTTTGTGGTTAGGTACTAAAAGAAACAGAATAAAAATAAATGGGGTTAATACTCGAGTTGCCTCCCGAGAAGCGTTCATTTAAAGTCTTGAGCTAGACTTACCTATTATTTGTATAGGCATGGTGGTTCATGGAGTCAAAATCCCTTGTTCTTACTATCAATTCTATCAACATATGGTTTGAGTCAAGTAATATTTACCTTAAAAGTGTTGAAATTAAAATGAGTTACCTCGACCGTTTCGTATGGGAAGACCTTACGTGTCGGAAAAGGAGTCACACCATTTGTATTAAGCTCTAAAGTAACTATTTAAGGGTCGGTTGCTTCTGACAGTACACGAAGAGTGAGCTCACGTGGTTGTTTATTTCATAGATTTGCTGGGCACACTGCGTTTAGCTCCACATGCAATGTATCGTCTAACTTCCATTTGTTTGTCAAAAACTCTTTTAAAAATTTCCTTGAATCTGACATCTGCAAAAGAGCTTCAAGAAATGGCAAGTTAATATGTAATTTATTTGGAAGTTTAAGAAATTTACCTAATTGTTCCTCTGTGTGGTCTTTCTTTATCATATTGGGGGACAAAACATGTGCTTGGTACTCTATAATTATCTAGTTTGGTTTATCATGGCTTATCTCAACCTTACCTTCCTCTACGATATTCTCTTCTGTCAATGTTGGTTCATATAATCCTTCACTATCGTGAGCAGTTATTGCTTGAGGTTGCTCTCTTGGGTTAGTTTCGGTGTTGCTAGGCAAGATACCTTGTGGTCTTTATAAGATCGGCTTAGCAAGCTGACCTAACTAGTTCTTGATCCCTTGAATAGATGGTTCTTGATTTTTGAGTGCTGTTTCGGTGTTTTGGAAACGAGTTTTTGACAATGCTATAAATTTTGTCAGCATCTCCTCAAGGTTCAGCTTCTTTTCCTGCTGGTAAGGTGGTTGTTGAAAGCCTAGAGGAAGTTACGATCTTTAATTACCTTGACCACCCCACGAGAAATTGGGATGGTACCTCCAACTTACATTGTAAGTGTTACTGTAAAGATTATTTTAAGTTCTAGAATAGTTACCTATATAGTTGACTTGTTCGTTCTCTGTGCTATGGTTGCAGGATAGATATTTTGTGCTGTTCGTCCCTCTTCCATCTGTATCGTACTGTATTATCGAATGTACATGCGTAGAACCATACCAACCATCAAATTTTTTATTTAAAAGCTCTACCTGGTTAGATAACATGGTAACCGCGTCAAGGTTGAAAACATCGACTGCTTTAGTAGGCTTTGTGCTCATGGCTTGCCACTGATAATTATTCAATTACATCTCTTTGGTTTCTGCGAGCAGTATGTTCTCTTTCACTATCATAAAGTAGAGGTCCTGACGGGCTTTTTCTAGAGATAAACTAAAGGCACCTGCTAGGAACAGATAAAATGAAAAAGAAAATTAGAAAAGTAAAGAAAAAATTTAATTGCAAAAATAAATAAAATAAGGCTAAAGTCATAAAAATTGAGCTTTCTTAATATTTCAGCTCCCCGAAAATGGCGCCAAAAACTTGATCGTGCATCAGAGTCTTAAAAATTTATAAAAAGAATGATCGAACCTAGAAACTAACTAAGACAACGATAGAAGCAAATGCACCAATCGAACAGTAGTATAGTTTAGTGGCAAGACCGAATTGTCGAACCCAAAGGAATGAAAAGCACTAATACTAACTTTCTTTTTATTATTTAGCCTAAGAATTAAGAGAATGGTTGTTTAATCTAAAATTAACTAACTACTAAGCTAAAGATGCTAAGACAAAGGGAATGGATTGGGGAAATACTTGTGGGAAAACCAATTGATTAAGAAAATACCCGGGGAAGAATCCACCTAGACTTCACTTGTTATTTAACTCCGAACCAAACGATTTATTCACTTGACTTGATCCGTAAGATTCCCTAATTTATATTAATACCTCTTTCGAGGCTACAATGTCTAACCCTAGGTTGATTAATTAAAATTTCTTTCTAATTAAAACCACTAGAATTGCATTGACTCGATCTATAGACTCCCATATTAGGTTTGACCCTAATCCGGTAGATTTTCGTCATCCTATTTCTAGGGTTACGATCAACTCCGCTTAACTATACTAGATCTACTCTTAAACAGAGACTTTTGTTCCACTACCTAAGCACATCAATACTTGAATCAATATCCTGGAATATCAAAGCAAGAATTAAGAACACATAATTAAGAACAAATCAAGTATTTATCATACATCTCAGAAAATAATAACAAGATCCATCTTAGGTTTCGTCCCCCTCAGGTATCTGAGGGTTTAGTTCATAATTATAAAAGAAAACATCTCAGAATAAAATATAAAACAAAACATAAGAAAACCCTAAAACCCCCTGAAGGAATTGAATGAGATTTCCTCAGTCTTGAGTATGATTCCGGCTTCTTGAGATGAATCAACTGGCTTTCTTGGAGTGAATCTCACAATTCGGCCCTTCTGGCTTGGCTCTTTGGCCTAGCTGAACTCCTCCTTGAAGGTTGGCCTCTAAGGTGTTTATATAGGCTTTTGGAATGGATTTCTTTGCCTCTAAGTACCCTATTTCGAATGAAACTCTACTTTGCTATGGTAGGGACTCGCCAATGGCACACGCCCGTGTAAGTCGAGGCTAGACCGTGTTCGAGTCTGTTAATGAGGCACGACCATGTGACTCGGGGGCCAGGCCGTGTCAATTTCGTAATTTGGTCCTTTTACTTCATTTTTGGTCAGTTTCTCATTCTTTTTATCCTTCGATGCTCTCCTAAGTATAAAACATGAAAACAGAGGATTAAGAGCACCTATTTCCATAATTGAAGGGATAAATCATCCAAAAACATGATAAATGTGAGATTAAAATATGTTCATATTATGGTCTATCAGATGAGTTTAACATAATTTTGGGTATGGATTGGTTAACATTGCATGATGCTGTTATGAACTGAAAATGAAAGAATATTGATTTGATATGTCAGAATGATGAAATAGTTCAGATTGAATCTAATGATTTGAATGGGTTATCGGCTGTGATATTAGTTATGGAAGCTCAGAGTTATGTAAAAAGGGTTACGAAGCTTATTTTGCCTATGTGATTGATTCGAAAGTGACTGGAAAGAAAGTTGAATCTGTGCCAGATGTAACATCTGGGATTTAGGGGTCTGCATTTTAAGTCATATTTATGTGCTAGTATGCTATATATGTTGTTTGAGTGCGTTTGGGGGTTTCGGGAAACCTTGGGGTTAGGTAGAAGCTTTAGTAAAATTTTGGGTTCCAAGTATTTAAGGGACAGCTAGTGGCGTTAGGCCTTAAGAGGTTTATAGGGGTTTATGGCACAAAGAAAGGAGGTGGTGGAGTGGCAAGGGACGCTACCTAGGGTGCTTGGAGTTTGTGTCACAAGGGGTCCAATGGGGGAGAGGTTCAAATCATGCCAGCTGCAATGGAGCTTTGTTTTTTTATTTGGTGTTTGCGTCTAAAGGGGAGGTGTTGGGGACGGCATGGGCACTTGGAAGGTGGAAGTGGACTTGGTCCAGTTTTTTGAATAGGTGGTGGAGAGTCAATTGAGGGGTTTGAATGAGTCAAACTCATTTGAATGAGTGTAGTAGAGGGAATTTAGGAGAAAAACGTAGAGGGTGTTGGCTAGTTGGATGATAGCCGAATTCTTGAAGGGTTGAGAGGGGGAGCATTCGGTTTTGAGCCTAAGAAGGGGGTGCCAAATTTTGGTAGCCATTTGGGAGCATTCACCTTATTTTCTTTGCATTTCACCAAAGCCGAATTATCTACCACTTTTTCTTCTACCACTTTTTCTTCTTTTCTTTCTTTTGACAACCCTCTTTTCTCCTCTTTTTCTCCTAAGGCCGAATCTTTCTCTTCATTTATCACCATTGCCAAAACACCATAAACCATAACCCTTTTCCTTATTTTCATCAAGTACTTCATTTTCAAAAGCCGAACAACTCATCTTTCCTTTCTTTGTTGTAGCCGAATAATCTTCTCCCATCTGCTGAGCTATAGCCGAACCTTCTAGTCATTCGTACCTCAGGAGTGTCGTCTCTCTTAGTTGCTAAGTTTTAATCGGTTAGTGGTGGTAAGGGGCTCTCTTCTTCTTTAATCTTTCCTTTTATTTCTTTGGTTGTCAAAACCAAAAGTTAACCATGTTTCTTGTTTGGCCGAATCTATGGAGGGTTAGCTTTCGGGACTTCTGCTTTTAGCCAATGTTAAGGGTGCTAGGGATCTCTCGGGATTTGTTTAAAGGTATGGAGGGTGTGGTATTCGGCCAAAGGCCATCTGTGTTAGGCAGTAATCGTTAGGCCAAAGGCCATTTCATGTGTTCATTTGGCGTTAGAGCCGAATCTAACATGGCTTATGTAGGGATTTCGGTAGACTTGTAGGTTCAAGCGTATAGCTCTGGGAATTGGTCGATTTTGATAAGGAAGATTCCACTCTAGTATTCGTTAAGCCTTGCTAATCATTTTGATTTAACGTATGTTAACTCGGGTATTCTGATTAAGTTGTTATTCGATGGAACCCAATATCAGCCAAGTGGAGAAAGGGGTCGGACATATAGTCCCTACCCCTAAGTTCACGAAACAGTCAGTTTCAGCGGTTCGGGATTGGCCTCCGGGCCGTGGGCGAACATCTGACATTGAGAAGCAGATCACTGTGATCTTGTAACACCCTAAAAATTCGAGTATTTAAATTTCATAAATTGGTGTTTAGATTTTAAAGGAATAAAATTTATTAATTGAGAATTTATTGAAGGAAACAAATGTCATTAGGACTTAAGTTAAATTATGTGCTAAAGAGTGTCATAAAATGAGCATATGGCATGGTGGTATTGGCGCATGGGTTATAGCAAGAGGAAGAGGTTCAATCCTTGTATAGCACCTAGATGAAATTTTTGTTTTAATTTTACGCACATAGATAGGAAGTGTCGGCCAAGGATAATTAAGGTAAGAGTTGACCATATTATTTTTGGTTAGTGTATCAAAGGATTATGGAAATAGAAAATATATGGCATGGAATCAAATACTTAAGGAAAGATAGGGGAACATAAGGCACATATCAAGGGAAATTTTGGAAAGAAATCATGGCCAATTGACCATGTCTTTGAATGACAATTTGGTATAGGGAGGAGTCTAATTTTGAGTTAGTTTTGGCTAAGAATTTCTTTTCTCTCTTTGGTCATTCCTTGCACTTTGTGCAGAATTTTTTAATTCCTCTCCTTTCAACTTTCATCTTGGCCGAATTTTGCATTTGGTAAAGCCAAAATCTTTTGACCATTTGGTCACTTTTATTCATCTTGTGAATTTTCTTTTGTATTCTCCTTGTGCCAAAAATCAACCATACCAAAAACCGGTTCCTTTCTTTTCTTTTTGCCATGGCGAATGCACTAACTCCTAAAAGTCCATTTTTTTCTTTTCTTCTTCTTTTCTCTTTGAAATCAAACTACCTCATCACCATCTCTTTCTCATATTCTAATTATTTCAATCAAAGTTTCTCCATCAAACACTCTTTTGGCCGAATGCTAGAGTGCCATAACCGAAATTTATTTTCTCTTTTCTTTGGTTGCATAGCCGAATTCTCCAACTCTCACAAACACCTTTCTCAATCCTTTCTTTTCGATCGTGGATTATAGGTAAGGGTTCTTCTTTTCGTTTCGTTTTAATTAGTGATATTATGGCGAATAGTAATGGTGATTTGAAGGACTTTTGAATCGATATAACGTTCATTCTAATAACGTTTCTTCGTTATTATTTAGTGCAATAACGAGATCGGAACTCAAGTGAGCGGAGGAATCGTGGAAGCGTTGGAAGCGTTTCATTGTGGTAAGGAAATCCCTCTTTAAAATCTCTAGTATTATTTGATATTATTTTAGATCTAACTAAAATTCCTTTGGATCTTGAAGACTTTCAAAATAGGGAAGAAAAGGCGGTGTTTAGTTATCGTAAGAGGGACGGATCTAAATCCCCATTCAAGCGAAGAGCGGTTTGGCGGTCAAGGATTTTCCACCGGGTTGCGGGCCATCTTCAAGGAAGTCCATTATTCAGTAATACGAACTTCGAGCCGTTATCGTTGGTGGATTCTCGGCTACTAGCGAATCAATAAGCGAGGAAAAGCAGAAAATCGAAGTGATTCAAAATCAAGAGGTAAGATTTTGGATCTATTATCGATTAAGATTATTTTCTGAATTAGTTGTCTAACGGATCAAAATATGTTTTAGGTCTTAGAGGAGCGAGAAGGATTAGTACTCTCGGTAGCGAGGTGTGTAACCGCACTCATTATTTTCTCGGTTGGGCGTCAATTACGGTATGGAAGTAAATCGTAAAAGCGATTAGATCGGTAAAACGTAAATATTGATATTTTGGCGAAAATACGTAAAAACGTCTAAATCGTAAAAATTACAGCAACTCGAGAAATTTTTCGTTATTATGTAAATTGGATGTTTCGATAAATTTGGGCCAAAATACTCTAGTTCGTTAAAATTGGGCCAAAATACTCTAGTTCGATAAATTGGGCCAAAATACTCTAGTTCGTTAAAATTGGGCCAAAATACTCTAGTTCGATAAATTGGGCCAAAATACTCTAGTTCGTTAAAATTGAGCCAAAACACTCTAGTTCGGTAAATGGGCCAAAGCCCACTAAACTGCTAAATAGACAAATTGCTATATTATAATTATGGGCCAAATGAAATGTTATTGATAAACCCACCATGTTATGCATTATTAAGAAATTTTATATTTTATAGTACATGTATAATTGCATGGGTGGGATATATGAAGAGAAGAATGGCGAGTTGCCAAATATCTAGTTCGGTGGCTCTGCCACAATAATGGCTTATTGCCTCTAGTTCGGTGGCTCTGCCACAATAATGGCTTATTGCCTCTAGTTCGGTGGCTCTGCCACAATAATGGCTTATTGCCTCTAGTTCGGTGGCTCTGCCACAATAATGGCTTATTGCCTCTAGTTCGGTGGCTCTGCCACAATAATGGCTTATTGCCTCTAGTTCGGTGGCTTTGCCACAATTATAAAAAGGCTTGATGCCTACGATTGGTGTGATGGCGGGGTGGGTTGACTTGATCCCACGGTGTGATGGTTGGTGCGGGGTGTTAGCGGATGGATATTAGGTTTGGGATGGGAAATACATTTTACATGCATTATTAATTATTTTTTATGATATATTGTTGAATTACGTAATTGGGCTCAAGCCCGACATAATATCTTGATGATCGGCCCAATAATGGTGGTAAGTGAGTTACACTTTGAGTTCTAAGTAACTCACCCTTTTAATTTTCCATCTCGGTAATGGAAATTGGCGTGGACTTGGTAGAGGATGACTTTGTGGAGCCATCTTGAAAAACATGGGTTATTTAAACTCGAACTTTTAATAAGTATTTTTACTATTTTGGATTATTGTAATAAGGGCCTCTATAATTAATTTATGGATTTTATGTGTGTTGGGTTTTAAACTATACTTTGGACTTCTAATTATGGGCTATGATTATATGATGTTTTATTAAAATATATTTGGGTTTTCAAGTATATGAAATTCTTTTATAATTATTTTGTTATTGTTAACTCCTTAACAAATTTCCTAAAGGTTTTGATAATACAACGATTTTCAACTAATGTTTTTTTCTAATATTATCAAATTCAAATTCTCTTCTATTTTTTTTTAAAATCTGAAATTTATATTGAAGTTTTCAACTTATTGCAAATTTAAAAATAGCTCGATTCATGTAACAAACCAAATCTAGTCTCAACGCATAGACCGGGTTTGGGGTGTTACAGATCTCTTCGAGCGAGGACGTTAGGGAGGTCGATAGTTTAGTGCTTCAAGTTCTCAGGTGTGTAATTAACACACTATTTACGTATTTACTTTAATTATAATATGAATTATGTGTGATAGCCGAAATAGTGGCTGTGGTGATGCTACTACCCATAATGGGGTAATCCGGTACCAGGTTAGTAACTTTCTGATATTGAAATTTTGGATGGATATATGGATATAAATGTGGAATTGTGGTAAGCATGTTATGTATGCATGATTGATAGGTTCATAATGTTTATATTGTCATTTCATCATAATATATACGTATGTGCATGGGATCAGGATATGTTTAAAGAAAGAAAGGGTGTACATTTATGTACGTGGTTGATGTAAGCCTTGAGCTACATCGTGGTTTGATGTTAGCTTCCTGCCTCATCGTGGATTGGTGATGACCTTGAGGCACACTGTGGACAATTGTAATTTAATCACGTGGATCAGTGGCTAGACCACAAAATGAACTTTGAGCAGCATGACTACCAAAGAGGTGTGTAGTGGATGGAGGGTCGATTTAGTAATCTCTTGGTGTGTGGTGGTAGGATACGGGGTTATGTAGCGGTTGGATACTAGGTTGGGGTGAGTTAACATGTTGCGTCTTTATGTGTGGTATATGGATTAGTGTGGTTGTGGGCCAAGCCCATTTGTGGAAACATGTGGAATAATTGCACACAGAGTCGGTTTGACTCACCCTATTTTCCTAAAACAATGCAGGTGAAACATGATTCTTGCACCGGGCTGGAGTGGACTCGATGTGGCCATGCAGAAGCTGCTTTTATTTCTTTAAGTTTATATTTTAGATTTTCAAGTACTTTTTGGAATAGATTTTATTGTAATAAGGCCACTTCAATTGTTTTGGGATTTTATTGATGGTTTTAAGTTAGAGTTACTATTAAAATATTAACTAAAAATAACTATAAAGCTTTTATGACTCAAACATCAAAATAAAGTTTTCAAGTTTGGATTTCTCATAAACAACTCATTTCCCACGAAACTTCCGTTTCCAAATATCGACTTAAACATATTTAAGACCTTTGTTTTGAAACCCCTAAGTTGTTTTTACTTCCAAATTAAATTCTTTTTTTTAGCAGCTACTCCAGTGACATTTTAGATTCGGTCGTGGTGTTTTTGGCCGGGTTTGGGGTGTTACAGTTTAGTATCATAGCGAGGTTCAAAACTCGGCTTTGAGGGTTTTAGGCTCAAAACATTCTTTTCCAAGGATGGGTTTTTCTAAAACATGGATTTCTATAAACCATTTCAGGTTTATTCTGGCATGGCAACTGCGTCTCCGGCCCGAAGTCCGCCAGATAAGTATTTCAAACTACTGTGTGATTTATATGGGTATTGTGGGGTCGTAGATTAGTAAGTTAGGAATTATTAAACCTTAGGATTAGCTTACTCCAACACTAAACTTCATAAAACTTAACTTATTTCACCAAACCCGAGAATAAGTTGCAGAGTTCAGGTGTGGTAACAAGCATGCGCATGTCTAGACATGGATTCAGAATGAGCTTGGTATTTAAGTAGTCCTAGCGACTCACCTCCTCATTTTGGGAATCTTACCTGGTGCGTAGTGACTGTTCACCTTAACCGTGAGGACTTGTTAACGAGTCGAAATTTATAACTAAAACCCAAAAGGGACCGAATACCCAGTCTTGTAAAATTATCAAATTACTTCTGATCTCTAAAATTACTAAAAAACCCTTATTTTGTGAAATTCCTAAAATACCCTTGATTTGTAAAAAATTACCGAACTACCCTCGATTTATTACCAAAATACCCATGTTTGCCAAAATTACCAATATACCCTCTATATTTTGAAAATCACAAAAACACCCCTATATGATAATTACAAAAATACCCCTAGGTTGGGAACGGACGAAAATGCTCAAAGTGGTGAACGTGTGTAGTGGATAGTGCTAATGAATGAATGTGATTCTCTAAATTAGGGTGGAAGACTTGAGACAAAAACTTTGAATGATCGAAAGAACTACTATTAAATGTCTTTACATAAAATTATTCGTGGGTAATCAGTGGAACAAAAAGTTAATGCATAAAATTTCTTAAAACATATTAAAATGCAGCGTTAGACATGAGTTCTAGGGGGCGAGGTCGTGTCTGGCGTGGACGTGGTAAAGGCGTAATGGTCATGACGAAACCAGTTGGGCCTGGTCATGGATCGGGGAATGAAACGATGCCGCCTGTGGTAGAAGCTGAGTTTCAAGATCAGACGGGTTGAGATGACGCAGTATCTCAGGCTATGCTGTGAGTTTTGGAGAGAGTTGCGGGAACAAACGTGGGTGCTGGGGCTAGGAAGTCCGTGTCTAAACGACTTCGATCGAACAGAGATGAGGTATTTTGAGGTGTTTCTGGGGTAACTTCGAATGTGGCGGAGTACTGGTTAGAGGCAGTTGAGAGAATTATGGACGATTTGACCGCAAGGTCAAGAGAAGTGAAAGTGTCAGTATCTTTACTTGAGATGAGGCCTATCGGTGGTGGCTTACCGTCGAGAGGGTACTCAAATGACCGAGTAGATTGGGGTTACTTTAAGGTAAAGTTTGAGGAAAGTACGTCGAGCTAGTTACGTGGACGCGCAAAGGAAGGCGTTCCTGCATCTAGTGCAACGGGGTAAGTCGATGCGAGAATATGAGGCAGAATTATTACGGTTAAGTAGGTTTGCCAGGGGGATTGTTGCTACTGATTACGAGCGCTGTGTAAGATTTGAGGATGGACTGCGAGATGAATTGCAAGTACTGATAGCTCCTCAACAGGAGAGGAACTTTGCTACTTTGGTTGAGAAAACCCGGACAGTAGAAGAGGTTAAGCAAACTGGGAGGCAGAACAGAGATAAGGATAGAGGTAAGAATAAGAGGGGTTTTGGACCATCAGGATCTTTGGGGGGTTTTTAAAAAAAGCCTAGGATTGAGGGTTCTACTCGTGTTTCTATGCTAGTTGCTAGGAATCAGATCCGTCCGTGTGCTCAGTATGGGAGGACTCATACAGGCGAGTGCTGGGGAAAGGGTAAAGAGTGCTTCAGGTATGGGTCCAAGGCTCACTTGGTTAAGAATTGTCCCCAGAATACGGATAGGGCTCAAACAGTAGGTCAGGGGTATGTGCAGCCAGGAAGGGTGGTCTACAAATGTCGAGAGGTCGTGGTTTGAACTGTGGAGGGAATGGTTTTGGCCGAGGTCGCGGAGCACCGGGCAGAGGTGATGGGAGCTCAAATGCAAGACAGCCTGGATTGGTTTACGCGGCCAGACGTCGTGAGGAAGGGGATGTACCATATGTTATCACAGGTACATTTTTCATTCTTGGGTTACCTTTTACTACTTTGATTGATGTTGGGTCAACTCATTCGTACATTGCTAGCATGATGTCTGGAATCTTATATATGAACTCTGAAATTGTCTCTAGGAATATGACTGTGCTTAGTCCTTTAGGGCAATCTGTGGTGGTAGACAAACTCTTTAAGGATTTGTATTTAGAGGTTCAGGGAATAGTGTTTCCAACGGATTTGATGGAGTTGTCGTTCGAAGAATTTGACGTGATACTAGGAATGGACTGGTTAGTAAGGTATCATAAAAATTTAGACTGTGCTGCTAATCGCATGACATTGAGATCTCCCGAGGACAATGAGGTTGTGGTGATAGGTAATAGGAGAGACTACTTGGCTAATGTAGTGTCTACTCTTAAGGCGGAGAAGATGGTGAAGAAGGGGTGCTTGGCTTTCCTGATGCTTGTTAGTGCTTTGGATGCTAAGGAAGCGGTATGGGGAGGTCGGAGACGGTGAAGGAGTTTGTGGATGTTTTTCCTAAGAACTACCGTGCTTACCTTGGATCGGAGGTGGAGTTTGAATTGACCATGCTGTCGCATGCAGCGCCAAGTGTCCATCGCTCCTTATAGGATAGCACCAAAGGAGTTGGTCGAGCTGAAAGCCCAAATCCAAGAGTTACTAAATCGCAGTTTTATTCGACCCAGTGTGTCTCCATGGGGAGTACCAGTGTTGTTCGTAAAGAAGAAGGACTGATCCATGCGTATGTGCATAGATTACCGCTAGTTGAATAAGCTGATGATCAAGAACAAGTACCCGCTGCCGAGGATAGATGACTTTTTTGACCAGCTCAAAAGGGCTGCAGTCTTTTCAAAGATAGATTTGAGGTCGGGGTATCACCAGCTTAAGATGAAGGAGGCTGATATCCATAAAATAGCATTTTAGACTCGATACGGGCACTACGAATTCCTGGTAATGCCGTTCAGGTTGACTAACGCACCAGCTGCGTTCATGGATATGATGAACCGAGTTTTTCAACCTTACTTAGATCAATTCGTCGTGGTGTTTATAGACGGTATCCTGGTATATTCCAAGTCTGAGGAAGAGCATGATCACATCTTCGGGTGGTGTAGCAAATTTTAAGGGAAAAAAAGTTGCACGCCAAGTTTATCAAGTGCGAATTCTGGTTGAGTGAAGTCGCTTTTCTGTCATATAGTATCGCAGAGGGAATAAGAGTGGATCCTTGGAAGATTGAGGCAGTATTGGATTGGAAAGCACCTAAGTCAGTAGCGAAGATTCGTAGCTTCTTAGGGTTAGCGGGCTATTATAGAAGATTTGTCGAGGGTTTCTCTTTAATAGTAGCACATTTGACTAAGTTGTTGAGAAAGGGGGTACCTTTTTATGGTCGGATAAGCAGCAGGAGAGTTTCGATAAGCTAAAGAGAGTTTTGATAGAAGATCCTGCTTTGATTCAGCCTGTGGCAGGGAAAGATTTTGTGGTGTATTGTGATGCTTCTCATATGGGGTTAGGTTGTGTACTGATGCAGGAAAGGAAGGCGGCTGCTTATGTATCTCGGCAATTGAGACCGCATGAACTCAACTACCCGACGCACGATCTGGAGTTGGCAGCAGTAGTTTTACTTTGAAAGTGTGGAGGCATTATCTGTATGGAGAGAAGTCAGTGATCTACACGGACCACAGGAGCCTGAAGTATCTGTTGACTCAGAAGGAGCTAAACTTGAGACAGCGAAGGTGGGTAGAGTTGTTAAAGGATTACGACTGTTCGATTGAATACCACCTGGGTAAAGCGAATGTGGTGGCAGATGCCCTAAGTCGGAAGGTATTATCGGATTTGAGGGCTATGTTTGTACATCTTAGTCTCTACGATGACGGGAGTTTGTTAGCAGAGCTATAGGTGAAGCCGACGTGGTTAAGTTAGGTAAAAGAGAAATAGTTGGTGGATGAGGTTTTGAGTGCTCGACTTCAGTAAGTTCAGAGTGAGGAGTTAGAGGACTACAGTGTGAACAATGACAGAGTTCTGTGTTTTCGTGGTAGGGTGTGTATGTCGAAGGATGTGGAATTGAGGCAGAAGATTCTTCGAGATTCATATAGTAGCCCTTACACTATGCATCCTGAAGGAAGTAAGTTGTATAAGGATCTACGGGAACAGTTTTGGTGGCCTAGTTGAAGCGAAAAGTTACAAAATTTGTGGGAAAGTGCTTAATGTGTCAGCAGGTCAAAGCTGAACACCAAGTACCTTCGGGGTTGCTGCGATCAGTGAAGATTCCACAGTGGAAGTGGGAGAGAATCACCATGGATTTCTTTAGTGGGCTTCATCTTACGCCTACTAAGAAAGACCCAGTATGGTGATTGTGGATCGGTTGACAAAGTCTGCTCATTTCATACCTGTGCGTGTTGATTACTCTCTGCAGAGATTAGCGAAGCTGTATGTAGCAAAAATTGTGAGACTGCATGGAGTGCCAGTGTCTATCATATCGGATAGGAATCCTAGATTTACGTTGAGGTTTTGGAGGGCGTTGCATCAGGCTTTGGGTACTAGGTTGGACTTTAGCACGGCATTTCATCCGCAGACGGATGGCCAATCTGAAAGGGTGATTCAGGTGTTAGAAGATATGCTAAGGGGATGTGTTATCGATTTTAGGGATAGTTGGGAAGAATTCTTGCCTTTAGCAGAATTCGCTTGTAACAACAGTTATCAAGCTAGTATTTGAATGGCGCCGTATGAAGCACTATATGGGCGAAAGTGTTAGACTCCTACTTGTTGGACAGAACTAGGGGAACATCATGTTTTGGGTCCAAAGATAGTGGCAGAGTCAGAGGACAAGGTTAAGGTAATTCGAGCGCAGTTGAAAAAGGCATCTAACAGACAAAAGTCGTATGCAGATCTTAAGTGGAAAGAAATAGAGTTTGCAGTGGGTGATCGAGTGTTCCTGAAATTTTCGCTGTGGAAGAAGGTGATAAGATTTGGACGAAAGGGTAAACTGAGTCCCAGGTTTATAGGGCCTTATCGGGTTTTGAAGCGATTTGGACCGGTGGCTTATCAATTAGAGTTGCCTTCGGAATTGAAACAGATGCATGATGTGTTCCACGAGTCGATGCCACGTTGTAATCGATCAGATCCATCTCACGTGGTGCCAGTGGAGGAAGTTGAGTTGAGGGCAGACTTGTCCTATGAAGAAGAGCCGATTCAGATTCTGGAGCGAGATGTGAAGGTGCTTTGGAAGAAATTAGTTCCTCTAGTCAAAGTGTTATGGTGAAACCATGGTTCAGAAGAAGCTTTGTGGGAGCCGGAAGAAGCGATGCGATAGTAATACCCTCACTTATTTTGATCAGGTCATTTCGAGGCCAAAATTATTTTTAATGGGTGCGGAACTGTAACATCCGGGATTTAAAGGTCTGGCATTTTAAGTCATATTTATGTGCTAGTATGCTCTGTATGTTGTTTGAGTGCGTTTGGGGGCTTCGGGAAACCTTGGGGTTAGGTAGAAGCCTTAGTAAAGTTTTGGGTTCCAAGCTTTTAAGGGAGAGCTAGTGGCGTTAGGCCTTAAGAGGTTTATTGGGGGTTTGTGGCACAAAGAAATGAGGTGGTGTAGTGGAAAGGGAGGCTACCTAGGGTGCTTGGAGCTTGCATCATAAGGGGTCCAAGGGGAAGAGGTTCGAATCACGCCAGCTGCAAGGGAGCTTTGTTTTTTTATTTGGTGTTTACGTTTAAAGGGGAGGTGTTGGGGACGGCATGGGAACTTGGAAGGTGGAAGTGGAATTGGTCAAGTTTTTTGAATAGGTGGTGGAGAGTCAATTGAGGGGTTTGAATGAGTCAAACTCATTTGAATGAGTGTGGTAGAGGGAATTTAGGAGAAAAATGTGGAGGGTGTTGGCTAGTTGGATGATAGTCGATTTCTTGAAGGGTTAAGAGGGGGAGCATTCTGTTTTAAGCCTAAGAAGGGGGTGCCGAATTTTGGTAGCCATTTGGGAGCATTCACCTTATTTTCTTTGCATTTCACCAAAGCCGAATTCTCTACCACTTTTTCTTCTTTTCTTTCTTTTGACA
The DNA here is from genome assembly GCA_025506655.1 of Gossypium rotundifolium. Taxonomy (NCBI): domain Eukaryota; kingdom Viridiplantae; phylum Streptophyta; class Magnoliopsida; order Malvales; family Malvaceae; genus Gossypium; species Gossypium rotundifolium. Next base: position 151,990,674 of record CP106734.1, on the reverse strand, counting down.
ACCCTCTTTTCTCCTCTTTTTCTCCTAAGGTCAATCTTTCTCTTCATTTATCACCATTGCCGAAACACCATAAACCATAACCCTTTTCCTTATTTTCATCAAGTACTTTATTTTCAAAAGCCGAATAACTTATCTCTCCTTTCTTTGTTGTAGCCGAATAATCTTCTCCCATCTGCTGAGCTATAGCCGAACCTTCTAGTCATCCGCACCTCAGAGTGCCATCTCTCTTAGTTGCTAAGTTCCAACCGATTAGTGGTGGTAAAGGGCTCTCTTCTTCTTTAATCTTTCCTTTTATTTCTTTGGTTTTCGAAACTAAAAGTTAACCCTGTTTCTTGTTTGGCCGAGTCTATAGAGGCTTAGGTTTCGGGACTTCTACTTTTAGCCAACATTAAGGGTGCTAGGGATCTCTCGGGATTTGTTTAAAGGTATGGAGGGTGTGGTATTTGGCCAAAGGACATCTATTTTAGGTAGTAATCGTTAGGCCGAAGGCCATTTCATGTGTTTATTTGGCGTTAGAGCCGAATCTAACATGGCTTATGTAGGGATTTCGGCAGACTTGTAAGTTCAAGCGTATAGCTCCGGGAATTGGTCAATTTTGGTAAGGAAGATTCCACTCTAGTATTCGTTAAGCCTTACTAATCATTTTGATTTAACGTGTGTTAACTCGGGTATTCTGATTAAGTTGTTATTCGATGGAACCCAATACTAGCCAAGTGGAGAAAGGGGTCGGACATATAGTCCCTACCCTTAAGTTTAAGAAATGGTCAGTTTTAGCGGTTCGGGATTGGCCTCCAGGCTGTGGGCGAACATCCGACATTGAGAAGCAGATCACTATGTTCTCTTCGAGCGAGAACGTCAGGGAGGTCAATAGTTTAGTGCTTCAGGTTCTCAGGTGTGTAATTAACACACTGTTTACGTATTTACTTTAATTATAATATGAATTATGTGTGATAGCCGAAATAGTTTAATAAACATTGAATAAGTATACTGATTCTTAAGACTCTTAATCAGATTAAATTGACTTAGTAAATATGAGTGCTAGAGGACGAAGATGCGGTGGACGTAGCTGTGGTAGAGACAGAGGTGCTAGAGCTGGATCTTCAGCATCGAGGCATGTACCTAAAAGGGAGGCGTCGGCATCACCAGTGGCTGAGACGGGGTCTCATGATGGAGCTGGGGCTGATGTGCTGGCTCAGCTGGTTAAGGAGGTGTTAGAGGAGGTTAGGGGAATCGATGAGGCACTTCAACAGGAGTGCGCGTACTGTAAGAAGAAAAAGGATCGTGGTTCTTTAAGGTCGCAATCTCATTCTGTGAAGCGTGTCAAGGAACGTCCAAGCTTTTTGGCTTGCGATTATTGTGGAAGGCATCATCCGGGTGAGTTCTAGAGGAGGTCAGGAGCATGTTTGAGATACGAGTCTAAGGAGCATAGGGCTCTGGATTATTCCATCACCATTAAGACGGGTATGTTTTGGTTGAATGTAGAAAATTTTATGAATGAGTGATAAATACCTCTTTGCTTCTAGAGATTAGATATTTGATGATGTGAAGAGTTTCCAAGATTAAGATAGAAAGCGAATTAGTGTTTTAGTATCAGAGTGCGCAGCGTGAGCGTAGTGTTGTAGGATAGGAAGTGCGACTATTCTTATAGTTGGAAATTTCGAGGATGAAATTTTTTTAGGGAGGTATAATTGTAACATCCCAAAATTGGGCCCAGTAGGATTAGGCGCATTGGGCCTTGAGTACGGAAGCATTTAAAATTTTTGGAGAATAAGAGAATGACTTTAGTTCAAGTTGAACTTGTTAGGAAGGTGATTTTTGAAAGTTACGGGGTTTCTAGGAAGTTTCGGGTTCAAGTTAGGCTGAATGAAAATTTTAGTGTTTGAGTACTTTAAGGAGAGAAGGTAAGTAGAATTAAGGCTTATGGAAATAAATGTGCATTTTGCTAGCATAAGTGAAGCTAGAAGAGGAGTGGTGTGGCGTTGCATGTATGGGCTTGAGGGTTGGGGTTCTAATCCCACGTAGTGAAAAATTTTGATTAATTCTTGTGCTATCCATCCATAGTGTCGGCCATGGTTGTATTTTTTGTAAGGTGGACTTTTTAATTATGGAAAGGTGGCTAAGGAAATATGGCAAGGACGAGTGTATGGAAAGGAGTAAAATAAAGGAGCAAGAAGGGGGATATGTTGGCCGATTTTAGGGAAGATGTTTTGGGAAGAAGTTTATGGTCAACATCTATCCTTTTGGCAAGAGTTACACACGGTTTTGTTAGGGGGAAGGGAAAGCAAAATTTTTCCAATCCATTTTGCTAGTTTTGGTGCTTGAGAGGTATTTTTCTTTTGTTTGAACACTTTGTGTTTCTTTTCTAAACCTTTTTTCATTGTTTTGCCGAAACATTCCCTTTGCTTTGGCCAAAACTTCCTAGTCCAAAATTGTTCATTTTTCTCCCTTGCTTTGTTGTAACCCTTAACCTACTCTTGTCTATTTTCTTTTGATAGTTGAAACTACCAAGGCACTTTTCCTCCATCCATTCTTTTCTTTTGATCATTTTCATCAACCTTTTCTCTTTTCTTAAATTAACATTATCTTGTGATCAAACTTTCTTGTATGATTCTCTCAATAGCCGAACCTATTACCACCCTACTTCTTCACCATTTCTTTTCCTTTCGTGTTAGACAATCTCTTCTTAATCGAATCGGTAAGTGATCGTATATCCCTCTGTTCATTTCTTTTTCTTTTTCTTTCTAGCCGAATATATGTGTTCATTGTTATTCAGTTAGTCTACTTTGTTTCTTATCGGAACATCACTCCCTCCATCACTTTCATGTTGTGATCAATACTTTTTCGTAGTGTTATAGTGGGTGGCCAAATACCACACCATTGATGATTCAATTCTAGCCATAAGTCAAATCAGTTAAAGTTGGATCTACTATTGTTAAGGTAAAGGATTTCTTTAAAGTTCATATCGATATCTCTCAATATTTGTTTATTCCGTTAAAATGGAATGATAGATTTGTCTAATTGGTTGTTATAGGGACTAAATCGCCTGTTATTATTCACTCGTTGATTCTACGAAAATAGTGTTGTATCGATTTGAAAGGGAAAGTGATTGGAGAACACAAAAGGAGCGGATTTGTAATTCCTACTCCTAAGTTCAAGCAAAGGGCATTATCAGTGGTTCAGGATTTTCCACCGGGTTGTGGACCATCATCCGGTGAGAATCGACAAATCGTGGTCATTCACGATTTTGAGAGTGCCGAGATCAAGTGAGTTTAATACTTACCGTAATCAGGTATGTAATCTCACATCGTAATCCCGTAGAATTATGATTCGGTAACATGTCTAATACTAGATTGTTATTATTATACAGCTAAAAATCATAAAATTAGCATAAAACGAGGAATTTGCTTAAAGTATACTATTTTGAATGATTTGACAAAATCAACATTATAGTTGTTAAAATTACGAAAATGCCTTTATGATCCAAATTATGAAAATACCCCTAAAGGGCTGATTTGCTAGAATGCCTTAATGGGCCGAGTCATTGGAATAAATTACTTGATTAATGTTTGCTATTTATATGTAAACATCTAATTATGTATGATGCATTTTCATATATTGCATGTGTTGGGAAAAATGATGAAGAGAAATGTAGCCTGGTGGCATTGCCACAATAAAATGTTTATTATAATGTTTATGTATGATATCGGTGACTTGGCCACATTAAATTATGATAAATGGCAATTTGCCTGCGATTTGGTGTGATTGGCGGGGTGGGTTAACTTGATCCCCACAGGTGTGATAGGCTGGTACAAGGGTGTGTTGGATGGATGGGTTGGGTGACATACATTGCACATGTATATATTTTGTTATGTAAATGGGCTTAGGCCCAAGATGATGCTAAATGGGTTCAGGCTCAGTGGACAACGATAAGGGATTACACACTGAGTTCTTGTAACTCACCCTCCTTTCTTTCCTATTCTTTGTAGGTAATGCTCAATGACAGGACTTGGGCCCATGGATGACTCGGTGGAGGCCATGTAATATCCGAGATTTAGGGTTATGCATTTTCACTTAAATGTATGTGGTAACATGCTTGTGTGTGATTTGAATGTGTTTTGGGGGCTTCAAGAACCTTGGGATGTAGGTAGAAGCCTTAGAAAAATATCTGATTTTAAGCCTAAAAAGGGGAACTAAGGGAGCTAGGCCTTAAGGAGTTTATTGTGTGGCTTAGGACACAAGAAAAGCCTTGGTAAAGTGGCAAGGAGGCGCCACTTAGGGCCTTAGTCAGTGATGCCACAGGGAGTGTAAAGGGACCTAGGTTAGAGCAGCAAGGGGAAGCGTTTTGAAGCTTTTATTTTTCAGCAAGGAAGGGCAGTGATGGATGGCACAAGGACACTTCATGGATAAAGTGTAGATTGGGTCTTAAAGATTTGGCTAAGTAGGAGTGAAAAGGGGGATTTGGATGAGGGAAGGAGAGTTAGCCGACCAAGGGACTTCTAGGATGAAAATTTTTGTCATGTAGGTAGGGAAGAGAAGCCGAAATTCATTTGGCATCTTTAAGCTTTTACTTTCTTTTCTTCTCTTTTGTTTCTCAGCCGAAATTGAAGGTGACCATTTGGTGCATTTTCTTTCCTTTTTACTTCTTCTCTGAAGCTGAACCATACATCTCTTTCTTCTCCTCTTTTCTTCCCATGTTGGTAGTCTTAAATTTACCCTTCACTTTCAAAATCGACTAGCTCTTCTAGCCTTTGAAATCTTGGCCGAATCTACTATCCACAAATTCCTCTTCACTTTGCGTTTATACCCTTCCTTTCTCTTCTTCCATCTCGATTTGTTCTTCAAGATTGATCATTAGGCCGAATCTTTCAGGATCTATTTTGATCAGATCTAATAGTTGGTAAGGGTTTCTCATTTCAATTTCTCTTCTTTTTCCTTTGGTTAGCCAAAATTTAGGGATCTAATTCCTCTTATTTTCTTTTGGCCGAACCATGAAGGAGATCTTTCGGGATCCATTTGTAGCCAATGGCAGAAGGAGATCTACTGGGATCTGAGATCCAAGGTAAAGGGTTAGTATTCGGCCAAAGGCCATATCATTTTGAAGATGGCCGATTCTAACTATGTTTTCTTAGGGGGAATTTGACAGAGATAAGGAGAACTTTCGGGATTTGGCCAAGCGATCTAGGTAAGGGTTCTAGTGTTTCGGATCTATTTCTTATTCATTCAAAAAGCCGAAGGCTAATTGTTTGTGTGTATTAGTGCTTGGCCGATTGCAAGGAAGGATCATCACGTAGTTCGGGATTTGGTTGGAAACCAAATCGGCATAAGGAAGGGGTAAGGCAAACATTTCGGGATCTCGTTAGTTTCGCGTAGTTCGGGATTTCACTTAAACCTACGAATAGTCAGGTGTGTAACCCACCCTAAATTCCCGATTAATAATAATAATGTTATGTATATGTTAATAAGGCAATGAATAGATATGGCTAAGGGTACCATTCAATGGTACAGTGCATTCAGGTATGTTACCCCTAAACTTTCAGTTAATAAAGTTTATAAATATTGATATGAAAATATGAGAAATATCTTTATGGCCATGGGGTAAGGTAAATTGCATGATATGTGTATGATTTGTATGTTGCATGGGCATATGGGTGATAATGATAAAGGGGAAGTGTTCTGGTAGTTTTTACCACATTAGTTGGTGACCTATGTCACATATTATGCATCTGGTGACTCTGTCACATTATCTTGTGGCTATGCCACAATTATAAGGGCAATGTGCAGTTGACTGCAGCGACTACCTTCGATGGTGTGTAGCGGATGGAGGGTTGATTTAGTAATCCCAACGGTGTGATTGGTAGGTACGGGTGATGTGTAGAGGTTGGATATCTAGGTGGGTTTGGGTTGCATCATTGCCTATGTATATTATATGAGAAATAATATGCTTTTATCGATTGGGAATCTGTGATGGATGTTACACACTGAGTTTGTTGACTCACCCTTCGTGGGCTAACATTTTGCAGGTGATACTTAGTAGATGGACCGGGTTGGCGGGGACTTAGTGGTGGCCATGCTCAGCTCAGTGTTATCGGTTTTTCTTATTAAGTTTTTTTTTTTTGAGATTTATTTCGGGTTTTGTTTGGTTGTAATAAGGCCATTACTATTTAAATGTGTAAAGGTTGGATATCTAGGTGGGTTTGGGTTGCATCATTGCCTATGTTTATTATATGAGAAATAATATGCTTTTATCAATTGGGAATTTGTGATGGCTATTACACACTGACTCTGTTGACTCACCCTTCGTAGGCTAACCTTTTGCAGGTGATACTCAGTAGATGGACCTGGTCGGTGGGGACTTAGGGGTGGCCATGCTTAGCTTAGTGTTGTCGGTTTTTCTTATTAAGTTTTTTTTTTTGAGATTTATTTTGGGTTTTGTTTAGTTGTAATAAGGCCATTACTATTTAACAGTTTTATTTTTACGGTTTAATTTTTATTATGATCTGAACAACATCAAACAAATGATTAAACATTTTTCAGAAACAACTTCAATTGTTTTGACACCTAAACACCTAAAATTTGACATTTCTTTTAACTTGAAATTTTTGAACACATGATAATAATGTTTCAATACAAACTTCAAAAACAACACGGTTTTCAAACTGATCACAACTCAAATCCAATTTCTTTAAAACCACCAATTTTTTTTCTAAAGTGACAGAACGAGGTTTAGCTACATTCTACTCAAGGAGCATGCCAGATCCGGTCAGGGCTTGTGGGTCGAGTTTAGGGTGTTTCAATTTGGTATCAGAGCCCGGTTCAAAACTCGGCCTTGAGGGCTTTTTTGGGCCCAAAAATGCTTTTATTTTGAAATTGAGTTTTACTAAATGTTGAGCAGGTTTTCTGGCATGGCACCTGAGTCTCCGGCCCGAAGTCCACTAGGTAAGTACCCTAAACCACTATGTGATTTTTATGTGGGTATTACGGGGACGTAGCTTAGTAGATTAGGAGCTATTGAACCCTAGGATTAGCTTACTCCAACACAGAATTACATAAAATTTAAAGTCTAATCAAATAAACCTATGAGTGAGCCGCCGAGTTAAGGGTGTGGCAACCGTTGTGCGCATGTCTAGGATTGGATTCAGGGGGAGCTTGGTATTTAAGCAGTCCTAGTGACTCACCTCCTTTCCGATCAAATCCTACCTAGTGCGTAGTGACGGTTCACCCTAACCAAGAGGACTTAATCACAAGCCAAATTCAATAATTAAAACCCAAAAGGGACTAGCTACACTATATTATAAAAACCTTAGTTATAAAATCACCGAATTACCCCTTTGATTTGTAAAAACTATTTTAGGTTTTGAAAGAATTTTCTAAAATATCCCCGATTTACAAAAAATTACCGAAATACCCCTAGTTTGTAAAATTACAAAAAATACCCTCAGTTTATAAAATTGCCATACTACCCTCAACTTTTATCAAAATATTATTATTTTGTAAAAATACCAAAAACCCCTATTTTGTAAAATATCAAGATACCCTAATTTGGAAAATTACCAAAACACGCCTATAGGACAAATTACAAAAATACCCTTGGGTTGGAACGGATGGAAATGCTCGAATCAGTGAACATGTGTAGTAGATACTACTGAATGAATATGATTCTCTGAATTAGGATAGAAGACTTAAAACGAAAATCCTGAAATGATCGAAAGAACTACCATTAAACTCTTTTACATAAAACTTGTTCGTGGGTAGTCAGTGGAACAAAAACTAATGCATAAAAATTTTAAAAGCAGATTAAATCGCGATCGTAGGCATGAGTTCTAGGGGACGTGGTCATAATGTGCGAGGGCGTGGTAGAGGTAGAATGACGATGACGTAACCCATTAGGTCCGGTCAAGGGTCCGAGAATGAGATGCCACCACCATCACCATTGGTCTTGAATATCGAGGATCGACGGGGATGATGCGATATCGCAGCGATCTTGCGAGTTCTTGAGAGGGTGGCTGGAGTAGGTGGAGGCATGGGAGCTCAGAAGTCCGTACCTGAACGACTCCGAGCCAATGGAACTGAGGTATTCCGAGGTATATCTGGTGTGGCGCCCAATACGGCTGAGTATTGGTTGGAGGCGACAGAGCGAATCATGGAAGATTTGGATCTGAATGCTGAGGAGAAACTGAAAAGAGTGGTATCGCTTCTTCATGATGAGTCATACCAATGGTGGCTCACGGTTCAAGATGGTGCTACCACGGATGATCTTACTTGGGAGTATTTTAAGACGGCATATCAGAAGAAGTTTATTAGGACGAGCTATATTGATGCGCAGAGGAATGCATTTTTTAGGCTGGTTTAGGGGAATAAGTTCGTAGCGGAGTACGAGGCAAAATTTTAAGGCTGAGCCGGTATGCTCGAGGCATCGTGGCTACGAAGCATAAACGATGTGTCAGGTTTGAGGACGGACTGAGGGATGACCTAAGATTACTAATAGCTCTACAGCAGGAGCAGGAGTTTGCCGTGATGGTAGAGAAGACTAAGATAGCCGAAGGGGTTAAGGAATCTGTGAGACAGAATTCTGATAGGAATAGGCAAAAGAGAGGTTTTGGATCATCAGGGTCTTCCGGGAACGTTCAAAAGAGACCTAGAGTTGATGGGCCGCGAGGTCAGCAGGTTGTCGTGGGAGGACAATACCGTACTTGTGCTCAGTGTGGAAAGATGCACCTAATAGAGTGTTGGAAGAAGACGAGGGGATGTTTTAAGTGTGGGTCTAAGGATCACATGATTACGGACTGTCCTATGAAAATAGACGGGAGCCGACCAACAAGTCAGGGTCTTAATTAGGCTGGAAGAGGTGGACAGTAGCCACCGCGGGGTCGTGGTCCGGTTGGCAGAGGTAATGGTTCTGGAAGAGGTCGGGGAACACTGGGCAGAGGTGTTGGTAACACAGAGGTGAGACAGCCAGGTCTGGTGTATGCAGTTCGTCGGAGGGAGGATGGTGACGCACCAGACATCATAACTGGTATGTTCTTTATAGTTGACAAGCCTTACTTTGCTTTAATTGATGTTGGCTCGACCCACTCATATGTTGCATGTAGAGTAGCTGAAACACTAGGTGTAGTATCTGAACTGTCTGGTAGGGAGATGACTGTAGTGAGCTTGTTAGGTCAAATGGTAGTTGTGAATAGGATATTTCAGAGTGTGCCTCTAGAGATTCAGGGAATGGTATCTCCTACTGACTTGATGGAACTACCTTTTGGAGAATTTGACCTCATTCTAGGCATGGATTGGCTAGTGGAACATCGTGCTAAATTGGATTACGCAGCTAAGCGAATGGAGTTGAGGACTCTGGAGGATGAGGAGATAATTATGATAGGAGAAAGAAAAAATTATTTGGCTAACGTAGTCTCCGCATTAAAGGCTGATAAGATGGTTCGAAAGGGTGCAAGGCATTTTTCGCCTTCGTGAGTGCTTTGGATGCAAATGAAGAAGAAGTTAGTGGAGTGAGAACAATAAGGGAATTCGTGGATGTCTTTCCAAATGAGCTGCCTGAGTTACCCTCGGGCAGGGAGGTGGATTTTAGAATTGATTTACTGCCAGGTACAGCTCCTGTGTCAATCGCTCCATACTGAATGGCACCAAAGGAGTTAGTAGAGCTTAAAGCCCAGATCCAAGAGTTACTCGATCGTGGGTTTATCCGACCTAGTGTGTCTCCATGGGGAGCACCGATTCTATTCGTGAAAAAGAAGGATGGGACTATGCACATGTGCATAGATTACCAGCAGTTGAATAAGCTGACCATCAAGAATAAGTACCCATTACCAAGGATAGACGACTTGTTCGATCGACCTTAAGAAATGCAGATTGTCAAAGATAGATCTACTATGCGGATATCTTGACTTAAGGTGAAGGAAGCAAATATCCATAAGACGACTTTTCGCACAAGGTATGCGAGCATTATGAATTCTTATTAATGCCGTTCGATTGACGAACGCCCAAATTGTGTTCATGGATATGATGAACCGGTTTTTCAAATTTACTTGGATCGGTTCGTCATTGTGTTTATAGACGACATCCTAGTGTACTCCAAGTCTGAGGAAGAACATGATGAGCATATCCCGGTTGTGTTACAAGTGTTAAGGGAAAAGAAGCTATATGCCAAGTTTAGCAAGTGCAAATTTTGGCTGAAGAAAGTTACGTTCTTAGGGCATGTGGTGTCTGTGGAAGGAATAAGGGTGGATCCTCGGAAGATTGAGGCAGTATTAGATTGGAAACCACCTAAGTCTGTGGCAGAGGTTCATAGTTTCTTGGGGTTAGCAGTCTATTACAGGAGGTTTGTTGAAGGGTTCTCGTCAATAGTAGCACCTCTGATGAAGTTATTAAGGAAGGAGGTACCTTTCGTATGGGAGGATAAGCAGAAAAGTTTTGAGGAGCTTAAGAGAGTATTGATTGAGGCTCCTATTTTGATCCAGTCAAAAGCAGGGAAAGACTTCGTGGTGTATTGTGATGCTTCCCATACAAGATTGGGGTGTGTCCTTATGCAGGACGGGAAAGTGGTTGCTTATGCGTCTCGGCAGTTGAGGCCACATGAAGTTAACTATCCGACGCATGATCTGGAGTTGGCTACAGTAGTGTTCGCTCTAAAAGTGTGGAGGCACTACTTGTATGGAGAAAGGTTGGTGATTTACATGGACCACAAGAGTATGAAGTATTTGTTGACTTAGAAGGCGCTAAATTTGAGACAGCAAAGGTGGGTGGAGTTGTTGAAAGACTATGATTGCTCAATAGAGTATCACCTGGGTAAGGCGAATGTGGTGGCAGATGCCCTAAGTCAAAAACTGGTGTCGGATCTAAGGGCGATGTTTACACATCTTAGCCTCTATTATGATGGGAGTTTGTTAGCAGAGTTGCAAGTGAAGCCGATGTGGTTAAGTCAGGTAAAGGAGAAACAGATGGTAGATGACGAACTCAGTACTAAGTTGCTACAAGTACAAAATGGGGAGTTGGAAGACTATGGTGTAAACAGCGATGGAGTGTTGTGTTTTTGGGGCAACGTCTGTATGCCAAAGGATGAGGAGTTAAGGCAGCAAATTCTTTGGGAATGGCATAGTAGCCCTTATGCTATGCATCCTGGAGGAAGTAAGTTATATAGGGATCTACGGGATCAGTTTTGGTGGCCTGGTCTTAAGCGAGAAGTTACAGAGTTTGTAGTGAAGTGCTTAACGTGTCAGCAAGTTAAGGCTAAACACCAGGTACCATCAGGATTGCTTCAACCGATAAAGATTTCACAATGGAAGTGGGAGAGAATTACCATGGACTTTATAAGTGGGCTTCCCCTTACGCCTACTAAGAAGGACTCGGTATGGGTGATAGTTGATCGGTTGACGAAGTCTGCACATTTCATACTAGTGCGGGTTGACTATTCCCTGCAGAGATTGGCAAAATTGTATGTAGCAGAAATTGTGAGGCTGCACGAAGTGCCGGTGTCGATTATCTCGGATAGGGATCCGAGGTTTATGTCTCGATTTTGGAAAACACTACATCAAGCATTGGGCACCAGGTTAAACTTCAGTAGGCATTCCATCCGCAGTCGGACGGTTAATCTGAGCGGGTAATTCAAGTGCTAGAGGATATGTTGAGGGGTTGCATGATATATTTCAGAGGAAGTTGGGAGGAGTTCTTGCCTTTAGCGAAATTTGCATACAATAACAGCTATCAAACAAGTATTCAGATGGCACTGTACGAAGCGATGTATGGAAGGAAGTGTCGTACTCCTACGTGTTGGACAAAATTGGGGGAACGTCATGTTTTGGGTCCAGAGATTGTGGCAGAATCCAAAGAAAAGGTTAAAGTAATTCGGACACGATTGAAGGAGGCATCTGACAGGCAAAAGTCATATGTAGATCTTAAGTGGAAGGAGATAGAGTTTGCCGTGGGGGATCAGGTGTTTCTTTAAGTTTCACCATGGAAGAAGGTGACGAGATTTGGTCGCAAGGGAAAGTTAAGTCCTAGGTTTATAGGACCTTATCGGGTTTTGAAGCGGGTTGGACCAGTAGCATATCAGTTAGAGTTGCCTTCGGAGTTGAAGCAGATGCACGATGTGTTCCATGTTTCGATGCTACGTCGTTACCGATCAGATCCATATCATGTAATACCGGTTGAGGAGGTGGAGCTAAGACCAGATTTGTCCTATTAAGAAGAGCCAATTCAGATTTTGGAACGGGATGTGAAGGTGCTTCGGAGGAAATCAGTTCCTCTAGTCAAGGTGTTATGGCGTAACCATGGATCGGAAGAAGCTTCGTGGGAGCTAGAGGAAGCAATGCCACAGTAATACCCTAATACCCTAACTTATTTTAGCCAGGTAATTTTGAGGTCGAAATTATTTTAAGGGGGGTAGAACTGTAATATTCGGATTTTGAGGTTATGCATTTACACTTAAATGTATGTGGTAACATGCTTGTGTGTGATTTGAATGTGTTTTGGGGGCTTCAAGAACCTTGGGATATAGGTAGAAGCCTTAGAAAAATATTTGATTTTAAGCCTAAAAAGGGGAACTAAGGGAGCTAGGCCTTAAGGAGATTATTGTGTGGCTTAGGACACAAGAAAGCCTTGGTAAAGTGGCAAGGAGGCGCCACTTAGGGCCTTAGTCAGTGACGCCACAGGGAGTGTAAAGGGACCTAGGTTCGACCAGCAAGGGAAGCATTTTGAAGGTTTTATTTTTCAGCAAGGAAGGGCAGTGATGGACGGCACAATGACACTTCATGGATGAAGTGTAGATTCAGTCAAAAAGCTTAAAGATTCGGCTAAGTAGGAGTGAAAAGGGGGATTTGGATGAGGGAAGGAGAGTTGGCCGGCCAAGGGACTTTTAGGATGACAATTTCGGTCATGTAGGTAGGGAAGAGAAGCCGAAATTCATTTGGCATCTTTAAGCTTTTACTTTCTTTTCTTCTCTTTTGTTTCTCAACCAAAATTGAAGGTGACCATTTGGTGCATTTTCTTTCCTTTTTACTTCTTCTCTGAATCTGAACCATACCTCTCTTTCTTCTCCTCTTTTCTTCCTATGTTGGTAGTCTTAAACTTACCCTTCACTTTCAAAACCGAATAGCCCTTCTAGCCTTTGAAATCTTGGCCGAATCTACTATCCACAAATTCCTTTTCACTTTGAGTTTATACCCTTCCTTTCTCTTCTTCCATCTCGATTTGTTCTTCAAGATTGATCACTAGGCCAAATCTGTCAGGATCTATCTCGATCCGATCTAATAGTTGGTAAGGGTTTCTCATTTCAATTTCTCTTCTTTTTCCTTTGGTTAGCCAAAATTTAGGGATCTAATTCCTCTTATTTTCTTTTGGCCAAACCATGAAGGAGATCTTTCAAGATTCACTTGTAGCCGACGGCAGAAGGAGATCTGCTTAGATCTGAGATCCAAGGTAAAGAGTTAGTATTCGGCCAAATGCCATATCATTTTGAAGATGGCCGATTCTAACTATGTTTTCTTAGGGGGAATTCGATAGAGATAAGGAGAAGTTTGAGATTTGGCCAAGCAATCTAGGTAAGGGTTCTAGTGTTTCAGATCTGTTTCTTATTCATTCAAAAAGTCGAAGGCTAATTGTTTGTGTGTATTAGTGCTTGGCAGATTGCAAGGAGGGATCATCATGTAGTTCGGGATTTGGTTGGAAACCAAATCGGCATAAGGAAGGGGTAAGGAAAACATTTTGGGATCTCGTTAGTTTCGCGTAGTTTGGGATTTCGCTTAAACCTACGAATAGTCAGGTGTGTAACCCACCCTAAATTCCTGATTAATAATAATAATGTTATGTATATGTTAATAATGCAATGAATGAATATGGCTAAGGGTACCATACAATGGTACAGTGCATTCAGGAATGTTACCCCTAAACTTTCAGTTAATAAAGTTTATAAATATTGATATGAAAATATGAGAAATATCGTTATGGCCATGGGGTAAGGTAAATTGCATGATATGTGTATGATTTGTATGTTGCGTGGGCATATGGGTGATAATGATAAAGGGGAAGTGTTCTGGTGGTTTTTACCACATTATCTAGTAACATATGTCACATATTATGCATCTGGTGACTCTGTCACATTATCTGGTGGCTATGCCACAATTATAAGGGCGATGTGCAGTTGACTACAGCGACTACCTTCGATGGTGTGTAGCGGATGGAGGGTCGATTTAGTAATCCCAATGGTGTGATTGGCAGGTACGGGTGATGTGTAGAGGTTGGATATCTAGGTGGGTTTGGGTTGCATCATTGCCTATGTTTATTGTATGAGAAATAATATGCTTTTATCGATTGGGAATCTGTGATGGCTGTTACACACTGAGTCTGTTGACTCACCCTTCGTGGGCTAACATTTTCCAGGTGATACTTAGTAGATGGACCGGATCGCGGGGACTTAGTGGTGGCCATGCTCAGCTCAGTGTTATCGGTTTTTCTTATTAAGTTTTTTTTTTTTGAGATTTATTTCGGGTTTTGTTTGGTTGTAATAAGGCCATTACTATTTAAATGTTTAGAGGTTGGATATCTAGGTGGGATTGGGTTGCATCATTGCCTATGTTTATTATATGAGAAATAATATGCTTTTATCGATTGGGAATCTATGATGGCTGTTACACACTAAGTCTGTTGACTCACCCTTCGTGGGCTAACAAATGATACTCGATAGATGGACCGGCCGTGAGGACTTAGTGGTGGCCATGCTCATTTCAAGGTTATCGGTTTTCTTATTAAGTTTTTTTTTGAGATTTATTTCGGGTTTTGTTTGGTTGTAATAAGGCCATTACTATTTAATTGTTTTATTTTTGCGGTTTAATTTTTATTATGATACGAACAACATCAAACAAATGATTAAACATTTTTCATAAAGCAACTTCAATTGTTTTGACACCTAAACACCTAAAATTTGACATTTCTTTTAACTTGAAATTTTTGAGCACATGATAATAATGTTTCAATACAAACTTCAAAAACAACACGATTTTCAAACTAATCACAACTCAAATCCAATTTCTTTAAAACCACCAATTTTTTTTTCTAAAGTGACAGAACGAGGTTTAGCTACATTCTACTCAAGGAGCATGCCAGATCTGGTCAGGGCTTGTGGACCGGGTTTGGGGTGTTTTAGGCCATACTTTGGAAATAATGTTTTTGAACATTAGTAAACTTCCTTTCTGTTTATTTCGTTACTTTTACTATTTTGGTTTTTAAGTTGTAATAAGGCCTCTGGGATAAGCTTATTTTGCTTTATGTTTCATCGTACTTATTATCTTGCTAGAAATATTTTAAATGGAAATTTTCTAAAATCATAAATAACGGTTTTCTAAAGTTGATTAACTAAAGGATTTTACAATATGTTTATAAGTAATTTAACTCGAGTTTCTTTTGAAATTATCAACGTCATGTTTTAAAAAAAGTCACGGTTTTAAAATATCACGAATTTGAATATCAAATCTTCAATTAACCTCTCGAGATTTATAGTATTTTATCGAAGGTTTATGTTCAAACTTGATTTCTTAAATAACTAATATTTTAGTATGAATCACAAGTTATTTATACGTTTTCTTCATGTGACATGTCAGATTCGGTCATAACGCATGGGCCGGGTTTGGGGTATTACATTTATGGTAACAGCACCCGATTGCAAAACTCAGTTGTGGTTTGGGTTCAAAAGTATTTTCCAAAGCTGTATAAAATTTAAAAAAAATGCATGTTCTAAAGGAAGTATGGCACCACGGGTATCTGGCACCAAGTCAAGTAAGTTTATGTTTTTATTTTATGATTATTGTGGTATAACTGTAGAACTACTCTAGAACTTTTAGCTTTAGGAGTTGAAACTATAGAGATTGAGACTTTAGGATATGTTTTGCGAAAACAACTTTACTTCCTACACTTCATAAAACATTGTTTAATAAACATTGAATAAGTATACTGATTCATAAGACTCTTAATCAGATTAAATTGACTTAGTAAATATGAGCGCTAGATGATGTGGACGTGGTGGACGTAGCTATGGTAGAGGCAGAGGTGCTAGAGTTGGATCTTTAGGACCGAGGCATGTGCCCAAAAGGGAGGCGTTAGCATTGCCAGTGGCTGAGACGGGGTCTCATGATGGAGTTGGGATTGATGTGCTGGCTCAGCTGGTTAAAGAGGTGTTAGAGGAGGTTAGGGGAATCGATGAGGCACTTCGACGGAGTGCATATACTATAAGAAGAAAAAGGATCACGGTTCTTTAGGGTCGTAATCTCGCTCTGTGAAGCGTGTCAAGGCACGTCCAAACTTTTTGGCTTGCAATTATTGCGAAAGGCATCATCGGGGTGAGTGTTGGAGGAGGTCAGGAGCATGTTTGAGATGCGGGTCTAAGGAGCATAGGGCTCGGGATTGTTCCATCACCATTAAGACGGGTATATTTTCGTTGAATGTAGAAAAATTTATGAATGAGTGATAAATACCGCTTTCTTGTGAAGATTAGATATTTGATGATGTGAAGAGTTTCCAAGATTAAGATAGAAAGCGAATTAGTGTTTTAGTATCAGAGTGCACAGCGTGAGCGTTATGTTGTAGGTTAGGATGTGCGACTATTCCTATAGTTGGAAATTTCGAGGATGAATTTTTTTAGGGAGGTAGAATTGTAACGTCCCGAAATTGGGCCTAGTAGGATTGGGCCCATTGGGCCTTGAGCACGGAAGCTTTTAAAATTTTTGGAGAACAAGAGAATGGCTTTATTTCAAGTTGAACTTATTAGGAAGGTGATTTTGTAAAGTTACGGGGTTTCTAGGAAATTCCAGGTTCAAGTTAGGCTAAAGGATAATTTTAATGTTGAGTACTTTAAGGAAAGAAGGTAAGTAGCATCAAGGCTTATGGAAATAAGTGTGCATTTTGCTAGCACAAGTGAAGCTAGAAGAGGAGTGGTGTGGCGGTGCATGTATGGGATTGAGGGGTGGGGTTCTAATCCCACCTAGTGAAAAATTTTGATTAATTTTTGTGCTATCCATCTATAGTGTCGGCCATGGTTGTATTTTTGGTAAGGTGGACTTTTTAATTATGGAAAGGTGGCTAAGGAAATATGGTAAGGACGAGTGTATGGAAAGGAGTAAAAGAAAGGAGCAAGAAGGGGGATATGTTGGCTGGTTTTAGGGAAGATGTTTTGGAAAGAAGTTTATGATCAACATCTACCCTTTTGGCAAAAGTTACACACGATTTTGTTAGGGGGAAGGGAAAGCCGAATTTTTGCAAGCCATTTTGCTAGTTTTGGTGCTTGAGAGGTATTTTTCTTTTGTTTGAACACTTTGTGTTTCTTTTCCAAACCTTTTTTCTTTGTCTTGCCAAAACATTCCCCTTGCTTTGGCCGAAACTTCTTAGCCCAAAATTGTTCATTTTTCTCCCTTGCTTTGCATAACCCTCAACCTACTATTGTCCATTTTCTTTTGATAGCCTAAACTACCAAGGCACTTTTCCTCCATCCATTCTTTTCTTTTGATCATTTTCATCAACCTTTTCTCTTTTCTTAAATTAACATTATCTTGTGATCAAACTTTCTTGTAGGATTCTCTCCATAGCCGAACCTATTACCACCCTACTTCTTCACCATTTATTTTCCTTTCGTGTTAGACAATCTCTTATTAATCAAATCGGTAAGTGATCGTATATCCCTCTGTTCACTTCAATTTCTTTTTCTTCCTAGTTGAATATGTGTGTTCATTTTTATTCGGTTAGTCTACTTTGTTTCTTATCGAAACATCACTCCCTCCATCACTCTCATATTGTGATCAATACTTTTTTGTATTGTTATAGTGGGTGGTAGAATACCACATCATTGACGATTTAATTCTAGCCTTAAGTCCAATCGGTGAAAGTTGGATCTACTATTGTCAAGGTAAAGGATTTCTTTAAAGTTCATCTCGATATCTCTCAATATTTGTTTATTTCATTAAAACGGAATAATAGATTTGTCTAATTGGTTGTTATAGGGACTAAATCACTTTTTATTATTCACTTGTTGATTCTACGGAAATAGTGTGGTATCGATTTGAAAGGGAAAGCGATTGAAGAACACAAAAAGAGCAGATTTGCAATTCTTACTCCTAAGTTCAAGCGAAGGGTAGTATCGGCGGTTCGGGATTTTCCACCGAGTTGTGGACCATCATCCGGTAAGAATTGACAAATCATGGTCATTCATGATTTTGAGAGTGTCGACGATCAAGAGAGTTTAATACTTAACGTAATCAGGTATGTAATCTCACACCATAATCCCATAGAATTATGATTCGATAACATGTCTAATAGTATATTGTTATTATTATACAGCTAAAAATCGTAAAATTGGCATAAAACGAGGAATTTGCCTAAAGTATACTATTTTGAAAGATTTGACAAAATCGACATTAAAGTTTTTAAAATTACAAAAATGCCGTTGGGGTGAATTGCTAGAATTCCTTAATGGGCCAATTTACTATTGCTTAAATGGGTCGAGTCATTGGAATAAATTACTTGATTAATGGTTGCTATTTATATGTGAACATCTTATTATGTATGATGCATTTTCATATATTGCATTGGTTGGGAAAAATGATGAAGAGAAGTGTAGCCTGGTGGCATTGCCACAATAAAATGTTTATTATAATGTTTACGTATGATATCAGTGGCTTTGCCACAATAAATTATGATAAATGGCAATTTGCCTTCGATTTGGTGTGATTGTCGGGGTGGGTTAACTTGATCCCAACAGGTGTGATAGGCTGGTACGGGGGTGTGTTGGATGGATGGGTTGGGTTACATATATTGCACATGTATATATTATGTTATGTAAATGGGCTTAGTCCCAGGATAATGCTAAATGGGTTCAGGCCCAGTGGACAACGGTAAGGGATTATACACTGAGTTCTTGTAACTCACCCTCCTTTCTTTCTTATTCCTTGTAGGTAATGCTCAGTGACGAGGACTTGGGCCCATGGATGACTCGGTGGAGGCCATACTTTGGAAATAATGTTTTTTAACATTAGTAAACTTCTTTTCCATTTATTTCGTTACTTTTACTATTTTGGTTTTTAAGTTGTAATAAGGCCTCTGGGATAAGCTTATTTTGCTTTATGTTTAGTCGTACTTATTATCTTGCTTGAAATGTTTTAAATGGGGATTTTTAAAATCATAAATAACGACTTTCTAAAGTTGATTAATTAAAATATTTTACAATATGTTTATAAATAATTTAACTCAGATTTTCTTTGGAAATTATCAACGTCATTTTTTAAAAAAAAAAGTCACAGTTTTAAAATATCACGAATTTGAATATCAAATCTTCAATTAACCTCTCGAGATTTATAGTATTTTATTGAAGGTTTCTGTTCAAACTTGATTTCTTAAATAACACCTATTTTAGTACGAATCACAAGTTCTTTATACGTTTTCTTCATGTGATATGTCAGATCCAGTCATAACGCATGGGCCGAGTTTGGGGTGTTACAAAATGGGCCTACCTCGAAAATCAACATGGCCTAGACTTTCGCCCACGGGAAGACCACAAGACCATGTGTTACGAGCAGAATCAAACACGGCCTAAACTATCGAACACGAGCATGTCCCTGCCAATCCCAAGTCCAACTCTATTCGAAAAAGACCACTTGTGGGCCAAAAGAGGTGTTCCAAAGCCTATATAAACACCCTAGGGGAGAACCTAAAAAGACGTGCGGAGTAGAAGGCAAAAAATACTCGAAGACAGCCATTGTAAGCAGCTTGGAAGAGGGATCTCCATCAAGACTGAAGATCTCCTATCAATTTCTCTTGAAGTTTTTGGGTTTTCTTATGTTTTGTAGTTTTTTTATTTCAAGATGTTTCCCTCTATAAGTATGAACTAAACTCCCTAAATACCTAGGGAGGATGAAACCTAGATGAATCTTATTACTTTTTTATTTATAAGATAAATAATTGTTCTTATTCTTAATTGTGAGTTCTTATTCTTGTTTTAATAATTTAGGTTATTGATCAAAGTCGAATGTGCTTATTCAGAGGAGCAAAAGTCTCTGTTTAAGAGTAGATCAACACAATTAAGCAGAGTTGATTGCAACCCTAAAAATAGGGTGACATAAATCTGCCAGATTAGAGTCAAATCTAATACGGGAATCCATAGGTCGAGTTAATGCTACAATAGGGGTTTTAATTAGAAAGAAATTTCAATTAATCAACCTAGAGTTAGTTGTTTTTAGTCTTGAAAGAGATATTAACATAATTTAGGGATTTCTATGGATTAAGTCAAGTGAATTAATCACATGAATCAAAAGTAATAAGTGAAGTCTAGGTGGGTTCTTGCTTAGGTATTACCTCTCTCATATAGTTGTCTAAAAGTATTTTCCCAATTCATTCTTTGTCGTGCTTTTAATTAATTTTAGTTTAAAAGAAATCACTCCAATTCTTAGGCTAGACAATAGAAAGATAGTAATTACTAGTACTCTTGGTCCTTGTGGATACGATATTTCTAGTCTTACCATAACTATATTATTAAACGATAGGTGTGCTTTCCTTTATTGTGATCGTAGTTAGTTAGAGACACGTCAATGACACTAATGTTGTTGCCTTAAATGATCCGGGGTCTACCCATTCATATTTGCTTGAAATTAGCATCTAGCATTAGTATACCTGTTGAGTCCACAGAGTTTTTAATAAAAGTGTCTAATCATTTATGCAAAAGTGTATTAGTTGATAAAGTATGCAAAGATTACCCATTGATGATTAGGGGTCATTATTTTAAGGCTAATCTCATGCTATTGCCATTTGATGTATTAAACATTATTCTTGGTATGGACTGGTTAACTGCTCATGATGTGACAGTGAATTGTGGGAAGAAATATATTGAGTTGAGATGTGAAAATGGGGATATTCTTTATGTTGAACCAGATGAGCAGGACAGATCGTCGGTAGTGATTTCTCACATGTCGGCTCAAAGGAATGTAAGAAAAGGGTATGAGGCATATCTTGCCTTTGTGATGAATGCCAAAGAAACCGAGTTAAAGATTGAATCAGTACCGATAGTATGTGAGTAACCAGATGTCTTTCCCAAGGAATTTCCAGGACTTCCTCCGATTAGAGAGGTTGAATTTGGCATCGAGTTAGCTCCCGGTACTGTACCAATATCAATCGCTCCTTATAGAATGGCTCCAACTGAGTTGAAGGAATTAAAGGCACAATTGCAGGAATTGACGGACAAAGGTTTTGCTAGACCAATTTGTTCTGCACGGGGTGCTCAGGTATTATTTGTGAAAAAGAAAGATGGCTCCATGTGATTGTGCATAGATTACCGCTAGCTTAATAAAGTAACAATGAGGAACAAGTACCCATTGCCAAGGATCGACGATTTGTTTAATCAATTGAAGGGAGCCACTGTGTTCTCTAAGATAGACTTGAGGTCGGGATACTATCAGTTGAGAGTAAAAGACTCAGATGTGTTGAATACTATATTTCGGACGAGGTATGGGCACTATGAATTTTTAGTCATGCCTTTTGGTTTAACTAATGCCCCAGTAGTGTTTATGGATCTAATGAACTGCATCTTTCGGCCATACCTAGATAAGTTTGTGATTGTTTTTATTGATGATATATTGATATATTCCTGAGATGAGCCTAAGCAATCTGAGCACTTAAGGACAGTTTTACAGATTCTACGAGATAATCAATTGTATGCAAGTTTAGTAAAAGTGAATTTTGGCTCAAGGAAGTTGAATTTCTGGGACACATTGTTGTGGGAGATGGAGTCTGAGTTGACCCAAGTAAGATCTCAGCCATCGTTGACTGGAAACCCCCAAAAAATGTATTTGAAGTTAGAAGTTTTTTTTGGGCTTAGCTGGCTATATAGACGGTTTGTCAAGGGGTTTTCCATGATAGTGACTCCAATGACAAAACTGTTACAGAAAAATGTAAAGTTTGAATGGACGAAAAAGTGCCAACAGAGTTTTGAGAAATTAAAGGCAATATTGACAGAGGCTCAGTTCTAGTACAACCTGAGTCGGGAAAAGAATTTATGATTTACAGCGATGCATCCTTAAATGGATTGGGCTGTGTACTAATGCAAGAAGGTAAGGTAATTGTATATGCCTCCAGACAGCTAAAGCCACATGAAAGGAATTACCTAACACATGACTTAGAGTTAACTGCTATTGTTTTTGCATTGAAGATTTGGAGACACCATTTGTATGGTGAAAAATGTCGGATCTTCACTGATCACAAAAGTTTAAAGTACTTGATGACTCAGAAGGAATTGAACTTAAGGCAATAAAGATAGTTGGAGCTGATAAAAGATTATGAGCTAATTATTGATTATCATCCGGGAAAGGCGGATGTAGTCACCGATGCTTTAAGTAGAAAGTCTCTATTTTGTTTGAGGGATATGAACACACAGATGATCTTGTCTGATGATGGTTCCATTCTAGTTGAGTTGAGGGCTAGACCAAAATTTCTTCAAGAGATTTATGAAGCTCAGCAAGATGACTGTGAGTTACAAGCCAAAAGAGTTCAGTGTAAGTTGGGTGTTGAGACCGACTTTTGAATCAAAATGATGAACTTATTCGTAAAGTTTTGCATGAGGCACATAGCGGATGTTTATCTCTACATCCGTGTAGAACCAAGATGTATAATGGCTTGAAGCAATGGTATTAGTGATCAAGTATGAAGAAAGATATTTCAGTATTCGTGTCAAAATGCTTAATTTGTTAGCAAGTGAAAGCTGAGCACTAAGTACCTTCAGGTCTGCTTCAACCTATTATGGTTCCAAATGGAAATTGGACCAAGTTACCATGGATTTTGTAATGGGTTTTTTGTTGACATCGAGTAAGAAAGATATTGTATGGTTTGTAATTGATAGACTTACTAAGTCAGTCCATTTCATACCTATTCGAGTTGACTACTCACTTGACAAGTTGGCAAACTTGTACATTTCTGAGATTGTGAGGTTACACGGAGTGCCCTTATTGATTATATCAAATAGAGATCCGAGGCTCACATCCAGATTTTGGAAAATGTTGCAAGAGGCTTTGGGCACAAAGTTGAATTTTAGTACAGCCTTTCACCCCTAAACTAACGGCTAGTCAGAAAGGTTGATCCAGGTTCTTGAAGATATGCTCAGGTGTTGTGTTCTTGAGTTTCAGGGCAGCTGGGAAAAGTACTTGTCGTTGGTAGAATTTGCCTACAATAACAATTTTCAGTCAAGCTTGAAAATGGCGCCTTATGAGGCTCTCTATGAGCGTAAGTGCCGAACGCCTTTATATTGGACTGAGCTCAAGGAAAACCAGATCCATGGGATTGATTTGGTTATAGAAATTTAAGAAAAAGTAAAGGTAATTCAAGATTACCTGAAAGCGGTGTCTGATCGACAAAAATCCTATTCGAATTTGAATAGGAAAGAAATTGAGTATCGAGCCGGTGATAGAGTATTCTTAAAAGTTTCACCGTGGAAGAAAGTCCTTAGATTTGATCAAAAAGGCAAACTAAGTCCACATCTCATCGGACCGTATGAGATCACTGAGAGGATAGGGCTAGTAGCTTATCGATTTGCTTTGCCACCTGAGTTAGAAAAGATTCATGATGTGTTTCACGTGTCCATGGTACGATGTTATCGATCAGACCTTTCACATGTGATTACACCGATGGAGGTTGAGATACAACCTGATATGACTTATGGTGAAGAACCAGTTAAGATTCTAGCCTGGGAAGTCAAACAATTAAGGAATAAAAGTATATCTCTCGTGAAGGTATTATGGCAGAGACATGGGGTAGAAAAGGCTACATGGGAGCCCGAGGAGGCTATGAGGAATCAATATCAAAACCTTTTTACCGGTAAGATTTTTCGGGGGACAAAAATCCCTAAGGGGGAGAATTATAACAGCCCGACTTAGGGCCTAGTCAAAATAGTGGTGCAATACCACATATCAGAAGAAGAAATATGTGTTTAAATGATTTTATAAGGCTTATGAGGTATTTGCATGGTTGTGTGAAAATTTCATGAAGGAATTTTATTTATTAGTGAACAAATTATCCATTAGGACTAAATTGCAAGTTTTAGAAAATATGAGATTCTAGAAATAGAATTATAAAAATTATTGGAAGTCTTTATTTAGCAATTAGACCATTATATGTTGAGATGGACAAAAATGGACATAGGAACTAAAAATCTTAAGAAATAATCATTAAGGGCATTTTTGTCATTTGGTAAATTAAAGAATTAAAAGGAAAAAGAAGTCAAAATTGGTGTCCATCTTCCACCCCATTGGTTGAAAATCACAAAGAAGACATAGCTAGGGTTTCTTTATCTTCCAATCTTGATAGTAAGTATATCCTAGCCTCGTTTTTAATGTTCTTCGTATTTTTGAGATCCTCGTAGCTCGGTTTAGCTATTTCTAGCTATAATTTGAGCTAGGGATTATGTTCAAAAATTTACCCATGTATGACATGTATGTATTTTGATGTTTTATGGAAGATTATGAAAGTGTGATGTAGGGTAAACATCTTTTCCTAAGTGATTTTCATGAAAAATCCATGTAATGACCAAATTGCAAAAGTTATGAAAATGGTCATACATGAGTAAAATAGTGGAAATTTAATGTTTTTATAGTTGAGAATATGATTCGGCTAGGCTTGAAAAGCAAGAAAGTTGAATAAAAATCATTTTACGAGCCTAGGGGAAAAAGTGTAATTTTGAGAAAATTTAAGGGCAAAAATGTAATTTTACCAAAGTATGATTTATGAGTCAATTTAGCCAATGTAAGTATTAAACAAGTTAAATTGTTATTATAGATCAAGAAACATGAAGCCCGGACCGAAATTGAGGCAAAAACAAAGTTGAGGACTAAATTGCACAACTCTACACATTTTGAGTATCGAGGTAAGTTTGTATGAATTTAAATATACATATTGCTTTTACAATTAAATTATTTACTATTTTGTATAATGTACATTATTATCATAAAGTTTATGACAATGCCTAATAAGGAAATCAATGAGAACAAGTAAGTGAAAGTCCCGGTTGAAGATTCCGAATAACGAGGATACCTATGTCATAACATGAGACAAGGAAAACACGTGTAAGACCATGTCTGGGACATGGCATCGGCATCAAGGAATATAGGTCCCGTGTAAGACCATGTCTGGGATAGGGTATTGGCACCAAACGTAGATCCTATGTAAGACCATGTCTGGGACATGGCATCAGCATCGAATAAGGCAATGATATCATGTAAGTCCATGTTAAGACATGGCATTGATAAGTTACTATAAGGAAAAGATCCCATGTAAGACCTTGCCAAGGCATGGAATTGGTGGGTTCATAAGGCAAGGATACCATGTAAGACCATGTCAAGACATGGCAATGGTAAGTTTCAAAGGAAACATATAAGGAAGATCTCGTATAAGACCATATCTGGAACATGGCATCGACATCAAGCTAAGGAATTCCGTGTAAGACCATATTTGGGATATGGCATCGGTATCATAAGGTGATCCCATGTAAGACCATATCTGGGATATGGCAATGGCATTGAGATACATGATTGACGAGATTGAGTATCCTCCAAAATTTCGAGTAATTCAACAGGAAAAAGAGACAAGTATTAAAGAAGTAACAAGAAAGTTAAGTAAACAAAATAATACAAGTTAAGTTATTCAAGAATAATAAAGAATTCTACCTAAATTAAGGAAGATAATGATTTGATGTTCATGTTATATTAGCAAAAGTGCTAATCTATGTGATTAAGTGGTACAGGTACCCCAATTTAATAACAAGTATGAAATTATAATGTGGTAAGTGATGAGAAAGAGTAGGTAAGAGTAAGCAAGTTCAATCACTTGAGATTTATGTTGCTTTAGACTTATGAGGGATGAGTTTAATTATAAGCTATTATATTGCTTTGTTAAATCCTCATGGAAACTTACTAAGCTATATGCTTACCTCTTTCCTTTCCTTTTTCCATGTAGGTTCGCCAAGTTAACTCAGGGATCACAGACGTCGGAGCTTGGATCACACTATCATCCACTAATTTGGTATAGTGAAGTTAATTAATTTTGAGTATGGCATGTACAGGAGTTTGGTCATTTTGGTCATGACATATTGTGAGCTAAAGGCTTGTTTATTAAGATTATACATTCTTTTGTATATGGCCATTAGAAATTGGTCAATATTTGTTAAGTTATATACCCTTTCATGACGATAAGTTTATGCATTTAAGTTTATGAAATGGATGGAATAATTGAGTTGTTTAAGATAGTATAAGTGTGTTTATGTTTCAGGGTGGCAATTGGCTTGGAAAATAGCCCTATGATTGTCCACACGGGTAGACACATGGGCATGTGTCTAGACCGTTTGTGACACACGGTTAGGCTCATGGGTGTGTTGATAGGCCATGTGTCCCTTGCATTAATTTACAAAAATATGATTCGTCACACGGGCCAGCACACAGGCATGTGCCATGGCCATGTGCTATTAAGAGTATGATGGCATCATAAATAGAGAGCTCCACGAGTAGAGGACACGGGCATGTCAAGGTCATGTGAAGGACACCCTATCTTGCTTATACTCATCCACCATCACACAACATTCTTTAATCATCAATACTATTCTAGAATTAAACACATTTGATCCATACAAATGAAATCTTCATCCCAAACATAAGGGAGAACTATTTCTAGCATAATTACAATCGAATTAAGTCATCATCTATGGCTATTCACAACAAAATCATAAACTCTCTTGACCAACACATTTGGCTATATTAACTATGACTTAATCAACTTTAAAAGAGATCCCTATACATGCCATAACTCATAAGGACTTGAAATATCACACCAAGTGTCTGCTCGATGTGTGAAAACATCTCCGGCGGTCTTCAACTCAAGCTAGCTAAGTTAACCTATAAGAGATGAGAAAGGAATAGGAGTAAGCAATAATGCTTAGTAAGTTCATACGCATATAACAACCAACTATTGATATTCACTGATTTTACTCTGCCACAAGGTATTATAATGAGTTTTACTCTTAAACTCATGGTTACCTACTCAATTATTCTTGAAGCTTACTCATTTCGTCTCTTACCATATTCTAACCATGCCACAGCCAAACGCTTATGTTAATTAGCATACATCCCTGAACTTGTCACCACATAATCACATAAAACAACACATCAAACATTTTTTTTCTTCCATAAGCCACTCATACTACCAATCACTCGGTGGTTTTGCACTTAGCCCACCCTAAAGAATAATTACGGTGGTCTCGCACTTAGCCCACCAAATGATATTATAAGCGATGGTATCGTACACAACCCATAATTTAATAATTAATAAGGTGGTAATACACACAGCCGACCGTTAATAATATTGTTGATGGTATCGGACACAGCACATCGCTAACAATTAATAATATGGTATCGCACATAGCCCATCGTTATTATACACTCATAGATTATTATCCACGTGCATTTCTCTATTTCAAATGTTCATCTAGGAACATCCTCACACACTACCATTTTTACTTAGCTTTTTACGATAATCATTCGCATTCACGCAATGCACTACTAATTATAACTTATGCAACCAAGGTCCATCATTTACACATAGCCTATTGTAGTTTCATCATATTTCGTATTTATCTCAATTCAGTTCTAACACATACTTGTACCTCTCGTGGTACAACCACATTCATTCTTATTTTCAACATACTTGTTGAATCACTCAAATTTTTAAATAACACTCTTGAGTCTCATACACATAATGCCACATTGACATTATACCCCCGATAGAGTCTTACATGATTTAACATATCGATGCCATGTCCCCGACATGGTCTTATACGAATTCCCACACCGAGGCCATATTCTAAATATGGTCTTACACGGAACCTTAATTACCATCGTATCATGCTATTTGCGTTTCCACTATTCATGGTTTAAATCAAGACTGTCATTTCTTGACATCACATCAAAATGTATTTAGCGTATACATGGAGGCAATAAACAATTCATACAACATCGAAATATTAAAAAACTTAGAGTTGTACAATTTAACACATGAGCTTACCTCGATACCGAAAAGGGTAAAAAGGAAATCTATTTGTCCACGTTTCTTTTTTCTCCCGTTCTAGGTTCGAATCTCTTTTTCTTTATCTAGAACAATAGAATTTTACTCATTCATTCACTTATAAATCATAATCTACACTTAGGAAAAATGACTATTTTGCCCTTACAGTTTGGCAAAATTATGATTTTGCCCCTAGGCTCGTAAATCACTTTTCATCACATTTTCTTATCAAACAAGCCTAGCTGGACATTTAATCCTCTTACAACTATTCATAATTCCAACCATTTCATGCAGTAATGAACAAATTATAGCATTTGCATCTTAGTCCTAATTAGGTGTTTTCATGACAACACCTTTCACAAAAGTTGTTTCTCCTCTTCCCAACATTCATTTTCTTCCATAAAAACTCAGCAAACAACACAAACACTCTCATGGCAAGTCCTAGACTTTCAACCATCTTGCAAAATAGTCCTCTCTTTAGAAAGCTTAAGCTTTGGGGACTCCAAAAGTATAACAATTATCAACTAAAACCATCAAAATCACTTACTTGAAGAGAAAATGATATGCTGAAATTTTAACCTTTCAAACACCCCTTGTTTGCTGAAAATTTCGGTGGAGAAGAGAAGAAAATAAAAAGATGATAGCTTTTGCTTATTTCATCTTATTTTATTCATTTATTCAACAAAAGTCACCAACTCTTGTCAAACCTTTAATTCCTTGTCCCTTGACCGCCTATCTCTCTTAGGTAGGTGTAATTGCACTTTAAAGACCTCCAATTTACAGTTCATGGCTATTTAATACCTTTAGCCTATAAAATGAAACTTTCACACTTTATGCGATTTAGTCCTTTTTCGCGATTAAGCATGAAATCGCTAAAATTAAAGCACCAAAATTTCCATACATCCTTATAAACATGTTATAACACATAATACAACAAGAAAATAATTTTCTCAAACCTCAGATTAGTGATCGCGATATCACTGTTCCGACTAGCCCCTAAATCAGACTGTTACAATTCTCCCCCTTAGGAAGTTTTGTCCCCGAAAATCTTACCAGGAGAAGTTGCTCTTAACATTCCTGAAACATTTCCACTAAATCTTCAAAATCACAACTCGACTTATCCTCAATTTTCTCTCGCCAACAATCTTTAAGCTGTAGTACACAAGGTCGAAGCACAACTTTGAGACCTAGATTACTCTTCCTCTCGGGCACGTATACTCAGTAATCTTACAACTATGAACTTGGCACATGCCAAAATGATCTTTCGAATCTTTATTGCATACTTCACTAAAATTTGGATGGCATCCCCCTCCTTGGAAATCAAGATGCTTCAAATTTGAAATCTATTGTATTTTATCTCACCTTATCACTAGAATATTCACCGACTGTAATAGTCCTGACTTGCATGCTCTAAAAATTCAGCTTTTAGTGGTCAACTATTTCTGATCATAACTCAATCATATCGTGAAATGTACTCAATTATCAAAACATTTACGCGTATAACTGCACTTCTTCTTATTCTTGCATGAGTGGACATGCTATTTCTAAATCTCATACCAAAACTTCTATATAAGCTTTGAATTCATCAACAATGGAAATCTTATCTGACCTGAATTTTAACATCTTAAACAAACTCATTCAAAGCTTATTTAAAATACCATTCACTATCTTACTTCTAAACTCATTTGTTTTGAAAGGAAAACTCGTTTTAACCATTAACATCGTGAAAACTAGTATATTACCAACTAAGGTCAATCGAGTAACTAACTCGCGTTGCTTAAACAAGGATCCTCTATCCAGAAATCTGTACTATGTCCTCTATCTAAGAAGTATTTCAATAACTACACACACCATTGTAATAGTTCAAGCCATTTTCACTATTCCACATACAATTTTTTTTTTTTGTAACATTCGATATTACAACTCATTCGAATTCAGAAAACACATATCATTTTTCCATGGATCATTTCATAACATCTAATTCACAACACAAACACAAAAGTGGTCGTCCCAGAATCTCCGGTTCAACAATTCCTTTCGACGTAACTCTAATCACCCAAAAATGTAAACCATTCTTTACACACTAGCATTAAAACACTTTTCAATTTATTCATTAGCGTGTCACTAAAATTCAAAAACTCCTTTTCCTCGATTCAACTGAACACGATATTAGAATTTTCAGTTAATGGTACCTTTAATGGCTTCAACTTGACCATCATGGTTAAAATATATCAATAAGCACACCTATGTATCATACTCCCTACTCATGTACACATAGAATTTCATTCTCCTTATTATTCATGCATAAATGTACACATAATTCGAATCATATCTCCATACATCAATCTACTCTTTTCTCCACATCGAGAATACATTTCAAACACACACTCATTTGAGTTTCTCTTAATATGCTAATCTAAAACCTTCCCTATCATCTTATCTCAAGATAGCAGGGACATCTCAATTGAATACATTAACTCTATTTAGCTTACCCAAAAACCCATCATACAACGATGAAACTTGGGATTTCACTTCTTATACTAGAATTATCACCTTTCTATGATCAACTCAAAAGCGCAATCATAGTAGATATAGCTATTACAACTCAAAGAACACACACTTTAAAGGTAATCATGATCAGCAGAAATATAAGAGAAACCTCACATAAAGTTTCATCACTAACTTCCTCCTCAAAGTACCCGAATAAAGTTTCAAAGAGATAAAGGAATGTCAATTTCAATTGACTAAATCGACAACCGTTTTGTCTGATTTCATAGTCAGCTAACATTTTCACACGATCACCATTTCATATAAAAAACGACCACATCACCCTTGAAGGGAAACAAATATTAATACATAATACTCAAAAAGATCATTATAATCCATCCATGGCAGTAACTAACCATGCACAAGTCACAGGCTTTGAGCCACTTACTCATACTTGCCCTTATATAACATATTCCTTGTCACATATCGTAATTGTCTCTTCATTTTCTATTCACAAATACCTGTATTCTATCATTCACATGACTTTAATACTAATCTCATTTCTACTTCTGGCTCATCTATTTATCCCATTGTTCACTAGAGATACATAAAGACACATAATATCAGCATTAATATAAATACGAGTTCAATACCACATTCTAGATGTAGTCTAACAGGGAGTCGCCTCTGAGTGCCGATGCCATATCCTAGATATGGTCTTGCACGGGATTTTAATTCGGTGCTCAGGCCATGCCCCGGACATGGTCTTACACAGGACCTTATTCACCTCATGTTTTAATGATAGCATTTCTACATTCATTATAGACTACTTGGACTTCAACATTTCAACCTAGTAAGGCATTATATAAATATATATCAATATAATACCAAGCATTCTCGCATGCAAACATAAATGTTGCATTAATCGCATACAAACTTACTCAACTTGACTCTCGTGACTACATACATATGATTTAACATTCATCATTAATGAAATATCATCGTAGTCGCACAACTCGCTCCAAATGAGTTTTCACGTTTACTCATGCTACAATCGTTTCTACCACCCATAATTTTGAATTGTGACTTCACTCAATCAAGTTCCACATTAATGTCTACTCGAGTACTCAACATTAAACTCTAATTTCTCTTACCATCACTTATCAATTTAAAGAATGTCTTATAGTTTTGAGTACGTCGTTTACTAGGTCACCAGAGTCCAACTATGGTCTTACTCGTATCACAACATCATAGCCCAGCTATAATCTTACATGTCGTCACGATGCCATAGCCCCGCTATGGTCTTACATAAAATCTCATATCGATACCAATGTCATATCCTAGATACGGTCTTTCATAATTTCATACCGAAGCCAAGTTCCAGTCGTGGTCTTACACGGAATCACGTATCATTACTAATGCCATGTCCCATACATCGTCTTATATGGGATCACATGTACTGCCATGGTCCAACCATGGTCTTACTCATCATTTTATCATTGAATGACCGTACTCATCTCTTGCATTCTACTTAATCAAACTTCCCAGTTTAACTCTCACACTATAATACGTGTGGCTTCATACAGAGCCACGAAATAAAACATTATCCTCTACTTTAACTGTCGCACATGAGATTCAACTACGTGGACATATTTATCACAAACATGTCATAAACTTCTATTCATACCTCACTGAATTTCCTAAATGCATAATCACATTTAAATTACCTCATTACCACTTACAACCTTATCGAAATTAGCTCGGTTAGGAATCAACTCTGGCTTAACAAAATAATTTCATTAGAGATGAGAGATATCACACTATCACGGTACACATATAGCAGTTATAGCTAGACTCTTACTCACGTTAGGTTAGTCCAAGAACCGACTAAACCATAGCTCTGATACCACTAAATGTAACACCTCTTACCCAATTTCTATTTCAAAACTGCGCACGAGGCATTACCGGACTTCATATACTTAAATCGCACAACTTCAATCCCGACTTGACATTTCTTTTTTTATCATCACAACACATGTCATTAAAGACCTACGAGGCCTTAAACATACATACGAGCGATTTCAAAACCCTACTGAAGACTTTTACGATCTTAAGATTTCTTTCATCTAATTAAGGGCCATACACCCATGTGTAATGGGACACTCCCGTGGGGTTAGGTCCTGTGGTCACACACGCCCATGCCCCTACCCGTGTATAAAAACTTGGTCAATCTGTTTGTGTCACATAGCCTAAGAATACGCCCATGTTCTACACCCGTGGTGAACACTGAGCATCTCACACGGCCTAGGCACACGCTCGTGTTGCTAGCCCGTGTTCTAATCTGACTTAAAACACTAACATGCAGGGGACACACGGCCTATTAACACACCCATGTGGGTTGACCGTGTGTTACACACGGCCTAGACACACGCCCGTGTGTCTACTCGTGTGGACCAATTCAAGGCTATTTTCCAAGTCATTTATCCACCCTATCTTGCTTATACTCATACACTATCACAGAATATTCTTTAATCATCAATACTATTCTTGAAATAAACACATTTTATTCATATAAATGAAATATTCATCCCAAACACAAGGGAAAACTATTTCTAAGACAATTACAATCGACTTAAGTCATCATCTATGGCTATTCACAACAAAATCATAAACTCTCTTGGCCAACACATTTGGCTATATTAACTATGACTTAATCAACTTTAAAAGAGATCCCTATACATGCCATAACTCATAAGGACTTGAAATCTCATGCCAAGAGTCTGCTCGATAGTGTGCAAACATCTCTGGCGGTCTCCAACCCGAGCTAGCTAAGTTAACCTATAAGAGATGAGAAAGGAAGAGGAGTAAGCAATAATGCTTAGTAAGTTCATACGCATATAACAATCAACTAATGATATTAATTGATTTTACTCTACCATAAGGTATTATAATGAGTTTTACTCTTAAACTCATGGTTACCTACTCAATCATTCTTGAAGCTTACTCATTCCGTCTGTTACCACATTCTAACCATGCCACGGCCAAATGCTTATGTTAATTAGCATACATCCCTACACTTGTCACCACATAATCACATAAAACAACACATCAAACATTTTTTTTCTTTCATAAGCCACTCATACTACCAATCACTCGATGGTTTTGCACTTAGCCCACCCTCAAGAATAATTACGGTGGTATCGCACTTAGCCCACCTAATGATATTATAAGTGATGGTATCGCACACAGCCCATCATTTAATAATTAATAAGGTGGTAACGCACACAGCCCACCGTTAATAATATTGTTCATGGTATCGCACACAACCCATTGCTAACAATTAATAATGTGGTATCGCACATAGCCCACCGTTATTATACACTCATGGATTGTTATCCACGTGCATTTCTCTATTTCAAATGGTCATCCAAAACATCCTCACACACTACCATTTTTACTTAGCTTTCTACGATAATCATTCGCATTCACGCAATGCATTACTAATTATAACTTATGCAACCAAGGTGCATCATTTACACATAACACATTGTGGTTTCATCATATTCCGTATTTATCTCAATTCAGTTCTAACACATACTTGTACCTCTCGTGGTACAACCACATTCATTTTTATTTTTAACATACTTGTTGAATCACTCAAATTTTTAAATAACACTCTTGAGTCTCATACACATAATGCCATATTGACATTATACCTCCGATAGGGTCTTATATGATTTAACATATCGATGCCGTGTCCCCGACATGGTCTTATACAAAATCTCACACCGAGGCTATATTCTAAATATGGTCTTACACGGAACCTTAATTACCATCGTATCATGCTATTTGCATTTCCACTATTCATGGTTTAAATCAAGACTTTTATTTCTTGACATCACATCAAAATGTATTTAACATATACATGGAGGAAATAAACAATTCATACAATATCAAAATACTAAAAATATTTCACTTAGAGTTGTACAATTTAACACATGAACTTACCTCGATACTAAAAAGGGTAAAAAAGAAATCTATTTGTCCACGTTTCTCTTTTCTCCTGTTCTAGGTTCGAATCTCTTTTTCTTTATCTAGAACAATAGAATTTTACTCATTCAATCACTTATAAATCATAATCTATACTTAGGCAAAAATGACTAATTTGCCCTTATACTTTGGCAAAATTATGATTTTGCCTCTAGGCTTGTAAATCACTTTTCATCACATTTTCTTATCAAACAAGCCTAACTGAACATTTAATCCTTGTACAACTATTCATAATTTCAACCATTTCATGCATTAATGAACAGATTATAACATTTGCATCTTAGTCCTAATTAGGTGTTTTCATGATAACACCTTTCACAAAAGTTGTTTCTCATCTTCCCAACATTCATTTTCTTCCATAAAAACTCGGCAAACAATACAAACTCTCTCATGGTAAGTTCCTAGACTTTCAACCATCTTACAAAATAGTCCCTTCTTTAGAAAGCTTAAGCTTTGGGGACTCCAAAAGTATAAAAATCATCAACTAAGACCATCAAATTCACTTACTTAAAGAGAAAATGAGTTGCTAAAATTTTGAGCTTTTAAACCCCCCTTGTTTGCTAAAAATTTTGGTGGATAAGAGAAGAAAATAAAACGATGATAGCTTTTTGCCTATTTTATCTTATTTTATTCATTTATTCAACAAAAGTCACCAACTCTTGTCAAACCTTTAATTCCTTGTCCCCTTGATGGTCCAACTCTCTTAGGTAGGTGTAATTGCACTTTAAAGACCTCCAATTTACACTTCATGGCTATTTAATACCTTTAGCCTATAGAATGGAACTTTCACACTTTATGCGATTTAGTCCTTTTTCGTGATTAAGAATGAAATCGCTAAAATTAAAGCATCGAAATTTCCATACATCATTATAAACATGTTATAACACATAAAATAACATGAAAATAATTTTCTAAAACCTTGGATTAGTGATCTCGAGATCACTATTTTGACTAGCCCCTAAATCGAACTGTTACATCGAAGGCTTATGAAAGTATGTTATTAGTAAGAAAGAAAAGTTTTAAGATGGAAAGAAATTTTATAGCCCGATAATACATGTTTAAGTAAATTCAAGTACAGTAATGCCTCGTATCCTGTCTTGGCGTTAGACACGGGTAAGGAGTGTTACAAATAGCCTTTATTTTATCTACATGGGTTAACACATGGGCATGTGTCTAGGTCGTCTGAGACACACGCTTGTCCTATGGGCATGTGTTTTGGCCATGTGTCCCCTGCACCTAAATTTTAAGAAATAGAGTGCTCAGAATTGAGCACAAGGGCATGTGTCTCAATCATATGAGGGACACGGCGTCAAGCACGGCCGTGTGTCCTAGACCTGTGAAGTCTAAACTTATGTAACATCCTAAAAAAAAATTGAGAATCGATATGTTGCATAATTTTGGTGCTTAGCTAATGAAATGATTCAATGTGTGTTTTAATAGTCTCGAGAAGGCTCGAGATTTAATTGGATTTTGGAATAAATTTTGGTAAATAGTACTTTATTGAAGTGGAACAAGTAACCTTGATGTTTAAGGAAATTAAGTGGCAAAAGTTAACATAAGATGGGCAAGTAGTAAAGGGGTTATGGCGCCATGAGTGTTGCTTGAGGGAGGAGGTTCGAATCCCTTGTTATGCATGAGAATTTTTATTTTTCTTGCTTTCCATCTTCATAGTGTCGGTCAAGCTAGCAATTATGGTAGGTTGGACTTTATTTTTATGGTAAGGTGGCTAAGAGAAAAGGCAAGTGCAAACTTAAGGTAGGGAATAATAGGAATAAGGCATGTAGGGGGAACACAAGGCACATTATAAGGAATGTGTTTTGGAAAGTTTGGAATGGCCAAACTTTGACCTTGGTGTCCATGTATTTGGACGGCTTTGGGGGCTAGGGGGTGACCCAATTTTGTTGAAGGCTTTGGTAAGGTTGGTAGCTAGTTGGTCATTTGGCATTTGGTCATTTTGTGTTTTTCTCAAAAGCATTTTCTCTCCATCTTTCATCTCCCTAGCCAAATGCACATTGAGCATTAGGTAAGCATCTTTTGTTTTTCTTTTGGTCATTCCATTTTGACCATTTTGGTCTTAATTTGCCTATTCTCTCAAGTCATTTCCCCTACTACCGAAAACACCAAAACCTTGAAGGCCATTTTCTCTTTTCTTTTCTTCCTCCATTGTCGAATGCTCTCTAGTCTCAAATCTCTCTTTTTGTTCATCTTCCATGCTTGAAATGAACCAAAACTGAAACGCTTA
Source organism: Gossypium rotundifolium (assembly GCA_025506655.1). Classification (NCBI taxonomy): domain Eukaryota; kingdom Viridiplantae; phylum Streptophyta; class Magnoliopsida; order Malvales; family Malvaceae; genus Gossypium; species Gossypium rotundifolium. Next base: position 151,953,830 of record CP106734.1, on the reverse strand, counting down.
ATTTTTTAATACTTTTATTTCATTGACGAATTTTTTCACCACACTTATCTTCTTCACAAATCATTTCATTCTTTTCTTCTGACAATTTGATCACTCGATAAGTGGCTAGTATAATACTTTAGTATTTTTATTTTTTCCCCTATTCCTTTGTGCTGAAATTTCATGTTGGTGTGGGATGGTCTTTTTGGATTGATATCATCATCATACCATGACTCACTCGAATCTTTTCTCTATCTTAGAAACTTAGTGGAAGGCTAAAATTTGGAGTGTCCGAAATCATCATGAATCGCTAGGATTCGGTCCAAAGTTTTAAGGTAAGGGTTTTTATCAAGGATTCCATATTACTCATTATTTTGTTAATGATGGGGTTTACTAATCGATGTTACTTTAGGGACGCTATCGCTTGATTTTTATCGTTTGAACGAAAGGATTTCGTGGTAAGTCGATTTCGTTTCTTTAAACCAATCATCTTAATTTTTGAAATAATAGTTGGACTAATATTCTTGTGTCATTGGAGGCAAACAAGATAGGGTCAAAAAGGGTGGTGAATAGTGATTGAAAGAGGCGGATTCGCTATTCCCTCTAGATTCAAGCGAAGGGCTATTTCGGTAATCCAAGATTTTCCACCGGGTCGTGGACCCTCATCCGGTGAAAATCAATTATTCGAGGTTGTTCATAGTCGTAAGGCACTGACGATCTGAGATTTTCCACCGGGTTGTAAACCGTCAACCGGGGAGAATCGACAAATAGTAGTTGTTCGAGATTTCGAGGGTAAAAATCTAGACCGCTTATCTTAGAATAGATTTATTTTAAGTGTTAAGTGTTCTAATCGAGCGTTATAACATTTCTAGGTGTCGACGATCAGGAAAGTGTAGTGCTCACCATAATCACGTGTGTAATCTCACACTGTATCTCATGGGTTAGATGACTATACCGTAGTAAACGTTGGATTAAAAATCGCAAAGTTGGTGAAATCAAAAAATATGGTATTATTAACACTTTAATGTTAAGATCATGAAATCGATATTAAGATCGTGAAAATTTTCGAAATCGCCCTTAATGAGATAAAATGATAATAAGTGATATTTCGGGTCATAAGTGATATTTTGGGCCATATGTGATATTTTGGGCCATATGTGATATTTTGGGCCATAAGTGATATTTTGGGCCATATGTGATATTTTGGGTCATATGTGATATTTTGGGCCATATGTGATATTTGATAAATGGGCGATATGTGTTATTTGATAAATTGGCCATGTGTGATATGAGATGAAATAGGCCAAATTGTGAGATGGGCTAAAATGTGATATGGGCCAGATTGTAATAATTTTTATAATGGGCCTTATGTTGGAATGATTATATGAATGAATTATTATGCATGTTACATACATGATTTGCATGGGTTGGGATTTTGATGAAGAGAAGTTCTGGTAGCTTTGCTACAAAATTCTGGTGGCTTGTCCACGATTTGATATATGGCTTTATGCCCAGTTTGATATATGGCTTTATGCCCAGTTTGATATATGGCTTAATGCCCAGTTTGGTGTGTTGGCGGGGTGGGTGACTAAAGCTCCCCACAAATGTGCTGGTTGGTACGGGTGATGTGTAGCGGATGGAAATTTAGGTTTGGTTTTGGGAATTGCATATCACATGCATTCTATAAATGTTAAATTGTTATATTTGTAATGGGCTCAGGCCTAAATAAATGCTTAAATGGTTTTGGCCCAGTGGACTATGGTAAGTGAGTTACACATTGAGTTCTAAGTAACTCACCCCGTTTTCTTTACTCTTCTCAGGTAATGATCAGTGACAGAGGCTTGGGCTGGGGACGACTCAGTGGAGGCCATACTATGACTAATGGGTTATTTAAATTTCGGATTTCTTTAAAGTACTTTTAATATTTTCTATTTAAGTTATGTTGTAATATGTCTCTGGTTAAATTTTATGGATGTTTTACCTATGGATGGATTTTATGATATGCTTTAAAGTACTTAAGTGGGATTTTATTTTTCTAAAATAGAAATAAACATTTTCATAAATAAACGTGAAAAAAGGGTTTTCATTCTTAAATATTTCAACTCAAAAGTTTCTTTGTAACAATTCTTTTAAAATCTTTGTTTTCAAAATTTCTTGAACTCTCTTAAATTCTCGAACATTAAATAAATTTTTCTTAGGTTTTAAATTATAAATTTTTACGTCTTAAATTGTTAGATTTAACAATCAACCTCGGTTTTCAATAAACACCTTTTCAAAATCTTTTTTTTTGAAAATCTATTTTTTTTAATCTTTAAAAGACTATACGTATATTCAATTCGTGTGACATGTCAAATTAGGTCTTAACGCATAGACCGGGTTTGGGGTATTACATTTTATGGTATCAGAGCCAGTTTCAAAACTTGGCTATGGTTTGGGTTCAACAATAATTTTCGTTTAAAACTGTTTTGAATTTATAGAATTTATGCTTTAAAGGTCGTATGGTATCACGAGCATCCGGCACCAAGTCAAATAAGTATTCGTATACTAAATGATTATTATTGTGATATGATCATAGGAACACTCTAGAACTTCTAGTTTTAGGTGTTGAAACTGTAAAGATTGAGACTATAGGATGTGATTGCAAAACAACTCCATCTCTTATATCTCATAAAATATCGTTAATAAACACTAAAATAGTATTCTGATTCATAAAACTTGTAATCAGATTAAATCAAATTAGTCAATATGAGTGCTTGAGGATGTGGACGTGGTAGACGTGGCCATGGTAGAGGCCGAGGTGCTAGAGCTACATCTTAGACATCGGGACATATGCCAGAAATGGATGCATCGGCATCACCTGTGTCGGGAAATGGATCCCATAACCATATGAGAGAGGACATTGCTTTGACCCAAGCAATGTTGCGACTCCTAGAAAGGGTTGTTGGGGCTAGAACTGGGCCAGCAGCTCGTGGATAAATATCGGAACGACTTAAATCTAGTTGTGCTGAGTTTTTTAGGGGTGTCTCAGGTGTAGCTCCAAATGTAGCGGAGTATTGGATCGAGGTAGTGGAGCAAATCATGGATGATTTGGAATGCACCACCGAGTAGAAATTGAGAGGAGTGGTGTCCTTGTTGAGGGACGAGGCGTATCAATGGTGGCTTACTATTCGAGAAGGCACTCAGGCTGAACATGTTAATTGGGATTTCTTCAAAACTGCATTCCAAGGAAAGTATGTCGGGGCAAGCTATGTGGATGCCCGAAGGAAGGAATTCTTTAATCTGGTTCAAGGAAATAAGACGGTGGCCACTTACGAGGCAAAATTTCTACGCTTGAGTCGTTATGCTCGGACAATAGTGCCAATTGATCATGAGCGCTGTGTACGTTTCAGGGATGGGCTGAATGATGAGTTGTGGGTACTGATAGTCCCACAACAAGTAAGGAATTTTGCCACGCTTGTGAGAAAGCCAAAATAGCTGAAGAGGCTAAGAACTCCAAACGTCAGGATCGGGAAAGAGGTAGAGGTAAGAGGGACTTTAAGTACTCGGGTTCTACTAAAAGGTTCCAAAACAGGACTCGAAATGATGAGCCAGCTCAAGCTAGAGCACCTGTGGCTACCAATCAGATTCAACTGTGTCTTGTCGTAGAAGACGACACCCTGTGAATCTTTGGAAAAAAACGGTGGGTGTTTCAAATGTGGTTCTAAAGACCACCAGCTTAAGAATTATCCTCGACGGACTGCTCTGATTCAAGAAGCTCGTAACCCTAATGCACAGCCAGCTAGAGGCGCTCAGCAGCCATCGAGGGGTCGTGGATAGGTCGGGGTGGTAATGGCACTGGATGAGGTCAAGGTGCATCGGTAGAGGTAATGGATTCAGAGGTAATGTAGAGGCAAGACAGCCAGGGTTAGTCTATGCGATCAGAAGTCGGGAGGATGGCGATGCACCTAATGTGATAACTGATATGTTCTTCATCTTTGATGTACCTATTACTGCTTTCTTAGATATCGAGTCTACCCACTCGTATGTTGCTAGTGCTATATCAGGAAATCTGAATATTAGATCTGAGATTTTTGATAGAGAGATGACGATAATTAGTCCTTTAGGATAGTCTGTGATTGTGAATAAATTGTATAGAGACGTGCCTTTAGAAATTCAAAGAGAAGTATTTTTGGCGGATTTGATGGAACTGCCTTTCGGCGAGTTCGACCTTATTTTGGGCATGGATTGATTGGTAAAGCACCGTGCGCATTTGAATTGTGCTGCAAAGCGGATGTCGATAAGGACTTTGGAAGATAAGGAAGTTGTGATGATAGGCGAACGGAGAAATTATTTAGCAAATGTGGTATCTACTTTAAAGGCAGAAAGTTGGTACGAAAAGTGTATGGAGCGTTCCTAGCCTTCATTAGTGCTTTGGATGCCAAGGAATTATCGGTGGAAGGTGTTAGAACGGTGAAAGAATTTTTAGATGTCTTTCTCAAAGAACTTTCGGGTTTACCTCCAGACCGGGAAGTAGAGTTTGGCATTGAGCTTTTGCCCGGAACGGCTCTGGTGTCCATTGCTCCGTATAGGATGGCGCCGAAGGAGTTAGTAGAGCTTAAGGCTCAAATTCAAGAATTGTTGGATTGGGGATTTATTCGACCGAGCATGTCTCTGTGGGGAGCACCAGTCTTGTTTGTCAAGAAGAATGATGGGTCGATGCGTTTGTACATTGATTATAGGCAGTTGAATAAGTTAACGATCAAGAATAGGTAGCCATTACCGAGATTTGATGACCTATTTGATCAGTTGAGAGGAGCTTCAGTTTTCTCCAAGATTTATTTGAGATCAGGTTATCACCAACTCAAGGTTAAGGATTCATATATTCATAAGACGACATTCCAAACTCATTATGGACATTATGAGTTGTTGGTGATGCTGTTTGGTTTGACCAATGCACCAGCTGCATTTATGGGCATGATGAACCGAGTCTTTCAACCCTACTTAGACCGGTTTGTAGTGGTGTTCATAGATGATATCTTAGTGTAATCGAGGAATGAAGAAGAGCATGACTCACATCTGCGCATAGTATTGCAAATACTGCAAGAAAAGCAACTTTATGCCAAATTCAGTAAATGTAAATTTTGGCTGAAGGAAGTTACTTTCTTGGGACATGTTGTGTCAGCCGAAGGAATCAGAGTTGATCCTCGGAAGGTAGAGGTTGTGTTGGATTGGAAACCACTGAAGTTAGTGGCTAAGATTCAGAGTTTCTTAGGTTTGGCTGGCTATTATAGACGCTTTGTTGAGGGGTTTTCGTTGATTGCTGCACCCCTAACTAAACTGTTATGAAAGGGAGTCACGTTTGTATGGGTAGATAAACAACAAAAGAGTTTCGAGAAATTAAAGAAGATTTTGATGGACGCGCCTGTACTGATTCAACTTGAGGTTGGAAAAGAGTTTATTGTTTACTACGATGCATCACACATGGGCTTGGGATGTGTGTTGATGCAAGGTGGAAAAGTGGTAGCTTATGCATCTCATTAGTTAAGGCCGCACGAAGTCAACTATCCTACTCATGACATGGAATTGGTTGCGATGGTTTTTGCTTTAAAAATTTAGAGGCATTATCTCTATGGTGAGAAGTCGATCATTTATATGGACCATAAGAGTCTTAAGTACCTCCTTACCCAAAAGGAGTTGAACTTAAGACAACGGAGGTGGGTGAAGCTATTAAAGGATTATGACTTCACAATCGAGTATCATCCTGGAAAGGCTAACGTGGTAGCAGATGCGTTGAGTCATAAGGTAATATCGATTTGAGAGTAATGTTCGCTCATCTCAGTCTGTATGAAGATGGTAGTCTTCTAGTTAAACTTCAGGTGAAGCCTGTGTGGTTGGGTCAGATTAAGGAGAATCAATTATCAAATGAAAAGTTGGGTCCCTTAGTTCAACAAGTTGAAAGTGGTATAATAGGGGATTTTGGAATGAGTAAGGATGGAGTGCTGTGTTTCCGTGGAAGAGTTTGTATGCCCATGGATTCGGATTTGAGACAAATGATTCTGCGAGAGGCGTATAGTAGCCCTTATGCTATGCACCCCAGAGGAAATAAAATGTATCGAGATCTACGAGAGAAGTATTGGTGGCTAGGGTTGAAGCGAGAGGTTACGGATTTTGTAAGTAGGTGCTTGACGCGTCAGCAAGTGAAGGCAAAACATCAATTACCGTCGGGATTGCTACAACCGGTGAAGATTCCATTATGGAAGTGGGAATGGATAATGATGAATTTTGTTAGTGGGTTACCCTTAACACCTAATAAGAAAGATTCCTTCTGGGTAATAGTGGATCGGTTGATGAAGACTGCTCATTTTCTACCTGTTCATACGGATTATTCACTGCAGAAGTTGGCTAAGTTGTATGTAGCGGAGATCGTGAGGTTGCATGGGGTACCAGTGTCTATTATATCGGATAGGGACCCTAGGTTTACATCACGATTTTGGAAAGCTTTGCATGAGGCTCTGGGAACAAAGTTAAACTTCAGCACGGCTTTTCATCCTCAGTCAGATGGTCAGTCGGAAAAAGTAATCTAGATTTTGGAAGACATGTTAAGGGGTTGTGTGATTGACTTTAGAGGTAGTTGGGAGGATTTTCTACCGTTGGCAGAGTTTGCGTATAGCAATAGCAATCAGTCCAGCATTCAGATGGCACCCTACGAGGCATTGTATGGTCGTAGGTGTTGTACTCCTACTTGTTGGACTGAATTGGGCGAACGACAGTTATTGGGTCTTGAGCTGATATCAGAAACAGAAGAAAAGGTAAATGTAATTCGGCCTCAGTTAAAGGAAGCTTTAGATAGACAGAAATTGTATGCGGATCTAAAGCGTAAGGATATTGAGTTTGCGGTGGGAGAACAGGCCTTTCTAAAGGTCTCACCTTGGAAGAGGATCTTCGGGTTTGGAAGGAAGGGCAAGTTGAGCCCTACGTTCATCGGACCGTATCGTGTGTTGAGGCGTGTAGGATCAGTGGCTTATCAGCTTGAGTTACCTCTGGAGTTGAGTCAGATACATAACGTTTTTCACGTCTCAATGTTAAGGCATTACCGATCGAATCTGTCTCATATAGTACCAATAAAGGAGGTTGAGTTAAGCCTGACTTGTCTTCGAGGAGAAACCAGAGAAAATCTTAGATCGTGATGTTAAGGTGCTAAGAAAGAAGTCAGTACCGTTGGTTAAGGTTCTATGGCATAATCACGGCTTGAGGATACAATTCGGCAACAATGTCCTCACCTCTTTTAACCAGATAAATTTTGAGGACGAAATTTTCTTTAAGGGGGTAGAATTGTAACATCCTAAAAAAAATTGAGAATCGATATGTTGCATAATTTTGGTGCTTAGCTAATGAAATGATTCAATGTGTGTGTTTTAATAGTCTCGAGAAGGCTCGAGATTTAATTGGATTTTGGAATAAATTTTGGTAAATAGTACTTTATTGAAGTGGAACAAGTAACCTTGATGATTAAGAAAATTAAGTGGCAAAAGTTAACATAAGATGAGCAAGTAGTAAAGGGGTTATGGCGCCATGAGTGTTGCTTGAGGGAGGAGGTTCAAATCCCTTGTTATGGATGAGAATTTTATTTTTCTTGCTTTCCATCTTCATAGTGTCGGTCAAGCTAGCAATTATGGTAGGTTGGACTTTATTTTTATGGTAAGGTGGCTAAGAGAAAAGGCAAGTGCAAACTTAAGGTAGGGAATAGTAGGAATAAGGTATATAGGGGGAACACAAGGCACATTATAAGGAATGTGTTTTGGAAAGTTCGGAATGGCCAAACTTTGACCTTGGTGTCCATGTATTTGGACGGTTTTAGGGGCTAAGGAGGGTGACCGAATTTTGTTGAAGGCTTTGGTAAGGTTGGTAGCTAGTTCGTCATTTGGCATTTGGTCATTTTGTGTTTTTCTCAAAAGCATTTTCTCTCCATCTTTCCTCTCCATAGCTGAATGCACATTGAGCATTAGGTAAGTATCTTTTGTTTTTCTTTTGGTCATTCTATTTTGACCATTTTGGTCTCAATTTGCCTATTCTCTCAAGTCATTTCCCTAGTGCCGAAAACACAAAACCTTGAAGGCCATTTTCTCTTTTCTTTTCTTCCTCCATTATCGAATGCTCTCTAGCCTCAAATCTCTCTTTTTGTTCATCTTCTATTCTTGAAATGAATCAAAACTGAAACATTTAATTGTCTTATACTTTTATTTTTAGTCGAATTTTTTCACTACACTTATCTTCTTCTCAAATCATTTCATTCTTTTCTTCTGACACTTTGATCACTAGGTAAGTAGCTAGTATGATACTTTATTATTTTTATTTTTCCCCTTTTCCTTTGTGCTGAAATTTCATGTTGGTGTGGGATGGTCTTTTTGGATTGATATCATCATCATACCATGACTCACTCGAACCTTTTCTCTATCCTAGAAACTTAGTGGAGGGCCAAAATTTGGAGTGTCCGAAATCATCGTGAATCGCTAGGATTCGGTCCAAACTTTTAAGGTAAGGGTTTTTATTAAGGATTCCATATTACTGATTATTTCGTTAATGATGGGGTTTACTAATCGATGTTACTTTAGGGACGCTATCGCTTGATTTTAATCCTTTGAACGAAAGGATTTCGTGGTAAGCCGATTTCGTTTCTTTAAACTAATCGTCTTAGTTTTCAAAATAATAGTTGGACTAATATTCTTGTGTCATTGGAGGCAAACAAGATAGGGACAAAAAGGGATTGAATAGTGATAGGAAGAGGGGCGGATTCGCTATTCCCTCTAGATTCAAGTGAAGGGCTGCTTCAGCAATCCAAGATTTCCCACCGAGTTGTGGACCCTTATCCAGTGAAAACCAATTATTCGAGGTTGTTCGTAGTCGTGAGGCACCGACAATCCGAGATTTTCCACCGGGTTGTGAACCATCAACCGGGAGAACCGATAAATAAAAGTTGTTTGAGATTTTGAGGGTAAAAATCTAGACCGCTTATCTTAGAATAGATTTATTTTAAGTGTTAAGTGTTCTAATCGAGCGTTATAACATTTCTAGGTGTCGAGGATCAGGAAAGTGTAGTGCTCACCGTAATCAGGTGTGTAATCTCACACTGTATCTCATGGGTTAGATGACTATACCGTAGTAAACGTTGGATTAAAAAATGCAAAGTTGGTGAAATCGAAAAATATGGTATTATTAACACTTTATTGTTAAGATCATGAAATCGGTATTAAGATCGTGAAAACTTTTGAAATCGCCCTTAATGGGCTAAAACGATAATAAGTGATATTTCGGGCCATATGTGATATTTTGGGCCATAAGTGATATTTTGGGCCATAAGTGATATTTTGGGCCATATGTGATATTTTGGGCCATATGTGATATTTTGGGCTATATGTGATATTTGATAAATGGGCCATATGTGTTATTTGATAAATTGGCCAAGTGGGATATGAGATGAAATAGGCCAAATTGTGGGCTAAAATGTGATATAGGCCAGTTTGTAATAATTTTTATAATGGGCCTTATGTTAGAATGATTATATGAATGAATTATTATGCATGTTACATACATGATTTGCATGGGTTGGGATTTTGATGAAGAGAAGTTCTGGTAGCTTTGCTACAAAATTATGGTGGCTTGTCCACGATTTGATATATGGCTTTATGCCCAGTTTGATATATGGCTTTATGCCCAATTTGGTGTGTTGGCGGGCGGGTGACTAAAGCTCCCCACAAGTGTCTTTGGTTGAATGCAATGGTGTGTAGCGGATGGAAATTTAGGTTTGATTTTGGGAATTGCATATCACATGCATTCTTTACATGTTAAATTGTTATATTTGTAATGGGATCAGCCCAAATAAATGCTTAAATGGTTTTGGCCCGATGGACCATGGTAAGTGAGTTACACACCGAGTTCTAAGTAACTCACCCATTTTCTTTACCCTTCTCGGGTAATGGTCATGTGTGAAGGCTTAGGCCGGGGACGACTCAATGGAGGCCATACTACGAATAATGGGTTATTTAAATTTTGGATTTCTTTAAAGTACTTTTAATATTTTCTATTTAAGTTATGTTGTAATAAGGCCTCGGATAAATTTTATGGATGTTTTACCTATGGATGGATTCTATGATATGCTTTAAAGTACTTAAGTGGGATTTTATTTTTCTAAAATAGAAATAACGTTTTAAAGTAAATAAACATGAAAAAAAAGGGTTTTCATTCTTAAATATTTTAATTGAAAGTTTCTTTGTAACAATTCTTTTAAAATCTTTGTTTTCAAAATTTCTTGAACTCTCTTAAATTCTCGAACATTAAATAAATTTTTCTTAGGTTTTTTTAATTATAAATTTTTACATCTTAAATTATTAGATTTAACAATCAACCTCGGTTTTTAATAAACACCTTTTCAAAATCTTTTTTTTTTGAAAATTCGTTTTCTTTGAATCTTTAAAAGACTATACGTATGTTCAATTCGTGTGACATGTCAAATCAGGTCTTAACTCATAGACCGGGTTTGGGGTGTTACAACTTATTTATGAAAATTTAATTAAGCACAAGGCCTAGCACACGGGTGTGTGACTTCAATTTTTTCATGCCTTGCTAGTCAGAGAGTCACACGGGTTAGGGACATGGGCATGTGTGACTACACAGCCTGCCCACACGGGCGTGTGACCCCTGTACATGGCAAAGATTTTCTAAGTTTTGTGAAAATTTCCTAAGTTCTCTATTTAATCTCGGACCACTTCCAACACATGTTTTGGGCTTCGTAGGCTCGTGTTAGACACTTTATGACTAAATACAGATGGTTTTAATTTGGTTGAAATTTATGACTCGAAATTGTATGATTGTTTGAGATGTAAGTCCGTTAATTTATCATAACTCTGTTTCGGCGTTGGATACAGGTGAGGGGTGTTACAGCTTAGAATAACTTAACATCAAACGTACCATGTCTAACAACGTTCAATTTATTCTCTTTACCACGCCATTTTATTGTGGAGTGCCCAGCGTGGTTAAGAAAGATAAAATCTCATTCTCTATGAGATACTCTAAAAACTCAATAGATAAATATTTCCCACCTCAACCAGACTGAAGTGCCTTTATGGGTAAAACCTAGTTTTTTTTCTCCACTTAAGCATGATACTCTTTGAATTTATCAAAAGTTTCACTCTTATGGTGTTTCGGATATACATTCCAACATCTAGAGTAGTTATCAATAAAGGTTACATAATACTCATAATCACCTCTTGCACTAACGCTCAAGAGGCCACAAACGTTAGTGTGCACAAGTTCTAAGGGTTTTCTGGCCCTTGTTCCTTTTGCATTAAAAGATCGCTTAGTCATCTTACCTTCAAAGCAAATTCATAGTGTGGAAGATCAACTTCTTTAAGAAAACTTAAGATGTTGTTTTTCACAAGTCTAGTGATTCTTTCTTGATTAATATGACCAAGTCACAAATGCCAATAGTACGCCTCATTAGAGTGAGAAGTTCATGTTTTTATTTGATATTTCAGTCTCAAGCAAAATGTACATCTTAGGTTTGATAAAATAGAGATTATTTGACATCCATCCATTATAGATAAGATTGTGATTCCTAAAAATTGCAATTCCATTATCAAAAGTCATGGTCAAGCCGTCTTTAACATGCAACGAAAAATAAGTTTCTTTTGAAACTTGGTACATAGAATATGTCTGTTAAAATAATCTTCCTGAAATTTTCAAAATAACTATGTACATCTCTCACTACTTCAACTGCCACACTTGTCCTACACTCGATTTGCAATGATAAGCTCTTATCGCTAAGATCTTCCACCTCCTCGAACCCCTGCAGAGAAACACAAACATGATTAGTGGTTGCCAAATCAATAATCCTATGGTTGATTGAGTCTTCCACTAAACAAGCTTCTATTTTAAGAGTTCTTGATCTATTGTAATTCATGTAGTAGATTAAACTAGTTTTCACACTTAAGAAGCTTGAATACAAGCATTTCTATTATGTTTTAGTTAAGTTTTCCATCTTAGCTTTATATTTAATAAAAAGTGTATTTTGAGTCTTTTTATGACCTTAGGGGTCAAATGAGGTCCAAGTGTGAGCCAATGCATAAAGTGAGTGTGAAGGACACTATTCAAAGGCAGAATAGCTCTACGCTAGCTGTTATGTTTCAGGATAAGAAGTCCAATGCTGCAACATAGGGAGTAGAATATAAGAATTTCAATACTGCCTTTAGTGTCATGACACAGCCATAGAATGTCGTGACACACCTCTAAAGCCAAACCTGAACAAAGTATACTGTAACACCCTATACCAGACTCAGCACCGAGCCCGAGTAACAGGACGCTACATCAAACATAACAACTCATTCAACTTCAAACAGTCTCAGTTACAAACAATAGTCACCACATCCAAACGTTTACAAAAGTTTTAAGTCTAAAATAACCTAGGCAATACATAAAACGACTTAACATACCTTAATCCACATTGGAAATAATTTAAAACATGCTTAGGGACCACTTGATAAAATTAGAAAGAAACCACATTGGTATCGATACACCTTCACATGTATCAATATTTTGGAAGAAAAGTATTGATACTAGTAAGAAAATCGATACCAAACTAGAATTCTGTCAAATTTTAAATGAAAGCATTTTATTAGTACAAGGGAAAAGGTATTAGTATTTTCACACCGGGTATAGATAATCGTCATTGGGTATAATATGGAGGTATCAAGACTAAATAACTGATTATCGATACCTTAGCACAAAACACTAGAATTCACAGCAAAACAAGGCATCTACCATAACCATACATATACCAATTCAACATGCATATATAACTTCAATATACAACATAAAAAATATCCAAAATTGCAATTCGAATCATAAGCAATATTTCCAAGCCAAGACAACCAAATAAAATAATATTAATGCCTAGGAGTCTAAAATCATAACAACCATTTAAGATAGAATAACAATCAACCGAAACATCTACCACATTGCCTTATTCCTACAGTCCAAAAAATAATAACAATATCACCTACTTAAATACGAAAGCCTAACTTGGTTCACACAATAAACATTAAATATATGTAATGGTTAAAAAGAGTGGGTGAGCTTAAACAAGCTCAGTGAATGTCAGAATAACCACAAAGTATACACAACATCTAAGGTTTAAAAACAAAATACTACAACACATTCTCAACCATATTCTAACCAAGTCAAAATAACATATTCACACTTCATTAAATAATAAAACTAGCATACACTATCACATGCAATCATATACAACTTGTATATACATTATTCATTTAACAATAATAAATTAAAACTAAACAACGTATTCATGCTTTAGTGACCCACAAATTTAGCTTATATATTCACATGGAATTTACACACAAGATTTCATTTATTAATCAATTAATGATAATTTGGCAACTTGGAAACATGAAACATAAAAGTGGGCTCTATCACTACACATTGCATACATGGATCTCCATCACAGCAATGACTCAAACAGTCTAACATATCCCATAAGTGCAGCATAAAGCTAAACACTCTCCAACACACCAATATATCCCAGTGAATGGAGCTTAGCTCGGCATTCCCTTATCCCTCCAATCTATCTCGGGGCCTTAATGCCTAAATGAAAAAACACAAGGGTGAGTACTCATAATCCTATGGCATGCCAACTATATCCAATGGTTTTTAAGAGACCAAAAGGCGAAAAAATCCACAAATATGCACATTTAATTATTGTTTTAATGTACATACTCTCTATTCAAAATCATCAATTTATATCACAAATTTGTACACAATGCATGCTTATCGGATTCACATTTATTTTCACTTTATGTTCCTTAACTATACTCATTGAGCTATCACATATCTAACCATATTATGTGCATTAAGATCAGTTTATGACATACAAGTATTCACACACATTACCTGCTACATTAGCATCACATTCCACAATTCAACACATGCGTACTTATTATTTTCTACACACTTTCACATTTATATAGCTAACACAACATTATCACTGTCATTTGGCATGTTTAATATTCCCACAACTAACACATTCATAAGAGCTATCATAATATATATTACATGTTACATTATCACAACTTGATACTCAATCCACATCACACAACCACATACTTTGCAAATTAAATGAGGGGTATAAGAAATCTTACTCTTAGAAATTAGGATAGGGGTTTAGGCTATTTCAAAGCTCTCGATTAACGTTATGAATCATGTCTACAAGTAGTGATTGAAATCACTCATCGTTTGCACTTTCGCCTAGTCGCCAAAAGCTTAAACTAGTCTTTCTTTGCCTTTTGCTTTACTCAAAGAAGGTCCTAATAACTCCGAAGCTTCACACATAATACTCACACAATATACATAATCAAGTCGCAACCATAACACACCTCAAACAAACAAAAACATAGGTTTAAGGCTAGTTCTTTTTTGAATTAAAATTTTCAACTAACAAACTTGAAACTCAAATTTCTTAATTTTTACTCATTCCCATTTCCAATAATCAATTCCAATCATATAATTATACATCTATGAATAATACCAAAATTTCACACTACTAAAAACTACACATATTCATGGTTTCAAAATTTTGACGTACAATGGCCCTTTTTCATGAAAACTCAACAAACCCTTAAAATTTTTTAATGAAACTTTAAGGAAAGTTTAGAAACCTTCTAATCACATCAAAAAAAAGTTGAAATACACTTTGAAAAATTATTTTTATTCAAAATCCTGAATTCCACCATTAACGCCCCAAATTTTTACATTTATTCAAAACTTTTGATTCAATGAATAAAAACTCAATTTAAAATGCTAGATATCATCAAAAACTAATAGGAAAACAAATCCTTACCTTTGTTGAGAGAAAAATGAATGTTTGGTTTGAAAATCCATAAAACCCACAAGTTGAAACAGTGGCAAAATTAATGGTGTTTTGAATCTTTTTATGGAATTCTAGGGAATTTTAATGCATGGGAGGTGATAGAAATTAGAGGAATTGATGTTTGAAAAAAATAAGTGAAGGGTGCTTAGGAAAATCAAGAGATGCCAAAAAAAAAGGGTGATGGAAGAAACTATCGTGATCTTATTATAGATGGAGGGGAAAATATGGTATTTTTAAAACTTTGGTTTACTTGCTTTAAAGCCACTCTTAATTTAAAGCCTTTTACAAAACAGTTCTTTTTTTCAATTTTGAAATTCTTTCCTACCTTATTTTCAAAAATTGATTTGATTTTCAAAAAGCTATAGTTGAAAATAAATTTGGGTTACCATAATTTACAATTTTCAAACTCATTTTGAGCCAAAAACCTTAAATTACCCTCAAAACTACTAGGCCCAATTTTAGGGTTTGACAACTCTCCCCCTCTAAAAAGAATTTCGTCTTCAAAATTTACCTACTAACACGTCCCTTGCTTAATCAAAAAATATGCTATTTCTATTTTTAAACCAACTATCACACTTTCGATGCGTACTCTAATTCCTATTCTCCTTAACATCCTACGACTTTTCTTGAAGATCTTATTCACTACCATAGAGAATTCTACGGTAAATTTACTATAAATTTCCTCTATTCACTGTGACACTATTGTTTAAATAATGCATACTCGTTGTTCCTAATTTAATAGTCTTTATCGAGATTCTCTACTTATTAGCTTATTCGCCCAAAACTTACGAAAGCGTAGAACCTAAATCCACCACCGTAGTGCTCTACTGCCTAGTTTGGACTAAATGAAACCCTAATCAATCTCTCTTACCATAATTTTCAACTTACTGGCTAATGCACTCATATCATACGAATACATTCGCACTTACATTAACACATCTACGAGGCATACCAAATCTAATCTAGCACGAACAAACAAAACCAACGGTGTGAGTGGTGGGGAAATGATCCAAGTTACATTCTTACAAGAAAACTTTAGAATAAAAGCAATGTGTTCTCGTTCCTACCCCAGTTTCAAATAAATTCATGCTATTCAAATAGAGATATCTCAATCAATTCAAGTATTCAGAGAAATTTGGACACATGGGTTTTTTAACCCCAGTCTGTACATCAATGACATAGGTCTGAGTGTTAGATAACCTAAACTATGATACCACCAAGTGTAACACCCTATACCTGTAACAGCTCATTTTAGGTCAAATCAGAACAGTGGTTTTGGGACCACAAATTTGAGGCCAAAATATTATTTTATTATTTTATTAAAGTTTACAGCATGATAGAATTATATTGTGAAAGTTTCGTTGTAACATCCTAAATTAGGGGTTGTTTGTAATTTAATTATTTTCCTATATGTGTGCTTGAAGAAATGAATACTATGTTTGCTAGACATGTTTTAGGGTCTAGTCATAACCCCGAACTAGGTCGGTCTTAGGGCTGAGATTTCTTTTTAAGTGCTTAAAAGGAGGGAATTAGGTGAGATAGGGGTTAAGTAAAATTTCGGATAAAGCATGACACAAAGAATTAATTGGCAAAGTGGCTTCCATGCGCCACTTAAGGACTTAGAGGTGACGTTTGGGTAGGTCTTGGGTTCGAATCTTGGGAGTTACAAGGGGGATGTGTTTTTTTTTTTTGGGGCTTTTTGGTGCTAAAGGAAAGGTGGCCAAGTTAGAAGGCTTTAAAAGATTTTTGTGGGTGAGTTTGAGCATGAAAGTCGATTTGCAAGAGTGGCTTGGGGCGTTGTAAGGGGGGCTGCGGTAGTGATGTCCTATGTTCAAACCAAGGGAGTAGCAGTTGGTTTTATTTTTTTTATGCAAGCTGGCGTTAGAGAGGGAGCTGATGGCTTGCATGAAGGACTCTTATTATGATAGGGATAAACCTTGTTTATTTCGGCTAAGAAGAGTGATAATATGTATTTTATTTTTATTTTATGTGTTTAAAGAGGATATTAAGGGATAAATGGAAGATAAATGTTGTTTTTCTTGGGTGATAATTAAAGGGTGGATATTATCACTAAAAGAGGGAGGTGGCCGAATGGTAAGGGAGTCCTAAGGGAGTTTTCGGCTAACACTCTTCTTTTCCTTTGATGATTCAAACTGAAACCCCATTCTCTTCCCTTGATACTCTTTGTTTTTCTTTGAAACATACCAAAGAACATTGTGCAAAATCCATCTTTGGCCGAACCTCCCTCATCTCCCATCTACTTCCTTTCTTCTTTCTCAAAACTGAAATCACCATTAATTCCCTACTTCTCTTCTCTTTTTCTTTCTCTATTAGCCGAACCTCTACCACTCTTATTGCCGAAATCCTACCTCTCCCATTAGACTCACTTGGCCGAATGTAAAGGTCAGTATAAGTCTCTTCGGGATTTCTTTTTCAATCAGTTTAAGAAGTTAAGTGTTTGCCGAAACTTTCTTCCCATATTTTCTTTTTCTCTGTCGACTTAGATGAGGGGAAGAGCAGAAATTCAGCATTTATTGATGATTTGGCTAACCACTTTTGAAATCGATTTCACCTAGGAACTTCGGGATTTTCAAAGCAGTAGATCTAATCCTCCATTCTCTGCTAATCGATTTGGTAAGTCTACGGTAAGGGATTCTCTTTAGTCTTTCCATTAGATACTTGGAAAAGCCGAAAACTAATCAATTGTGCGGATCTAAGGTTTGGCGATTGCAAGGAATCCGATGTGTGGCTTGATTTGGTTGGAAACCAAATCGGTTCAAGGTAGGTGCCACAAATGAGCCTTGGGTTTTAATTATCATGGCGAATAGGCCTATGGCACTAACTTGAGGATTGGTAGAATATAGGTCAAGGATAGAAACACTATAGATCGAAAACTTGGGATCTAGGATTAGCGTTAGTAATAGGTGTGTAAAACTCTTTACACTTTATTAATTAATATTGCTATATTGTGCCTTTTAATCATTATGGTAGTGAATTGCTTGTGGGCTTGAGCATGGATTCCGGGTAAGTCCCCTATTACATGATCTATGATATATGATTGTGTATGCCATCATATGCTGTTAAATGCTATGCTATACATAAATGCATGATATATGGAGTTATGATAATTATTATGTGAGCATGATGATGGTGGGATTGATGAGAGGAGGGGGATGATTTTTATGGACTGTCACCAGTGGTTTTGACCACAAGATGGGTTGGCCCCATCAGTTTAATTGTGACTTCGGTCACCCGTGGTTTTGACCACACCGTTGATAAATCGTGACTAAGTCCCAGTGGTTTGGTACCACCAGTGGTTTTGACCACATTATGATATTTGTGACCTATGGTCATCAGTGGTTTTGACCACATGATGGGTTGGCCCCATCATTTAATTTGTGACTCTAGTCACCAAAGTGGTTTTGACCACGGGGTTTTTAAGGAGTATGGATGGTTAGGTTGGGTTGCATGTTGCATGTCTATTAATAAATTGTGTATGAGATGCATTTTTGGTGGGGATTTATACACTTTGAGTCTTGGTGACTCACCCTTCCCATACTATTTTGCGATGAGTAGATCGCGGAGATGGAGCCGAGGAGGACTCGAGGCAGCCATGCTTGTTTCTCAGATTTGGAACCTTATTTAAATCAATTTTAGTTTATTTATTTTCTAAGTCTTTTTATTTTGGGTTGTAATAAGGCCGCTAATTATTATTTGGATGTTTATTTAATTGTTTTATTTTACTTATGCTATATTACAAATGAAATTTATAAATGTTAAGTGAACCGGTTAAACGTATCTTTTTCAAACTTAATAACTTTTACGAGTTTTCAAATATGTTACCATCGGGTAACAAAATTTACCAAGTCACCAATAACTCTATCGACTTTAAAAATTTTACATGAACAAATGTTTCCAAAAGGGTTTTTCAACACAACCATCTTTATAAGAATATTCCCAACTGAGTTTTATCAAACCATGTTTTAATACCTTAGCCATATTTTATTAAGTTTTCACCAGACACTCAAAATTACTTGAAATTATTTTACTCCGTGACATACCAGATCCAGTCAGGACTCATGGGCCGGGTTTAGGGTGTTACATTTTTGGTATCAGAGCCCGGTTCAAAACTCGGCTGTGGGGGCCCAAGGCCCAAAATGTTTTGTTTATGTTAGTAGGCCTTATTGGAATGTTTTGGAAAACTGTTTTTGGCTTGAACAGCATGGCACCGAGTCTCCGGCACCAATCTGCCCAAGTAAGTACTTCTATCTATTTTTGTGAATATTTGATATGTAATATCCCGGGTTAAGGGGTTAATTTATTTTTGGCATTGTTGCATAATTATTGGTGAGCTATTATGTTGTTTGTATGGTTTCGGGACTTAGATGAAGGATAGGAGTGTGCCTGAGTAGGTGGAAAATTTTGGTTTTTGGGCCTTAGGGGGATAGGAGCTGAAGGAGATGGGGTTTTTAATTAAATTAAGTGAATTTAAAGCACAAATGAGGAGCTAGCAAAGTGGCAAGCATGCGCCACATGGAGAGTGTGTGTGTGGCGTCATCTACAAGGGGAGGTCCATGTTCAAGTCATGAGAATCCCACCCCTTTGGCTCTCATTTTGGACTAGGCATGGAGGAAGAGGTAGAAGGCAACTTGAACTCTAGCTTGGACTTAGTCTTCACATTCAAAAGAGGGGTGGAGAGTGAAAGTAGGAGGGAGACTTGGTCATGGGATTTGAATTGGTGGTGTGGGAGTAAATGGGGGAGAGTTGGCCGGATTTGGTGAGAGTTTGGGGGAGAGGGAGTGTGTGGCGGTTGGTAAGCTTGTGGGAGAGTGCTTGAATTTTTCCACTAAGGAAATTGGGTAGGTTCGGTCAAATTTTGTTTTGGGGAAGTTAATTTTTCCTTGTTTAATCAAAGCTAGTAAAAGATCTCTTTAATAGCAAATAGCTTTAGCCAAAAAAAAGAGAAAACCTTCCATTCTTGCTCCTTGAAAGCAAAGCACAAGCAACTTCAATTGCCAATCTTGCACTCTTCTTCTGCGTTTTTTTTTTACCTTTTGTGTCAACCAAAACCTCAAGCACCCTTATTGAAAATCCCACCTTGTTCTTCTTTCTTCTTTTTATTGTGCAAAGTCAAACTAGTGATCCTCCTTCTCATTTTCTTTCTTTTGTTTTACAACCCTTGTGTCGATTTTCTCATTTGTTCCATACCATATCACTAAACTGAAACTAGCCTTCTTCTTTTCCTTTTGACCGTAACACCTTTCACCAAAACACGCATCCTCCATCTTCTTCATCTAAACCAACACAACCACAATCAAACCCTTGCCAATTTTGGTCATTAGTAGTCGAAAGTTCTTTCTCTCCTACTTCCTTTTCTTGTTCCTTTTCATTCAAAACCGAGAGCACTTACTCCTCGTTATTCTTTCTCTTTCTCCAGCGGTGGTAGAATCTTTCTCCTCTCTTAGTAGTTGGTAGGTAGATTATTGGTTGTGTTGGGTGTTGGTGATCAATCGGTCTACTAAAGGGGTAAGTGTTGGTAGAATGGCCATTTCTCTTCTCTCGTATTTTACCAATTCTTGGTATGTTAAGGCTAATATCGATATTGGTTAAAAGGTGTTAACTTCTTGTTTAATCTTTTCAGTATAGGATCTTTGGACTTTGA
Source organism: Gossypium rotundifolium (assembly GCA_025506655.1). Classification (NCBI taxonomy): domain Eukaryota; kingdom Viridiplantae; phylum Streptophyta; class Magnoliopsida; order Malvales; family Malvaceae; genus Gossypium; species Gossypium rotundifolium. Next base: position 151,933,275 of record CP106734.1, on the reverse strand, counting down.
AATAATCAAAGGGAGTCTTCCAACTCTTTTAGCCGATTGTTAAGTGGTGGTAAGAGGAGTATTTTGTTAGTCAGTTCTTTTAGCCTCGTTAAAGCAAGTCTCAATGGATTAATGGATTTTCTTTTTAGGTGGAGGCCGTTTGTAAAGGAGAAACCTTTGTGGTTCGAGTTTGGTAGGAAATAAGCGTTGCAAGGTAAGGACTTTGATAAACCCTTTTGGTTTAATGCTTGTGGTAAATGGTATGATGGTTAATCCATTTGTTGGTGATTGTAGGATTCGAGTTGTAGAAGTGGGCAAGGGGCGTAAATCGATTTTAGGGGTTAATACCTTCGCTAATTGGTGTGTAAACTAACACACTTCTATTTAGTAATATAATTGATAACCCGTGTGATGATTAATGAAACAATGATGATTGATGTGATACCCTAATGGGTATGATTACGACTCAGTAAGTCAAGATTATTATTATGAGTTTATGATGATCTATATGATACCATGGTTGTGGATATATGTGACATGGGGTATGAGATTAGACATATTAGCATGATATGCATGATTATATGATATGCATGATTACATGAGTGTGGTATGTTGATGGGTGATCTGAGTGGAGGGAGCGGTGATATTTTGTCTTGTGAGCACCGGTGTTTTAGTAACACACTTTGTGACTTTGGGTCACGGAGGTTTAGCACCTCCAGAGGTTTGGTACCTCGGCGTCTCGTCCATGTGGTTAACACCACCGTGGGTTGGCCCCACTTGTGAGATATGGGATTGGCGCTTGTGATTTGGTATCACACGATGGGTTGGCCCCATCATTGGATTTGTGACTACGGTCACCGGTGCTTTGGTAGCACAATTGTGTCTTTGGGACACGGTGGTTTGGTACCACATTGGCGGATATTGTGTCTTTGGGACACGGTGTTTTGGTAACACATTGTGACTATATGTCACCAGTGGTTTGGCACCACCAAAGGGTTTGGTACCACACGGGTAGAAAAGGCGATATGGATGGTTAGGATCGGGTTGCATTAATTATGTTGCTTTGTATGATGTGTGTTAGCATGTTGTTTTTAGGAGCGGATTTACACATCGAGTCACTCGACTCACCCTCTCCTTTGACATTTCGGTGACTCGTGAAGCGGACACGAGCCGGGATGGACTCGGGTGCACATGCCATGCTTTAATAAAAGTGTTGCTCGGACTATTGAATTTGGGTACTTTAGCTTATTTACTTTACTTGGGTTTTATATGGGATTTGTAAAAGGCCTTTAATTTATGTTTTGTGATGTTTATGTTTTAATTAGATTTTTAATATGCCTTAACAAAACAAGTTGGTATGAATTTTCTAAAACTTGGAAAGATAATGATTTCAAAATTATAGCATAATGTGTTTTAAACCATACCATCGGGTATCACACTATGTCTTTATAGTAAGCAAACTCAAATGATTTTCAAATCAAACTTGTATTACTCCTAAGTCTAAAAAGGTTTTAAGTAACACTAAGAAACTATTAAGGTTTAAATGGTTTAAACTCGTTTAACCACACATTACAGTTAAGATTTCAAAATCTCCTGTTTCAAATACACCATCCGATTTCAAACAAGTCTACTCGAATTGTCTTCAAAATACCACGTGTTTTCACTCGGCTTTTAACAAAAAATTTAACCTCTCACAAACATGTTTCCCGTAACATACCAGTTGGGCGTGGTGTCTTGTCCGGGTTTGGGGTGTTACATTTGTGGTATCGAGCTAAGTTCAAAAGTTTACATGGGCCCGAGGCCCAAATGTTTTAAAACTATAGTTTTCAAGTATTCATTTTAAAAGTATGATTTGAAGGGCATGGCACCGAGTCTCGGCACCGATTAAGCCTGTAAGTACCCGTACTATTGGTTGTGATATTAATTGATATGATTGAATGGCTAGTGATAGTAAGATTACTTTAGAGACCTGGCCGATAGGATTACGTGGACTCATGAAAACAAAGTCTCTTTAATATTCATAAAACTTTGCTTTAAAAATAGTGGAATAATGACCGATACATAAAATTCTTTAATCGAGGCGAGATTTAGTCATGAGTACCGAGATAGGCGTGGTCGTGGGCGTGGTCGCGAGAGGATATTTGTTCGAGCCCGTAGGTTCCGGGCGTGGTTCGTAAAATGAGGTACTGCCCGCCACCGTTGGAGGTGGTGAGTTCGAGGAGCGCATCCGCGATGACGCATGTCCAACGATGCTGCGGGTTTTAGAAAGGGTAGCTGGAGCGGTGGAGGCGTGGGAGCTAGGAAATCATGCTGGCGACTTGAGCAAATGGGGTCAATTCTTTCGGTGTCTCGGTGTTGCTCCAGCCTTCTTGAAATCTTGGTGAAGCGACGTAACGGATCATAGACGATCTGGACCTAACGGTAGAAGAAAATTAAAGGGGATCGACGCTTCTTCTCTGAGATGAGTCATACCAGTGGTGGCTCACGGTCCGTGACAGCGCTGCAGCTGAAGATCTGACATGGGATTATTTTCGGGCTGCTTATCAGAAAAAGTACGTCAGAGCTAACTACATAAATGAGCAGAGAAAAGCATTTCTGAGGTTAGTCCAGGGGAGCAAATCTGTGTCGGAGTACGAGGCAGAGTTTCTGAGGCTGAGTCGGTATGCCAGGGGTATGGTGGCTACTGAGCATGAGAGGTGCGTTCGTTTCGAGGATGGCCTGCGAGACGAACTAAGGCTAATAATTGCGCCCCAGCAGGAGCGTGAATTTGCGGTTCTAGTTGAAAAGGCGAAGGTTGCCGAGGGCATTAAAGAGTCTCGTGAGGTGGTATGGAGAGAAATCACAAGAGGAGTTTTGGGTCTTCCGGGTCATCGAAACCAACGAGAAAGAGCTAGACCGAGTGGGCGAATCGATCGGTAGGTTTATTCTTTGCTAGGCGGGGACCGCCGCAATGTAACCGCTGGAAAGGCTCACCGGGAGGATGTTGGACCGATGGTAGAGGTTGTTTTGAGTGTGGCTCATTTGGATCACCGAGTGAGGATTGTCCGCATAAGTTAGCTAGAATTGATCGAGAATTAGGGCCGTAATCAATACAAAATAATGGACCACCGCAGAGGGGCCGAGGTAATGGCGAGGAGGTAATAGTTCGGTGGTAGTGGAGCACCCAAGTCTGCAATAGTTCGAGGCCGCACGGACCGGATTGGTATATCTTTGAGGCGCCCGGAGGAGGCGACGCCGGACGTCATAACCGACGCGTTTTGATTTTTGGTTCTCCTTATCTTTGCTTTAATTGATGTGGGTTCTCGCACTCTTATGTTGCCGATGGTATAGTAGAGACAATGGATTTAGACTACGAGATATCTTCTAGGCGTATGACCGTAAATAAGCCCTCTAGGTCACTCAGTAGTGGTAGATAAAGCGTATGAGACGCACTCTAGAACTCCAAGGGGTATCTTTCGAGGCTGATCTGATGGAACTGCCGTTTGGGGAGTTCGATCTGATTTTGGGGATGGACTGGCTGAGTAAGCACCAGGCAAAGTTGGACTGCGCGGCTAAGCGCATGGTTCTGAGCACAGCTGAGGGTGATGAAGTAGTTCTGATCGGTAATAGGAGAAACTATCTGTCCAATTTGGTATCTGCTCTGAAAGCCGAGAAAATGGTCAGGAAGGGCTGTGAAGCGTATGTGGTTCATGTGTATGCCTTGGAAACTAAGGAGTCTGTTGTGGAGACGGTTCGGACAGTTAGGGAATTTGTGGATGTGTTTCCTGAGGAGCTTAGGGTTTGCCACGGATCGGAGGTAGAGTTCGGATAGATCATATGTGAATCGCGCGAAGATCCATTACTCCGCATGAGGATGGCACCTAAGGAGTTAGTGGAGCTTAAGGCTCGAATCTGAGGAATTGTTGGACCGAGGCTTTATCAGCCGTATTTCGCCATGGGGAGCGCCACTCTTTGTAAAGAAGAAAGACGGTACTATACGGATGTGCATAGACTACCGCCAACTGAATAAGCTGACGATCAAAAACAAGTATCCACTGCCTCGGATAGATGACTTGTTTGATCAGCTGAAGGGGGCGTCGGTTTTCTCGAAGATCGACCTAAGGTTTGGGTATCACCAGTTGAAGGTAAAAGAGGCGGATATCGTAAGGCAAAGATTTCGTACTCGGTATGGGCATTTTGAGTTCCTAGTTATGCCGTTCGGGTTGACTAACGCACCGGCAGCTTTCATGGATCTGATGAATAGGGTGTTCTAATAGTACCTAGATCAGTTCGTGGTGGTTTTTATCGACGACATCTTGGTATACTCAAGGACTGAGGAAGAGCATGACGCTCATTTACGGGTGGTATTGCAGATTCTAAGGGAGAAACAGCTCTATGCGAAGTTCAGTAAATGCGAATTCTGGCTCAGGGAGGTGACATTCTTGGGTCATATAGTGTCGGCTGAGGGGATTAGAGTGGACCCCCGTAAGATAGAAGCGGTTTTGGATTGAAGCCGCCTAAGTCGATGGCGGAGATCCGGAGTTTTCTGGGCTTGGCAGGATACTACCGAAGATTTGTAGAGGGTTTCTCGTTGATCACAAAGACCGATGACCAAATTATTGAGAAAGGGAGTTCCGTTTATTTGACCGAGAAGCAACAGGAGAGCTTCACAAGTTGAAGAAGATTTTGACCAAGCTCCTGTTCGATTCAACTTTGAAATTTGGTAAAGAATTTACTGATGTCTTCGCGATGCATCACATACGGGTTTGGGTTGTGTCTTTGATGCAAGAAGGAAGGTTGTGGCTTACGATCCCGGACAATGAGGCCACATGAGGTAAATTATCAATGCACGATCTGGAGTTAGCAAATGTAGTATTTGCCTTAAAGATATGGAGGCATTACTTATGCGGAGAAAGATCGATAGTCTATACGGACCATAAGAGTCTGAAGTACCTTCGACTCGGAAAGACTTGAATCGAGACAGTAGCAGATGGATTGAGCTACTAAAAGACTACGATTGCTCAATTGAGTATCATCCGCAAGGCTAATATTGTGGCGCATTTATTGAGCCGTAAGGTTGTTTGATTTGAGGCGTTGTTTGCCCACTTGAGTTTGTATGATGACGGAGTATTCGCAGAGCTGCGAGTTAAGCCTACTTGGGTTGAGCGGATCGAGAAAAGCAGTTGTTGGATGAAGTTACGAGTCTTGAGAGGACACAAGTGCGTAATGATGGTTTGAAGGGTTACGACTTGTCCAAGGATGGGGTCTTGTGTTTTGAGGGAAGGCTTGTATGCCGAGAGATTACGAGTTGAGGCAAAAGATTCTTGAGATGCACATAGCGACCCTACGCTATGCATCCCGGAGGTAGCAAAATGTATAGGGACCTCGGAGAACAGCTTACGGTGGTAAGATCCGAAAAAGGAGGTGACCGAAGTTTGTGGGTAAGTGTCGACTTGTCGGTGGTCAAGGTGAGCATCGATTCTTCAGTCTGGTTGCTTGACCGGTGAAGATTCCACAAAGGAAGTGGAAAGAATAACTATGGATTTCGCTCGGTGGATTACCGCTTACACCGAGCAAGAAGGATTGATCTGGTAATTGTGGATCGGTGACTAAATCGCTCACTTTATTCCGTGAGGTGGATTACTCACTGCAGAGGTTGGCAAAGCCGTATGTATCGTAGATAGTGAGGCCGCACGGGTGCGATGTCGATCATCTCGGATAGGGATCCAGATTCACGTCAAGGTTCCGGAAGGCGTTACATCGTGCTCTGGGTACACGGTTAGATTTCAAAGACAACATTTCATCCGCAGATGACGGGCAATCGTAAAGGTTATCTGAGATCTTGGAGGATATGCTTGAGGTTGTGTATTGGACTTGAGGGTAGTTGGGAGGAGTATCTACTGTTGGTGAGTTCGCCTACAACAACAGCTACTAGCGAGCATCAAGATGGCACCTTATGAGGCGTTATGCGGTAGAAAGTGTCGTTCACCTACTTGTTGGATGAGTTAAGTGAACGTCGGTTATTGGGACGAGTTGGTTCTTGAGACCAAGACAAGGTTAAGTTGATTCGTGCTCGATTGAAGGAAGCTTGGACCGCGTAAGTCCTATGCCGATCTTAAACGGAGAGATATTGAGTTTCTTTGTGGGAGATCGGGTTTTCTGAAGGTCTCACCGTGGAAGAAAGTATTAAGGTTCGGGAAGAAAGGCAAGCTAAGTCCGAGGTTCATTGGGCCAGTATAAGGTATTAAGACGAATGGGACCATTGCATATCATTTCGAGTTGCCGGTGAGCTAAGTCGATTCACGACGTGTTCCACGTTTGATGCTTGGCGATATCGTTCGATCCATCACATGTAGTAACATGAGAGAGATCGAGGTAAATCCAGATATGTCCATGGAGGAAGAGCCAGCTGATTTTAGATCGGGATGTGAAGGTTCTCTGCGGGAAGTCGTGCCTCTGGTTAAGGTTCTTTAGGCGGAATCATGGCGTGGAAGAAGCGACGGGGAACCCAAGGATATGATGAGACAAGAATACCGCAACTCTTGACGGAGTAATTTCGAGGTCGAAATTATTTTAAGGGGTAGAACCGTAATATCCGGGTTAAGGGGTTAATTTATTTTGGCATTGTTGCATAATTATTGGTGAGCTATTATGTTGTTTGTATGGTTTGGGACTTAGATGAAGGCTAGGAGTGTGCCTGAGTAGGTGGAAAATTTTGGTTTTGGGCCTTGGGGGATAAGAGTCAAGGAGATGGGGTTTTAATTAAATTAAGTGAATTTAAAGCACAAATGAGGAGCTAGCAAAGTGGCAAGCATGCGCCACATGGAGAGTGTGTGTGGCGTCATCTACAAGGGAGGTCCTGTTCAAGTCATGAGAATCCCACCCCTTTTGGCTCTCATTTTGGACGGCATGGAGGAAGAGGTAGAAGGCAACTTGAACTCTAGCTTGGACTTAGTCTTCACATTCAAAAGAGGGGTGGAGAGTGAAAGTAGGAGGGAGACTTGGTCATGGGATTTGAATTGGTGGTGTGGGAGTAAATGGGGGAGAGTTGGTCGGATTTGGTGAGAGTTTGGGGGGAGAGGGAGTGTGTGGCCGGTTGGTAAGCTTGTGGGAGAGTGCCGAATTTTTTCCACTAAGGCAATTGGGTAGTGTAACATCCCAAAAATGGGGTTATTTGGAATTTAATTATTTTCTTATGTATGAACTGCTGTGTCATTATTTATGGAATAATAATGATCAATTTAAGGCTTTGTGTTGGCTCGATTTGGTAGGAATTTTAGTTTTTAACTTTTAAGGTAGGGAGCCTTAGCAAGAGGGTGTTATAAGAATAAATGGGGATAATTTGGACATAAAATGAGCCTAGGCTAGGTGGCAAAGTAAGCCCACTTAAGAGCTACATGTGGCGCCACCAAGGAGCAAGGAGAGCTTGTGTTCGAGTCATGAAATCCCTCTTTTGTTCTTTATTTTGACGGCATAGGGAGGAGAGTTCTTCTTCTTTTAAACTCTTTAATTATTATTAATAGATAATATAAGCATTTTATTTTAAGGATAATCAAGTAGATCATGGAGATTTAAAAGAATTATCATTGGATTATTATTAGAAAATTCAAATTATTTGAATGGTTTTAAATTAAGTGGTCTAGAGTGAATTAAGGAAGTAAGAGGAATCTTGGACTCCTTATTGAGGAGGAGTGAATGAAGGACTTATGAAAGAGGGGGAGTTGCTAATGCTTATAAAAGCACCTAAGTGATCACCTTGTTTTCTTTTTCCAAGTTTGCTAGTCAATCTCCAAACCCTCTCATCTTATATTTTGTTTTCTTTTACATCCTCTCCAAAACCATAGCCAAACCCTCATTACTTATCCTTGCGAAACCTCATTCTTTAATCCCTCTTCTTTTATTTCCTACTAGCCAATCATCTATCTACCTTTCTTCTTTCTTTTCACCAAAAGTCCATCCTTGTTTTAAACCCCCTAGCGAATCTAATTTCTATCAAAGTGTCAAATCCCTTTTCTTTATATTTCACTTGGCGAATGGTATAGTGGCTTAAGCACATCGGGATTTAGCTAAGTGTTCAAACAATTGTATGGTAAGTAGAGTTGGTAGAATGCCTATGCTCCCTTTTTCCCATCTTTGTCGATTTTACAAGGTACTAAGTATCTGCTTTTGGAAACCGAATCTATCTAGGTGTTCCGGATTTTGGAGTTCGACAAAACAAGCCATCATTCGTGACCAATCAAGTGGTAGGTATTGGTAAGAATCGGTTTCCATGGGTTTAGTTTGCAAATATTTAAAAGTCAAGGCTAATGGCTTGTTTACTAACCGGTGGTAATTGATGAAGCGATTAGGAATCGGGTATTGTGGTTAAGTATCCAAAAGCGTAAAGGTAAGGTTCGGGTTCACAAGGAATCCCTCTCAAATTAATTGGTTTGGCCGAATGGCCCATATCACTAACTCTATTATGGCCGAATATAGGAACAAAGAGATCTAAGGTGGTTGACTCCTTCATTCGGGATTTAGATTAATCGTGGTGACAGTGTGTACATACACACATATAATTTGTTAATATCTTTGTTAGTGTGAATGCTAACTTGATTTCTCTGTAGCATTGATAATATACCATATCGGTATAGTTGGCAATCCGGGTAAGTCCACGAAAATGTGTACTTGTTATTTGATGCTTTTGGTAAGCATGATGCATTATTATATGAGATTCAAGTATGTGATTGATGTGGGATTAGTGAGTGGAGGGGATATTATTGTGCCGTCGGGCACCGATGTTTTAGTAACACACCGTGACTATATGTCACCAGAGGTTTGGTACCTCCAGGAGGTTTGGTACCTCAATAGCGACTTATCCACATGGTTAACACCACCGTGGGTTGGCCCCACTTGAGATATGGGATCGTCGCGGTGATTTGGTATCACACGATGGGTTGGCCCCATCACCGATTTGTGTCTCGGACACCGTGTTTTGGTAACACATTGTGACTATATGTCACCAGGTGGTTTGGCACCACCGGTGGTTTGGTACCACAACAGGGTGAGCAATGGCGTTTGGATGGCTAGGTCGGGAATTAAATATTACGCATATTTATTGTTATATGTTGTGCATGAAAATTATTTTTAAAGCGGGAAGGGTTACATCTTGAGTCTTGGTGACTCACCTTCTCCATTAATTTTTCAGGTGATGCTTAGATCGCGGACATGGAGCCGGAGGGACTTGAGGAGGCCATGCGGTGGATTTAAATTTTAAATAGACTTTGATTTTTGCTATTTTAAATTTGGTTATTGGGTTGTTTTATTTTGGATGTAATAAGGCCTCATTTTACTCTACCTTAGTTATTTTCTTATATGTTGGATATTTTATTTTACTATAAATTTGAATCACACGTTTAAAAAAATTAACACGAAAATGTTTTATCGTGCCATCTAACACATCCAAGTTTGTATAACAACTTAATTAAATTTTCAATTTGGACTAAGTAAAATTTTCAACAAGGTAACTTAAAACGAAGCGATTTTAACAAAGCTTAAGTGGTTATTGTAAATGGGTTTCAAAAAAATTTATTAAATTCACCCATATTCGGTCCTAACGTTTGGTAGGGTTTGAATGCTTACAAATTGGTATCGAGCCAGTTCAAAACTTCATTTGTGGGGCCCAAGGCCCAAAAATGTTTTAGTAGGCCTTATTAATTGTTTTGGGTTTTAAGCGGCATGGCCCGAGTCTCCCACACCGATCCGCCTGTAAGTACCTCTAAACTTCTTTGTGGATTATATTACGTAGAAGGGTAGGAAGCATGGAGCGAGATAGACTTATAGGAATTTGAACCCTAGGATTAGATTACTCAAACACACAAGCTAAACATAAGACTTAAAGAACTAAACCAATATATGACTTAGTCAACGAGCTAGGGTGTGGTAACCCCCAGACGCATGTCTAGGATTGGAAGGAAGAGCACTGGTATTTAAGCGGTCAGAGTGACTCACCACCTCTTCGCAGTATCCTACAGTGCGTGGCTTGGGTTCACCCTAACTCGGGGGGCTCGGTGGTGTGGTAACCTCTGCATGCGCATGTCTAGAAAGGTTCGGTGGGAGCTTGGTATTTAAGCGATCCGTGTGACTCACCTCCTCTCCACACGAAACCCGCACTGTGCGTAGCTTGGGTTCACCACGACCAAGGGCTCGGTCATGGGCTAAACATAACGACTAAAACCCAAAGGGAATTAGCCTTGATTTTGAAAAAGAAAAGAATGAAACAACCAAACTTAGTTTTAAAACTTTTCAAATCACTCCTTCAAAAGTAAGAACAACTCTTTTACAATATTTTTCCTCGAAAAGTTTGATTTGTGGAAAATTACGAAAATGCCCTTAGGGGTAAAATTACTAAAATACCACTTGGTCCATAAAACATCAACTCAATGATTTTGTCCAAAATTTTAACTACTTCTCAATATTCAACTCACTTTGAAATCCTCAATGAAACACTTTGGTTTTGGAAAATTACGAAAACGCCTCAACGTGTAAAATTACCAAAACGCCTCGAGTACAAAATTTTGCAACATCACCGTTTAAGAAAGAAAAATTCTCAAAAGGGACCTCGAGTTTTACAATGGTTGAAACACCCTTGATTTACAAAAAATTACAAATTACCCCGATGGACAAAATTACCAAAATACCCACGGTTTAGAAATAATGCTATAACTTCAAATTTTACAAATTTTAGAAATGCTCTCAGTTTTGGGAATTTCAAAGTGACTCGCTTTATCAAAGTTTGAAATCTCTCAAATTTTATTACCAAAATACCCACAGTGAGAAAATGGCGAAAATACCCACAGGTTAGAAATGGGCGTAAATGTCCAGAAGGCGAATAGGCATGGAAGGTATTAAGGAATGGATGCAAGAACTTCTTTGTGTGAACTAGGATAGAAGATGAAACCTTGTTTGCACGAAGAATCTCTAATTAAAATTTCTTCATAAAATTTCTTCATGAGTAATGAAGTGGAACAAACGCTAATACATAAAATTTCTCTTAATCAGTTAAAAGCGCGATAGATAGAATGAGTTCTAGAGGGCGTGGACGCCGTGGGCGTGGTAGGGTAGGATGACGATTATACGAACCCGTCGGATCGGGGCAAGGTTACGAAAATGACGTACCACCGCCACCACCTCCTCCACTTTTGGAGTAGAGGAGCAGATCGAGCAGGAGGAGGCGATGCGCATAGTCGTGTTGCGAGTCCTCGAATTGGTGGTGAGGTGGTGGAAATTTAGGAGCTCGAAATCTGTTCCGTGATTCGGTCCAACGGAGCCGAGGTGTTCCGGTGTGTCGAGTGGCACCAGTGTAGCAGTATTGGTGGAATCTCTGAAAGGATAATGGATGATCTTGACCGACCGAGGAGGAAAAGTGAAAGGGGTCAGTCGCTTCTAAAGGATGAGGCGTGTCGGTGGTGGTGACGATTCGGGATGGAGCCACAAATGATGATCTTCGTGGGACTACTTTAAAACCGCGTTTCGGAAGAAGTATGTGGGCACCACTACACCGACGCCGCAGAGGAAGGCTTTTACGGGTCTAGTACAAGGAACTAAGTCCGTGGTCGAGTATGAGGCGGAGTTTTAAAGGCCGAGTAGGTATGCGGAGGAATCGTAGCCATTGAACACGTAGCGCCAGGTCCGCTTGAGGACGGACTCGAGATGACTTGAGGTTCTTGATTGCGCCATGACAAGTCCGTGAGTTTTCATCTCTTGTGGAAAAGGCTAAGGTAGCCGAGGGATCAAGGAGGTGTGAGACAAAATTATAATAGGAATAATCAAAGAGAGGATTTGGGTCACCGGATCCAGTGGAAATGATCGGAAGAAGGCTAGGCAGTGGGCCAAATCAGGCGACAAGGCCGTAGCTACTAATCGAGAGACCGGCCAATTGCAATCGGCGTGGAAAGTCCCATTGGGAGGTTGCTCGATCGGCGATAGAGGATGTTTTGAGTGTGGATCTTTAGAACATCGGTCGAGATTGTCCCCAAAGCGAGCTCGAAATCGACTGAGGCGAACTGCACTCGGAGATAGAAATGTGGGACCGCAGAGGGTCGTGGTAATGGCGAGAGGAAGCAATGGTCCTAACCGAGGTCGAGGAACTCGGGGTAGGGGTTCAGCAACACAGAGGCTAGGCGGCTGGCTTAGTCTATCTGGCAAGGCGTCATGAGGAGGGTGACGCACCTATGTCATAACCGAGTGCGTTTCGATTTTGGTCTTCCTTATTATGCATTAATTGATGTGGGTCTACACACTCATACGTAGCAAGTAGTGTGGTAGAGACTTTGAATCTAGACTCGAGGCTAGCCGCTAGGGAGATGGTGTAGTTAGTCCGTTAGGTCACTCAGTAGTCGTAGACAAACTTTATAGAGGCGCACCCTAGAACTCCAGGGGTCGATTCGGTCGATCGATGGAACTACCATTCGGGAGTTCGATTTGATCCTTGGAATGGATTGGTGGTTAAGTATCGGCGAATTTGGATTCTTGCGACTAGGCGCATGATTCTTAAGACGGCTGAAGGTGGTGAAGTGGTTATGATAGGTGATAGAAGGAATTACCTATCCAATGTGGTGTCTGCCTTGAAGGCGGAAAAGATGGTCAAGAAGGGTTGTAAGGCATTTTTGGTTCAAATCTGTGCTTTGGAAGCTAAGGAGTCAGTAGTTGGAAAGGTCCAAACGGTTGGGGAATTTGTTGATGTGTTCCCAGAAGAACTTTCAGGTCTGCCTCCAGATCGGGAAGTCGAATTCGGTATAGACTTGATACCCGGAACGGCACCTGTGTCTATAGCACCTTACCGGATGGCACCAAAGGAATTGGTGGAGCTGAAGGCTCAAATTCAGGAGCTCTTGGATAAAGGGTTTATTCGACCTAGTATATCTCCGTGGGGAGTGCCTGTGTTGTTTGTCAAGAAGAAGGACGGTTCTATGCGAATGTGCATCGATTCCGTCGATTAAACAAGTTAACGATCAAAAACAAGTACCCATTGCCTCGGATCGATGACTTGTTTGACCAATTGAAGGGGCGTCGGTGTTTTCAAGATAGACCTTAGGTCGGGTTACCATCAACTTAAGGTGAAGGGGGCCGATGTTCATAAGACGGCTTTTTGAACTCGGTATGGGCATTACGAGTTTCTAGTGATGCCATTCGGATTGACCAATGCACCGCGGCGTTCATGGACTTAATGAATAGGGTATTTCAGCGATTACCTAGACCAATTCGTCGTGGTGTTCATAGGCGACATATTGGTCTACTCAAAACGGAGGAGGAGCACGACAAGCATTTACAGACGATCCTGCAAGTGTTGAGGAAAAAGCGGTTGTATGCCAAATTCGATGAAGTGTGAATTTTGGTGAGGGAGGTGGCTTTCCTAGGACACGTAGTGTCGGCGGAAGGATTAGAGTGGATCCCATAAGATTGAAGCGGTGTTAGAGTGGAAACCGCCTAAGTCGGTTGGCGTAGATACTGAGTTTTACGGGGTTAGCGGTATTACCGGAGATTTGTGGAAGGGTTCTCTCGATCGCAATGTGCTGTTGACTAAGTTGCTAAGGAAAGGTGTTCCGTTTGTATGGTCGGAGAAGCGACAAGAAAGTTTTGATAAGTGAGGAAGATTTTGTGGAGGCTCGATTTTAGTACAACCCGAGGCGGGAAAATTATTCACGATCTATTGTGATGCATCTCACACCGGTTTGGGGTGTGTGTTGATGCAGAGATGGAAAGGTAGTAGCCTATCGTCCCGTCACCGAAACCGCATGAGGTTAACTATCCAACTCACGACACAGGAGTTAGCGCGATCGTCTTCGCCACAAAGTATGGAGACATTATCTTTATGGGGAGAAGTCGGTAATTTACGGACCACAAAAGTTTGAGGTATCTTGACACGAAGGATCTCGAATCGAGACAGATCTTGATGGATTGAGTACATTAAAGGACTACGATCGCTCCATCGAATATCATCCGGGTAAGGCTAACGTGGTGGCCGACGCGTTGGCCGGAAGGTCGTGGCGGATTTAAGAGCAATGTTTGCTCGATTGAGCCTATATGACGATGGAAGCCTTTTGGCGAGCTTCAAGTTAAGCCAGCGTGGATCGAGGAGATCAAGAACAAGCAGTTAGTGGATGAAGGGTTAAATCGAAGAGAATACAAGTTCGAGAATGGTGGTGTAGAGGGGTATAGTGTATTTGGTGATGGTGTGCTATGTTTTCGGGGACGGCCTTGTATGCCAAAAGATATGGAGTTGAGGCGAAAAATTCTCCGGGATGCTCATAGCACCCATACGCTATGCATCCGGGAGGAAGCAAGATGTATGGAGATCTCTGAAGCAGATTACGGTGGCGGGTTGAAGCGTGAGATAACGGAATTAAATAGGGAAGTGTTTGGCGTGTCGGCGAGTTAAAATTTGAACACCGATTACCATCGGGTTACTTCAACCGTTAAGATCCCTCAATGGAAGTGGAAGCGGATCACTATGGATTTCGCGATGGTCTACCCCTTACGCCCAAAGAAGAAAGATGCGATTTGGGTAATCGTGACCGCTCGACTAAATCAACTCACTTCATCTGGGTGAGAATGGACTACTCACCCGTGGCTAGCAAAGTTGTATGTGGCGAGATAGTCGATTGCATGGTGTACCGTGTCGTTATCTCGGATAGGGACCCAAGGTTCACTTCGAGGTTTTGGAAAGCGTTACATCAAGCGTTGGAGTGCGCGGTTGGATTTCAACCGACTTTCCATCCTCGAACGACGGGCGATCCGAAAGGATCATCTGAGATCTTAGAAGATATCTTTGAGGGTTGTGTCTTGGAATTAGAGGTAGTTGGGAGAATTCTTACCCTAGCCGAGTTCGCCTACAACAATAGCTACCAAGCGAGTATTCGAGATGGCACCATCTGAAGCCTTGTATGGATGAAATGCCGAACTCCGACATGTTGGATGAGTTGGGTGAGCGACAAGTGTTGGGCCCAAATGGTAGCGAGATCAAGACAAAGTCAAAGTAATTGGTCTCGTCTCAAGGAAGCATCGAGATAGGCGAAGTCATATGCCGATCTCAAACATAAGGAAATGGAGTATCTTGTGGGAGATAAGGTCTTCTGAAGGTGTCGCCTTGGAAGAAGGTACTAAGATTTGGGCGAAAGGAAGTGAGCCCAAGATTCATTGGGCCATATCTGATGATTGAGCGAGTAGGACCGGTAGCTTATCGACTTGGCTCGCCGGCAGAGTTAAGTCGGATACATGACGTCTTCCATGTATCAATCTTTGAGGCAGTATCGGTCGGATCCATCACATGTGGTGCTGTGATGTAAATCGAGGTTAACGCAGACTTATCTTTTGAGGAGGAACCGTTCGGATCTTGGATAGAGATATAAAGGTTCTCGTGGGAAGTCGATGCCCTTAGTAAAAGTGCTATGGCGGAACCATGGTCTTTGAGGAAGCTACGTGGGAACACGAGGATGTGATCTGGCGACAATACCCTCATCTGTTTTAGTTATGTAATTTGGAATGAAATTTATTTTAAGGGGTAGAATCGTAACATCCAAAAATGGGGTTATTTGGAATTTAATTATTTTCTTATGTATGAGCTATTGTGTCATTATTTATGGAATAATAATGATCAATTTAAGGCTTTGTGTTGGCTCGATTTGGTAGGAATTTTAGTTTTTAACTTTTAAGGTAGGGAGCCTTAGCAAGAGGGTGTTATAAGAATAAATGGGGATAATTTGGACATAAAATGAGCCTAGGCTAGGTGGCAAAGTAAGCCCACTTAAGAGCTACATGTGACGCCACCAAGGAGCAAGGGAGAGCTTGTGTTCGAGTCGCGGAAATCCCTCTTTTTGTTCTTTATTTTGACGGCATAGGGAGGAGAGTTCTTCTTCTCTTTAAACTCTTTAATTATTATTAATAGATAATATAAGCATTTTATTTTAAGGATAATCAAGTAGATCATGGAGATTTAAAAGAATTATCATTGGATTATTATTAGAAAATTCAAATTATTTGAATGGTTTTAAATTAAGTGGTCTAGAGTGAATTAAGGAAGTAAGAGGAATCTTGGACTCCTTATTGAGGAGGAGTGGACTGAAGGACTTATGAAAGAGGGGGAGTTCTTAGAATGCTTATAAAAGCACCTAAGTGATCACCTTGTTTTCTTTTTCCAAGTTTGCTAGCGAATCTCCAAACCCTCTCATCTTATATTTTGTTTTCTTTTTACATCCTCTCCAAAACCATAGCAAAACCCTCATTACTTATCCTTGCAAAACCTCATTCTTTAATCCCTCTTCTTTTATTTCCTACTAGCAGATCATCTATCTACCTTTCTTCTTTCTTTTTCACCAAAAGTCCATCCTTGTTTTAAACCCCTAGCCGAATCTAATTTCTATCAAAGTGCAAAATCCCTTTTCTTTATATTTCACTTGGCCGAATGGTATAGTGGCTTAAGCACATCGGGATTTAAGCTAAGTGTTCAAACAATTGTATGGTAAGTAGAGTTGGTAGAATGCCTATGCTCCCTTTTCCCCATCTTTGTCGATTTTACAAGGTACTAAGTATCTGCTTTGGAAACCGAATCTATCTAGGTGTTACGGGATTTTGGAGTTCGACAAAACAAGCCATCATTCGTGACCAATCAAGTGGTAGGTATTGGTAAGAATCGATTTCCATGGGTTTAGTTTGCAAATATTTAAAAGCCGAAGGCTAATGGCTTGTTTACTAACCGGTGGTAATTGATGAAGCAGATTCGGGAATCGGGTATTGTGGTTAAGTATCCAAAAGCGTAAAGGTAAGGTTCGGGTTCACAAGGAATCCCTCTCAAATTAATTGGTTTGGCCGAATGGCTCATATCACTAACTCTATTATGGCCGAATATAGGAACAAAGAGATCTAAGGTGGTCGACTCCTTCATTCGGGATTTAGATTAATCGTGGTGACAGGTGTGTACATACACACATATAATTTGTTAATATGCTGTTTAGTGTGAATGCTAACTTGATTTCTCTGTAGCATTGATAATATACCATATCGGTATAGTTGGCAATCCGGGTAAGTCCCTGAAAATGTGTACTTGTTATTTGATGCTTTTGGTAAGCATGATGCATTATTATATGAGATTCAAGTATGTGATTGATGTGGGATTAGTGAGTGGAGGGGGTATTATTGTGCCGACGGGCACCAAGTGTTTTAGTAACACACCGTGACTATATGTCACCGGAGGTTTGGTACCTCCGGAGGTTTAGTACCTCAATAGCGACTTATCCTCATTGTTAACACCACCGTGGGTTGGCCCCACTTGAGATATGGGATCGCCGCGGTGATTTGGTATCACACGATGGGTTGGCCCCATCACCGATTTGTGTCTCTGGACACCGGTGTTTTAGTAACACATTGTGACTATATGTCACCGGTGGTTTAGCACCACCAAAGTGGTTTGGTACCACAACGGGGTGAGCGAGTGGCGTTTGGATGGCTAGGTTGGGAATTAAATATTACGCATAGTTATTGTTATATGTTGTGTATGAAAATTATTTTAAAAGCGGGAAGGGTTACATCTTGAGTCTTGGTGACTCACCTTCTCCATTAATTTTCGGTGATGCTTAGATCACGGACATGGAGCCGAGGGACTTGAGGAGGCCATGCGGTGGATTTAAATTTTAAATAGACTTTGATTTTTGCTATTTTAAATTTGGTTATTGGGTTGTTTTATTTTGGATGTAATAAGGCCTCATTTTACTCTACCTTAGTTATTTTCTTATATGTTGGATATTTTTATTTTACTATAAATTTGAATCACACGTTTTAAAAATTAACACGAAAAATGTTTTATCGTGCCATCGACTGTCGAAGTTTGTATAACAACTTGACTTAATTAAATTTTCGAATTTGGACTAAGTAAAATTTTCAGCAAGGTAACTTAAAACGAGCAGTTTTTAACAAAGCTTAAGTGGTTATTGTAAATGGGTTTCAAAAAATTTCTTCAGAATTACCCATATTCGGTCCTAACGTTTGGTAGGGTTTGAAATATTACAAATTAGTATCGAGCCAGTTCAAAACTTCATTGTGGGGCCCAAGGCCCAAAAATGTTTTAGTAGGCCTTATTAATTGTTTTGGGTTTTAAAGCGGCATGGCCCAGTCTCCGCACCGATCCGCCTGTAAGTACCTCTAAACTTCTTTGTGGATTATATTCTGTAGAAGGGTAGGAAGCATGGAACGTAGATAGACTTATAGGAATTTGAACCCTAGGATTAGATTACTCAAACACACAAGCTAAACATAAGACTTAAAGAACTAAACCAATCTATGACTTAGTCATTGAGCTAGGGTGTGGTAACCCACACGCATGTCTAGGATTGGAATCGGAAGAGCTTTGGTATTTAAGCGGTCAGAGTGACTCACCACCTCTTGCAGTATCCTGCAGTGCGTAGCTTGGGTTCACCCTAACTCGGGGGCTCGGTGGTGTGGTAACCTCAATGCGCATGTCTAGAAAGGTTCGGTGGGAGCTTGGTATTTAAGCAGTCAGCGTGACTCACCTCCTCTCCACACCTAAACACGCACAGTGCGTAGCTTGGGTTCACCCGACCGGAAGGGGCTCGGTCATGGGCTAAACATAACGACTAAAACCCGAAAGGAATTAGCCTTGATTTTGAAAAGAAAAGAATGAAACAACCAAACTTAGTTTTAAAACTTTTCAAATCACTCCTTCAAAAGTAAGAACAACTCTTTTTACAATATTTTTCCCCGAAAAGTTTGATTTGTGGAAAATTACGAAAATGCCCTTAGGGGTAAAATTACTAAAATACCCTTGGTCCATAAAACATCAACTCAATGATTTTGTCCAAAATTTTAACTACTTCTCCAATATTCAACTCAGCTTTGGAAATCCTCAATGAAACACTTTGGTTTTGGAAAAACTTACAACGCCTCAACGTGTAAAATTACCAAAACATACAGTACAAAATTTTTGCAACATCACCGTTTAAGAAAGAAAAATTCTCAAAAGGGACCCTCGAGTTTTACAATGGTTGAAACACCTTGATTTACAAAAAATTACAAATTACCCTTGATGGACAAAATTACCAAAATACCCACAGTTTAGAAGCAATGCTATAACTTCAAATTTTACAAATTTTAGAAATGCTCTCCGTTTTGGGAATTTCAAAGTGACCTACTTTATCAAAGTTTGAAATCTCTCTTTTATTACCAAAATACCTCAGAGGAAAATGACGAAAATACCCCTAGGTTAGAAATGGGCAGAAATGTCCGAAGAGCGAATAGGCATGGAAGGTATTAAGGAATGGATGCAAGAACTTCTTTGTGTGAACTAGGATAGAAGACTGAAACCTTGTTTGCACGAAAGAATCTCTAATTAAAAATTTCTTCATAAAATTTCTTGAGTAATGAAGTGGAACAAACGCTAATACATAAAATTTCTCTTAATCGATTAAAAGCGCGATAGATAGAATGAGTTCTAGAGGGCGTGGGCGCCGTGGGCGTGGTAGGGGTAGGATGACGGTGTCCGAACCCGTCGAGACGGGCAAGGTTACGAAAATGACGTACCACCGCCACCACCACCTCCAGCTTTTGGAGCAGGAGGCGAGATCGGGACGGGAGGAGGCGATGCTCATGTGGTGTTTGCAGTCCTCGAATTGGTGGTGGGTGGTGGAAATTTAGGAGCTCGTAAATCTGCTCCGGCGGATTCGGTCCAACGGAGCCGAGGTGTTCCGGTGTGTCGAGAATGGCACCAGTGTAGCAGTATTGGCCGGAATCTCTGAAAAGGATAATGGATGATCTTGACTGACCGAGGAGGAAAAGTGAAAGGGGTCAGACGCTTCTAAAGGATGAGGCGTGTCGGTGGTGGTGACAGTTCAAGATGGAGCCACGGTGATGATCTTACGATGGGACTACTTTAAAACCACTTTTCGGAAGAAGTATGTGGGCACCACTACACCGACGCCAGAGAGGAAGGCTTTTCCGGTCTAGTACAAGGAACTAAGTCCGTGGCAGAGTATGAGGCGGAGTTTTAAGGTGAGTAGGTATGCGGAGGAATCGTAGCCATTGAACACGGCGCCGTGTCCGCTTTGAGGACGGACTCAGAGATGACTTGAGGTTCTTGATTGCCGCATGACAAGTCCGTGAGTTTTCATCTCTTGTGGAAAAGGCTAAGGTAGCCGAGGGGATCAAGGAGGCCGTGAGACAAAATTATAATAGGAATAATCAAAGAGAGGATTTGGGTCACCGGATCCAGTGGGAAATGATCGAGAAGAAGGCTAGGCGAGTGGGCCGTCGGCAAACAAGGCCGTAGCTACTAATCGTAGAGGCCGGCCAAGGCAATTCTTTGTGGAAAGTCCCATTGGGAGGTTGCTCGACCGGCAATAGAGGATGTTTTGAGTGTGGATCTTTAGAACATCGGGTCGAGATTGTCCCCGGCGAGCTCGTAATCGGCTGAGGCGCGTAACTGTACTCAAGATGAAATGTGGGACCGCAGAGGGTCGTGGTAATGGCGGAGGAAGCAATGGTCCTAACCGAGGTCAAGGAACTCGAGGCGGAGGTTCAGCAAAGATGAGGCTAAGCGACTGGCTTAGTCTATCGGCAAGGCGTCATGAGGAGGTGACGCACCGGATGTCATAACCGCACGTTTACGATTTTGGTCTTCCTTATTATGCATTAATTGATGTGGGGTCTACACACTCATACGTAGCAAGTAGTGTGGTAGAGACTTTGAATCTAGACTCGAGGCTCGCCGCTAGGGAGATGGTATAGTTAGTCCGTTAGGTCACTCTGTAGTCGTAGACAAACTTTATAAAGACGTACCCTAGAACTCCAAGGGGTCGATTCGGTCGATCGATGGAACTACCATTCGGGAGTTCGATTTGATCCTTGGAATGGATTGGTTGGTTAAGTATCGGTAATTTGGATTCTTGCGACTAGGCGCATGATTCTTAAGACGGTTGAAGGTGGTGAAGTGGTTATGATAGGTGATAGAAGGAATTACCTATCCAATGTGGTGTCCGCCCTTGAAGGCGGAAAAGATGGTCAAGAAGGGTTGTAAGGCGTTTTGGTTCAAATCATGCTATGGAAGCTAAGGAGTCGATGAGTTGGAAAGGTCCGAATGGTTGGGAAATTTGTTGATGTGTTCCCGTAAGAACTTTCGGTCCGCCTCCGGATCGGGAAGTCGAATTGGTATAGACTTGATACGGAATGGCACCTGTGTCTATAGCACTTATAGGATGGCACCAAAGGAATTGGTGGAGTGAAGGCTCAAATTCAGAGCTCTTGGATAAAGGGTTTATTCGACCTAGTATATCTCGTGGGGCGCTTTGTGTTGTTTGTCAAGAAGAAGGGCGGTTCTATGCGAATGTGCATCGATTACGTCGATTAAACAAGTTAACGATCAAAAACAAGTACCCATTGCCTCGGATCGATGACTTGTTTGACCAGCTGAAGGGGGCGTCGGTGTTTTCGAAGATAGACCTTAGGTCGGGTTACCATCAACTTAAGGTGAAGGGGGCCGATGTTCATAAGACGGCTTTTCGAACTCGGTATGGGCATTACGAGTTTCTAGTGAGGCCATTCGGATTGACCAATGCACCGGCGGCGTTCATGGACTTAATGAATAGGGTATTTCAATAGTACCTAGACCAATTCGTCGTGGTGTTCATAGGCGACATATTGGTCTACTCAAAGACGGAGGAGGAGCACGACAAGCATTTACTGACGATCCGCAAGTGTTGAGGAAAATAGGTTGTATGCCAAATTCGAGAAGTCTAATTTTGGTGAGGAGGTGGCTTTCTAGGACACGTAGTGTCGGTGGAAGGATTAGAGTGGATCCCATAAGATTGAAGCGGTGTTGGAGTGGAAACCGCCTAAGTCGGTGGCGTAGATCTGAGTTTTTGGGGTTAGCGAGGTATTACCGAGATTTGTGGAAGGGTTCTCTCGATCGCAGCTACCGCTGACTAAGTTGCTAAGGAAAGGTGTTCCGTTTGTATGGTCGGAGAAGCAGCAAGAAAGTTTTGATAAGCTGAGGAAGATTTTGACGGAGGCTCCGATTTTAGTACAACCCGAGGCAGGGAAATTATTCACAGTCTATTGTGATGCATCTCACACCGGTTTGGGGTGTGTGTTGATGCAGGATGGAAAGGTAGTAGCCTATGCATCCCGTCAGCTGAGACCGCATGAGGTTAACTATCCAACTCACGACCTGGAGTTAGCCGCAGTCGTCTTCGCCCTAAAAGTATGGAGACATTATCTTTATGGGGAGAAGTCGGTAATTTACACGGACCACAAAAGTTTGAGGTATCTTCTGACACAGAAGGATCTGAATCTGAGACAGCGCCGATGGATTGAGCTGTTAAAGGACTACGACTGTTCCATCGAATATCATCCGGGTAAGGCTAACGTGGTGGCCGACGCGTTGAGCCGGAAGGTCGTGGCGGATTTAAGAGCAATGTTTGCTCAGTTGAGCCTATATGACGATGGAAGCCTTTTGGCAGAGCTTCAAGTTAAGCCAACGTGGATCGAGGAGATTAAGAACAAACAGTTAGTGGATGAAGGGTTAAATGCGAAGAGAATACAAGTTCAGAATGGTGGTGTAGAGGGGTATAGTGTGACTGGTGATGGTGTGCTATGTTTTCAGGGACGGCCTTGTATGCCAAAAGATATGGAGTTGAGGCGGAAAATTCTCCAGGATGCTCATAGCAGCCCATACGCTATGCATCCGGGAGGAAGCAAGATGTATGGAGATCTACGGAAACAGTTCTGGTGGCCCGGGTTGAAGCGTGAGATAACGGAATTCGTAGGGAAGTGTTTGGCGTGTCGGCGAGTTAAGGCGAACACCGCCACCATCGGGTTACTTCAACCGGTTAAGATCCCTCAATGGAAGTGGGAGCGGATCACTATGGATTTCGTCGGTGGTCTACCCTTACGCCCAAAGAAGAAAGATGCGATTTGGGTAATCGTGAGACCGCTGACTAAATCACTCACTTCATACTGGGTGAGAATGGACTACTCACCCGAAGCTAGCAAAGTTGTATGTGGCGAGATAGTCGATTGCATGGTGTACCGTGTCGCTTATCTCGGATAGGGACCCAAGGTTCACTTCGAGGTTTTGGAAGCGTTACATCAAGCGTTGGAGTGCAGCGGTTGGATTCAACCTGACTTTCCATCCTCGAGACAGACGGGCGATCCGAAAGGATCATCAGATCTTAGAAGATATCTTTGAGGGTTGTGTCTTAGAATTCGAGGTAGTTGGGAGGAATTCTTACCCCAGCCGAAGTTCGCCTACAACAATAGCTACCAAGCGAGTATTCGATGGCACCATCTGAAGCACTATATGGATGCGAAATGCCGAACTCCGACATGTTGGGCGAGTTAGGTGAGCGACAAGTGTTGGGCCCAAATGGTAGCGAGATCGAAGACAAAGTCAAAGTAATTCGGTCTCGTCTCAAGGAAGCATCGGATGGGCGAAGTCTTATGCCGATCTCAAACGCAAGGAAATGGAGTATCTTGTGGAGATAAGGTCTTCTGAAGGTGTCGCCTTGGAAGAAGGTACTAAGATTTGGGCGAAAAGGGAAGCTGAGCCCAAGATTCATTGGCCCATATACAGTACTGAAGCGAGTAGGACCGGTAGCTTATCAGCTTGAACTGCCGGCAGAGTTAAGTCAGATACATGACGTCTTCCATGTATCAATGCTGAGACGGTATCGGTCAGATCCATCACATGTGGTGCCTGTGACAGAAATCGAGGTTAACGCAGACTTATCTTTTGAGGAGGAACCGGTTCAGATCTTGGACAGAGATATAAAGGTTCTACGTAGGAAGTCAGTGCCCTTAGTAAAAGTGCTATGGCGGAACCATGGTGCTGAGGAAGCTACGTGGGAACACGAGGATGTGATCTGGTGACAATACCCTCATCTGTTTTAGTTATGTAATTTGGAATGAAATTTATTTTAAGGGGTAGAATCGTAACATCCCAAAAATGGGGTTATTTGGAATTTAATTATTTTCTTATGTATGAGCTATTTGTGTCATTATTTATGGAATAATAATGATCAATTTAAGGCTTTGTGTTGGCTCGATTTGGTAGGAATTTTAGTTTTAACTTTTAAGGTAGGGAGCCTTAGCAAGAGGGTGTTATAAGAATAAATGGGGATAATTTGGACATAAAATGAGCCTAGGCTAGGTGGCAAAGTAAGCCCACTTAA
The DNA here is from genome assembly GCA_025506655.1 of Gossypium rotundifolium. NCBI lineage: Eukaryota > Viridiplantae > Streptophyta > Magnoliopsida > Malvales > Malvaceae > Gossypium > Gossypium rotundifolium. The sequence continues at coordinate 151,909,105 of CP106734.1, read as the reverse complement.
GAGCTACATGTGGCGCCACCAAGGAGCAAGGAGAGCTTGTGTTCGAGTCATGAAATCCTCTTTTTGTTCTTTATTTTGACGGTATAGGGAGGAGAGTTCTTCTTCTCTTTAAACTCTTTAATTATTATTAATAGATAATATAAGCATTTTATTTTAAGGATAATCAAGTAGATCATGGAGATTTAAAAGAATTATCATTGGATTATTATTAGAAAATTCAAATTATTTGAATGGTTTTAAATTAAGTGGTCTAGAGTGAATTAAGGAAGTAAGAGGAATCTTGGACTCCTTATTGAGGAGGAGTGGACGGCAAGGACTTATGAAAGAGGGGGGAGTTGCCGAATGCTTATAAAAGCACCTAAGTGATCACCTTGTTTTCTTTTTTCCAAGTTTGCTAGCCGAATCTCCAAACCCTCTCATCTTATATTTTGTTTTCTTTTTACATCCTCTCCAAAACCATAGCCGAAACCCTCATTACTTATCCTTGCCGAAACCTCATTCTTTAATCCCCTCTTCTTTTATTTCCTACTAGCCGAATCATCTATCTACCTTTCTTCTTTCTTTTTCACCAAAAGTCCATCCTTGTTTTAAACCCCCCTAGCCGAATCTAATTTCTATCAAAGTGCCGAAATCCCTTTTCTTTATATTTCACTTGGCCGAATGGTATAGTGGCTTAAGCACATCGGGATTTCGCTAAGTGTTCAAACAATTGTATGGTAAGTAGAGTTGGCCGAATGCCTATGCTCCCTTTTTCCCATCTTTGTCGATTTTTACAAGGTACTAAGTATCTGTTTTGGAAACCGAATCTATCTAGGTGTTCCGGGATTTTGGAGTTCGACAAAACAAGCCATCATTCGTGACCAATCAAGTGGTAGGTATTGGTAAGAATCGGTTTCCATGGGTTTAGTTTGCAAATATTTAAAAGCCGAAGGCTAATGGCTTGTTTACTAACCGATGGTAATTGATGAAGCAGATTCGGGAATCGGGTATTGTGGTTAAGTATCCAAAAGCGTAAAGGTAAGGTTCGGGTTCACAAGAATCCTCTCAAATTAATTGGTTTGGTAGAATGGCCCATATCACTAACTCTATTATGGTAGAATATAGGAACAAAGAGATCTAAGGTGGTCGACTCCTTCATTCGGGATTTAGATTAATCATGGTGACAGGTGTGTACATACACACATATAATTTGTTAATATGCTGTTTAGTGTGAATGCTAACTTGATTTCTATGTAGCATTGATAATATACCATATCGGTATAGTTGGCAATCCGGTAAGTCCACGAAAATGTGTACTTGTTATTTGATGCTTTTGGTAAGCATGATGCATTATTATATGAGATTCAAGTATGTGATTGATGTGGGATTAGTGAGTGGAGGGGGCATATTATTGTCCCGACGGGCACCAAGATGTTTGGTAACACACCGTGACTATATGTCACCAGAGGTTTGGTACCTCCAGAGGTTTAGTACCTCAATAGCGACTTATCCACGTGGTTAACACCACCGTGGGTTGGCCCCACTTGAGATATGGGATCGTGCGCGGTGATTTGGTATCACACGATGGGTTGGCCCCATCACCCGATTTGTGTCTCACGGACACCGTGTTTTGGTAACACATTGTGACTATATGTCACCGGTGGTTTGGCACCACCGGTGGTTTGGTACCACAACGGGTAGAGCGAGTGGCGTTTGGATGGCTAGGTCGGGAATTAAATATTCTCGCATATTTATTGTTATATGTTGTGTATGAAAAATTATTTTTAAAGCGGGAAGGGTTACATCTTGAGTCTTGGTGACTCACCTTCTCCATTAATTTTTCAGTGATGCTTAGATCATGGACATGGGCCGAGGGACTTGAGGAGGCCATGCGGTGGATTTAAATTTTAAATAGACTTTGATTTTGCTATTTTAAATTTGGTTATTGGGTTGTTTTATTTTGGATGTAATAAGGCCTCATTTTACTCTACCTTAGTTATTTTCTTATATGTTGGATATTTTTATTTTACTATAAATTTGAATCACACGTTTAAAAAATTAACACGAAAAATGTTTTATCGTGCCATCGGCACATCTGAAGTTTGTATAACAACTTGACTTAATTAAATTTTGAATTTGGACTAAGTAAAATTTTCACAAGGTAACTTAAAGCGAGCGATTTTAACAAAGCTTAAGTGGTTATTGTAAATGGGTTTCAAAAAAATTTCTTCAATAACGACCCATATTAGGTCCTAACGTTTGGGCGGGTTTGAATGTTATTACGAATAGGTTCAGTCAAATTTTGTTTTGGGGAAGTTAATTTTTCCTTGTTTAATCAAAGCTAGTAAAGATCTCTTCAATAGCAAATAGCTTTAGTAGAAAAAAGAGAGAAAACCTTCCATTCTTGCTCCTTGAAACCGAAGCACAAGCAACTTCAATTGCCAATCTTGCACTCTTCTTATGCGTTTTCTTCTTTTACCTTTTGTGTCAACCGAAACCTCAAGCACCCTTATTGCCGAAATCCTACCTTGTTCTTCTTTCTTCTTTTATTGTGCAAAGCGAAACTAGTGATCCTCCTTCTCATTTTCTTTCTTTTGTTTTACAACCCTTGTGCCGATTTTCTCATTTGTTCCATACCATATCACTAAGCCAAACTAGTCTTCTTCTTTTCCTTTTGACCGTAACACCTTTCACCAAAAACCCGCATCCTCCATCTTCTTCATCTAAACCGAACACAACCACAATCAAACCCTTGCCGATTTTGGTCATTAGTAGCCGAAAGTTCTTTCTCTCCTACTTCCCTTTTCTTGTTCCTTTTCATTCAAAACCGAGAGCACTTACTCTTGTTATTCTTTCTCTTTCTCCAAGCAGTGGCCGAATCTTTCTCCTCTCTTAGTAGTTGGTAGGCCGATTATTGGTTGTGTTGGGGTGTTGGTGATCAATCGGTCTACTAAAGGGGGTAAGTGTTGGCCGAATGGCCATTTCTCTTTCTCTGGTATTTTACCAATTCTTGGTATGTTAAGGGCTAATATCGATATTGGTTAAAAAGGTGTTAACTTCTTGTTTAATCTTTTCGTATAGGATCTTTGGACTTTGGAAATAATCAAAGGGAGTCTTCCAACTCTTTTAGCCGATTGTTAAGTGGTGGTAAGAGGAGTATTTTGTTAGTCCGTTCTTTTAGCCTCGTTAAAGCAAGTCTCAATGGATTAATGGATTTTCTTTTTAGGTGGAGGCCGTTTGTAAAGGAGAAACCTTTGTGGTTCGAGTTTGGTAGGAAGCCAAACGGTTGCAAGGTAAGGACTGTTTGATAAACCCTTTTTGGTTTAATGCTTGTGGCCGAATGGTATGATGGTTAATCCATTTGTTGGCCGATTGTAGGATTCGAGTTGTAGAAGTGGGCAAGGGACGTAAATCGATTTTAGGGATTAATACCTTCGCTAATTCAGGTGTGTAAACTAACACACTTTTGTTTAGTAATATAATTGATAACCTGTGTGATGATTAATGAAACAGTGATGATTGATGTGATACCCTAATGGGTATGATTCTGGACTCGGGTAAGTCAAGATATTATTATGAGTTTATTGATGATCTATATGATACCATGGTTGTGGATATATGTGACATGGGGTATGAGATTAGACATATTAGCATGATATGCATGATTATATGATATGCATGATTACATGAGTGTGGTATGTTGATGGGTGATCTGAGTGGAGGGAGGTGATATTTTGTCTTGTGAGCACCGGTGTTTTAGTAACACACTTTGTGACTTTGGGTCACGGAGGTTTGGCACCTCGAGGTTTGGTACCTCGGCGTCGTCCCTGTGGTTAACACCACCGTGGGTTGGCCCCACTTGTGAGATATGGGATTGGCGCCATGATTTGGTATCACACGATGGGTTGGCCCCATCATTGGATTTGTGACTACGGTCACCAAAGCTTTAGTAGCACAATTGTGTCTTTGGGACACCAAAGGGTTTGGTACCACATTGGCGGATATTGTGTCTTTGGGACACCAAAGTTTTGGTAACACATTGTGACTATATGTCACCAAAGGGTTTGGTACCACACTGGGTAGAAAAGCGATATGGATGGTTAGGATCGGGTTGCATTAATTATGTTGCTTTGTATGATGTGTGTTAGCATGTTGTTTTTCGGGGCGGGATTTACACATCGAGTCACTCGACTCACCCTCTCCTTTGACATTTCGGTGACTTCGTGACGCGGACACGGGAGCCGGATGGACTCGGGTGCACATGCCATGCTTTAATAAAAGTGTTGCTCGACTATTGAATTTGGGTACTTTAGCTTATTTACTTTACTTGGGTTTTATATGGGATTTGTAAAAGGCCTTTAATTTATGTTTTGTGATGTTTATGTTTTAATTAGATTTTAATATGCCTTAACAAAACAAGTTGGTATGAATTTTCTAAAACTTGGAAAGATAATGATTTCAAAATTATAACGCAATGTGTTTTAAACCATACCATCTGGTATCACACTATGTCTTTATAGTAAGCAAACTCAAATGATTTTCAAATCAAACTTGTATTACTCCTAAGTCTAAAAGGTTTTAAGTAACACTAAGAAACTATTAAGGTTTAAATGGTTTAAACTCGTTTAACCACACATTCAGTTAAGATTTCAAAATCTCCAAGTTTCAAATACACCATCCGATTTCAAACAAGTCTACTCGAATTGTCTTCAAAATACCCCGTGTTTTCACTCTTTTTAACGAAAAATTTAACCTCTCACAAGCATGTTTCCCCGTAACATACCAGATTTGGACGTGGTGTCTTGTCCGGGTTTGGGGTGTTACATGATAGGGGTAGAAGGGTAAATGCTGCACGTAGAATGTTAGAATAGAAATTGTTGAACCCTAGGGTTAGCATACCCCAACGAACAATGCATAAGATTTAATAATTCCTAAACAACCACGTGAGTTGTCAATGAGCAAGGGATGCGGCAATCGTTATCGCATGTCTAGGATTGGATTCGGTGGGAGCACGGTATTTAAGCGATCCCAGTGACTCACCTCCTACTCACTTAAATCCTACACAGTGCGTGGTGACGGTTCATCCTAGCTGAAACGACACACTCATAGGCTAAACTTGATAACTAAAACCCGAAAGGGACTAGCCGTTTTGTTTTTGAAGTAATTAAAACCTTGACTAAAAAAAGACCAAAATACCCCTGGCCTGTAAATTACCAAAATACCCTCCGTATGAAAAATTTCCAAATAGAAAAATTTTCAAAATATCCTTCTTTATGAGATCAATTAGAACCAAATTTTGGAATTCTTTTTATGAAAATGCCCTGATTATGAAAAATTACTAAAATGCCCCTAGTGGTAAAATTACAAAATTGCCCCTAACCAACAAAATTACCAGAATAACCCTGATTTTCAAAATTTTGCAACATCACTGTTTTGGAAAATGCAATTCTCAAAAAGAACCATCAAAGTTTTACAACTTTTGAAATATCCCTGATTTATTAAATTTTACAAATTCACCCTGATTTGTGAAAAATTATCGAAATACCCCTGAGGTCCAAAATTACTAAAATACCTCCGGATTTTAAAATTTTTCAAAATACCCCAGAAATTTAAGAGTTCCAAAATACTTTTTGACAAAATCATCCGAGAACTTTTATTTTTGAAAAAATTACAAAAATACCCCTGTAGGACAAATTACGAAAATACCCCTAGGTAGTGGAAAAACAATCACAATGAAAACTACAACGTCTCTTTGAATGAATGAATAGAAAGACTGTGTGCGTGTATGAATACGAAAGAACCATTCCTAAAACTCCTATCATAAAATTTCTTAGCGGATAATCAAGTGAAACAAAGGTACTAATGCATAAAATTCTTAAACAGATAAACGCAAACGAGAATAATGAGTACGAGAGGTGGTGGACGTCCTCCCCGTGGTTGCGGTAGAGGTAGGATGACCTTGTCGGAGCCAGCAGGGTCTGGTCATGGGTCTAGAAATGAGATGCCGGATCTACCGATAGGCGGAAACTGAGTTTCAAGATCAGACTGGTGGTAACGATGTAGTATCCCAAGCGGTGCTACGAGTGTTGGAGCGAGTTATTGAGGCAGGCACGGGTGCAGGAGCCCGTAAATTCGTGGTTGAATAACTCCGGGCTAACGGAGCGGAGGTGTTTAGAGGAGTTTCTGGAGTGGCAGCCAGTGCGGCAAAATATTGGTTGGAATCTACTGAGAGGATTATGGGTGACCTGGATTTCACAGCTGAGGAGAAGTTGAAGGGTATCATCTCTCTGCTTCGGATGAGTCATATCAGTGGTGGCTCACTGTAAGGGATAGAGCGATGGCGGAGGATCTCACATGGGAATTCTTTAAGGCCGCCTACCAAAAGAAGTACGTAGGAGCTAGTTACGTGGATGCACAGCGGAAGGCTTTCTTGAACTTGGTTCAGGGTAATAAGACAGTGGCGGAGTATGAGGCTGAATTCTTTCGGTTGAGTAGGTATGCTCGTGGTATTGTGGCTACCGAGCATGAACGCTATGTTAGATTCGAGGATGGGCTGATAGATGAGTTAAGGATGATGATAGCTCCACAACAGGAATGGCGGTTCACTGTCCTAGTGGAGAAATCGAATGTTGCTGAAGGGGTAAGATAGTCTGTTAGGCGGAATCAAGATAGGAGTTGGAATAAGAGGAGCTCCGATCTTCAAAGTTTTTTGGTAATCAATAAAGAGGACGAGGTTTGGTGGGTCGGATCAAGCTGCTAGGCCTGCTGCTGCTTGCTAATCCTCAATAGCCGCCATGGTGTGCCCGGTGTGGGAAGTCTCACATAGGAGAATGTTGGAATGGTAACCGGGGATGCTTCGAATGTGGGTCCATGGAGCATTGAGTTAGAGATTGTCTGAAGAAGGCAACTAGGCTGAGATCAGAGGGTCAGGATCGTGCACCAAATAGGCGGGATAATCAACAGTCAGCGAGGGGTCGTGGTGCAGGAAGAGGAGGTAATGGTGTTGGCAGAGGTCGTGGGGCACCGAGGGGAGGTACCGGTGGTACTGAGGCTATGCAACCTGGTTTGGTCTATGTCGTGAGGCATCAAGAGGAGGGCGATGCACCGGACGTCATAACCGATATGTTCTTGATCTTTGGTGTACCCTATAGTACCTTGATTGACATTAGCTCAACCCACTCATACATTGCTAGTAGCGTAGTGGAAACTCTGCATTTAGACTCTGAGCTTACTTCTAGGAAGATGATCAGATTAAGCCCTTTCTGGCCACTCAGTAGAAGTAAGTAAACTCTATAGGAATGTACCCTAGAACTCCAAGGGGTCGTGTTCTTGGCTGACTTGATAGAACTACCATTTCGGGAGTTTGACCTAATCCTCGGGATGGATTGGCTAGTAAAGTATCAGGCTAGCCTGGATTGCACAGCTAAGCGCATGGTAATAAAGACCGTGGAAGGTGATGAGGTGGTGATGATAGGTAAAAGGAGAGATTACCTATCTAATCTGGTTTTTGCATTGAAGGCGAAAAAGATGGTGAGGAAGGGTTGTGAAGCATATATGGTGCACGTCTGTGCTTTGGAAGCTAAGGATGTTGCTGTAAGAGATGTTCGGACCGTAAGGGACTATGTTGATGTGTTTTCAGAGGAACTTCCGGGTCTACCTCCGAACCGCGAGTTTAAATTTGGTATAGATCTGTTACCCGGAACCGCGCCAGTATCTATAGCTCCGTATTGGATGGCGCCGAAAGAATTGGTAGAGTTGAAGGCGCAGATTCAAGAATTGTTGGATAGAGGGTTCATCCGACCAAATGTATCGCCTTGGAGAGCTCCAGTACTTTTTGTCAAGAAGAAAGATGGGACAATGAGGATGTGTATCGACTATCGGCAGCTGAACAAGTTGACAATAAAGAACAGGTATCCTTTGCCCAGGATTGACGATTTGTTCGATCAACTCAAAGGAGCATCGGTGTTCTCTAAGATTGACCTTAGGTCAGGGTACCATTAGCTTAAGGTGAAGGAGGCCGATGTCCATAAGACGGCATTTCGTACTCGGTATGGGCACTACGAGTTTCTAGTAAAGCCTTTTGGGTTGACGAATGCACCGGCCGCGTTTATGAACATGATGAATCGGGTTTTCCAACCCTATCTGGATCAGTTCGTCGTGGTGTTCATAGATGACATTTTGGTGTACTCGAAGTCTGAGGAGGAGCATGACGCACATCTTCATGTGGTTCTACAAGTTCTAAGGGAGAAATAGTTGTACGCCAAATTTAGCAAGTGTGAGTTCTGGCTCAAGGAGGTAACTTTTTTAGGGCATGTTATTTCAGCCGAGGGATCAGGGTGGATCCACGTAAGATTGAGGTGGTATTGGAGTGGAACCCACCAAGGTCGGTTACAAAAATTCAGAGTTTTCTAGGGTTGGCGAGATATTATAGGAGATTTGTGGAAAATTTCTCCTTAATCGCAGCACCGTTGACTAAGCTGTTGAGAAAATGGGTTCTGTTTGTGTGGTCTGAGAAGCAGCAAGAGAGTTTCGATAAACTAAAGAGGATCTTGACAGAAGCACCAGTTTTGATTCATCCTGAGGCAGGAAAGGAGTTCACTGTGTATTGCGATGCATCGCATACTGGTTTAGGGTGTGTGCTGATGCAAGAAGGGAAGGTGGTCGCTTATGCGTCACGGCAGTTGAGGCCTCACGAAGCTAACTATCCGACACATGACTTGGAATTAGCTGCTGTAGTTTTTACCTTGAAGATTTGGAGGCACTACCTATATGGGGAGACACAGATCACAAGAGTCTGAAGTACCTCCTGACTCAGAAAGATTTAAATTTGAGACAGCGGAGGTGGATTGAGTTGTTAAAGGACTACGACTGCTCAATCGAATACCATCCGGGGAAGGCTAATGTGGTAGCTGATGCATTGAGTCGAAAGGTGGTAGCGGATTTGCGAGCAATGTTTGCTCACCTAAGTCTCTTTGAGGATGGGAGCCTTTTGGCAGAGTTGCAAGTGAAGTCGTCTTGGATTGAAGAGGTCAAAGAAAGGCAGATGACCAACGAAGCTTTGAGTACTCGGAGGTTGCAAGTACAAAATGGTGAGGCCGAAGGTTTCAGCTTGGGCAGTGATGGAATGTTGTACTTTCAGGGGAGAGTATGCATGCCTAAGGATGATGATTTGAGGCAGCGAATCCTTAAAGAAGCTCATAGCAGTCCGTACGCTATGCACTTGGGAAGCAGCAAGATGTATCGAGATTTAAGGGAGTAGTTTTGGTGGCCGGGTCTTAAGCGGGAAGTGACCGAGTTGGTAGGCAAGTGTCTGACATGCCAGCAAGTTAAGGCTGAGCATCAATTGCCATCAGGGCTATTACAACCGGTAAGGATCCCATAGTGGAAGTAGGAAAAGATTACTATGGATTTCGTAAGTGGGCTTCCCCTTACGCCAAGAAGAAAGATGCCATTTGGGTAGTAGTGGACCGGTTAACTAAGTCGGCCCATTTCATACCGGTAAGGGTTGACTACATGCTTCAAAGGTTAGCCAGGCTGTATATAGTTGAGATAGTGCGATTGTATGGAGTACCGGTGTCCATTATCTCAGATCGGGATCCCCGGTTTACGTCAAGATTCTGGAAGGCTTTACATCAAGAGTTAGGCACGAAGTTGAATTTCAGCACGGCTTTTCATTCGCAGTCTGATGGACAATCTGAGAGGGTCATCCAAGTGTTGGAAGACATGTTGAGGGGCTGTGTTTTGGATTTCCGTGGTAATTGGGAGGAGTACCTACCTCTGGCTGAGTTCACTTATAATAATAGTTATCAAGCGAGTATTCAGATGGCACCATACGAGGCACTGTATGGTCGAAAATACCGTACTCCTACATGTTGGACGGAACTAGGAGAGCGTCGGATGTTGGGTCCAGAGTTAGTGGTGGAGACGGAGGATAAGGTGAGAGTAATTCGGGATCGTCTTAAGGAGGCATCAGACAGGCAGAAATCCTACGCTGATCTTAAGCGCAGAGAGGTTGAATATGCAGTGGGTGATAAGGTCTTCTTGAAGGAATCACCTTGGAAGAAGGTGCTGAGATTTGGCCGGAAGGGCAAGCTAAGCCCTAGATTCATCGGACCGTACACGGTGTTGAAATGTATGGGACCGGTAGCTTACCAGCTTGAGTTGCCAGCAAAATTGAGCCTGATACATGACATCTTTCATGTTTCGATGCTGAGGCGCTATAGATCAAATCCCTCACACGTAGTGTCGGTCGCGAAATTGAAGTGAACTCAGACTTGTCTTTCGAGGTGGAGCCAGTACAAATCTTGGATCGAGATGTCAAGGTTTTGAGGAGGAAGTCAGTGCCTTTGGTAAAGGTGTTATGGCGAAATCATGGTACGGAGGAGGCCACATGGGAACCCGAGGATGTGATGCGGTAGCAATACCCCAACTCTTTCCGATCCAGCAATTTGAGGCCAAAATTCTTTTAAGGGGTAGAACTGTAACATCCTAAATTAGGGGTTGTTTGTAATTTAATTATTTTCCCATATGTGTGCTTGAAGAAATGAATACTATGTTTGCTAGACATGGTTTAGGGTCTAGTCATAACCCTAACTAGGTCGGTCTTAGGGTGAGATTTCTTTTAAGTGCTTAAAAGGAGGAATTAAGTGAGATAGGGGTTAAGTAAAATTTCGGGTAAAGCATGACACAAAGAATTACTTGGCAAAGTGGCTTCCATGCGCCACTTAAGGGCTTAGAGGTGATGTTTGGGCAGGTCTTGGGTTCGAATCTTGGGAGTTACAAGGGGGATGTGTTTTATTTTTTTTTGGGCTTTTTGGCGCTAAAGGAAAGAGGGCCAAGTTAGAAGGCTTTAAAAGATTTTTGTGGGTGAGTTTGAGCATGAAAGTCGATTTGGAAAAGTGGCTTGGGGCGTTGTAAAGGGGGCTGCGAGTGAGGTCCTATGTTCGAACCAAGGGAGCAGCAGTTGGTTTTATTTTTTTTTTATACAAGCTGGCGTTAGAGAGGGAGCTGATGGCTTGCATGAAGGACTCCTATTATGATAGGGATAAACCTTGTTTATTTCGGCTAAGAAGAGTGATAATATGTATTTTATTTTTATTTTATATTTTTAAAGAGGAGATTAAGGGATAAATGGAAGATAAATGTTGTTTTTCTTGGGTGATAATTAAAGGGTGGATATTATCACTAAAAGAGGGAGGTGGCCGAATGGCAAGGGAGTCCTAAAGGAGTTTTCGGCTAACACTCTTCTTTTTCTTTGATGATTCAAACCGAAACCCCATTCTCTTCCCTTGATACTCTTTGTTTTTCCTTGAAGCATACCAAAGAACATTGTGCAAAATCCATCTTTGGCCGAATCTCCCTCATCTCCCATCTACTTCCTTTATTCTTTCTCAAAACCGAAATCACCATTAATTCCCTACTTCTCTTCCTTCTCTTTTTCTTTCTCTACTAGCCAAACCTCTACCACTCTTGTTGCCGAATTCCTGCCTCTCCCATTAGACTCACTTGGCTGAATGTAAAGGTTAGTATAAGTCTCTTCGGGATTTCTTTTTCAATCGGTTTGAGAAGGTAAGTGTTTGCCGAAACTTTCTTCCCATATTTTCTTTTTCTCTGTCGACTTAGATGAGGGGAAGAGCCAAAATTCAGCATTTATTGATGATTTGGCTAACCACTTTTGAAATCGATTTCACCTAGGAACTCTGGGATTTTCAAAGCAGTAGATCTAATCCTCCATTCTCTACTAATCGATTTGGTAAGTCTACGGTAAGGGATTCTCTTTAGTCTTTCCATTAGATATCTGGAAAAGTCGAAAACTAATCAATTGTATAGATCTAAGGTTTGGCTGATTGCAAGGAATCTAGTGTGTGGCTTCGGGATTTGGTTGGAAACCAAATCGGTTCAAGGTAGGTGCCACAAATGAGCCTTCGGGTTTTAATTATCATGGCCGAATAGGCTTATGGCACTAACTTGAGGATTTGTGAATATAGGTCAAGGGTTAAAGCACTATAGATCGAAAACTTCGGGATCTAGGATTCGCGTTAGTAACAGGTGTGTAAAACTCTTTATACACTTTATTAATTAACATTGCTATATTGTGCCTTTTAATCATTATGGTAGTGAATTGCTTGTGGGCTTGAGCATGGATTCCGGTAAGTCCCCTATTACATGATCTATGATATATGATTGTGTATGCCATCATATGCTGTTAAATGCTATGCTATACATAAATGCATGATATATGGAGTTATGATAATTATTATGTGAGCATGATGATGGTGGGATTGATGAGAGGTGGGGAATGATTTTTATGGACTGTCACCAGTGGTTTTGATCCCAAGATGGGATGGCCCCATCAGTTTAATTGTGACTTCGGTCACCCGTGGTTTTGACCACACCGTTGACAAATCGTGACTAAGTCCTAGTGGTTTGGTATCACCAGTGGTTTTGACCATATTATGATATTTTTGACCTATGGTCATCAGTGGTTTTGACCACATGATGGGTTGGCCCCATCATTTAATTTGAGACTCTAGTCACCAGTGGTTTTGACCACCAGTGGTTTTGACCACACGGGGTAGTTAAGGAGTATGGATGGTTAGGTTGGTTTGCATGTTGCATGTCTATTAATAAATTGTGTATGAGATGCATTTTCCGGGTGGGGGATTTACACACTGAGTCTTGGTGACTCACCCTTCCCATACTATTTTGCGTATGAGTAGATCGCGAGATGGAGCCGGGAGGACTCGAGGCGCCATGCTTGTTTCTCGATTTGGAACCTTATTGAAATCGGTTTTAGTTTATTTATTTTCTAAGTCTTTTATTTTGGGTTGTAATAAGGCCGCTAATTATTATTTGGATGTTTATTTAATTGTTTTATTTTACTTATGTTATATTACAAATGAAATTTATAAATGTTAAGTGAACTGGTTAAAAGTATCTTTTTCAAACTTAATAACTTTTACGAGTTTTCAAAGATGTTACCATCGGGTAACAAAATTTACCAAGTCACCAATAACTCTATCGACTTTAAAAATTTTACATGAACAAATGTTTCCAAAAGGGTTTTTCAACACAACCATCTTTATAAGAATATTCCCAACTGAGTTTTATCAAACCCTGTTTTAATACCTTAGCCATATTTTATTAAGTTTTCACCAGACACTCAAAATTACTTCAAATTATTTTACTCCTTGACATACCAGATCCGGTCAGGACTCATGGGCCGGGTTTGGGGTGTTACATTCGTAAAGAAAGTTTACTGTTTGAATGCTTGATTCGGTTAAAAGGACTAAATCGTAAAGCGTAAAACTTGTGTTCTATTAGCTAAAAGTGCCTAAGAGCTATATAACCTTAAATTTAAGGTCCTTATGTTGAAATTAGACCATCAACATGATAGTGGATGATAGTGGCTTGGTAAATTTGAAATTTTTAATGTATGTTAAGGCTAAATTGGTAATTTGGTTAGTAAGGTTAATTAAATAAAATAAAAACAATTTTTGCTTCATTATCATCATCCTCTTGCCGGATTTAGGGCTTAGAAAAGCCATGAGAATAGCTTGAAACATTCGGCACATTCCTAGCTCATTAAGATCAAGAAAATTCGAGATCAAGTTTAGATCGGGGAAAAGGGAAGATTAATGAATAACCGATAGTTTTTATCCGAGTAATACGAGGTAAGTTCATATAATTAGAATCGAACTTTAAATACTTGTATTTATTTGAGATGTATGTATATGATTTAGTATTTGATACATCTAGAATAAAAATGCTTAATTGATAAAGATTGATTATTACCAAGCCCAGTTAGAATCATATGAATTAGTAGGATACGAGTGACATGTCACTAGGGTTATCGATTTGGTCGAGCTCCTACATTTGTTGTAGACTCACCATAGCTCGTATGAGCTTGCTGATATATTAGCTCACAAGAGCTTCGCTTTCACTCATAAGAGCTTCTCGCTTTTCACTTTCGTTAAAACTTACTGCTTCACTTTCAATAGAGCTTCTCGTCCATCAACTCAGGAGGAGCTTATTGTTCATAGCTCAAAAGAGCGGTAAATGACAAGGAATTGACAAATTACTAATTTATATGTATTGTATATCACCCGAGTATCCCTCGAGATTCTAATATATTCAACGGGCATAAATTCTGTGATATGGTAAACTACTGTTTATATGAATGAATTCCTATTTATATGATTGAAAGTAAACTGTTATAAATGATGGATATGATGTATGTGAGTTTAATATGATACAATGTAATAAGTAATTACATTGAGTTAATGGATGGTTTCATCAATTTTGGTGACTAACTTGTGATTAATATTTTTGTTTAGGCATTTGTTAATTGAATTGAATACTTCTTAATTGTTGCCTTGGTTATGTATAAATGGTAAGTTTAATTTTGAATTATATAGGCTTACTAAGCTATAAAGCTTACTCTGTTTCCTTTTCTATGTTTTATAGAGGTTCCTTAGCTTTCTCGTTTTGGACAACTCGGAGTTATACATCACACTATCCAATTGCCGATTGGTACTTTTAAACTTATGGATAATTGTAAATATGGCATGTATAGGCTAGTTTTAAGTTGATAAATATGGTTACTTGAGATCATGGTTTTAGTGCATTTTGTGTAAAGTTAAGCCATGTGATTTGGCTAAACTTGATAGTATGTTTTGGTATGTTTTGTCAAATGTTGATGGAATGAAAATTATGCAAATGATGTCTTGTTATTTGAAAGGTATATGAATGGAAGATGTATGGTATTAGTTAAGTTTTTGAATGGTAGGAAGAAATGGTATTTTATGTGTATTAATTGTTATGGAATGGTTGTTAATTGGGTTGAAAATTTTTTACCATTATGATTGTGTATGCATGTAACATCCTAGATCGGGACCTTTACATTTTGTGTAATTGCATGTAGATAGTATGTTTTTCATGCTAGTTTAGGGTACTTTAGGGTTTAGGAGTGAGTCAGGGATAAGTCGAAACCTTGGTCAAATCTTTTCTTTCTGGGCACCTTAGGGGAGAGCTGGATGGGATATGACTTAAGGGATGTTCTTGGGAGTATTTTACACAAGAAGTGCCTTGGTAAGGTGGCAAGGAGGCACCACTTAAAGCACAAGGAAGTGACGCCTCAGGGAAGCTGGTAGGGACTTGGTTCAAGCTACAGGAATTCCCCTTTTGTGTCTTTCTTTTTAACGCCAAGACAAGGGAGAGTTGCACTCAGCTTGGACTTTGGTGGATGAGTATGGAAGGGGTCAACATCTTTGAATAAGTGGAGAAGAGTAATTCAAGGAGTTTGAAGCATTCAAACAAGTTTTAATGTGCAATCAGGAGAAAAATAAGGAGGAAAAGAAGGGATTGAAGAGGGGTGTGTGTTAGCTAAATTTTGAAAGGAATTAGAAGGGGTTGGGCATTCGATTTTTGAGTGTAGCTTAGGGGGGTGGCCGATTGTTGGTGTTAGCCTTTGGGGGTGTTGGATATTCGGCTAGTTAAGGAGCACCTAGGGTCTTTTGCTTCTCTTTTTTTTTGTACCGAAATTGAATGACTCCCACACTTGATATTTTGCATTCCTTCTTCTCTCTCAAATACCAAAACCGAATGGTCTCCTAAGCCTCTTCTTCTTTTCCTTTTTATTTTACTTTTTGGTGTTTGGTCGAAACTTACATTGCTCTTTACTCATCATCTTCATTTATTTCCTTTGCCAATAGCATCAAAGCCGAACACCCCTTGCCCATACCTTTTTCCTCCATAGTCGAATCTCCTAGCCATTCTCTCTTGTGTTTTCCCTCAATCTCCTTAAGAGTTGAAACTTGTTTCTTATTTTTCTCATTCTCTATTTGTGCACTCTCAAAATCAAAACCTTTCCCCTATTTCACTTTTCCTTAGAAACCAAAACCCTAAACCTCTATTTGAAGGTCTGTATTCCTATTTTTGGCTTTTCTATTAGACCCTCTCTTGTTTTAACCTTTGCTGAATCTTCTCTAGGGTGGTGTGGTGCCGATTCTTGCTAGGTGTTAACCGAATCTGTTGAGTTAAGGTAAGGGGGTGATTTCTTTTATTTCGTTGTATCTCTTTTGGGTTTTCATGATAAAGCCGAAGGGCTACTTGGCCTAATGGTGGGATGTTTGGTCGTATATAGGTGGAAGTGGTGTCACATTCTTTTGGAGATCTCTGGTATTCGTTTGGTTTGCGAACCAAGCTTAAATCTTTGGGATTTGTTGATCTAGGTAAGGGCCTTAGCCTTAGGCGTTAATCTCTTTTGATTCGATTTCACTTTTTAATGCGGTTCAGTGACCAAGGTGTGTTCATGGACTCAAATGCCAGCCAAGCAATAGGAGGGGTCGAACCTGTAAACCCAACCCCTAAGTTTAAAAAGTGCATGATGTCTGCTACTCGGGATTGGCCACCGGGCTGTGGGCCCTCATCTGAACGGAGTAGTGGGCAGATAGCGGTAGTGCCTATCAACGAAAGTGTCGACGTAGAAAGTATCGTGTTACGAGTTATCAAATGTGTAACCTTTACACACTTCATATGTTAGATATGTTATTAGCTGTGTTTGAGTTGAAGTGACGTTGCCATCATTAAAATACCCTTGTGGGTAAAAACGAACACTCGGGTAAGTCTATTATGTTTTGCTATCAATGCATGCATATGCTAAAAGCCTGAATGTGCCATGTTAATTAATCATTTAGCATGATCATAACATTTAACTGTTGAACATGAGATTGGGCTATGAGATGAAGAGGGAGGAAACATGATCTTTCAGGCTGTCACTAGTGGTTAGGTACCACATGTGGGTTGGCCCCAGATGATCTCATTATTTGTGACTAAGTCTCAGTGGTTTGGAACCACCAGTGGTTAGGTACCACATATATATTATTTCTGTGACTCATCCCAATGGTTTGGTACAATAGTAGGTTGGCTCCACATATTGATCTAAGGGATTGTCACTAGTGGTTAGGTACCACAAGTGGGTTGGCCCCACATATGATTATTTGTGACTTTGGTCACCAGTGGTTTGGAACCACCAGTGGTTAGGTACCACCAGTGGCTAGGTGCCACAAGATTTGGGTAGACACGGGAGATGCGAATGGACATCTAGGTTGGTTGGGTTGCATGGCATTCATATTCTGCATATGAATCTGTGCAAGAGTCTAAATGCTTATGGATAGGGATTTACACACTGAGTCTCGGTGACTCACCCCTCCGTTAAAATTTTACAGGTAATCCATAGACCGCGGAGATGGAGCCAAGGTGAACTTGAGGTGGCCATGCATGATATTATGAATCTAGCTTAATTAGTTGATTTGGATTACTTTGCTTTAATTTGGATTTTGGTAATATAATAAGGCCATTTAAACGTAAATTTGGGTTTTATTTATTTTTGTTAACCTTATTTATAATATTTTGATTTATTAAGACAGGTCTAATAAATTATGAAATGGATGATTTCCAAAACTTAAAGAATTGTGAGACTTTACAATTGGCTAACCAAAATTTCGGTTTAGTAGTAAAGTAACTAAATTTTCAAACTATGATTCAAAGTTGCTCTCAATTAACCACTCAAAGAAAATTCTGTTTTTATACAATCAAAGATTTTTTTTCAACTCATGACGTTAACTCGATTTTCAAAATTTTTCTTTTTCCTGTGACATGCCAGATTCGGTCGTAGCGTTTTAACCGGGTTTGGGGTGTTACAATTTTAGTATCAAAGCTAGGTTCAAAAGCTCGACTATGGGTATAAGGCCCAAATTAACTTTCCAATAGAGGATTTGCAAAATGGTTTTGATCAAATACATGTTTTTGGTAAGCATGGCACTTGAGTCTCCGGCACCAATCCGAGACGGTAAGTCTTCTAATTGCTGATTGTATGATTTAAATGTTGTGTAAGATGAATGTTAGTATTAGGGAATTCACCTTAGAGACTGAAGCCCATAGAACTGTGTGCGTTTGCGAGAACAACTACTCGGAATACATACTCATAAGACAATTCTGTAATAAATAGTGAAAGAAGCTAATTCATAAAATTTTTTCCCCAAATCAGATTAAATCATGAGCATTAGAGATGAGTAGTAGAGGACGCAGGCGTAATGTACGTGGTCGTGGTAGGGGTAGGACTATTGTGTCAGAACCAGTAGGGTTTGGCCATGGGTCAGAGGATGAGGTACCGCCACCGCTGACTGTGGGCGTAAAATTTTAGGATCAAACGGGTGATGATGACACGGTGTCGCAGGCAATGCTACGGGTCCTGGAGAGAGTTGTTGGAGTAAGCGTGGGTAGGGGGCTTAGAAATCTGTGTCTGAACGGCTCTGAGCCAATGGAGTGGAAGTATTTAGGGGTGTTTCTGGTGTAGCTCCAAACGCAGTTGAATACTGGTTAGAAGCTACTGAGCGCATAATAGATGATCTTGACTTCACGATTGGGAAGAAGTTGAAGGGGATAGTGTCTCTTCTATGGGACAAATCCTATCAGTGGTGGCTTACGGTTAGGGATGGTAAGATGGCTGAGGATATCACTTGGGATTTCTTCAAAGCAGCATATCAGAGGAAGTACATTGGGTCCAGTTATGTGGATGCGCAGTGTAAGGCATTCTTGAATCTGGTTCAGGGGAGTAAGTCAGTGTCCGAGTACGAGGCAAAATTCTTACGGTTAAGCCGATATACCCGAAGAATTGTGGCCACAGACCATGAATGCTATGTTCGATTTGAGGATGGGCTAAAAGATGAATTGCGGGTGTTGATTACTCTGTAGAGAGAGAGGGAATTTACTGTCCTGATGGAAAAGGCCAAGATAGCCGAGGAGGTGAAGCAGTCCGAGAAGCAAAATCAAGACAGAAATAGGAATAAAAGGAGTTTTGGGCCGTCAGGGTCTACTGGGGGTTTTTAAAAAGGCTTAGAGTAGGTGGGCCAAGTCAAGATGCGAAGCCTATTGCTGTTCAATAGTCACCGCAGTGTGCTCGATGCGAGAAGTTTCATTTGGAAGAGTGTTGGATAGGTAGCAAAGGGTGCTTCGAGTGTGGGTCGATGGATCATCGATTAGGGATTGTCCACAGAGGCCAGTTAGGACTCAGTCTGAGGGTCAAGGACGGGCACAATTTAGAAGGAATGGTCAGCAACCAAAGAGGGGTCGTGGTCCAGCCCGAGGAGGTAATGGTTTCGATCGAGGCCATGGAGCACTGGGCAGAGGTGCTAGGAGTTCAGATGCAAGATAGCCTGGGTTGGTCTATGCGGCTAGGTGTCGAGAGGAGGGCGACGCATCGGACGTTATAACCGATACGTTCTTAATTTATGTGTTGCCTCATACTGCCTTGATTGATATTGGTTCGATGCACTCTTATGTTGCTAGCTCTATAGCGGGGACTTTGAACTTAGACTATGAGATTTCTTCTAGGAAGATGACTGTAGTGAGCCCTCTGGGACAAACGGTAGTGGTGAATAAATTGTATAAAGATGTACCCCTAGAACTTCAAGTGGTAGTATTTACGGCTGATCTAATAAAACTGCCATTTGGGGAGTTTGATCTGATCTTAGGTATGGACTAGCTAGTAAAATATCAAGCAAGTTTGGACTGTGCAGCTAAGCGCATGGCGTTGAGAACTTTCGAGGGTGAAGAGGTGGTGATGATAGGTGAGAGAAGCGATTACCTATCTAATGTCGTATATGCTTTGAAGGCCGAGAAAATGGTGAGAAAGGGATGTAAGGCATTTGTGGTTCATGTTTGTGCTTTGGAGGCGAAGGAATCAACTGTGGGGAATGTCTGAACGGTAAAGGAATTTTTTGATGTTTTCCCAGAAGAGCTGCTGGGATTGCCTCCAGATCGCAAGGTTGAATTTGGTATTGATCTTCTACCCGAAACAGCGCCAGTGTTTATTGCCCCAAATAGAATGGCGTCGAAGGGTTAGGGAGTTGAACATGCAGATTCAGGAATTACTGGATCGGGGTTTCATTTGGCCAAGTTTATCTCCTTGAGGAGCACCCATGCATTTTGTGAGGAAGAAGGACGGATCAATATGAATGTGTATTGATTACCATCAGTTGAATAAGTTAACGGTTAAGAATAAGTAATCGTTGTCGAGGATTGATTATTTGTTCGATCAAATTAAGGGAGCATCAGTCTTCTCCAAGATAGATTTGAGGTCAGGCTATCATCAGCTTAAGGTCAAGGAGGCAGACATTCATAAGAAGGCGTTTTGTACTCGTTATGGTCACTACGAATTCTTGGTGATGCTGTTTGGATTGACCAATGCACCGACAGCATTTATGGACATGATGAATAGGGTTTTTCAATCGTATTTGGATCGATTCATCGTAGTGTTTATAGACGATATTCTGGTGTACTCAAAATCCAAGGAGGAGCATGATGCACATCTACGTGTGGTTTTGCAAATTTTGAGGGAGAAACAATTATTCGCAAAGTTTAGTAAGTGCGAGTTCTCACTGAGGGAAGTTACCTTTTTGGGTCATGTGGTGTCAGCTAAGGGGGTTAAGGTTGATCCTCGAGGATTGAAACCATGTTAAATTGGAAACCACCTAAGTCTGTGGTGAAAATTCAAAGCTTTTTAGGGTTGGTTGGGTATTACAGAAGGTTTGTGGAAGGATTCTCTTTGATTGCAGTGCCGTTAACCAAGTTGTTAAGGAAAGGAGTTTCGTTTGTGTGGTCAGACAAGCAAAAAGAAAGTTTTGAGAAGTTAAAAAGGATTTTGACTGAGGGTCCGGTGTTGATTCAACTTGAGGCAGGAAAAGAGTTTAGTGTCTATTGTGATGCGTCGCATACAGGGTTAGGATACGTGCTAATGCAAGAGGGGAAGGTGGTAGCGTATGCTTCTCGACAGCTGAGACCTCATGAGTGAATTATCCAACTCATGACATGGAGTTGGCTACAGTGGTTTTCGCCCTGAAGATCTGGAGACATTACTTGTATAGGGAGAAGTCGATCGTCTACACATATCACAAGAGTTTGAAATACCTCCTTACCCAGAAGGAGTTGAATTTAAGGCAGCGGAGGTGGATCGAGTTGTTGAAGGATTATGATTACTCGATTGAGTACCATCCGGGTAAGGCTAGTGTGGTGGCAGACGCGTTGAGCCGTAAGGTAGTATTAGACTTAAGGGTGATGTTTGCCCACCTAAGTTTGTACGACGATGGGAGCTTGTTAGCAGAGTTGCAAGTGAAGTGACATGGGTAGATCAGGTTAAGGAGAAACAGTTGGTAGATGATGTTTTAAGTGTTCGACTTCTACAAGTGCAAGAGGGTGGAATAGAGGGTTCCATTTATACAGCGATGGAGTTTTATGTTTCCAGGGGAAGTTTTGCATGCCAAAAGATGTGGAATTAAGGCAAAAGATTCTTCTAGAAGCACATAGAAGTCCATACGCTATGCATCCTGAGGTAGTAAGATGTACCGGGATTTGCGAGAGTAATTTTGGTGGACGAGTCTAAAAGAGAAGTAACTGAGTTTGTGGGTAAGTGTTTGACGTGCCAGTAGGTAAAGGCAGAACATCAGTTGCCTTCAAGATTATTGCAACCGGTCAAGATTCCACAATGGAAGTGGGAAAGGATCACGATGGATTTTGTTAGTGGGCTTCCTCTTACGCCTACTAAGAATGATTCAGTTTGGGTAATCGTTGATCGGTTGACGAAGTCAGCTCATTTCATACCTATGCGTGTAGATTATTCTCATCAGAAGTTGGCTAGATTGTATATAGCGGAGATTGTAAGGTTGCATGGGGTGCCAGTGTCGATCATTTCAGACATAGACCCTAGATTTACGTCAAGATTTTGGAAGGCGTTGCATTAGGATTTGGGTACAAAGTTGGATTTTAGTACAGCGTTTCATCCACAGTCTGATGGGCAGTCGAAGAGAGTGATTCAGATCTTGAAAGATATGTTGAGGGGTTGTGTCTTGTATTTTAGAGGTGGTTGGGAAGAATTTCTACAGTTGACAAAATTCGCATATAACAATAGCTACCAGTCGAGTATTCAGATGGCACCGTATGAAGCGTTATATGGGTGGAAGTGTCGTACCCCTACATGTTGTATAGAGTTGGGTGAGCGTCAATTGCTGGGTCCAGAGTTGGTGGCTAAAACGGAAGATAAGGTTAAGCTGATTCGAACTTGTTTGAAGGAAGCTTCGGACAGGCAGAAGTCTTATGCTGATCCTAAGTAGAAAGATATAGAATTTGCAGTGGGTGACAAGGTTTTCTTAAAGGTGTCGTCGTGGAAGAAGGTGCTAAGGTTTGGTCGAAAGGGTAAGTTGAGCCCCAAGTTTATCGGACCTTTTCGGGTGTTGAAGTGTATGGGACCAGTAGCTTATCAGCTCGAGTTACCCTCAGAGTTGAGTTAGATCCATGATGTATTTCATGTTTCGATGCTTAGACGTTATCGTTCGGACCCGTCTCATGTTGTACCAGTAGACGAAATTGAAGTAAGCCTGGACTTATCTTTTGAGGAGGAACCAATGCAGATCTTGGATCGAGATGTCAAGATATTGCATAGGAAATTAGTTCCTTTGGTGAAGGTGTTGTGGCGGAACCATGGATCAGAAGAATATACGTGGGAGCCAGAAGATGTTATGCGGCAATAATACCCTCAACTCTTTTGACCAGGTAATTTCGAGGCTAAAATTATTTTAAGGGGGTAGAACTGTAACATTCTAGATCGAGGCCTTTGCATTTTGTGTGATTGCATGTAGATAGTATGTTTGTCACGCTAGTTTAGGGTACTTTAGGGTTCAGGAGTGAGTCAAGGATAAGCCGGAACCTTGGTCAAATCTTTTTTTCTGGGCACCTTAGGGGAGAGTTGGATGGGATATGACTTAAGGGATGTTCTTGGGAGTAGTTGACACAAGAAGTGCCTTGGTAAGGTGGCAAGGAGGCGCCACTTAAAGTACAATGAAGTGACACCTCAGGGAAGCTAGTAGGGACTTGATTCGAGTTGTAGGAATTCCCCTTTTGTGTATTTCTTTTTTACGCCAAGACAAGGGTGAGTTGCACTCAGCTTGGACTTTGGTGGATGAGTGTGGAAGGGGTCAACATCTTTGAATAAGTGGAGGAGAGTAATTCAAGGAGTTTGAAGCATTCAAACAAGTTTGAATGTGTGATCACGAGAAAAATAATGAGGAAAAGAAAGGATTGAAGAGGGGTGTGTGTTAGCCGAATTTTGAAAGGAGTTAGAAGGAGTTGGGCATTCGATTTTTGAGTGTAGCTTAGGGGGTGGCCGATTGTTGGTGTTAGCCTTTGGGGGTGTTGGATATTCGGCTAGTTAAGGAGCACCTAGGGTCTTTTGCTTCTCTTTTTTTTTTCTTTTGTGCCAAAATTAAATCACTTCCACACTTGATATTTTGCATTCCTTCTTCTCTCTCAAATACCAAAACTGAATGATCTCCTAAGCCTCTTCTTCTTTTTTGTTTTACTTTTTGGTGTTTGGTCGAAACTTACATTGCTCTTTACTCATCATCTTCATTTATTTCCTTTGCCAATAGCATCAAAGCCGAACACCCCTTGCCCATACCTTCTTCCTCCATAGCCGAATCTCCTAGCCATTCTCTCTTGCGTTTTCCCTCAATCTCCTTAAGAGCTGAAACTTGTTTCTTATTTTTTCTCCTTCTCGCTTTGTGCACTATCAAAATCAAAACCTCAAATTCTCTTCCCCTATTTCACTTTTCCTTAGAAACTGAAACCCTAAACCTCCATTTGAAGGTTTGTATTCCTATTTTCGGCTTTTCTATTAGACCCTCTCTTGTTTTAGCCTTTCCCGAATCTTCTCTAGGGTGGTGTGGTGTCGATTCTTACTAGGTGTTAATCGAATCTTTTGAGTTAAGGTAAGGGGTGATTTCTTTTATTTGGTAGTATCTCTTTCGGGTTTTCGTGCCAAAGCCGAAGGGCTACTTGGCCTAATGGTGGGATGTTTGGTCGTATATAGGTGGAAGTGGTGTCACATTCTTTTGGAGATCTCTGGTATTCATTTGGTTTGCAAACCAAGCTTAAAGCTTTGGGATTTGTCGATCTAGGTAAGGGCCTTAGCCATAAGCATTAATCTCTTTTGATTCGATTTCATTGTTTAATGCGGTTCAGTGACCAAGGTGTGTTCATGGACTCAAATGCCAACCAAGCAATAGGAGGGGTCGGATCTGTAAACCCAGCCCCTAAGTTTAAAAAGCACGCGGTGTCTGCTTTTCGGGTTTGGCCACCTGGCTGTGGGATGGAATCTGAATGGAGTAGTGGGCGATATTAGCGGTATTGCCTATCAACGAATGTGTTGACGTAGAAAGTATCATGTTACGAGTTATCAGGTGTGTAAACTTTACACACTTCATATGTTTGATATGTTATTAGCTATGTTTGGCTAAAAGTCAAAGTGACGTTGCTGTCATTAAAATACTCTTGTGGGTAAAAAGGAGGACTCCGGGTAAGTCTATTAAGTTTTGCTATCAATGAATGCATATGCTAAAAGCCTAAATGTGCCATGTTAATTAATCATTGAGCATGATCATAACATTTAACTGTTGAACATGAGATTGGGATATGAGATATCTTTCAGACTGTCACTAGTGGTTGGGTACCACAAGTGGGTTGGCCCCACATGATCTCATTATTTGTGACTAAGTCTCAGTGGTTTGGAACCACCAGTGGTTAGGTACCACATATATATTATTTCTGTGACTCGTCCCAGTGGTTTGGTACCACAATGGGTTGGCCCCACACATTGATCTAAGGGATTGTCACCAGTGGTTAGGTACCACAAGTGGGTTGGCCCCACATATGATTATTTGTGACTTCGATCACCAGTGGTTTGGAACCACCAGTGGTTAGGTACCACCAGTGGCTAGGTGCCACAAGATTTGGGTAGACACAGGAGATGAGGATGAACATCTAGGTTGGTTGGGTTGCATGGCATACATATTCTGCATATGAATCTGTGCGAGAATCTAAATGCTTGTGGATGGGGATTTACACACTGAGTTTCGGTGACTCACCCCTCCGTTAAAATTTTGTAGGTAATCCTTAGACCATGGAGATGGAGCCGGGTGGACTCGAGGTGGCCATGCATGATATTATGAATCTAGCTTAATTAGTTGATTTGGATTACTTTGCTTTAATTTGGATTTTGGTAATGTAATTAGGCCATTTAAATGTAAATTTGGATTTTATTTATTTTTGTTTACCTTCTTTATAATATTTTGGTTTATTAAGACTGGTCTAATAAATTATGAAATGGATGATTTCCAAAACTTAAAGAATTGTGAGACTTTACAATTGGCTAACTAAAATTTGGGTTTTAGTAGTAAAGTAACTAAATTTTCAAACTATGATTCAAAGTTGTTCTCAATTAACCACTCAATGAAAATTCTGTTTTTATACAATCAAAGATTTTTTTCAACTCATGACGTTAACTCGATTTTCAAAATTTTTCTTTTTCCTGTGACATGCCAGATTTGGTCGTAGCGTTTTGATCGGGTTTGGGGTGTTACAATGCATATGATAATAGGGTGGCAAAATGGCTTTGCAAATAGCCTATTTTTGTCCACACAGGTAGGGACACAGTCGTGTGTCTCAGCCGTGTGTGACACATGGCCATGTCACACGGCCATGAGTTCACTGGTGTTGATTTGGAATTTAAGTCAGTGTGCTCCACACGGTCTCACACACGGGAGTGTGACTGGCCATGTGGCACAAGTCAGTATACCCCCTAAATGGCGACGGCCTAGCACACGAGTGTGTGACTTGGCCGTGTTGCATAAGTCTATATACCCTACATTTTTTACACGGCCTGGTACATGGTCGTGTGTGGCCATTTCGAAGGGCACACGGGCTACACACACGGGCGTGTGGTTGGCAGTGTGTGACCCA
Source organism: Gossypium rotundifolium (assembly GCA_025506655.1). Classification (NCBI taxonomy): domain Eukaryota; kingdom Viridiplantae; phylum Streptophyta; class Magnoliopsida; order Malvales; family Malvaceae; genus Gossypium; species Gossypium rotundifolium. The sequence continues at coordinate 151,883,275 of CP106734.1, read as the reverse complement.
AGTCAGTATACTCTCCAGTTTTCACATGGCCTGGCACATGGGCGTGTCCTCGACCATGTGGTGCAAGTCAGTATGTATGCCTTTTTTCACACGATCTGTTCACACGGGCATGTGATACTTGAAATTTTGATATATTTCTAAGTTTCCAAAATTTTCATATGTTATTAGTTTAGTCCCGAATCACTTTTAAAGCATGTTTAAGGTCTCGTATGGCCCTCAAAAGGGACAATATGATTGTATTGAATGGTAATGTTTGGGTTATGTATGTTATATTAAGTGTTTTGATCGATAATACCTCGTAACCCTACTCCAACGATGAACATGGGTTAACGGTGTTACAATACTCAACCCGATCATCGAGCTCGAGTAACAAGATGCTACATCAAACACAAAAACTCATACATATTCACACAGTCTCACTTATGAACAACAGTCGCCACATCCAAACATTTACAAAGTTTTAAGTCTAAAATACCCAAGGCAATATTAAACATGACTTAACATAACTTAATCTACCTTAGAAATAATTTCAAAATAGGCTTAGGGACCATTTGATAATATTATAAAGCAACTACGTAGGTATCGATATGCCATCACAAATATCGATATTTTGGAAGACAAGTATCGATACTAGTAAGAAAATCAATACCAAACTAGCATTCTGACAAATTTTAATTGAAAGCATTTTATCGATACAGGGGCAAAGGTATCAAAATTTTCACCTTAAGTATGGATACTCGTAATTAGGTATGGATACCAAATTAAGCTACTAACTTCTTACACATACGAATTAATATGGAGGTATCGAAACTAAATAACCAATTATCGATACCTTAGCACAAAACACTAGATTTCATAGCAAAACAAGGCATTTATCACAACCATACATATACCAATTCAACATGCATCTATAAATTCAATATTTAACATAAAAAATACACAAAATTACAGTTCAAAGCATAATCAATACTTCCAAGCCAAGACAACCCAATAACATAATATCAATTTCTAGTAGTCTAAAATCATAAACACCATTTAGGACATAATAACAATTAACCGAAATGTCTACCACATTGCCTAATTCCCACAATTCAAAGAATAATAATACCACCTACTTAAATAATAAAGCCTAACTTGTATCACTTTATTGGAATTTCTACATCGCTCACACCGCAAACACTAAATATCTACAATGGTTAGAAAGAGTGGGTGAGCTTAAACAACCTCAGTGAATGTCAGAATAACCACAAAGTATACACAACAGCAAAGGTTAAACAAAAGAATACTACAACAATTCTCAACCATATTCTAACCAAGTCGAAATAACATATTCTCACTTCATTAAATCATAAAACTAGCATATACTCTCACATACAATTACGTTCAACTCGTATATATATGATTCATTTAACAATAATAAATCAAGACTAAACAATGTATTCATGCTTTAATAACCCACAAATCTAGCTTATATATTCACTAGCAATTTACACACAACATTTCATGTATTAATTAATTTAATATTAATTTGGTAACTTGAAAACATGAAACATAAAAGTGGGCTTTATCACCACACATTGGATACATGGATATCCATCACACCAATGACTCAAAGAGTCTAACATATCCCATAAGTACAGCATAAAGCTAAACACTCTCCAACACACCAATATATCCCAGTGAATGGAGCTTAGCTCGACATTCCCTTATCCTTCAAATCTATCCCGGGGCCTCAATGCCAAAATCACAAAACACAAGGGTAAGTAGTCATGATCCTATGGCATGCCAACTATATCCAACGGTTTTAAGCGATCACAGGGAGAAAATATACGCAAATACACATATTTAATTACTATTTTAATGCACATAAACTCTGTTCATAATCACCAATTTATATCACAAATTTGTAAACAATGCATGCATATGGGATTCACATTTATTTTCACTTTAAGTGCCACAACTATGCTTATTGAGCCATCAGATATCCGACCATATATGTGTGCATTAAAATTAGTTTAACACATAAAAGTATTCACACACCTTACCTGTTACATTAGCATCACATTCCACAATTCAACACATACATACTTATTACTTTCTACACACTTTCACTGCACATTTATATTGCTAACACAACATCATCACTGTCATTTGACATGTTTAATATGCCTACAACTAACACATTCACCAGAGCTATCACAACATATTACATGTCACATTATCACAACTTAATACTCAATCCACATCACACAATCACATACTTTGCAAATTAAACGAGGGGTACAAGAAATCTTACTCTTGGAACTTAGGATAGGGGTTTAGGCTATTCCTAAGCTCTAGATTAATACTACGAACCTTGCCTACAAGAAGTGATTCCAAACACTCACCGTTCACACTTTCGCCTAGTCATCGAAAGCTTAAACTAGCCTTTTGCTTTACTCAAACAAGGTCCTAACAAATTCAAAGCTACACACATAATAATAACATAATATAAAAAATCAATTAGCAACCATAACAAAGCTTAATCAAATAAAAACACAATTCTAAGATCAGTTCCTCTTGGAACTAAAATTTTCGACAAACAAACTTGAAACTAAAATATCTTAATCTTTACTCATTCCCATTAACTATAATTGGTTCCAATCATCTAATTATACATCTAAGAATAATTCCCAATATTCAAACTACTTAAAACTACACAAATTCATAATTCCAAAATTTCGACATATAATAGCCCTTTTTTCATGAAAACTCAATAAAACCTTAGAATTATTTAACGAAACTTTAAGGAAAGTTTAGAAACCTTATAACCATACCAAAACAAGTTAAAAGACACTTTGAAAAATATTTTCATTTAAAATCCCAAATTCCACCATTAAAGGCCCAAATTCCAGCATTTATTCAAAATTTTTGATTCAATGAATAAAAACTCAATTTAAAAGGCTAGATATCATCAAAAACTAATAGGAAATTGAATCATTACCTTTGTTGAGATAAAAATGAATGTTTGGTATAAAAATCCAGAAAACCCACAAGTTGAATAATGGTAAAATCAATGGTGTTTTTGAAGCTTTTTATGGAATTCTAGGGAAGTTTAATGCTTGGGATATGATAGAAATTAGAGGAATTGATGTTTGAAAAAAATAAGTGAAGGGTGCTTGCGAAAATCAAGAGACATAAAAAAAGGGTGATGGAAGAAATTATCATGAGTTTAATGTAGATGGAGGGAAAATAGGGTATTTTTAAAACTTTGGTATATTTTCTTTAAAACCACTCTTAATTTAAGCCCTTTTACAAAATAGTTCTCTTTTCAAAATTGAAGTTCTTTCCTTCCTTATTTTCAAAAAATCATTTGATTTTCAAAAATCTATAGTCGAAAATAATTTCAGGTTACCATAAGTCAAAATTTCTGAATTCATTTCGAGCCAAAATCCCTAAATTACTCTCGAAACTACTAGGCCCAATTTTGGGGTGTGACATATACTGCCTTCGATGTCGCGACACAAGCACTGGGTATTGAGACATTGGCATTGTATGAGAAGAATTACGAGCAAAGGGCATTTTGGTCCGTACAATAAAAATTAACACATAAATGTTAGAAAACTAAATCTATAAATAGGCTTATTTAAAACTTGGTGGAGGATAATTTTCATTTTCTTAGTTTTTCCTTATAATTTAGTTTTTAGTTTTATGTTCTTTTAGGCTTTAGATTTACTTTTCAATTCTTTTCATTTGTGTTCTTTGGAGGACTTGATTTGTAAACGTGGTCAAACGCTAGTGGATTTTGCACTTCATCAATCGAATACAATCAGGATTATCTAAACTTTATTATTAATGCATATATTTACTATTAAGTTTATAATGTTTATGGTTTCCAAACTAATCCTTTTATGGGGAGTTAGTGAGTGGAGGTGTAATTAACTAATTGTTATGTATAGTTTTCTTAGTGGATCAACTATTTGGGAGAGGAAGAACTTAAATCGTAGACTTAATGACCCTAGGAAGTCATTTAGGTGGGAATTAACCCAAAATTTGTATTTCCTATCTATGAACTCCTTATCCCAAATCGGTCTAGATTGTGAGGTCGAGAGATAAGTAGTTCTTTCTGACTCGTTATTTTAGTGGAAGATTGAGAGATCATGCTGGGATAACAACTAGCTAATTGAGTAGAAAACTAAAATAAGAATTGGTTATAATCACCGAAATGAGCTAATCTCCCTTGATTAGAATTGGTTGAGTTTAAAGATTAGGTTTTCTTTTGTCACTATTTTTTGCATGTCATTTCTTTCCTTAGATTTATAGATAACTTCTCTATTTTATGTTCATCGTAATATAGTTTATTTAAAGTACTAATTAGATCTATTTTTGTTTAGGTTAATATTAATTTAATACTCACCTCCCTTGGGTACAATCCTTAGAGTACTAACCTACTTCGTTGTAACAATATTACAAACTAACCCGTATACTTGCAGACACCGCCTCAATATTATATTTTTAGTTGTAGAAAATCATACTCTAGGCATCAGTACTGTAACAACCCAATTTTTAGTGGTGACAGAAAGTGGTTTGGGACAACAAACTCCCATTGTGTCAACTCGTAAATATTACTTTCAGAATATTTATAGAGTTATTAGAGTCTTAGTAAAATTTGGTTAAGAAATTTTAACGTTTAGATAGTTAATTGAAGAAAAATGACTAAACTGAAAAAGGTGCAAAAGTTAGTAATTATTACAATTAAGTGATCAAATTTCTTATTTAATAGTTTATGAAGGATTTAAGTAGCAATTATGCCATAATTAACATGGTGGGATGGCATATTGGTTGAAAATGATAAAATAATATAATTTCAATGGCAATTTTGTAATTAAATGGAAAACTAAAACAAATTAATGAAAGATTAAAACATTTTATCTATATTCTTCTTCTTCAATCGACCGAATACCATAACTAGGGAGGAAGGTTTCGATTTTGCTTTGTTCCTTTGCATGTGAGTATAATCGATACCTATTTCTTGTAATTTGTATGTTTTTTTAGATCGATGCAACTAGGTCCAACTAGCCCGTACCTTCATTTTTGAATTTTTTAAAAACTTTAGAAATTTCCATTGATGAATCTCGAATTTTTTTTATCATTACTATGTATTTGAAGCTTTGGTTGTGTTGTTTCGTGATTTTGTGAAGTGATTTTTGTTGGATTTTGATTTTAGGATTAAATTGTGAAAATGTCAAAATTTTAGGGTTTGATAGCAAATTTGATATTTTTTAGGGATTTTTTAAGGGCCTAGTATATTCGGTTGGAATATTAACTTGAGAAAAATGGTTAATTGATGATTTTTGAGTTAAGGGACTAAATTGCAAAAGTTGTAAAAGTTAGGGGTAATTGTTTTAATTTTAAAAAATAAAAGGGTATAAAATGTAAAATGAATTGGAAGGTAAAATGTAAGCTAATAATTGAGAAATTTTACATTTTAGAACAAGGCCCAGTTGATACTCGTGGAAAAGGAAAAATTACAGAATAGTCGTTGAACTTCTCCAATTATTACGATTTAGTCCAGGTAAGTTCGTACAGTTTATAATTTAACAACTATATGGAATGTCTGATGATATTATGTAATATGATAAATATATTTGATTATAAATGATGTAAATTTATTTGAGGAAAAATTATGGAAATTCTATACTTGGATCAAATTGAACCTAGGATAGAGTACAGTCGAGATATGGTGTGTTATGGAGGATTAGAGTGGAGTGATATATATATATGTTTTTTAAGTAGGCCGAGGTTCAACATTTTTTGCAAACTCTCGTGTTATCTTTTTATTTTGGTGTGTAACAGTTTAGTTTATACCTTAGTCGAAATAGTGGTTTCGGGACCACAAATCTGAGTCTGTATAATATTTTAATATTATCTTCTGTGCCGTTGATATGTGACTAAGCATGTGTTTAAATTTTGTAAACTAATTAGTCCGTTTGAGTGCTTAAATTGAGCAAAGGATTAAATTGCATTGATTATGAAAGTTGCTTGCTATTTGTTAAAGTACTTATGTGTTGTGGCTCTATAAAAGGGAGGTCTTAAGAAGCAAATGAACCAATAATTAGTTAGTGGATGACTAAAAGTCATTAATAGCCGTGTGAATATAGGTTATAAATATTTTATACTAAGGATAATATGGTAAATTAGTATTAATATCAATAATAATAAAAGAAACAAAGGAAAGATGATAGTTATCATCTTCTTATGAGTGCCAAATATTGAAGAAAGGAAAAAGAAGTTGAGCTAGGTTTCGGCAATTGTAAGCTTGAATTTGAGGCTAGTTTTTGATTCGTTTTTGATAATTTCTACGTTATTGTAATCGTTACTTTGTGTGCTATCCAACCCATGTTTCAATTTTGTGTTTTAATGATGTATGTGAAATATGCCATTGATGATTTTACAAGCTTTGTGATGTTTGAGGAGGATATATGAAAGATTTGAGCTAAATGAACATGTTATGTTCTTGAAGTTTTGATGAATTTAGCTAAATAAGACTAAATTGTGAAAATGGTAAATTGAAGGACTAAATTGCAAGTTTGATGAAAAATGTGGGCTTGTATGTGATGTATATGTATTTGGCTAAGCTTGTGTATGCATTGATCTTGTGAAATTTGATGTTTGAGTAAAATGGACTAAATTGATAAAATGTGCAAATGTGAGGGCTAAGTTGTAAATAGCCCTAAATATATGTGTTTGGATTTAATTGAATGAAATAGTGAATAAAAGGATAAATTTTGAATATGTTTAGATCAAGAATCGAGGAAAGCGGTCTTAGATCGCGGGAAAGCGAAAATAATCGAGTAACTATTTTCGTTCGATAAACCAAACCCGAGGTAAGTCACTATGCACATAAATTTGTCTGTATTGAATTAATATATGTATTCATATGTCTATCGATGAAAATGAATGAGTATGAGATGCTAAGTGCGTGAATTCCGAAATAAGTTTGATATAGTGATAAAGCCGAGAAGTCCCGTATGAACCTAGGAATAGATAGGATTAGCTATGTCATGACATATGTATCTGTTCTGTGTTATCATGTAAGACCACGTCCGGGACATTGGCGTTGATTTGAAATTTGTGTAAGACCTCGTCTCGGACGTAGGCATCGATATGAATTCTATGTAAAAGACCTCGTCTAGGACGTAGGCATCGATAGGAGCTTTATGAGTAAGACCATGTCTAGGACATCGGCATCGTATTAATTCGTATAAGACCCTGTCTAGGACAAAGGTATTGATATCTGAGTGCATGTAAGACCTCGTCTGGGACGTTGGCATTGTACGACTATTCCGAGCTTTCTGATCATCCTACTAGATTCCTATGGGTTCAACGGGCAAATCTGCAATAGAATGGTATATCGAATCTATGAACAATTAAGTGAATGAATATCCGATTCAGGTATGTTGTCTATACACTATTTGTGTATGTAAGGTAAGTATCTAAGTGATCTTACTATGGTGATAAGTACATGGAATTTGTGATATGATAAGAATTGTTTTGCCTAGATGAGCTATGTGTTCATATGATTCTTTAATGGTGAAAATGGCTAATGTGGTTAAAAGTGTATGAACCAAAACAAATATGTGAAAGTTTGCCAAGTGATTGATATATGCTTTCCATACCAAGTTTATTTGTATGTGACTTACTAAGCTTTCGAAAAGCTTACTCTGTGTGTGTATTTTCTCTATTTTATAGGTCGTCGAAGCTACTGAAGGCTCAGGATTGTCAAGGATCGTCATCACACTACTAAACTTATTTTGGTACCCTTTTGAAAATGTATATGGCTAATTATGGCATGTATAGGCTAGATAGGTGTATATGTTTATGAAGTGAGCATGGCCATGTGTATTGGCAAGTTTTTGAGTTGATAAATGTTTGAATGAATGAGTTATGAAGCAGTGTTTAGTATGTTTTGATACATATGAAATGGTTAAGTTTTGGTTAAGCAAATGGATGATACATGTTTGAAATGATGTAGGATTTAGTTTGTAATTTGGTATGAATGGAATTGGTATTGAATGTATGGATGAAGTGAACCATTTGATATGTTTTGGTTGCCATATATGCATATTATGTTTTGGTATGTATTTCTTGTAGGAAGACCCTAAGTGGGTGGCATATTGGCCTTGTAAAATGGCCTATAATGTCACACGATTGAGGCACACAGGCGTGCCTAAGATCGTGGGTAAATTGACAGAATGTGGCTTAAATTGCACACGACCTCGACACGGGTTTGGTGATGGCCGTGTGAGAAATGGTAGTATGTGAGCTAATAGTACACGGCCTTAGCACACGGGCGTGCTTGGTGATCGTGTTGATTTTGGCAGTATACTACCACGGGGAGCACACACGGGAGTGTCAAGTAGCCGTGGATGAGGCACAGCCCACCCCCATGGCCGTGTGTCCCTTGTAGGTTAGAAAAGTTTCAATTTTTATGAAATTACTTATGTGTTTCGGTTTAGTCCCGACTCGATTTATAAGCATGCTTAGGGTCTTAATGATCTACTCAAGGGACACCATGTTTGATATTGTTGGATGCATGTATGATTAATTCTATAAATGTTTTCGATCTGTCTGGTAACACCTTTAACCCTATTTTGGTGATGGTTTTCGGGTTAGGGGTGTTACATTTGGTTGGTATCAGAGCTACAATTTAGTCGATTCTCGGACTAATGTAGCGCATTAGAGTCTAGTTATACATGTCATATATTTGAACTATGATAGTGTGACTAATCCTGACGTGTAAAATGTGATTTCTGTATAGCAATGGATCCCAAAAGAGCCGTAGCTGACGACGTAAAAAGTAATGTGCCTACTCCCACGCAAGGGACAGCACCCTCTGATTTGAGACCGGCTACGAGCGGTCAGGAGGGAGAAGCTAAACAAGCTTTCTTCCAGATGATGAGTGAGTGGTTCACTCAATTCATGAGAAATAACCCAACTGTTTCATAACCCCCGCCCCCAGTTAATCCCCCTCAAACTACAGTTGTGCCACCAGTTGTGTATCCGAATCTGTTAAATAAGCCTCTAGTTGACAAGATCCGTAAGTATGGGGCAGAAGAATTTTGAGCTACTAAGGATGATGATGCTGAAAAGGCTGAGTTCTGGATTGAAAATACTATCCGAGTATTCGATGAAATGCCTTTGACTCCAGATGAATGTATAAAGTGTGTAGTATCCTTGCTTCGAGATGTGGCTTATCAATGGTGGAAAACCTTAATTTTTGTTGTTTCGAGAGAATGGGTTACATGGGATGTCTTTCATATTGAGTTCCGGAAGGAATATATCAGTGAGAGATTCGTCGATTAGAAACGAAAAGAATTTCTAGAACTAAAGCAATGCCGTATGACTATTACAGAATATGAATGGGAATTTATCAGGTTGAGTTAGTACGCTCATGAATATGTATCATCTGAAGTTATAATGTGCAAAAGATTCGAAGATGGTCTTAATGAAGATATACGTTTTCTAGTCAGGATATTAGAAATAAAAGAGTTCATTACACTCGTTGGTCGAGCATGCAAAGCTGAAGCACTTAGGAAAGATAAAAGAAAAGTTGAAACTGAAGCCCAAGATATGAGAAAGAGATTTCAGAAAAAATCATTTCAATCTACTCTGAAGAGATTTAGAGATGATCAAAGTCATTCCAGGGATAACGCGAGACATTTAAACAGGACCCGAGATAGATTGCAAATGAGTTTCAAAATCTCAGCAACTTCTATGGCCAGCGTTGGTAATGTTTGATCTGAGAGACCTGAATGTAAATATTGTGGAAAGAGGCACCCGGGAAGCTGCAGATTAAATGATAAAGCTTGCTCCAGATGTGGATTGCTTGATCATTTTATCCATGATTGTCCTGAGTCTATTGAGCCAGAGACTATTCAGAATCTGAGACTTGAAAATGCATCTGGGAGGGGTAGACCTTCAAAGAATACAAATGTTAGTGGTAGTCAGAGGTGCACAAGATACACTGTGGTAAGATCTGAAGCTAGAGCGTCTGCCAGAGCATATGCTATTCGAGCTCGTGAAGAAGCTTCATCACCTGATGTTATAACGGGTACTTTTACTCTTTATGATACTTCTGTGATTGCTTTGATAGACCCTGGTTCTACGCATTCGTACATATGCATGAATTTAGTATATGGTAAGACTTTGCCTGTAGAGTCTACTGAATTTACTAAAAAGTATCAAACCCCTTAGGTAAAAGTGTCCTGATTGACAAAGTATGCAAGAACTGTCTATTAATGTTCTGAGATATCTATTTTCCTGCTAATCTAATGCTACTGCCATTTGATGAATTCGATATTATTTTGGGAATGGATTGGTTGTTTATGCATGATGCTATTGTGACCTGTAAAAGAAAGACTATAGATTTACGAAGTCTGAATGATGAGATTGTACGGATTGAGTCTAGTGATTTAAATGGATTGTCTGATGTGATATCCGTTTTGAAAGCTCAGAGTTATGTGAAAAAGGGGTATAAATCATATTTTGCTTATGTGATCGATTTAAAAGCATCCGAGAAGAAAATTGAATTTGTTTGTGATTTTTCTGATGTGTTCCCTGAAGAGTTACCGGGTTTACCTCCGATTCATGAAGTTGAATTTGGTATTGAATTGTTGCCTGGTACGACACCTATTTCGATAGCTCCGTATAGAATGGCAATCGATGTAATTGGAAGAGTTAAAGTCACACTACAAGAATTGACCGATAGAGGTTTGCTAGACCAAGTTTTTTGCCTTGGGGTGCTCTGCTCGCTTGTGAAAAGAAAGATGGCATGATGAGAATGTGTATTGATTACCGCCGGTTGAATAAGGTGACTATAAAGAACAAATATCCATTGCCCAGAATTGATGATTTGTTTGATCAGTTAAAATGAGCTATTGCGTTTTCAAGATTGATTTGAGATCGGGATACTACCAATTGAGAGTTAAAGATTCAGACATTCCAAAAATTTCTTTTAGAACGAGGTACGGGAATTATGAGTTTTTAGTTATGCCATTTGGACTAACCAATGCTCTTGCTGTTTTTATGGACTTGATGAACAGAATTTTTAGACCGTATCTGGATGAATTTGTTGTTGTATTCATTGACGACATTTTGATTTACTCACGTGATGAGAATGAGCATGCAGAACATTTGAAAATTGTGTTGCAAACTTTGAGAGAAAAGTAATTGTACGCAAAATTCAGCAAATGTGAATTCTGGTTGAATGAGGTCAGTTTTCTGGGGCATATTGTGTCAGCTTCTGGGATTCGTGTTGATCCGAGCAAGATTTATACTATTCTTTTGGAAACCTCCGAAGAACGTGTCCTAAGTTCATAGTTTTCTGGGTTTAGATGGTTATTACCGCAGATTTGTTAAAGGCTTCTCGACTATAGCTACTCTGTTGACTAGATTACATCAGAAAGATGTCAGATTTGAATGGTCGGATAAATGTCAGAAAAGTTTTGACCAGTTGAAAACTCTTTTAATAGAAGCTCCAGTGTTAGTACAGCCAGAATCGGGTAAGAAATTTATTTTTTATAGTGATGCTTCGTTAAACGGTTTGGGATGTGTTTTGATGCAAGAGGGCAAAGTGGTAGCTTATGCTTTGAGACAATTAAAGCCTCATGAAAAGAATTATCCAACACACGACCTTAAGCTCACTGCGATTGTGTTTGCACTTAAAATTTAGCGTCATTATTTGTACGATGAGAAATGGCATGTGTTTTCAGATCATAAAATTCTGAATATCTAATGACCGAGAAAGATTTGAACCTACGTCAGAGAAGATGGCTTGAATTGTTAAAAGCTTATGAGCTGGTGATTATCATCCGGGTAAAGCAAACATTGTTGCTGATGCATTGAGCAAAAAGTCATTGTTTGCACTTAGTGCTTTGAAAACTCAACTGGAATTGTTTGATGATTGTTCTGTGTTAGCAGAATTAAAAGCAAAACCATTATTTGTATAGCAAATATGTGATGCTCAGAAGGTTGATAATAAATTGTTGTTGAAATGAGATTCCGAGATCGAATCTGTGTTCCAAGAAATTCGGAGCTGATTCAATTGATTTTGGGTGAAGCACATAACAGTCGCCTATCTATCCATCCAGAAAGTACAAAGATGTATCATGATTTAAAACAACCCTATTGGTGGTCTGGCATGAAACGAGACATTTCTGACTTTGTTTCAAAATGTTTAGTTTGCCAGCAAGTGAAAGCCGAACATCAAGTTCCTTCGGGATTGCTACAGTCGATTCTGATTCCTAAATGGAAATGAGATAGAGTAACTATGGACTTTGTTTCTGGTTTGCCTCTGACTTTGAGAAAGAAAGATGCAATATGGGTCGTAGTTGACCGATTGATGAAATCTGCCCATTTTATTCGGTTAGATCTGATTTCTCACTGGAGAGGTTAGCTGAGCTTTATATTTCTAAAATTGTGAGATTACATGGGGTGCCACTAACTATTGTGTTAGATATGGATCCGAGATTCACATCGCGATTCTAGAAGAAATTGTAAGATGCTTTGGGTACGAAATTGCATTTCAGTACAGCTTTTCATCCGCAAACAGATGGTCAATCCAAGCGAATTATTCAGATTCTCGAAGATATGCTAAGATGCTGTATATTAGAGTTTAATGGTTTGTGGGAATAATATCGGCTGTTGATTGAATTTGCGTATAACAATAGTTTTTAGACGAGCATTAAAATGGCACCATATGAAGCTTTGTATGGATGTAAATTTCGTACACCTCTGTATTGGATTGAACTCAGTGAGAATAAGTTACATGGGGTCGCTTTGATAAAAGATACTAAACAGAAAGTGAAACTGATCCGAGATTGTTTGAAAGCAACATCTGATCTTCAGAAGTCCTATACAAATTTAAAACGAAAGGATATAGAATTTGGGATCGGCGACAAAGTATTTCTGAAAGTGTCTCTGTGGAAGAAAGTGCTCCGACTCAGACATAAAGGCAAGTTAAGTCCAAGATTCATCGGACCGTATGAGGTCATTGAACGTGTTGGGCCTGTTGCATATAGATTGAAGTTACCCTCTGAACTAGAAAATATTCACAATGTATTTCACATTTCGATGCTCCGTAGATATCGGTCTGATCCATCACATGTGATTGCCCCATCTGAAATTGAAAGCCTATCTGATATGACATACGAAGAGGAATCGATTCGTATCTTAGCTCGTGAAGCAAAAGAGTTAAGAAACAAGAAAATTCCATTAGTGAAAGTATTATGGAATCGACACGGATTAGAAAAGGCTACGTGAGAGCCTGAAGATTCAATGAGACAACAATATCCAACTCTGTTTCACAGTAAGATTTTCGGGGATGAAAATTTCTAAGGGGGAATTGTAGCAGTCCGATTCATACCCTAGTCGGAACAGTGGTTTCAGGAACACAAATCCGAGACCATATAATATTTTAATATTATCTTCTGTGCCGTTGATATGTGACTAAGCATGTATTTAAATTTTGTAAGCTAATTAGTCCGTTTGAGTGTTTAAATTGAGCAAAGGATTAAATTGCATTGATTATGAAAGTTGCTTGCTATTTGTTAAAGTGCTTATGTGTTGTGGCTCTATAAAAGGGAGGTCTTAAGAAGCAAATGAACCAATAATTAGTTAGTGGATGACTAAAAGTCATTAATAGCCTTGTGAATATAGGTTATAAATATTTTATACTAAGGATAATATGGTAAATTAGTATTAATATCAATAATAATAAAAGAAACAAAGGAAAGATTATAGTTATCATCATTTTATGAGTGCTGAATATTGAAGAAAGGAAAAAGAAGAAGTTGAGCTAGGTTTCGACAATTGTAAACTTGAATTTGAGGTTAGTTTTTATCCGTTTTTGATAATTTCTACGTTTTTGTAATCATTGCTTCGAGTGCTATCCAACCCATGTTTCAATTTTGTGTTTTAATGATGTATGTGAAATATGCCATTGTTGATTTTACATGCTTTGTGATGTTTGAGGATGATATATGAAAGATTTGAGCTAAATGAACATGTTATGTTCTTGAAGTTTTGATTAATTTAGCTAAATAGAGCTAAATTGTGAAAATGGTAAATGGAAGGACTAAATTGCAAGTTTGATGAAAAATGTAGGCTTGTATGTGATTTATATATATTCGGCTAAGCTTGTGTATGCATTGATCTTGTGAAATTTGATGTTTGAGTAAAATAGACTAAATTGATAAAATGTACAAGTGTGAGGGCTAAGTTGCAAATAGCTCTAAATATATGTGTTTGGATTTAATTGAATGAAATAGTGAATAAAAGGATAAATTCTGAATATGTTTAGATCAAGAACCGAGGAAAATAGACTTAGATCGCGGGAAAGCGAAAATAACCGAGTAGCCGTTTCCGTTCGATAAACCAAATCTGAGGTAAGTCACTATGCACATAAACTTATTTGTATTGAATTGAATATATGTATTCATATGTCTATCGATGAAAATGAATGAGTATGAGATGCTAAGTGCGTGAATTCCGAAATAAGTTTGATATAGTGATAAAGCCAAGAAGTCCCGTATGAACCTAGGAATAGATAGGATTAGCTATTTCATGACATAGGTATCTGTTTTGTTTTATCATGTAAGACCACGTCCGAGACGTTGGTGTTGATTTGAAATTTGTGTAAGACCTCATCTGGGACGTAGGCATCGATATGAATTCTATGTAAAAGACCTCATCTGGGACATAGGCATCGATAGGAGCTTTACGAGTAAGACAATGTCTGGGACATCGGCATCGTATTAATTCGTATAAGACCCTGTCTGGGACAGAGGCATCGATATCTGAGTGCATGTAAGACCTCATCTGGGACATTGGCATTGTACGACTATTCCGAGCTTTCTGATCATCCTACTAGATTCATATAGGTTCAACGGGCAAGTCTGCAATACGAATGGTATATCCGAGCTATGAACAATTAAGTGAATGAATATCCGATTTAGGTACATTGTTTATACACTATTTGTGTATGTAAGGTAAGTATCTAAGTGATCTTACTATGGTGATAAGTACATGGAATTTGTGATATGATAAGAATTGTTTTGCCTAGATGAGTTATGTGTTCATATGATTCTTTAATGGTGAAAATGGCTAATGTGGTTAAAAGTGTATGAACCAAAACAAATATGTGAAAGTTTGCCAAGTGATTGATATATGCTTTCCATACCAAGTTTATTTGTATATGACTTACTAAGCTTTCGGAAAGCTTACTCTGTGTGTGTATTTTCTCTATTTTATAGGTCGTCAAAGCTACTGAAGGCTCGGTATTGTCAAGGATCGTCATCACACTACTAAATTTATTTTGGTACCCTTTTGAAAATGTACATGGCTAATTATGGCATGTATAGGTTAGATAGGTGTATATGTTTATGAAGTGAGCATGGCCATGTGTATTGGCAAGTTTTTGAGTTGATAAATGTTTGAATGAATGAGTTATGAAATAGATATTTAGTATGTTTTGATGCATATGAAATGGTTAAGTTTTGGTTAAGCAAATGGATGGATGATGCATGTTTGAAATGATGTAGGATTTAGTTTGTAATTTGGTATGAATGGAATTGGTATTGAATGTATGCATGAAGTGAACCATTTGATATGTTTTGGTTGCCATATATGCATATTATGTTTTGGTATATATTGCTTGGATGAAGACCCTAAGTGGGTGGCATATTGGCCTTGTAAAATGGCCTATAATGTCACAGATTAAGGCACACGGGCGTGCCTAAGATCATGGGTAAATTGGTAGAATGTGGCTTAAATTACACACGGCCTCGACACGGGTGTGTTTGATGGCCATGTGAGAAATGGCAGTATGTGATCTAGTAGTACACGGCCTTAGCACACGGGCGTGCACGGTGACCATGTTGATTTTGGCAGTATACTACCACGGGGAGGACACATGGGAGTGTCAAGTAGCCGTGGGTGAGGCACGGCCTACCCCCATGGCCGTGTGTCCCCTGTAGGTTAGAAAAGTTTCAAATTTTTATGAATTTACTTATGTGTTTCGGTTTAGTCCCAACTCAATTTATAAGCATGCTTAGGGTCTTAATGATCTACTTAAGGGACACCATGTTTGATATTGTTGAATGCATGTATGATTAATTCTATAAATGTGTCCGATCTGTATGGTAACACCTTTAACCCTATTCTGGTGACGATTTTTGGGTTAGGGTTGTTACATGGTGTGTTTCGGTTGGGCTAGCTCTATGGAGCCATTGGTGTGTTTCAGATGGATTAGCTCTTATGAGCATCTGGTGTGTGTTTGGTTAGAATATCAATGTATTTTTGATGGTAAATCTCGATAAGTTAACTTGTTTAGTGATTTTTGATGGTTTTGTCATGTATTTGAGTTTTAAATTGAATTTTACGATTCACAGTTGAGATTGTGGATGACAAAGAACACATATGGTATTATTTTCTATTCTTGTAGATACTTTGAAGGTTGGACTGTAACACCCCTAACCTGCATTCATCACCGGAACAGGGTTATGGAGAATTACTAAAACTTTTAAAACATTTACAAATAATTCATGTAAATTACTATTCATTAACCGAGATTATTGATATTATCCCTTAAATGGGCCCTCGAGCCCCAATACAAGCATTAGAATTGAGTTGGGACTTAATCGAAAACTTTAATAATTTTTATAAAATTACAAAATTTTTCCAAGCTGCAGGGCTCACAAGCCAGTGTGGTCCGAGGGACACGCCCGTGTGACCCTGGGACCCGCCCATTCTATAGGCCATCTTCAGCCCCGTGTAACTCTCTGACTTGTGCACACGGCCACGCTACACGCCCGTGTGCTAGGCCGTGTGGTTAATTAAATTCTTTCGAAATTAGGTGCAAGTTTCACATGGCCAAGACACAAGTCCGTGTTCTAGGCTGTGTGGCATGTGTGCTCAATTCTGAGCATTCTGTTTCTCAAATTTTAGGCGCAGTGTAACACCCCAAATCGACCTAGAAGTTAGGCCCGAATCTGGTGTGTCACATTGAAATGTTTTTCGAAAACCATGTTTTCGACGAAAACCCTTCTTAATATTTAAAAACTTCTTCCATTTAAACTTGTGTAAAGCCTCATCTTAAGTTCATTTATTTTCAAAACAGGGTTCATTGAAAATGGTTGTTCACTTTGAAAACGTTATTGATTTCCATCAAAGTCTCCTTCAACTGTGGAAGCTTTTTAAAAACGTTGCAGAAACGTGATAACCGAAAGCAGTTGTTGTAACGTAGTATTTTGAAAATAGTAATCATTTTGAAAAAAAACCCACGATTTACTTCTAACAGATATAAATTAAAATAAAACCAAACCTAAAATTTAAAATCTGAAAACTTTAAGAGGCCTTATTACAAACCAAACCAAAATAAAGTACTTATGAATAACTTAATAGAAAAATAGAAGCAGTTGTGTGGCCATCTCTAAGTCCCTCGCAGCTCCGAATCTGTCTAAGGCTGGGGATTGCCTGCACAGTTAAAAACGGGGTTAGTTTATGAAAACTCAGTGTGTAATCCCCCAATATAAAAATAGTCAGTCAGATAAACAGAATACAAAAGCAGACTGGGCTTGAGCCCTATTCAGTCACAGTATAGTTTCAGTGGGCCTAAGCCCATTGCCATATCATTTGGGTCTCGACCCATAATAGAATCATTTGGCCCTAGCCCATATCCATATCGGATCTCATAAACAAAAATGCAATAGTGTAAGAATGCACCCCACCCCAATCTAGCCAGCACACCACCCGTACCAACCAACACACCATGTGGGGATAAAATCGACCCACCCAGCCAGCACACCAATGGTAGCACTGGTTGCGGCACTAACCGATATCGCAGTAGAGCTGCCAGAATATAAGCGGCTTAAAGCCATCGGTAGGTCCACAGTAGTCTCGATCGACCCAGGCGACCCTAACAATCAAATCGATGGGTCCATAGTCATCTTGGGCGACCCATGCAACCCTAACAATCAAATCGGTGGGTCCAGAGTCGTTTCGGGTGACCCGTGCAACCCTAATAGATCAATCACTTCCTCCAATTCTAAAATCCCCATCCCATGCAATATGTCATGTATGCAAATCACATATATATAAATCACATGGCATACTCTAGAAAGACAGACAAATCATAACTCAAGTCAGTCAAAACATAGCAAAAAACAATCATTTACCCATGAGGGCAAAACAGTCATTTTACCCATTAGGGGTATTTTGGTATTCCTACCTTACAAGGGCAGTCCGATAATTCTACACTACAAAGGTATTTTGGGAATTTTGTAAACCGAGGGTGTTTTGATAATTTTGTAAACTGGGGGTATTTCGATAATTTTACAAAATGGAGGTATTTCGATAATTTTGCAAATTGTGGGTATTTCAGTAATTTTGTAAATTGGGGGTATTTCGATAATTTTTCAAATTAGAGGCATTTTAGTAATTTTGCAAACTGAGGGTATTTCGATAATTTTGCAAACAAGGGGTATTTTGATAATTTTCACAAATCGGGGTCTCAGCGACCCAACAAATGGTCCACCGTCAGCTCGAACGACTTAAGTAACCTAAACAGTCACAACGGTGTAAATAGGCCTAAGGCCCATTACTCAGCCCAAGTGGGCCCCCACACTCGTATGGTCCAATTAGCCCGAAAATAGCCTCGACTATACGAACAGCACAGTTCAAACCATTAGAAATCATATAACATGCATTTTATCCGTGTGGGGCCCACTAGCCCACACAGCCCATTGGCCAAAAATGACCCTAGCCATATGGACTACACGGCTCAGTCTAACATTTACCACAAATTGTAGATTTTATCCGTATGGGGCCCACGAGCCCGTTGGGCCCACACAGCCCATTGAGGCTTATAACAGCCTCTACAATCCTACGCCTAAGATTTGTAGGCTCGAATCACCACACGTGCGATCGCACGCTCGTGTGGCATCAAACACCGTATTTCGACCTTTTGACTTTTCAACTTTTCAGCTTTTGCTGATCTACAGTCCAATCAGTGTGGAAAACAAACCTGTTATGAGATCACACGAACAATCCAAGAACACCGCATCCTATATTCAATCAAGGCTTCCAATTAATCACTGACAAAAGATTAACAACCCCTTATACACTTATCACGAATAAACCCCAACTATTTACCTTGATTAAACGAGAAGAGATCTCCTACTTGAACCCTTATTCAAGACTAATAATGATTTCTCCTAAAGGGAATTCCTGCATTTCTAAACGCCACTCATGATACATAGCATACAAACGAAGTTGAAATAAGGGCACTAAGATTTACCGAAATCAAGAGAAACGATCGGTCCCACTAGAAAGAATACCCCACACGACAGAAGTAAGGCTCCCTAGCCATTAAATCGACAATAACAACCAAGGTTAGACATAAGATTCCCAACCCATGAAGGAGAGAATAGAGAAAGATCGATACTCACCAATTAATCAAAGAATATTTGCATACGATGAAAACCAGAATAGAGGGGAAAAGCACTGAGTTTCGGTCAATCAATCTATAAAGGAGAAGAGGAGGGAGAAAGAAAATAAATGATGAGGGAGGAAAAGGGGATGTATTCGACTAGAGTAGAAACAAAGTGCTAGAAAGAAATAATATTGATAACAAGAAGGGAAAGAAAATCGGTTCAAAAGATGGTACTTGAGAAGAAGCAGAAAAAGAAAAGAACCAAAACGAACTGCCTAAATGGTTGTAAAAGCAAAGCACCAACTTCCAAAAGAAGAGAGGGAAACCTGAAACACAAAAAGAAAAACTCGAAATATCAGAAATAGAATTTATCACCTACTCATACATAATTGCAGAAAATGTACACTCCAAAGCCCCCTTTGTAACAGTCCGGTTTATACCTTAGTCGAAACAGTGGTTTTGAGACCACAAATTTGAGTTTAAATAATATTTTATATTATTTATTGTACCGTTGAGATGTGACTAAGCATGTGTTAAATTTCCGTAAGTTAATTTGTCCATCTGTGCGCTTAATTTAACAAAAGGATTGAATTGCATTAAATGTGAATGTTACTTACTATTGTTTAAGTATCAATGTGTTGTGGCTTTGTAAAAGTGAGGGCCTTATGTGGCAATTTGGCCAAATCATAGATAGTGGACGGTAATATGCAAATACACTATGTTTGTATATGTTCATTTATATGTTATGTTAAATATACATGTATTTATATTTTATATTAATATGTTATAATAAAAGAAACAAAAGTGGTAGTGGATATTCATTCATTCATTTTACAACCGAAAAACACTAAAGAAAAGAAAGAAAAATTGAGCTAGGCATTCGGCACTTACAAGCCAAAATTATGGTATGATTTGGTTTTGATTTTTAATAATTTTTACATTTTTGTAATCGTTGCTTCGAGAGCTATCAAGCTCATGTCTCAATTTTGTGTTTTGATTGTTACACCCCAAACTCGGTCAATACGCTACGACCAAGTCTAGTATGCTACAGGAAAAGAAATTTGAAAAACTAACTAAATATCATGAGTTGGAAAAAAAAACTGCGTTTCGTTATTGTACCTTTAGAGAAAATTTAAAGTAATTGTTTAACTTGGACCAAATTACGAAGTCAGGTTTATTTGTTGAAAATAATATTTAAGAAATTTCATTAAACTTGTCAGTTGAAAACGATGTTGTGGTTTCTTTTTTTTAAGTAAAAACTCTTATTCAATTTGTTGCTTGTTACCCATCTTTCGCTAACCATTTGAAAACCATTTGTTCAAATTTTTGTATATATATATTTTATCTTAGAAAAACTCCATCTTTTATAGTTTATTAGACATGCGATATCAACATTATATCAAAACCCAAATTAAAGTTAAAGTGGCCTTATTACAACACCAAAACCCAAACATAATAGTGAAATTTAAAATAAAGAAGATGAAATTACTGGAAAATACTGCATGGCCACCTCAAGTCCGCCTCGGCTCCAAGTCCGTAAGCTAGTGATTACCAGTAAAATTATGTAGAGGGGTGAGTCACTGAGACTCAGTGTGTAAATCCCCTTTTAAACGCAATCTGGGCTTCAAGCCCATGAATGCCCATCGGCCTTAACCCACACAATACAACATATATAAACATGTATGCAATGCAGCCCAGCCCAACCAAATTTTCCATCCTCTACATCACCTGAATCAGCCAAACGCCCGTGGCACCAAGCCACTATGGTTCCAGACCACCGTGATACCATATCATTGTGACAGAGTCACTAATAATGTGTGTGGGGCCAACCCACCGTGGTACCAAACCACTGTGACAATCCCGAATAGATATATGTGGGGCCAACCCACTGTGGTACCAAACCACTAGGATGAGTCACTGAATCATATATACATGGTGTTAAACCACCGTGGTACCAAACCACTGAGACATAGTCACTGAATGAGATATGTGGCACCAACACACTGTGGTACCAAACCATTGTGACAGTCCCTAAATGGCACTTGCCCTTTTCATCATAACCCAAGCCCATGCACATATTAACATACTGAAATGAATGCAACATACTTTGAATGTACAATGTATATTTACATTAACCCGAAAGTATTGATATAGCGGAACTTACCTGGTGTCTCCAACCTTACCCACGAGGGTATCTTGACTATCAAAACAGTCATTTCGGCTTTCAGCCAACATAGTTATTAACAAGAAATAATCAACCAGTAAACTGTGAGTATACACACCTGATAATGCGTAAAACTAAACTCTCTACGTCGACGCTCTCACTAATAGGGACAACGGCTATTTGCCTAACCCAGGTAGACACCGGCTCTCTACCACAACCCGGTGGAAAATCCTAAACCTCTGACATAGCACGTCTTTTAAATTTTGGAGCAGAGGCTATGGGTACACTGCCATCCTCAGCTTGACCGTTTCTTGTATCCATGAAATAGACATGATCAGAGGTCAAAGAAAAACGTCGATTGTCTATTAAAGAGATGTTGATTCAGGCAACCAAAATGCAAAGGAGAATACTAGCTGAGGAATCTGAGAAGATAATCCCTTACCTTGGTTATCAAGAAGTCGCACCACACAAGATTGGCTACGGTCTAAGGGAGACCCCAATAGTCGGCTGAAGATATTCGGCTAATCACCTTATTCCAGAGCAATCATGCCAAGTTGAGAGAAAGTAAAAAGGGGCTAGCCGCAACTTTATTAAAAATAATAATAGCCCTTTCAGCTATGATCCCTCATAGAACCGAAAATACAGAAAAGAGCGATAAAATCTTCCATTACCTTGAACAAATAAAATCCAATCGAAGAGGGACCTTCAGCAGTCGACAAGCACCTTGCTTTTGAGATACAACTAAAAGCATAGCATGGAAGGAACAGATTTAGTTAATACAAGGGGAGATTCGGCTTCTTCTTAGAAAGAAAGAATGAAGGGAAAGTCTATTAGAAAAAGAAGAAAAGAAAAGAATCCTTGCCTTTAATAGAGAAAAGCCGAGTGAGACCAAGGAAATTCAGCTCTAGTAGTAATTTTAGAAAATACTTCCACGTTTCGCTATGGAGGAACCAAACAAGAATAACAAAAGTAAGAGTTTCGATTTCCAACACTAGAATAAAAGAAATACGGAGAAAAGAGAGAATGAGCAACTGGGATTCAGCCAATAGAAGAGTTAAGTTTGAGAGATGATTCAGCTAGGAAAGAAAATGGTGGAGGAGCAAGAAGGTTTCGGCTTAGCAAGAGAGGAGATGATAGGAAGAGAGGTTCGACTAAGGTATAGCTAATAGAGGTAGGCTTCCAAATGAGAAAAGAGGAATATTTGTCTGATCCATGAGAGCTTTAGAGAAGAAGGAAGCAAAAGATGGAAAGAAAAGAATGAAGTGTTATGATTTTGGTAACAGAGAATGACACAAAATGACCGAATTGCAAAGAAGAAGAAAGCTTCTCTAATAGTTTTAGTTTTCTCTATTTTACCAAAAGGCAAGACGGCACACACCCCCTTACACGCAATAACAGAAATGCTCTCCCCCACTCTCCCCACAATCGGCCAACCACCCCATTAGCCACCAAATCCCTTATCCAGCTCCTACTTCACTCCCCTTCATTCATTTGAATCAATTTGACCAATTCAAATGCCACCAACACCTCATGACCACCCATTCAAATGCCTTGACTCATTCAACACTCACCCTTAAAGAGTCCCTGCCGAATCCATCTTCCCTCTATCTTGGTGCCAAAAATAAAGTTCATAGTGAGGCTTATAAGATTCGAACCCCTTCCCTACTGCTACTCCCTTGTGACGCAAAACCCCTACACCTTAAGTGGCGTATTCTTGCCACTCTACCACACTTCTTCTTGTGTCAACAAACACAAGAAATTACCCTTAAGACCTACCTCAACCAGCTTTCCCCTAAAGTGCCTAAAAACAAAATTTTTACCAAGGCTCTAACTTGACCCCAAGCCTTCCCAGAACCCCCGAACACACCAAATTAACACGCAAAACAAACCAAACACAAAGAAACACATAAAATGTAGAACCCCTAATTCCAGGATGTTACAGTTCTATCCCCTTAAAGAAATTTCGACCTTGAAATTTACCTGGTCAAAAGAGGTGAGGGTATTGCTGTCGCATCACATCCTCCGGCTCCCATGTGGCTTTTTTAGAACCATGATTCTACCACAAAAATTTAACCAATAGAACTGTCTTCCTCCGTAATACTTTAATATCACGGTCTAAGATCCGAACCAGTTCCTCTTCAAAAGTTAAATCAGGCCTCACTTCAATTTCTTCCACTGGCACTATGTGAGATGGATCTGAATGATAATGCCTTAGCATTGAGACATGGAATACATCATGTATCTGCCTCAATTTCTGAGGTAACTCCAACTAATAAGCTACTGGTCCTACATGCTTCAACACTCGATAGGGCCCGATGAACTTGGGGCTCAACTTGCCTTTTCGTCCAAACCTTAAAACTTTCTTCCCGGGTGAAACTTTTAGAAAAACCTGATCCCCCACTGAAAACTCTATATCCTTGTGCTTCAGATCTGTATAAGATTTCTGCCTGTTAGAAGCTTCCTTCAACTGAGCTCGAATTAACTTAACCTTTTCCTTTGTCTCTGAAATCAATTCTGGACCCAACAATTGTTGCTCACCCAACTCTGTCAAGCAAGTAGGAGTACGACACTTACGACCATACAATGCTTCATAGGGTGCCATCTGGATACTAGATTGATAGATATTATTGTATGCGAATTCCACCAGCGGTAAGAAATCCTTCCAACTACCCTAAAATCGATAACGCAGCCTCTAAACATGTCTTCCAAGATCTGAATTACCCTCTCAAACTGACCATCAGTCTGTGGATGAAACGCTGTGCTGAAATCCAGTCTTGTACCCAACGCTTGATGCAACGCCTTCTAGAATCATGATGTAAACCTAGGGTCTCTATCTGATATGATAGACACTAGTACCCCATGCAACCTCACAATCTCTGCTATATACAGCTTGGCCAACTTCTGTAGTAAATAGTCAACACGAATCGGTTTGAAGTGAGCGGACTTTGTCAATCGATTGACAATCACTCATACTGGATCTTTCTTAGTAGGTGTAAGAGGTAGCCCACTAACAAAGCCCATCGTTATCCTTTCCCACTTCCAAAGTGGAATCTTCACTTGCTGTAGCAACCCCGAAGGCAACTGATGTTCCACCTTCACTTGCTGACACGTCAAACTCTTACTTACAAAATCGGTCACCTCCTACTTTAGACTCAGCCACCAAAATTGTTCATATAAATCTCGATACATTTTACTCCCACCAGGATGCATAGCATATGGACTACTATGCACTTCCCGTAGAACCACCTGCCTTAACTCAGAATCCTTTGGCATACAAGCCTTTCTACGAAAGCACAATATCCCATCACTATTCACACTAAAATCTTCTGTCTCACCACCTGCCACTAGCTGAAATTTAGAACTTAGTACTTCATCCGACAACTGCTTCTCTCTAATCTGACTTACCCAAGAAGGCTTCACTTGAAGTTCAGCTAGCAAACTTCCATTATCATACAAGCTAAGATGAGCAAACATTTTCCTTAAGTCTGTTATTACCTTACGGTTCAATGCATCTGCCACTACGTTAGCTTTACTCGGGTGATACTCGATCGAGCAGTCATAGCCTTCAATAATCTCCGCTGCTTAAATTCAACTCCTTCTATGTAAGGAGATATTTCAGGCTCTTGTGGTCTGTGTAGACAATCGACTTCTCCCCATACAGGCAGTGTCTCCAAATCTTCAGAGCGAACACTACCGCAGCTAACTCCAAGTTATGCGTAGGATAGTTCACTTCATGTGGTCTCAATTGCCTAGAGGCATATGCTACTACCTTCTCTTCTTACATCAACACGCATCCTAACCCTGTGTGCGACGCATAACAGTAGACGACAAACTCTTTCCCAGCCTCAGGCTGAATCAACACTAGTGCCTCTGTCAAAATCCTCTTCAACTTCTCAAAACTTTCCTGCTGTTTATCTGACTAGACAAACGGTACCCCTTTTCATAATAACTTGGTTAATGGTGCAGCGATTAACGAGAATCCCTCGACAAACCTTCTGTAGTACCCAGCTAACCCAAGAAAACTTTAAATTTTTGGCACAGACTTAGGCGGTTTCCAGTCCAACACGGCTTCAATTTTTAGGGGATCAACCCTAGTCCCCTCAGTAGACACAACATGACCCAGAAAAGTAACTTCCCTCAACTAAAATTCACACTCGCTGAACTTGGCATACAACTATTTTTCTCTCAAAATCTGTAGATCCACACGAAGATGCAAATCATGCTCCTCTTCTATTCTTGAATAAACCAAGATGTCGTCTATGAACACTACGACAAACTGATCCAAATAAGGTTGGAACACCCGGTTCATCATATCCATAAATGCAGCTGGTATATTCGTCAACCCGAATGGCATCACTAAGAACTCGTAGTGGCCATAACGAGTTTGAAAAGCTGTCTTATGAATATCCACTTCCTTGACCTTAAGATGATGATATCCTGACCTCAAGTCTATCTTTGAAAGGACTGAAGTGCCTCACAGTTGATTGAACAAGTCGTTAATCCTTGGCAACGGGTACTTGTTCTTAATTGTCAACTTGTTCAATTGCCTATAGTCAATGCACATCTGCATCGACCTGTCCTTTTTCTTAACAAATAACATCGGCGCTCCCCATTGTGACACACTTGGTTGAATAAAACCCCGATCCAGTAGTTCTTGAATCTGGGTTTTAAGTTCTACAAGCTCCTTCGGTGCCATCTTATATGGGGCAATGGACACCGAAGCTATTTCAAGAAGAAGATCGATACCGAACTCCACCTCACGATCCGATGGTAGCCTTGGAAGCTCTTTTGAAAAAATATCAAAGAATTCCTTCGTAGTTCTAACATCTTTTACCGACAATTCCTTGGCTTCCAACGCACTAACAAAAGCTAGGAAAGCCTCACATCCTTTTCTCACCATTCTTTCGGCCATAAGAGCAGACACCACATTAGATAGATAATTCCTTCTTTCTCCTATCACTAACACCTCATTATCCTCGGTAGTCTTCAACACCATGTGCTTAGCAGCACAATCCAAGTTTGCTCGATACCTAACCAACCAGTCCATGCCTAAGATCAAATCAAACTTATCGAATGGCAGTTCCATCAAATCAGTCGGGAAGACTACCCCTTGTACTTCTAAAGGCACACTCCTACAGAGTTTGTTCACCACTACAGATTGTCTTAAAGGGCTAATCACAGTCATCTCTCTAGAAGCAATCTCAGGCTCTATGTTCAAAATTCCAGACACAGTACTAGCAATATAAGAATGCGTTGACCCAATATCAATCAGTGTAGTAAAGGGAAAACCAAAAATAAAGAACATACCAATTATGACATTCGGTGCATCACCATCCTCTCGGTGTCTAGCTACATAAACCAACCAGGCTATCTTGCATCTGTATTCCCAACACCTCCACCCGTGCTTCACGCCCTTGACCAAAACCATTTCCTCCTCTAGCCGGACCATGACCTGTCTGTGGTTGCTGACCACTTCTTTCAGGCTGAACACAATTCTAACCAACCCGGTGATCCATAGATCCACACCTAAAGCATCCTCTACTACCTACCCAACACTCCCCCACATGAAATTTCCCACATCGATCACACAGTTGAGATCGACCTACAGCAACAGGCCTAGCATCTCGACTCGACCCATCAAACCTAGGCCTCTTCTAAAAATTCCCAATAGATCCTACTGACACAAAATTTCTTTTATTTCTTCCCTTGTCCCTATCCTAATTCTGCTTCTCAGATCGCTTCACCTCTTCGGCTATCTTAGCCTTCTCAACCAAAATAGTGAACTCCCTTTTCCATTGTAGAGCTATCAGTACTCGCAACTCGTCCCTCAAACCATCCTCAAATCAGAAACAACGCTCGTGATCTGTTGTAACTATACCCCGGGCATAACGACTTAAACGTAAGAATTTTGCCTCATACTCAACCACTGATCTATTCCCCTGGACCAAATTTAGAAATGCCTTCCTTTGAGCATCCACATAGCTCGACCTAATATACTTCCCTTAGAATGCCGACTTAAAGAAATCCTAGGTAATGCGGTCTGCTGATGTACCATCTCTAATCGTGAGCCACTACTGGTACACCTTATCTTGGAGGAGAGACGCCACTCCTTTCAACTTCTCTTTCGTAGTACAGTCAAGATCATCCATGATGCACTCAACCATTTTTAGCCAGTACTCAGCTACGTTAGGAGCCACACCAGAGATGCCCCTAAACATTTTAGCCCTATTGGCTTGGAGTCATTCAGGCACAGATTTTTGAGCCACTGATCCCGTGCTCGCACCAGTGACTCTCTCTAAAACACGCAGCATAGCCTGAGACACAGCATCGTCTCCACCAGTTTGATCCTAAAATCCCATTTTCGTAATTGGTGAAGTTGGTACTTCACCTTCCGGCCCATGCCCTGACTTCGAGGGTTCAGCTTCAACACCCCGCCTCTACCATGGCTGCGCATACCACATCCACGTCCCTTAGTGCTCATGACTACCGATTTGACTTAATCTGATTAAAAGTTTTATAAATTAGTATTTCTTCCACTGATTATTATCGAGTAGTCTTATGAAGTAGCACTTAGAAGTAGATTTTCGTAAGAAATATTTCTAAAGGTATCTATTCTTAGAGTTTTATTTCTCACTACTAACTATCACAATATCTCATAAAAATTCAAGTAGTAACTAGAGAACTTACAGTGCGGAGTGGTGCCGAAGACTCAGGTGCCATGCTTTCAGAAAACATGTATTTTTCTAAACCAACTTTTGAAAACATTTTTGAACCTCATACCCACAACCAAGTTTTGAAATTAGCTCTTAAATTGTAACACCCACAGATCAATCGCTTTTCTCCAAATAAAACAAAACTAACTAAATGCCAAGCCTTTTTCATTATTTTTGGAAAAATTTAAGCGATTGTTTAAATAAACTGACTTTAAAATTTAGTTCAATTTAAACAAAAAATTTTCTCCAAATAAAACAGCGAAATGCCAAGTCTTTCCAATTACGATATGCGTTTTTCCAAAATTGATAGGGTTTGGGGTGTTACATTGATGATGTATGTGAAATATTCTATTGATGAATTCATAAGTTTTGTGAAGTTTGAGGATGAAATATAAAAGATTTGAGCTAGATGAACATATTTTGTTCTTGAATTTTTGATGAATTTAGCTAATTAAAGCTAAATTGATAAAATGGTAAATTGAAGGACTAAATTGCAAATTTGATGAAAAGTATGGGTTTGTATGATGTTCATAATTATTCGACTAAGCTTGTGTATGTGTTGACTTTGTGAATTTGATGTTTTGAGAAAAATAGACTAAATTGATAAATTATACAAATGTGATGGCTAATTTGTAAATAGCCCTAAATATGTGTCCTTGGATTGAATTAAATGAATTAGTGAATAAAAGAGTTAATTCTAAATATGTATAGATCAAGAACCGAGGAAAACAAACTTAGATCGCGAAAAAGTGAAAGTAACAGAGAAGTCGTTTCCATTCCATTAAACCGAATCCGAGGTAAGTCACTATGCAAATAAATGTATTTGTATTGAATTAGATATATTCATATGATCATCAATGATAATAAATGTGTATGAGATGCTATGCACATGCATTTCGAGATAAATTTGATATAGTGATAAAGTCCAAGAAGTCCCGTATGAATTTAGGAATAGATAGGATTAGTTATGTCATGATATAGGTATCTGTTCTGTTTTATCATGTAAGACCACGTCCAGGATGTTGGCGTTGATTTGTGATTTTGTGTAAAACCACGTCTAGGACATTGGCATCGATATGATTTTTACGAGTAAGACCACGTCTGGGACATTGGCATTGATATGAGCTTTATGTATAAGACCATGTTTGGGACATCGACATCGTACAATGGCATCAATATCTGAGTGCATGTAAGACCTCGTCTGGGACTTGGCATTGTACAACTATTCATAGCTTTCTGAGCATCCTACTAGATTCTTATTGGTTCAACGGGCAAGTCTGTGATACGAATTACAAATCCGAGCAATGAACAATTATGTGATTATATATCAGCTTTAGGTATATTGAATATACACTAATTGTGTATACAAGGTAAGCATCTATGTGATCTTACTATGATGTTATGTATATGGAATTGATGATATGATAACTAAAGTTTTGGCTAGATGAGCTATGTGCTTATATGGTTCTTGAATTGTGAAAGTGGCAAATGTGGTCAAAATTATATGAACCAAAGCATATATGTGATAGTTTGCTAAGTGTTTGATATGTGCCAATGTATCTATTTGCAAATATGCCATTCATGCCAAGTTTGTTTGTATATTAACTTACTAAGCTTTTGGAAAGCTTACTCTGTGTGTGTTTTCTCTATTTTTTTAGGTTGTCAAAGCTACTAAAGGCTCGGGACCATCAAGGATCGTCATCACACTACTAAACTCTTTTTGGTACTCTTTGAAAAATGTATATAGCTAGATATGGAATGTATAGGCTAGATATGTGTATATGTTTATGTAGTGAACTTATCCATGGTTTTGGCTAGTTTTGAATTGATAAAATGGTTGAATGAATGAGTTATATGATGCATATTCTTGGCATGATTTGGAGCTTAAGAAATGGTCAAGTTTTTTAGTAAGTTTTGGATGAATTATACTTGTGATGATATGAGTTTTAGTTTTGTAATTTGGCATGAATGAATTTGGTATTGAATGTATAGATTTATTGGCCAATTTGGTATGTTTTTGGTTGCCATATATGCATGATATGATTTGGTAAATGTTGCTTGTATGTATGACCCAATTGGGTAGCATTTTGGTCTTACAAATGACCTATAATGTCACACGGCCATAGTACACGGGCGTGCTTAGTGACCGTGGGGTAAAGTCAGTAGCTAGCTTAAGAGCACACGTCTATGGCACAAGGGCGTGCCTAGAAGCCATGTGAGAAAGTCAGTATATGGCTTAGTAGGACACAGCCTTAATACACGGGAGTGCTTGATAGTCGTGCTATTTTTGCAGGATCGACCACGGTCAGGGTACACGGTCGTGCTTGGTGACCGTGGTGTGTAACCAGGTTGAACCACGAGGAGGACACACGGGTGTGTCTAGCAGCTGTGGAGGGCACAAGGTTGGCTCCCACGGGCGTGTGTCCCCTGTATTTTAGAAAAGTTTTTATGTTTTTGATAAGTTCTGTATGTGTTTAGTTTTAGTCCCGACTCAGTTTATAAGCATGCTTAGGGTCTCGATGACTCATTTAAAGGGCATTATGATTGTGATTGATGAAATGTTCTATCAATTTTCTGTAAATGGTTTCGATCTGTTCGGTAACGCCTTTAACCCTAGTCTGGTGACGATTATGGGTTAGGGGTGTTACATTTGGTTGGTATCAAAGTTATGGTTTAGTCGATTCTTGGACTAATGTAGCATGTCAGAGTCTATCTATACATGCCATATATATGAATTGAGATAGTGTGAAGAATTCTGACATGTAAAATGTGATTTCTATATAATAATGGATTCAAAGAGCCATAGCTGACGACATAGAAAGTAATGCACCTGCTCTCACACAAGGGATAGTGCCTTCTGATTCGAGACCGACTACGAGCGGTCAATAGGGAGAAGCTAAACAAACTTTCTTCCAAATGATGAGTGAATGGTTGACTCAATTCATGAGGAATAACCCCACTGTTTCGCAACCTCGCCCCCGATTAATCCCCCTCAGACTATAGTTGTGCCACTAGTTATGTATCCAAATCTGTTGAATAAGCCTTCGGTTGATAAGATTTGTAAGTATGGAGCCAAAGAATTTTGAGCTAATGATGATGCTGAAAAGGCCGAGTTTTGGATTGAAAATACTATCCGGGTATTCAATGAAATGTCTCTAACTCTAGAAGAGTACATAAAATGTGTAGTATAATTACTCCAAGATGCAGCTTATCAATGCTGGAAAACTCTAATTTCAGTTGTTCCGAAAGAGCATGTTACTTGGGACTTCTTCTAGATCGAGTTTCGGAAGAAATATATTTGCGAAAGATTCATCGATCAGAAATCGAAGGAATTTTTAGAACTTAAACAGGGCCAAATGACTATTTCTGAATATGAACAAGAGTTTGTTCGACTAAGTCAATATGCTCATGAGTGTATATCATCTGAAGCTATAATGTGTAAAAGATTCGAAGATGGCCTTAATGAAGATATTCGTTTGCTAGTTGGGATTTTAGAAATAAAGGAGTTTATTGTACTCGTTGACCGAGCTTGCAAAGCTGAAGCACTCGGGAAAGATAAAAGAAAAGCTGAGTCTGAAGCCCAAGATATGAGAAAGAGATTTCACAGTAAATCATTTCAGTCTATTCCAAAAACATTCAAAGATAATCAAAGTCATTCCAAAGATAATATGGGACATTCGAAAAGGAATCGAGCTTGATCGCAAGTGAGTTTCAAAAACCTAGCAACTTTAGTGGCCAGTGTTAGCAATGTTAGATCTAAGAGACCTGAATGTAAATATTGTGGAAAAAGGCATCTGGAAGCCTGAGATTAAACAACAAAGCTTGCTGTAGATGTGGATCGCTTGATCATTTCATCCGTGATTGTCCTGAGTCTATCGAGCCAGAGATTGTTCAGAATTTGAAACCTGATAATGCACCTGTGAGAGGTAGACCTCCAAAGAATGTAAGAAATGTTAGTGGTAGTCAGAGGACTACGAGAGACACTATTGCAAGATCTGAAGCTAGAGCGCCTGCCAGAGCGTATACTATCCGAGCTCGTGAGGAAGCTTCATCACCTGATGTTATAACGAGTACTTTTACTCTTTATGATACTTTTGTGATTGCATTGATAGACCCTGGTTCTACGCATTCTTATATATGCATAAATTTAGTATTTAGTAAGACTTTGCCTGTAGAGTCTACTGAGTTTGCTATAAAAGTATCGAACCCTTAGGTAAAAGTGTCCTTGTTGACAAAGTATGCAAGAACTATCTGTTAATGTATAGAGATACCTATTTCTCTACTGATCTGATGCTTCTGCCATTTGATGAGTTTGATATTATTTTGGGTATGGACTGGTTGTCATTGCATGATGCTGTTGTGAACTGTAAAAGAAAGACTATTGATTTTAGATGTTCGAATGATGAAATTGTAGAGGTTGAATCTAATGATTTGAATGGATTTCCTGCCATGATATCGGTATTGAAATCTTAGAGTTACGTGAAAAAAGGATGTGAGGCATATTTGCTTATGCAATTGATTCAAAAATGTCGGAAAGGAAAATTGAGTCGAGACCTATTGTGCATGAAGTTTTTACGATGTGTTCCTAAAAGTTCTGAGGTTCACCTCCGA
Source organism: Gossypium rotundifolium (assembly GCA_025506655.1). Lineage (NCBI taxonomy): Eukaryota > Viridiplantae > Streptophyta > Magnoliopsida > Malvales > Malvaceae > Gossypium > Gossypium rotundifolium. The sequence continues at coordinate 151,850,316 of CP106734.1, read as the reverse complement.
TTCATGAAGTTAAGTTTGGTATTGATCTACTGCCTGGTACGACACCTATTTTGATAGCTCCATATAGAATGGCACCAATAGAGTTGAAAGAGTTAAAGTCACAGTTGCAAGAATTGACTCATAGAGGGTTTGCTATACCGAGTTTTTCGCCTTGGGGTGCTCCTGTTCTGTTTGTGAAAAAGAAAGATGGCACGATCAGAATGTGTATAGATTACCATCAGTTGAATAAGGTGACCATAAAGAATAAATATCCGTTGCCCAAAATTGATAACTTATTTGATCAGTTAAAAGGGGCTACTGTATTTTCCAAGATTGATATGAAATTGGGATACTATCAATTGAGAGTTAAAGATTCAGATATTTTAAAGACTGCTTTCAGAATGAGGTACGGGCATTATGAGTTTTTAGTTATGTCATTTGGACTAACCAATGCTCTTGCTATTTTTTTGGATCTAATGAATAGAATTTTCAAACCGTAGAATTTTCAAACCTAGATAAATTTGTTGTTGTATTCATTGACGACATTTTGATTTATTCACGTGCTAAAAATGAGCATGCTAAACACCTGAGAATTGTATTGCAAACTTTGAGAGAAAAGTAATTGTACGCGAAATTCAGTAAATGTGAATTTTGGTTGAATGAGGTTAGTTTTCTGGGACATATTGTGTCAGCTTTTGGAATTCGTGTTGATCTGAGTAAGATTTCTGCTATTTTGGATTGGAAACCTCTGAAGAACATGTCTAAAGTCCATAGTTTTCTCGGTTTAGATGGTTATTACCGTCGATTTGTAAAATGGATTTTCAGTGATAGCTACTCCATTGACTAGATTACTTCAGAAAGATGTTAGATTTGAGTGGTCGGATAAATGTCAGAAAAGTTTTGATCGCTTAAAGCTCATAATGAAGCTCCAATGTTAGTACAACCAGAATCGGGCAAAGAATTTGTGATTTACAGTGATGCTTCGTTAAATGGTCTGGGTTGTGTTTTGATGCAAGAAGGCAAAGTTGTAGCTCATGCCTCGAGGCAATTGAAGCCACATGAAAAGAACTATCTGACGCACGACCTTGGGCTAGCTGCGATTGTGTTTGCACTTAAGATTTGGCATCATTATCTGTATGGTGAGAAATGCCATGTGTTTTCAGATCATAAAAGTTTGAAATATCTGATGACTCAGAAAGATTTGAACCAGCTTCAGAGAAGATGGCTTGAGTTGTTGAAAGATTACGAGCTTGTGATAGATTATCATCCGGGTAAAGCAAATGTTGTTACAGATGCACTGAGTCAAAAATCATTATTTGCATTACATGCTTTGAATGCTCTGTTAGATTTGGTTGATGACAGTTTTGTGATAGCTGAATTAAAAGCCAAATTGTTGTTTATACAACAGATATGTGATGCTCAGAAATCTGATAATGAATTATTAGCGAAACGAGCTCAGTGTGAATTGAATTCCAAATCTAAATTTCAAATTGTTGATGATTGCTTGAGATTCTGAGATTGTATCTGTGTTCCGAGAAATTTGGAGTTGATTCAGCTGATTTTGAGTGAAGCACATAATAGTAGTCTATCTGTTCATCCAGGAAGTACTAAAAGGTATCATGATTTGAAACGACACTACTGGTGGTCTGGTATGAAACGAGACAATTCTGACTTCATTTTAAAATGTTTAGTTTGTCAGCAAGTGAAAGCTGAACATCAAGTTTCATCAGGTTTATTACAATTGATTCTGATTCTTGAATGGAAATGGGATAGAGTGACGATGCATTTTGTCTCTGGTTTGCCTTTAACTCCAAAAAGAAAGATGCGATATGGGTCGTGGTTGATAGATTAACAAAAAATGCCCATTTTATTCTGGTAAGATCTGACTACTCACTTGAGAGATTAGCGGAGCTTTACATTTCTGAGATTATGAGGTTGCACGGGGTGCCACTATCCATAGTGTCAGATAGAGATCCGAGATTCACATTAAGATTTTGGAAGAAATTGCAAGAAGCTCTAGGCACGAAATTGCAATTCAGTATAGCTTTTCATCCACAGACAGATGGTCAACCTGAGTGGATCATTTAGATTTTAAAGGATATGTTACGATGCTGTATACTTGAGTTTAATGGTTTGTGGGAATAGTATCTACCATTGATCGAATTTGTGTATAATAATAGTTTTCAGACAAGCATCAAAATGGCACCTTATGAAGCTTTGTACGGACGTAAATGTCGTACCTCTGTATTGGACCAAGCTCAGTGAAAATAAGCTCCATGGGGTTGATTTGATAAAAGATTTAGAACAGAATGTGAAATTGATCCGAGATTATTTGAAAGTAGCATCTGATCGTTAGAAGTCTTATGCGGATTTGAAACGAAAAGATATAGAATTTGAAATTGGCGAAAAGGTATTTCTGAAAATGTCTCCGTGGAAGAAAGTGCTTTGATTCGAACGTAAAGACAAATTGAGTCCGAGATTCATCGGACCATATAAGATTATTGAACATGTTGGGCCTGTTGCTTATAAATTAAAGTTGCCGTCTAAATTAGAAAAGATTCATAATGTATTTCACGTTTCAATGCTTCGTAGATATCGATCTGATCCATCGCATGTGATTGCTCCCTCTAAAATTGAAATTCGATCTGATATGACATACGAAGAGGAACCGATCTGTATATTAGCTCGTGAAGTGAAAGAGTTGAGAAACAAGAAAATTTCATTAGTAAAAGTACTGTGGAATCGACACGGATTTGAAGAGGCTACGTAGGAGCCTGAGGACTCAATGAGACAGTAATATTCGACTCTATTTAATGGTAAGATTTTCGAGCACAAAAATCCTTAAGGGGGAGAATTGTAATAGTCAGGTTTATACCCTAGTCGAAACAGTGGTTTTAGGACCACAAATCAAAGTTTGAATAATATTTTAATATTATTTTTGTGCTGTTGAGATGTGACTAAGCATGTGTTAAATTTCCGTAAGTTAATTTATATGTCTGTGCGGTTAATTTAACAAAAGGATTGAATTGCATTAAACGTGAAAGTTGCTTGCTATTGTTTAAGTACCAATGTGTTGTGGATTTGTAAAAGTGAGGGCCTTATGTGGCAATTTGGCCAAAATCATAGATAGTGGACAGCAATATGCAAATACATTATGTTTGTAAATGTTCATTTATATGTTATGTTAAATATACATGTATTTATATTTTATATTAATAAGTGATAATAAAAGAAACAAAAGTGGTAGTGGATATTAATTCATCCATTTTACCATCGAAAAACACCAAAGAAAAGAAAGAAAAATTGAGCTAGGCATTCGGCACTTACAAGCCAAAATTAAGGTATGATTTGGTTTCGATTCTGGATAATTTATACATTTTTGTAATCGTTGCTTTGAGAGCTATCAAGCCCATGTCTCAATTTTGTGTTTTGATGATGTATGTGAAATATGCCATTGATGAATTCATAAGTTTTGTGATGACTAAGGATGAAATATGAAAGATTTGAGCTAGAAGAACATATTTTGTTCTTGAATTTTTGATGAATTTAGCTAATTAGGGCTAAATTGAGAAATTGGTAAATTGAAGGACTAAATTGAAAATTTGATGAAAAATATGGGTTTGTATGATGTTCATAAGTATTCGACTAAGCTTGTGTATGTGTTGATTTTGTGAATTTGATGTTTTGAGAAAAATGAACTAAATTGATAAATTATACAAATGTGAGGGCTAATTTGCAAATAGCCCTAAATGTGTGTCCTTGGATTGAATTGAATGAATTAGTGAATAAAAGAGTTAATTCTAAATATGTATAGATCAAGAACCGAGGAAAACGAACTTAGATCACAGAAAAGCGAAAGTAACAGAATAGCCGTTTTCATTCCGTTAAACCGAATCCGAGGTAAGTCACTATGCAAATAAACGTATTTATATTGAATTGGATATATTCATATGATCATCAATGACAATAAATGTGTATGAGATGCTATGTACATGAATTCTGAGATAAATTCGATATAATGATAAAGTCTGGGAAGTCCCGTACAAATCTAGGAATAGATAGGATTAGTTATGTCATGACATGGGTATCTGTTTTGTTTTATCATGTAAGACCACGTCCGAGACATTGGCGTTGATTTGTGATTTCATGTAAGACCACGTCTGGGACGTTGGCATCGATATGAGTTTTACGAGTAAGACCATGTCTAGGACGTTGGCATCGATATGAGCTTTCTGTATAAGACCATGTCAGGACATCAGCATCGTATTGATTCGTATAAGACCTTGTCTGGGACAGTGGCATCAATATCTGAGTGCATGTAAGACCTCGTCTAGGGATGTTGGCATTGTACAACTATTTTGAGCTTTCTGAGCATCCTACTAGATTCCTATTGGTTCAACGGGCAAGTCTGTGATACGAATTACAAATCCGAGCTATGAACAATTATGTGATTATAAGTCCGTTTTAGGTACATTGAATATACACTAATTGTGTATACAAGGTAAGCATCTATGTGATCTTACTATGATGTTATGTATATGGAATTGATGATATGATAACTAAAGTTTTGGCTAGATGAGCTATGTGCTTATATGGTTCTTGAATTGTGAAAGTGGCAAATGTGGTCAAAAGTATATGAACCAAAGCATATATGTGATAGTTTGCTAAGTGTTTGATATGTGCCAATGTCTCTATTTGCAAATATACCATTCATGCCAAGTTTGTTTGTATATTGACTTACTAAGCTTTTCAAAAGCTTACTCTGTGTATGTTTTCTCTATTTTTTTAGGTCATCAAAGCTACTGAAGGCTCGGGACCGTCAAGGATCGTCATCACACTACTAAACTCTTTTTGGTCCTCTTTGAAAAATGTATATAGCTAGATATGGCATGTATAGGCTAGATATGTGTATATGTTTATGAAGTGAACTTAGCCATGGTTTTGGCTAGTTTTGAATTGATAAAATGCTTGGATGAATGAGTTATATGATGCATATTCTTGGCATGATTTGGAGCATAAGAAATGGTTAAGTTTTTGAGTAAGTTTTAGATGAACTATACTTGTGATGATATGAGTTTTAGTTTTGTAATTTGGCATGAATGAATTTGGTATTGAATGTATAGATTGATTGGCCAATTTGGTATGTTTTTGGTTTCCATATATGCATGATATGATTTAGTAAATGTTGCTTGTAGGTATGACCCAATTGGGTGGCATTTTGGTCTTGCAAATGACCTATAATGTCACACGGCCATAGCACAGGGGCGTGCCTAGTGACCGTGGGGTAAAGTCAGTAGCTAGCTTAAGATCACACGTCTATGGCACACTGGCATGCCTAGAAGCCATGTGAGAAAGTTAGTATATGGCTTAGTAGGACTCGCCCTTAGTACACGGGAGTGCTTGATAACCGTGCTGTTTTGGCAGGATTGACCATAGTCAGGGTACACAGTCGTGCTTGGTGGCCGTGGTGTGTAACCAGGTTTAACCACGGGGAGGACACACGGGTGTGTCTAGCAGTCGTGGAGGGCACATGGTTGGCTTCCATGGGTGTGTGACCCCTGTATTTTAGAAAAATTTTTAAGTTTTTGAGAAGTTCTATATGTGTTTCATTTTAGTCCCGACTCGGTTTATAAGCATGCTTAGGGTCTCGATGACTCATTTAAGGCACTATGATTGTGATTGATGAAATGTTCTATGAATTTTTTGTAAATGGTTCCAATCTTTCGGGAATGCCTTTAACCCTAGTCTGATGACGGTTACGGGTTAGGGATGTTACACCCTTAGCCAAATTTGCCCAAAGAAGTAGCACAATTCAGCTATAACACTCCAAGCCTTCAAATCCCTTGAAAATCTCCACATTTTCCTCCTCCAAATCTCCAACAACCATCATCCATATCCCATGATACTCTTCCCATTTTACCAAGTTCCCAACCACTCCAAAGAGTTTGAATCCACCACAAACTCTTGCCATCCATGCTGCAAAATAAAACCTCCCTTGCTCTTCAAGAGACTTGAACCTCAAACCACAAGCTTCACTCCATACACCACTTGCCACTAAGCCACAAGCTCCTCTTATGTCACAAATTAATCTTAATTGTACTTAAGGCTTACATACCAACATCCAGGGTTTAATTCACTTAAAACTAAAATTTTTGCTAAAGCCCAAGTTTGAACCCAGGACTTCTTCAAGACCCCAAACACTCCAATATTGCTAACCCAGCAATACTAACATGCATCTGTGTCGTTTTCTTACTCTCAATCATTTTAAGCGCTCCCAAGCCCAAGGCCTAATTCTTCTAGGCCTAAAATTTGGGGCGTTACAACTCTAACCCCTTAAAGAAATTTCATCCTCAAAATTTCAAACTATCTAATAATCTCACAACACAGGTTACACCACTATGCTTCTGCTACGCACTCTAATTCTAATTGCAAATTACGTAAATAGTACACTATGGGTAAAGTACGAACTAGTATTGTCACAACCGAAACTCGACCTAGAAGTTAGACCCAAATATGAAATGTCACATTAAAGGCACACTTCAAAATGATTTTATTAATTAACAATTTAAGGCCCAAAAGCCCAAAACCCTTAAGTCTTGTTAAGTAATGATAAAAGCCCATTTTATTATTTTAAGTATTTTGGAAACCAAGTTTAAACATACGAAATTTACTTAGGTTTAATATTTAAGAAAACAGTTGAAAACAACAAATCGAAAACCTAAAGTCAAATCAGAGTACAAGGCCTTATTACATCCATCTAAAACAAAGCAATTAAAAACCATGTCTTTTGAAACAAATAAATAAAAACTTTAACATCTCGTAGTGTGGCCAACTCCGAGTCCTCTCCCACGTCAAGCCATCTACTGAGGATCACCTGAAACATTAAATAAAGGGTGTGAGCTTCAAAACTTAGTGTGTACAACCCTTGGTAGTCAAATCAGCATACAAATATTCACATTGGGCCTAAGCCCAATCAAAATCGGTGGTCTTTGCCTTAGCCCATAATGACCTCATAACATATCATATCATATCATATGCAAAACAAGGTAATGCAAACCCTCCCAAAAATCCTTCTGCTAAACACACCATTTCCCTTCCAACCTTATACACACCTGTGGGGATTTCTCAATCGACCCACCCATCCATCCTTTACACTCCAAAGGTAGCACTCACAGCGGCACTACTCAATGTTGCAACAAAGCTGTTAATCATATAATGGGCTTAAAGCCACCGGTGGATCCATGGTCGTCAAGCAACTATGCGATCCTCAAATCTTCCTCCATACCATAAATCCCACCCATATGCATCTTAAGCAGAATATCATATGAATACAACAAACGCATAAGTAACATCCACAAAAACTCATACGCATCACATATGGGTATTTTAGTCATTTTACAATCAAGGGTGTTTCTGTAATCCTACCCTACAAGGGTATTTTCGTAAATCTACTCTATAAGGGTATTTAGGTAAATTTACAAAATAGTGGTACTTTGGAAATTTTGTAACTCAGGAACATTTTGGTAATTCTTCAAATTAAGGGTATTCTGGTAATTTTACAAATCAGGGGTATTTTAGTAATTGTACAAATCTAAGGATATTTTGGTAATTTCTAAATTAGGGGTATTTTGGTCTCTCTTGAGTTTTAGTTATAGACTTTGGCCTATTAACAAGTCCTTGCGGCAAAGCAAACAGACACTATGCATCAGGTAGGATACCAGAAAAGAAGAGGTGGGCCACTAGGACTGCTTAAGTACCAAGCTCTCCCTAGATCCAATCCTAGACATGCATATGTCCGTTGCCACACTCTAACCCAGCAACTTGTCCACGGACATGTTTAATTATTATAAGAGTTTTATGTTATTCAAGAGTTTTTCAAACTAGGCCTAGAGTCTATTAAACCCTAACATATATTTCTAGAATCTCATAAAGCCCATTAAGCCCATTTCATGTCATATAGCCCATTAAGCCAATTTCATGCTCATATAGCCCATCAAACCAATTTCATGCTCATATAGCCCATCAAACCAATTTCATGCTCATATAGCCCATTGGGCTCAACTACGATCCAATCATACATCCGTTCATGCCAATTCATTATTCATGCTCACATATCAACCATTGTCATTTTGGGCCCATAAGTTCGACAGACCCATTTATCCACTTTCAGCTTTTTGGCTTTTCAATGTTGCTAATATCGTGTGTGTGGTGTTTTTACGCACCTGATAACCTCGCATGCTGCAAGTCCCTTAATCACGAACCTAAAATCGACCACACTAATGATTAACCATGTCTTAACACATACTTATTAAAAACTGAAACCTCATCATACCCTTACCGTGTGCCTCACGTTCTAATAGCCCTTCCTTTGCTACTATTTGTGGTTATCCTCTAAATCTACACCCAAACACCTATATCATCCAAACAAAGTGACCCATATTGTACATAAGTCACCCTTATGAGCCACATTATATTCGGCCATTTACTAAACCATGACTGAGTCAAGAACACTTACCACCTTGTTAGCAACCCTTACCTACCACGCTTGCGATTGTTGAGCCTTACCCTTGTTAATACAATTTAATGAAAAGGAGGGGTTAGATAGCCCTTCAGCTTTTAACAAAATACACTAAAAAGTTAAACTAAGCACTTACAGAAATTCTCCTTTGATCCTGAGGCTTAGATATCTACTGATCAAGATTCGGCTTCCAAATGTGACTAAGAGTAGATAATAATCGATTAAGGTGGAGGAACAACAACAAAGGTTCGGCACAAGTAGGGATTCGACAAATAAGGATGATAATAATTTCGACAATGAAGGGAATTTGGCTTTGTGAGAATTCGGTAAAAGGGATGATAGGGTTTTTCTTTTCGGCACTTGGAAGAATTCGGCTATAGGAAAATCGATTAAGGGGGAGAAAAAAAACTAGAAAATGCTCCCCCTATCCTTTTAAAGCCACAAGCCGAACACTCCCCTCCCTTAAAGTCCCATTCGACACCATCACATCCTTACTCCCTGTCTCCAAAATTTTCTCTTTAATAATACCTTAATCTTATCCAAAATCTCCTTCATATCCATCAGTCCTTCTTACTTCAAACTCTCTACGACAAGAGTACAAAACCAACACAACTCTTGTCGTCCACCTATGAAAAATAAAACACTCCAATATACACTCTTCCTGCTCAAACCTTGGACCTCTTCAGCTTTCACACATGCCACCTCATAGCACCCAAGTGACGCCACTTTCCACTGGACCACAAGCCCATTTGTGTCCTATTTTCTCTTAATCTACTTAAGAAGGCTAATGACTGAGACTAGGGTCCACTAAAGCAAGAAAAATAAATTTTTTCCTTATGGTCTTCCCTATCTCAAAGACTTCAAATAATCCCAATAATACCTTAAAATTATTACCCTAAGTGCTACTCATACAAACCAACTTTAGTGAACAAAAATTAGGGTTTTGGGATTTTAGGGCGTTACAACCCAATAGGCCTAAATCTACTAGGCCCAAATTCGGGGCGTTACAAGTATTCGCATCTAGAGCATCTCCATCCTCTCGGTGACGTGCTGCATAGACCAAAGTTGGTTGTCTCGCCTTAGCATAACCAACACCATTGCTTAGTGCTCCACGGTCCATGCCGTCTCCCCCTCTGGCCTGGCCACGACCTCCTAATAGCTGCTGATCACCCTTCAACGGCTGCAGATTACCTCTACCCATAGTTTGCATCTGATCTGGCCTTCAAGGACACTCTCTAATACGGTCCTCTATCGATCCGCAACCCAAATAGGCTCCCATCCTTCTCCAGCAATCACCCACATGGTGTCTTCCACAACCAGCGTAAGGTGGCAACCTAAAAGTGCCAAAAGGGGGCCCAGCTTTGACTAGCCCATCTCCTCTGGACATTTTCTTATGCCTCTGAATGGATCTGGAAGGCTCTATGTCTCTCTTGCTTCTACCCCTTCCCTTTTCCTGATTTTGGCGCTTAACACGCTTCACCTCCTCAGCAACCTTTGTTTTGTCCACCAGTGCAGCAAAATTTTGCTCCCTCTGTGGAGGTATCAGAACCTGAAGGCTATATCTGAGACCATCCTTAAAACAAACACAACGCTCATATTCCATAGCTATTATCCCACGAGCATACGACTAAGTCGCAAAAATTCCCCCTTGTACTCAGTCACTGATTTAACCCCTTAAACCAAGTTCAGAAATTCCTTCCTCCGACCATCCACATAACTTGCGCCCACGTATTTCTCTTGAAATGTAAATTTGAAGAACTTCCAAGTCAACTAGTCCGGCTGAGCTCATTCTTTCACAATAAGCCACCACTGGTAGGAATCATCTCATAGCAGTGATACTGCACCTTTCAACATCTGTTCAAGGGTGCAGTCGAGGTCATCCATTATTCTTTCGGTGGTATTCATCCAATATTCAGCCACATTAAGAGCTATCCCAAAAACACCCATGAATATCTCAGCTTCATTCGACCGGAGTCGTTTCGTAACTGACCCACAGCCCATAGCATCATTACTAGGCCCAACGACCCTTTCTAAAATCATCAGCATTGCTTGAGACAATGCGTCGTCCCCAACTACTTGATCATAAGACACCATCTCAACTACCGGTATTGCTGATGCCTTTCTAGCCTTGATATTAAGCACATGGCCCGATGACGAAGACTCAGCTCTAGCACTCTCACGGCCTCTACTGCGTCCTCTGGTACCCCTTCCACAATTACCCCTAGTGCTCATTATCGCTTTGCGAATTATCTAAATTAGAAATTTTATGCAAATTAGCTTATAGTTTCAGTAGTTAACCAGATGTCTTATGAGAAACAGAAGTTTAGAGTTTGTTTTTGCAATCGCAAGCTTAACTACAGTCTTAGCTCCCTATAGTTTTCCAATTTACTCTCACTAGAATAGTATAGTCCAATTTTTAGAGTAATCACGGTATTTTCTATTGCATAACAGTAAAGAGCAGATAACAGAAAAACTTACGAATTCGACGCTAGAGACTCGGTGAACCACACTTACAATAATCATTCAGTAAAATAGTTCAAATAGTCTAAATTTTTTTTGAAATAGTTCTATTAGAAATTCAATTAAAGCCCAATCCACAGTCGAGTTTTGCAACCAGGCTCTGATACCACTAAATGTAACACCCCAAACTAGGCCTAGAAGCTAGGCTCGAATCTGGTGTGTCACATTAAAGTGTTTTTCAAAGTCATGTTTTCGTTGAAAACCCTTCGTAATATTTAAAAACTTCTTCCATTTAAACTTGTGTAAAGCCTCAGCTTGCGTTCGTTTATTTTCAAAATGGGGTTCACTGATAAAGGTTGTTCACTTTTAAAATGTTATTGATTTTCATCAAAGTCTCCTTCAAATGCGGAAGCTTTTTAAAATTTTACGGAAACGTGATAATCGAAAATAGTTGTTGTAACATAGTGTTTTGAAAAAGGTAATCATTTCAAGAAAACCCACGATTTACTTCTAACATATATAAATTAAAATAAAACCAAACCTAAAATTTAAAATTCAAAAACTTTAAGTGGCCTTATTACAAACCAAACAAAAATAAAGTACTTATGAATAACTTAATAGAAAAATAGAAGCAGTTGTGTGGCCATCTTTGAGTCCCTCGTAGCTCCGATCCATCTAAGGTTGGGGATTACCTACACAGTTAAAAAATTGGGTGAGTTTATGAAAACTCAGTTGTAATCCCCCAATATAAAAATAGTCAGTCAGATAAACTGAATACAGAAGGAGACTGGGCTTAAACCCTATTCAGCACATAGTACAGTTTTAGTAGGCCTAAGCCCATTGCCATACCCTTTGGGTCTCAACCCATAATCGAATCATTTGGGCCTAGCCCATATCCATATCAGATCTCATAAATAGAAATGAAATAGTGTAAGAATGCACCCCACCCCAATCTAGCCAGCACACCACCCATACCAACCAACACACCATGTAGGGATAAAATCGACCCACCCAGCCAGCACACCAATGTTAGCACCGATTGCGACACTAACTGATATCGCAGTAGAGCTACCAGAATATAAGCGGCTTAAATTCGTCAGTAGATCCACAGTCATCTCGGGCAATCCATGCGACCCTAATAATCAAATCGATGTGTAATAGTCCGGTTAGTACCTTAGTCAGAATAGTGGTTTCGGGACCACAAATCTGAGTCTGTATAATATTTTAATATTACATTTTGTGCCACTAATAAGTGATTAAGCATCTGCTAAAGTTTCGTAAATTAATTTGTCTGTTCGTGTGCATAATTCGATAAAAGGATCAAATTGCATTCAATGCAAAATTAGCATGCTTTACAAAAAGGAATCTATTTGTCATGACTTCTTAAGGGTGGAGGCCTTATGAGGCAAATTAACCATTTTTAAGATAGTGATTGCTTGATGGATGATTTTGGACTTGAAACATGTGGTTTTATAATTATATTAACTAAGGTTATTTTGGTAAAATGTATATTATATGACATTATAATAAAAATGTTGAAATGGTGAATATTCCTAAGTGTTCATCCATCGAAATCATAAAATAAAGATAATAGGAAGAGCTTGTTACATTTGGCTAGCTTGCAAGCTTGAATTAAGGTATGTTTAGACTTTGGTTTTTGATTATTTTTATGTTTTTGAGATTGTTGCTCAGTCTACTATCAAGCCCATGTCTTAATTTTAAGAATTGATGATGTTTTTGAAAAGAAACTTTGATGAACTCATATGATTTATGATGATTTATGGTGTAAAATGAAAGATACGTGTTTAATAAACATGTTTTGCTCTTGAATTTTTGATGAATTTAGCTAATTAGGGCTAAATTGTGAAAATAGCAATTTGAGGGACTAAATTGTGAATTTTATGAAATGTATGGATTTGTATGAGATATATGAATATTCGGCGAAGCATTAGTATATGATGATTTTATGTATTTGATGATTTTGTGAATTGGGGACTAAATTGTCCAAATGTGAAAATATGAGGGTTAATTTATAAATTGCCCGAATATGTGTTCTTTGATTGAATTGATGTGTTGGTAAATAAATGGATTACATTTGAATATGTATAGATCAAGAACCGAAGAAGACAAACTTAGATCGCAGGAAAGCGAAAGTAGTTGAATAATCGAGTTCAAACGAATATCCAAATTTGAGGTAAGTCATTATGCAAATAAATGTATTTGTATTGAATTATGTATGTTCATGTGATTATTGATAATGATGAATGTTTACGAAATGATGTGTACATGAATTCCGAGATAAGATCGATATAGTGACAATGTCCGAGAAGTCCCGTACGAACCTAGAAGTAGATAGGATTAGCTATGTCATGACATAGGTGTTTGTTCTATTTTATCATGTAAGACCACGTCTGGGACATTGGCATTGATTTGAAATTTCGTGTAAGACCACATCTGGGACGTTGGCATCGATATGAGTTTTAGTGTAAGACAATGTCTGGGACATTGGCATCTTATTGACTCGTGTAAGACCCTGTCTGGGACAGTGGCATTGATATTTGAGTACATGTAAGACCTCGTTTGGGACGTTGGCATTGTATGACTATTCTAAGTATTCTATAATCCTATTAGATTCTTAACGATTCAACGAGCAGTTTCGAGCTATGAAGATTACGTGAATGTAAATTTGTTTCAGGTATGTTTGATAAGTACACAAGGTGTGTATGAAAGGTAAGTGTCTATATGAACTTACTAAAGTGAATATGTGCAATGGAATAATGAGATGATATGCGAAATTATGCTTGAATAAGCTAAGTAAACATGTGATAAGTGAATAGAAGTTGTGGCAAGCTTTGTGTAAGAAAATGTCCCAAAAATCATGTAATGAATTGGTTATGAGAACTATAAGTACCAATGTATTAATTTTGTTATATGCATTGTATGTTATGTTTATTTGTATATGGCTTACTAAGCTTTTGAAAGATTACTCGTGTGTGTGTGCTCTGTTTTATAGATCGTCAATGCTCTTTGAAGGCTCGGGACCTTGAGGATCATCATCACACTACTCAACTTGTTTTGGTACTTTTGGAATATGTACATAGCTATATATGGAATGTATAGGCTAGTCATCTTGGTTATGTTTGAAATGTGTATAACAGCCATGAGATGTGGCTATATAAGTATTGGTAATATGCTTGAGAAAATATGAAAATGATGTATGTTTTGGCATGGTTAGATAGCTTATGAAATGGTTAAAGATTTGATAAGCATATGAATGCAAGATGGGCATGTCTGATTGACCAAAGGAATGGATATATGAATGAAAAAGATGGATGAATTATGCTTAATTGCATATGTGTAGTTGTACAAATTGGCATGGTTGAAGTTGCAATTGTAGGTGAAGAATTAATGATTCTTTGATATGATTTGGTTGTAAAATTATGCATGAAATGATTTGGAAATTTGATTGTAGAGAATAGCTCTTTTAAGGATGGCATTATGGCCTTGACAATGGCTTGTTTTACCTATACGGCTATGGCACACTAGCGTGCCTAATGGTCGTGGGAAAATGGCAGTATCTAGCTAAGAGTGCAGGCCATGGCACACGGGCGTGCTTGGTAGACGTGTGATTTAGTCAGTATATGTTCTAATAGCACACCGCCATGGTACACGGGCATGCCTAGTAGCAGTGTGGAAAAGTCAGTATGCATGCCTTGATTTAGCACGGCTAAGACACATGGGTGTGTCGATGTGCATGGAAGACACGGCACCTTACCAAGCAGGCGTGTGTCCTGCATTACTTAGAAAAGTTTTAATTTCTCAATAATTTCAGTATGTGATTGGCTTAGTCCCGACCCCACTCAATAGCATGATTTAGTTTTCATTGACCAATATAAGGGACACTTCTATCTCGATTGATAAATGGTTGAATGTAATGTCTGTATATATTTTTGATCTATCCGGTAACGCCTTTAACCCTAATTTGACGATGGAAACGAGTTAGGGGTGTTACAAGGTGGGTCAACAGTCGTCTTGGGTGACCCATGCAACCCTAACAATCAAATCGGTGGGTCCACAATCGTCTCGGGCAACCCGTGCAACCCTAACAGATCAATCACTTCCTCTAATTCCAAAATCCCAATCCCATGCAGTATGTCATGTATGCAGAGCACAAATATAAATCACATGGAATACTCTAGAAAGACAGACAAATCATAGCTCAAGTCAATCAAAACATAGCATAAAATAATCATTTTACCCACGAGGGCAAAATAATCATTTTACCTATTAGGGTTATTTTGGTATTCCTACCCTACAGGGGTATTTCAGTAATTTTACAATCCGACGATATTTCAGTAATTTTGCAAATTGAGGATATTTTGGTAATTTAGCAAACTAAGGATATTTTGATAATTTTACAAATCGGGGGTATTTTGGTGAATTTTACAAACAGAGGGTATTTCAGTAATTTTACAAACTAAGGGTATTTCAGTAATTTTACAGACCAGGGGTATTTCGGTCATTTTGCAAACCAAGAGTATTTCAGTTGTAACATCCAGGGTTTAGGGGTCTTGCATTTCTTTCTAAGTTATATGTATGTGGTAGTGTGCTCTATACGCTGTTTGTATGTGTTTGGGGGTTTCGGGAAATCTTGGGGCTAAGTTTGGACCTTAGGTAAATTTTTGGTTTAGAGCCTTTAGGGGAAAGCTAGGGGAGATAGGCCTTAAGGGTTCTTATGTTGAGTTTAAGACACAAGATATTAGGTGGTAGAGTGGCAAGGGAGGCGCCACTTAGTGCATAAGGGAGTGACACCTCAGGGAGCTAGTGGGGCAAAGTTCGAGTTGCGGAGGAAGCATTTTGGAGGTGGCTTTTTGCATCAAGGGAGGAGAGAGAGTTGGACGGCAAGCAAACTCTGAATGGATGAGGTGTGGATTGGGTCAACAGCTTAAATTTGTTGCTAAGAAGGGAGGTAGGTGTTTGATTCTTTCAAACTCATTTGAATGAGTAGAGGGGAGGAAAAATAGGAAGAAAAGAAGGGATTTGGGAGAGAGAGGAGGAGTTGGCCGAATATTGGATGCTAAGGGGGGTGAAATTTTCGGTCATATGGAGGGGGATAGGTGTCGAATGTGTTTTAACTATTTACGGGTCATTTTACTTTTGGTTTTCTTTTCATTTAGCTCTTTGCCGAAAAGTGGTGTACCAAAAGCTAGTAATTGTGTGTTTCTTTTCTCCTGTTTCTTAGAGTCCAAAACCAAAAGTGAGATTTCCATTTGGGGCATTCATCCTTTTCTTTTTCTCTTAGAATTGTTCACTCCCTCAGTCTCTAAAGCCGAACCTTTCTCTTTACTTCCACCATAGCCTAAACCCCATAAACCTTCAACTTTTTCTTTTCTTTTCATTTGCTAGAAGCCGAATAACCTTTCTACTTCTTTGAATCTTGGCAAATCTCTCATTCATATTTCCTTTTCTCTTTGCGGTTATATTCTTTTCTTCTCTTCTTCTATTCCGTTTTGTTCTTCAAAATTGATCTCTAGGCCGAATCTGTCAGACTCTATTCCAATCGGATCTAATAGTTGGTAAGGGTTCTCTTCTTGTCGTTTTGCTTCTCTTCCTTTTGGTTGCCGAAAGTTAGATGCCTAACTTTGTATAAGTGTGGCCGAATCTATTCAAGGTGGTGACCTTGTGTCCATTTTTGAAAGCCGACGTTGTAGGTATCTAAGATCTTTCAGGTTTTGATAGAGCAAGGTAAGGGGGTATACTTTTGGTTCAGCCAAAGGCCACATCTTTGACTTTATGCAATTTAGCCGATTCTAACTAAGACTGATGTAGGGGGAGTTTCGACAGAGGTTGAGGAGGAGCTTTTAGAATTCGGATCTATTTCGTAAGAGTATTCGATTAAGAGTAGGTTTTGTCTCATTTAGATTTGATTTAATGTTTAGCCGGGTCTCTTGATTAAGTGCCATTCAATGGATGCAAGTACCAGACAAGGAGAGAAAGGGGTTGTTCTTACCCTAAGTTTAAGAAAAGTTTGATTTCTATAGTTCGAATTAGCCACTGGGGTGTGGGCCAGCATCGGAAAGAGACAAGCAGATCGATGTAGTCTCTTCGAGTGAGGACGTTAGGGAAATTGAGCGTCTAGTGCTTCGGGTTATCAGGTGTGTGGTTAATTCGATGTTTCCCTGTTAGTCAATTAATTATATGTGTTATGTGTGTGATAACCGATATAGTGGTCGTGGTGGAATTGTTGCCCTTAATTGGGTATTTCGGTAACCAGGTTAGTACCCTATCTAAGGTGTAGTTGTGGTTGATTACTGTGGATACTTGTGAGCATGCCGTATGCCTACCTAATATGTCCATGCATTATTCTACCATATCATTATAATATGTTGCATATGCACGGGATCGGGATATATATATTGAATGAAGGACAGGGTGTACATTTATGTACGTGGTTTAGTGATGGCCTCGAGCCTCACTGTGGTTTGACGATTGGCTATGTGCCATATCGTGGCTTGATGTCAGCTATGTGCCACATTGTGGGATGATGTTAGCTTCGTGCTACATCGTGGTTTGATGATGACCATGGGTCACATCGTGGATATCGATATTTGGTCACATGGTGATCGGTGGCTAGGCCACGTTATATTGACTTTGAGCAGAATGACTGCCAAAGAGGTGTGTAGCGGATAGAGGGTCGATTTAGTAATCCCCTAGTGTGTGGTGGCAGGATACGAGGGTGTGTAGCGGATGGACATTAGGTTGGGATGGGTAACATTTTGCATCGTCATGTGTGGTATGTGGATTGTGTGGTTTTGGGCCAAGCCCATTTGGGAAATATGTGGAATAATTGCACACTGAGTCTGTTCGACTCACCCTATTTTCTTAAACAATGCAGGTGATACGTAATACATGGGCCAGGCTGGAGTAGATTCGAGGTGGCCATGCAGAAGTTGTTTTAATTCTTTATGCACTTGGGTTCTTAATTACTTTTGGGTTAATTTCTCTATTGTAATAAGGCCATTTTAACTATTTAGGGATTTTTACTATTGAGTTAGATTGACTATCGGTTAATAACTGGAAACAGTTTTGGAAACAATTTACAACTTAAAGACTTAAATTAAAGTTTTAAACCCGGATACTTTTAACAACTCGATTTCTCTTGAGTTTCCAAATGTACGATGTTTTAAACTACACACGACCTTCAAAGTTTTCATTACCCTCGGCAACCTACTTCCAAAATGACGAACATGTTGTAAACCCATTATCGTTTGTAAACTAAGGAAAATATTTTAAACTCAAAACATGTTTTCACCCTAAAATCAAATTCTTTTCAAACGTTTTCATAGTAACATTCCAAATTTGTCCGTGGTGTTTTGGGCCGGGTTTGGGGTGTTATAGTTTGGTATCAGAGCCAGGTTCAAAACTCGACTTTGAGGGTTTTTGAGCCCAAAACGTCTTCAAAGATGGATTTTACTAAAACATATATTTTTACAAGCTATTCAGGTTTTTTTCCCTGGCATGGTACCTGAGTCTTCGGCCCGATGTCCAACAGGTAAGTACTTCAAACCATTGCGTGATTTGTATGTGGAAATGAAGGGTGATATGGGATCATAGATTAGTAAGTTAGGAACTATTGCACCCTAGGATTAGCTTACACCAATACTAAACTTCATAAGACTTAACTTATTTCACCAAACCCGGGAATATGTCACAGAGTTCGGGTGTGGTAACAAGCATCCGCATGCCTAGGCATGGATTCCGAATGAGCTTGTTATTTAAGCAGTCCTAGCGACTCGCCTCCTCTTTTTTGGAATCCTACCTGGTGCGCAGTGATTGTTCACCTTAACCATGAGGACTTGTTAATGGGTCAAACCTATAACTAAAACTCGAAAGGGGCCGAATACCTGGTTTTGCAAAACAATCAAATTACCTCTGATTTCAAACAAAAAAACTTTGATTACTCACCATACTACCCTCGATTCCTGCCAAAATACCCCTGTTTACCAAAATTACCAAAATATCCCTAATTTACAAAATTACCAAAATACCCTTATAGGAAAAATTACGAAAATACCCCTGGGTTGGGAATGGATGAAAATGCTCAAAGTGGTGAACGTGTGTAGTGGATAGTGTTGATGAATGAATGTGATTCTCTAAGTTAGGGTGGAGGACTTGAGACAAAAACTTTGAATGACCGAAGGAACTACTATTAAATGTCTTTACATAAAAATACTTGTGGGTAATCAGTGGAACAAGAAGTTAATGCATAAAATTTCTTAAAATAGATTAAAAACACAGTGATAGACATGAGTTCTAAGGGACGAGGTCGTAATACACATGGACGTGGTAGGGGCAGAATGGCTGTATCGGAACCAGTTGGATCTAGTCATGGATCGGGGAATGAAACGACGCTGCTCGCGGTAGAAGCTGAGTTTCAGGATCAGACGGGTGGAGATGGCGTAGTATCCCAGGCTATGGTGAGAGTTTTGGAAAGAGTTGCGGGAGCGAATATGGGTATCGGGGCCCGAAAGTCCACTTCTGAGAGGCTTCGAGTGAATGGAGCTAAGATATTTAGAGGTGTCTCGGGGGTGGCTCCGAATGTGGCAGAGTATTGGTTGGAGGCAATCGAGAGGATCATGGATGATTTGGACTGCACTGCTGAGGAAAAGCTGAAGGGCGCTGTGTCTTTACTTCGGGATGAGGCCTATCAGTGGTGGCTTGCCGTCAGAGAAGGTACCCCAGCGGACCAAGTAGATTGGAGTTACTTCAAGGTAAAGTTTGAGGGGAAGTATGTCGAAGCTAGTTACGTGGACGCACATAGGAAGGCGTTCTTGAATCTGGTGCAAGGGGCTAAGTCAGTAGCGGAATATGAGGCAGAATTCCTGAGGTTTAGTCGGTATGCGGAGGATTGTTGCTCACGATTCTGGCTACTGCGTGAGGTTTGAGGATGGGCTACGAGATGAACTGGGGGTGTTGATAGCTCCTCAGCGTGAGAGGGACTTTGCTACTTTGGTGGAGAAAACGCGGATCACCGAGGAAGTTAAGCTAACTGAAAGGTAGAATAGAGATAGAGACAGAGGCCGAAACAAGAGGGGTTTTAGATCGTCAGGATCTTGGGGGTTTTAGAAAAAGCCTAGGGTGGATAATTCTACTCGTGCTTTTATGCCAGCTACCGAAATGAGGTCCATCCATGTGCTCAGTGTGGGAGGACTCATGTAGGCGAGTGCTGGGGAAGGAGTAGGGAGTGTTTCAGTGTGGGTCCAAGGCTCACTTAGTGAAGAATTTTCCTCAGAATACGGATAAGCCTCAGACAGTTGGTCAGGGGTATATGCAGCCAGGAAGGGGTGGTCCACAAATGTCGAGAGGTCGTGGTCCGAACCGTGGAGGAAATGGTTTTGGCCGAGGTCGTGGATCACCGGGTAGAGGTGCTGGGAGCTCAGATGCAAGGCAGCCAGGGTTAGTGTATGCAGCCAGACATCGTGAGGAGGGGGATGCACCAGATGTTATCACAGGTACGTTCCTTATTTATGGGTTACCCTTTACTACTTTAATTGATGTTGGGTCAATGCATTCGTACATTGCTAGCATGGTGTCTAGAACCTTGAATGTGAACTTTGAGATTGTCCCTAGGAAGATGACTGTACTTAGTCCTTTAGGGCAATCTGTGGTAGTAGATAAACTCTTTAGAGACTTGCCTTTAGAGGTTCAGGGGGTGGTATTCCCAGCTAACTTGACGGAGCTACCGTTTGGGGAATTTGACCTGATCCTAGGGATGGATTGGATAGTAAGGTATCGTGCGAATCTAGACTATGCTGCTAAGCGTATGTCAGTGAGGACTCCCAAGAATTGTGAGGTTGCAGTAATAGGTGAGAGGAGAGACTACCTGTCTAACGTAGTGTCTGCTCTTAAGGCGGTGAAGATGGTAAAGAAGGGGTGCTTGTCTTTTCTGATGTTGGTTAGTGCTTTGGATGCTAAGAAAGCAGCTGTGTGGGAGGTCAGGACAGTAAAGGAGTTTGCGGATGTTTTTCCAAAAGAACTTCCAAGGTTACCTCCGGATCGGGAGGTGGAGTTTGGAATTGACCTGTTGCCAGGAACAGTGCCAGTGTCCATTGCTCCTTATAGGATGGCACCAAAGGAGTTGGTTGAACTGAAAGCCCAAATCCAAGAGTTGCTAGATCGCGGGTTTATTCGACCTAGTGTGTCTCTGTGGGGAGCACCGGTGTTGTTCATAAAGTAGAAAGACGGGTCTATGCATATGTGCATAGATTACCACCAGTTGAATAAACTGACGATCAAGAACAAGTACCCGCTGCCGAGGATAGACGACTTGTTTGACCAGCTCAAAGGAGCTACGGTCTTTTCAAAGATAGATTTGAGGTTGGGGTATCACCAACTTAAGGTGAAGGAGGCTGATATCCATAAGACGGCGTTTCAGACACGATACGGGCACTACGAATTCCTGGTAATGCCGTTCGGGTTGACTAATGCACCGGCTGCGTTTATGGATATGATGAATCGAGTTTTCCAACCCTACTTGGATCAATTTGTCGTGGTGTTCATAGACGACATCCTGGTGTATTCCAAGTCAGAGGAAGAGCATGATGCACATCTGCGGGTAGTGCTGCGAATTTTAAGGGAAAGGAAGTTGTACGCCAAGTTTAGCAAGTGCGAATTTTGGTTGAGTGAAGTTGCTTTTCTGGGTCATGTGGTATCCGCGGAGGGAATAACGGTGGATCCCGAAAGGTTAAGGCAGAACTGGAGTGGAAACCACCTAAGTCAGTAGCAGAAATTCACAGTTTCTTGGGGTTAACAGGGTACTATAAGAGGTTTGTCGAGGGTTTTTCTTTGATAGCAGCACCTTTGACTAAGCTATTGAGAAAGAAGGTACCTTTTGTATGGTCGGATAAGAAGCAGGAGAGTTTCGAGAAGCTAAAGAGAGTTTTGACAGAAGCCCCAATTTTGATTCAGCTTGTCAAAGGGAAACGATTTTGTGGTGTATTGTGATGCTTCTCACACGGGGTTAGGTTGTGTACTAATGCGGAAGGGAAGGTGGTTGCTTATGCGTCTCGGCAACTGAGACCACATGATGTTAACTATCCGACACACGATCTGGAATTGGCAGCAGTAGTTTTCACTTTGAAAGTGTGGATGCATTATCCGTATGGGGAGAAGTCAGTGATCTGCACGGACCACAAGAGCCTGAAGTATCTGTTGACTCAGAAGGAGCTGAACTTGAGACAACGAAGGTGGGTGGAGCTGTTAAAGGATTACGACTGTTCGATTGAATACCACCCAGGTAAAGCAAATGTGGTGGCGGATGCATATTAGATCTGAGGGCTATGTTCGCACATCTTAGTCTCTACGACGACGAGAGTTTGTTAGCAGAGCTACAGGTGAAGCCGACGTGGTTAAGTCAGGTAAGAGAGAAATAGTTAGTGGATGAGGTTTTGGGTACTCGTTTTTAGCAAGTTTAGAGTGGGGAGTTAGAGGACTACAATGTGAATAGTAATAGAGTCTTGTGTTTTAGTAGTAGGGTGTGTATGCCGAAGGATGTGGAATTGAGGCAAAGGATTCTTCGGGATTCGTATAGTAACCCTTATGCTATGCATCCAAGAGGAAGTAAGTTGTATAAGGACCTACGGGAACAGTTTTGGTGGCCTGGATTGAAGCGAGAAGTTATAGAATTTGTTGGGAAGTGCTTGACGTGTCAGCAGGTCAAAGCTGAAGACCAAGTACCTTTGGGGTTGCTGCAACCAGTAAAGATTCCGCAATGGAAGTGGGAGAGGATCACAATGGATTTCGTGAGTGGGCTTCCTCTTACGCCTACTAAGAAGGACTCGGTATGGGTGATTGTGGATCGGTTGACAAAGTTTGCGCATTTCATACCTGTTCGGGTTGATTACTCTTTGCAAAGATTAGTAAAGCTGTATGTAGCAGAAATTGTGAGACTACGTGGAGTGCCGATGTCGATCATATCGGATAGGGATCCTAGATTTACGTCGAGGTTTTGGAGGTGTTGCATCAAGCATTGGGCACCAGGTTGGATTTAGCACGGCATTTCATCCACAGACAGACGGCCAGTCTGAAAGGGTAATTCAAGTGTTAGAGGATATGTTGAGGGGTTGCGTTATCGACTTCAGGGGTAGCTGGGAGGAATTCTTGCCTTTGGCGGAGTTTGCATACAACAATAGTTACCAGGCAAGTATTCGGATGGCACCGTATGAAACATTGTATGGACGAAGTGTCGCACTCCTACATGTTGGATGGAATTAGGTGAACGTCATGTTTTGGGTCAGAGATAGTGGCAGAATCAGAGGAAAAGGTTAAGGTAATTCGAGCACGGTTGAAAGAGGCTTCTAAAAGACAGAAGTCGTATGCGTATCTTAAGCGAAAAGAGATAGAATTTGTCGTGGGTGATAGTGTGTTCCTGAAAGTTTTGCCATGGAAGAAGGTGATGAGATTTGGACGCAAGGGTAAGCTGAGTCCCAGGTTTATAGGGCCTTATAGGGTTTTGAAGCGAGTGGGGCCAGTGGCTTACCAGTTGGAGTTGCTGTCAGAATTGAAGCAGATGCATGATGTGTTCCACGTGTCAATGCTACGTCGTTATCAATCGGATCCATCTCACGTAGTGCCAGTTGAGGAAGTTGAGTTGAGACTAGATTTGTCCTACGAAGAAGAACCGATTCAGATTCTAGAGCGAGATGTGAAGGTACTTTGAAAGAAATCAGTTCTTCTAGTCAAAGTGCTGTGGCGTAACCATGGTTCAAAAGAAGCTTCGTGGGAACCGGAAGAAGCAATGTGACAGCAATACCCTCACTTATTTTGATCAGGTAATTTTGAGGCCGAAATTATTTTTAAGGGGGTAGAATTGTAACATCCAGGGTTTAGGGGTCTTGCATTTCTTTCTAAGTTATATGTATGTGGTAGTGTGCTCTATACGCTGTTTGTATGTGTTTGGGGGTTTCGGGAAATCTTGGGGCTAAGTTTGGACCTTAGGTAAATTTTTGGTTTAGAGCCTTTAGGGGAGAGCTAGGGGAGATAGGCCTTAAGGGTTCTTATGTTGAGTTTAAGACACAAGAGATCAGGTGGTAGAGTAGCAAGGGAGGCGCCACTTAGTGCATAAGGGAGTGACACCTCAGGGAGCTAGTGGGGCAAGGTTCGAGTTACGGAGGAAGCATTTTGGAGGTGGCTTTTTGCGTCAAGGGAGGAGGGAGAGTTGGACGGCAAGCAAACTCTGAATGGATGAGGTGTGGATTGGGTCAACAGCTTAAATTTGTGGCTAAGAAGGGAGGTAGGAGTTTGATTCTTTCAAACTCATTTGAATGAGTGGAGGGGAGGAAAAATAGGAGGAAAAGAAAGGATTTGGGAGAGAGAGGAGGAGTTGGCTGAATATTGGATGCTAAGGGGGGTGACATTTTCGGTCATATGGAGGGGGGATAGGTGTCGAATGTGTTTTAACTATTTAGGGGTCATTTTACTTTCGATTTTCTTTTCTTTTAGCTCTTTGCCAAAAAGTGGTGTACCAAAAGCTAGTAATTGTGTGTTTCTTTTCTCCCTGTTTCTTGGAGTCCAAAATCAAAGTGAGATTTCCATTTGGGGCATTCATCCTTTTCTTTTTCTCTTGGAATTGTTCACTCCCTCAGTCCCTAAAGCCGAACCTTTCTCTTTACTTCCACCATAGCCGAAACCCCATAAACCTTCAACTCTCTCTTTTCTTTTCATTTGCTAGAAGCCGAATAACCTTTCTACTTCTTTGAATCTTGGCCGAATCTCTCATTCATATTTCCTTTTCTCTTTGTGGTTATATTCTTTTCTTCTCTTCTTCCATTTGTTTTGTTCTTCAAAATTGATCCCTAGGCTGAATCTGTCAGACTCTGTTCCAATCGGATCTAATAGTTGGTAAGGGTTCTCTTCTTGTTGTTTTGCTTCTCTTCCTTTTGGTTGCCGAAAGTTAGATGCCTAACTTTGTATAGGTGTGGCCGAATCTATTCAAGGTGGTGACCTTGTGTCCATTTTTGGAAGCCGACGTTGGGGGTATCTAAGAGCTTTCGGGTTTTGATCGAGCAAGGTAAGGGGGTGTACTTTTGGTTCAGCCAAAGGCCACATCTTTGACTTTATACAGTTTAGCCGATTCTAACTAAGACTGATGTAGGGGGAGTTTCGATAGAGGTTGAGGAGGAGCCTTCAGAATTCGGATCTATTTCGGTAAGAGTATTCAATTAATAATAGGTTTTGTCTCGTTTAGATTTGATTTAATGTTTAACCGGGTCTCTTGATTAAGTGCCATTCAATGGATGCAAGTACCAGACAAGGAGAGAAAGCGGTTGTTCCTACCCCTAAGTTCAAGAAACGTTCAGATTCTACAGTTCGGGATTGGCCATCGGGGTGTGGGCCAGCATCAGAAAGAGACAAGCAGATCGATGTAGTCTCTTCGAGTGAGGACGTTAGGGAAATCGAGAGTCTAGTGCTTGAGTTATCGGTGTGTGGTTAATTCATTGTTTCCTGTTAGTCAATTAATTATATGTGTTATGTGTGTGATACTTAGATGCAGTGGTTGTGGTGGAATTGTTACCCTTAATTGGGTATTTTGGTAACCAGGTTAGTACCCTATCTAAGGTGTAGTTGTGGTTGATTACTGTGGATACTTGTGAGCATGCCGTATGCCTACCTAATATGTCCATGCATTATTCTACCATATCATTATAATATGTTGCATATGCATGGGATCGGGATATATATATTGAATGAAAGATAGGGTGTACATTTATGTACGTGGTTTAGTGATGGCCTCGAGCCTCACTTTGGTTTGACGATTGGCTACGTGCCATATCGTGGCTTGATGTCAGCTATGTGCCACATCGTGGGATGATGTTAGCTTCGTGCTACATCGTGGTTTGATGATGACCATGGGTCACATCGTGGATATCGATATTTGGTCACATGGTGATCGGTGGCTAGGCCACGTTATATTGACTTTGAGCAGCATGACTGCCAAAGAGGTGTGTAGCGGATAGAGGGTCGATTTAGTAATCTCCTGGTGTGTGGTGGCAGGATACGGGGGTGTGTAGCGGATGGACATTAGGTTGGGATGGGTAACATTTTGCATCATCATGTGTGGTATGTGGATTGTGTGGTTTTGGGCCAAGCCCATTTGGGAAACATGTGGAATAATTGCACACTGAGTCTGTTCGACTCACCCTATTTTCTTAAACAATGCAGGTGATACGTGATACATGGACCGGGCTGGAATAGATTCGAGGTGGCCATGTAGAAGTTGTTTTAATTCTTTATGCACTTGGGTTCTTAATTACTTTTGGGTTAATTTCTCTATTGTAATAAGGCCATTTTAACTATTTGGGGATTTTTACGGTATTGAGTTAGATTGACTATCGGTTAATAACTAGAAATAGTTTTGGAAACAATTTACAACATAAAGACTTAAATTAAAGTTTTAAACCCGGATACTTTTAACAACTCGATTTCTCTTGAGTTTCCAAACGTACGATGTTTTAAACTACACGCGACCTTCAAAGTTTTCATTACCCTCGGCAACCTACTTCCAAAATGGCGAACATGTTGTAAACCCGTTATCGTTTGTAAACTAAGGAAAATATTTTAAACTCAAAACGTGTTTTTGCCCTGAAATCAATTTCTTTTCAAACGTTTTCTTAGTAACATTCTGAATTCGGCCGTGGTGTTTTGAGTCAGGTTTGGGGTGTTACATCGGTAATTTTGAAAACTGGGGGTATTTAGGTATTTTTTACAAATCGGGGTTTTAACGACCCAACAGAAGGTCCACCATCGCCTCGAGCGACTTAAGTAACCTAAACAGTCACAACGGTGTAAATGGGCCTAAGGCACATTACTCTGCCCAAGTGGGCCTACACACTCGTGTGGCCCAATTAACCCAGAAATAGCCTCGGCTATATGAACAGCACAGTTCAAACCAATAAAAACCATATAAAATGCATTTTATCCATGTGGGGCCCACCAGCCCAATGGGCCCACACGACCCATTGGCCAAAGATGACCCTAGCCAGGTGGACTACACGGTATGGTCTAACATTTACCACAAATTGTAGATTTTATCCGTGTGAGGCCCACGAGCCCATTGGGCTCACACAGCCCATTTCGACCCATCGAGGCCTATAATAGCCTCTACAGTCCTACGTGTAAGATTTGTAGGCTCGAATCACCACACGTGCGATTGCACGCTCATGTGGCATCAAATGTCATATTTTGACCTTTTGACTTTTTGACTTTCAGCTTTTCAGCTTTTGCTGATCTATAGTCCAATCAGTGTGGAATACACACCTGTTACGAGATCACACGAACAATCCAAGAACACCACAACCTATATTCGATCAAGGCTTCCAATTAATCACTGATAAAAGATTAACAACCCTTTATACACTTATCACGAAATAAACACCAACTATTTACCTTGATTAAACGAGAAGAGATCTCCTACTTGAACCATTATTCAAGACTAATAACGATTTCTCCTAAAGGGAATTTCGGTATTTCCAAAATGCCACTCATGATACATAGCATACACACAAAGTTGAAATAAAGGCACTAGGATTTATCGAAACAGAAGAGAAACGACCGGCCCCACTAGAAAGAATACCCCACACGATAGAAGTAAGGCTCCCTAGCCATTTAATCGACAATAACAACCAAGGTTAGACATAAGATTCCCAACCCGTGAAGGAGAGAATAGGAAAAGATTATACGATAAAAGCCAGAATAGAGGGGAAGAGCACTAAGATTCGGTCAATCTATCTATAAAGGAGAAGAGAAGGGAGAAGGAAAATAAATGATGAGGGAGGAAAAGGGGATGTATTCGGCTAGAGTAGAAACAAAGTGCTAGAAAGAAATAACTTTGAGAACAAGAAGAGAAAGAAAATCGAGTCAAAAGATGGTACTTGAGAAGGAGCAGAAAAAGCAAAGAACCAAAACAAACTGCCCAAATGGTCGTAAAAGCAAAGCACCAACTTGCAAAAGA
Source organism: Gossypium rotundifolium (assembly GCA_025506655.1). Classification (NCBI taxonomy): domain Eukaryota; kingdom Viridiplantae; phylum Streptophyta; class Magnoliopsida; order Malvales; family Malvaceae; genus Gossypium; species Gossypium rotundifolium. The sequence continues at coordinate 151,822,351 of CP106734.1, read as the reverse complement.
ATAGAGGGAAACTCGAAACACAAAAAAGAAAAACCCAAAATATCAAAAATAGAATTCAACACCTACTCATACACAATTGTCAAAATGCACACTCTAAAGCCCCCTTAGCCAAATTTATCCAAAGAAGTAGCACAATTCAGCTATAACACTCCAAGCCTTCAAATCCCTTGAAAATTTGCACATTTTCATCATCCAAATCCCCAACACCCATCATCCATAACCTATGATACTCTCCCCCTTTTACCAAGTCCACAACCACTCCAAAGAGTTTGAATCCACCACAAACTCTTGCCATCCTTGCTGCAAAATAAAACCTCCCTTGCACCTTAAGAGACTTGAACCTTAGACCACAAGCTTCACTTCATACGCCACTTGCCACTAAGCCACAAGCTCCTCTTATGTCACAATTTAATCTTAATTGTTCTTAAGGCCTACATACCAACATCTAAGGTTTAATTCACCTAAAACAAAATTTTTGCTAAAGCCTAGGTTTGAACCCAGGACTTCTCCAAGACCCCAAACACTCCAATATTGTTAACCCAATAGTACTAACATGCATCTATGTCATTTTCTTGCTCTCAAGAATTTTAGGCAATCCCAAGCCCAAGGCCCATATCTTCTTAGCCCAAAATTCGGGGCGTTACATGCAGGTGACACACGGCCTAACCACACAGCCACGTACTAGCCTTGTGTCACTCACGGTCTAGACACACGCCCGTGTGGACAAAATAAATCCATTTTTAGCTTCATCTCTCACCCAAAATCACATCATTAACCTGCACTTAAAACTTCCATCCAAATACCAACCATTTCAAGCATTCAATTTAAGTAAATTCCATCATGCAACATAGTATACCATTACATGCATACATGTTTACCATCCTACCATGGTTCGATCCATATGTTAGACATAATTTGATTAACTACTTAACATATATGTAGCTACCATAATGTAACATTATAAGTATATCAAAACAACCATTACTAGCCATTTCCATGGCTAGATTACAAACATCATTATCAAGCCACTAATGGCCAAGTTGTCCTATACATGCCATTATACCAAAATGATTTTACTATGTATACCCAAAATAAGCTAGTGGATAGTGTGATGATGCTCCAATGATCTCCGACCTTTGCGAGCTTCTGAGCAGTATAGAACAAGGGAAAATAAAATAGAGTAAACATTACATGCTTAGTAAGTTTGTATAATAGAAAAATAAACTTATCGATTCTGTTTATTAAATGTAAGCACATAATAACATGTTTTCCATCAAGCTGGCAAAATTGCCTAAATACAAACATTCAATCAAACATGTTAGTCACAAAATTTTCATATACATCAAGTAAACATAGATGACCTCATCATACTCTTTTCCTTCAAGACATCATTCATTTCATTCCATAATTCTCTTATCATGCCAAGAGTTTTTCCCATTAAATCATTGAAGTTCTAATGGATGCTCAAGTGGTACACTCGAGCTGTATGATTCAATAACCCGTCAATTCTTTTTCAAGAGTACCCATTAGGGCTGTAACAACCCAAATTTTGGTGAAATCGAAACAGTGATTTCGGGACCACAAATCTGAGCCAAAAATAAAATTTATTTTTATTTTATTATATGGTCCGTATTATGATAGATATGACATGAGAAAATTTTGGTACGAAAATTTTATCGATTTAGTGCCTAATTATGAGAAGGACTAAATCGCATAAAATATGAAAGTTGAATTCTAGTAGCTATAAGGGTTAAATAGCTACAAAATTCAAAACTTAAGGTCCTTATATGGTAATTATACCATTAAGAAAAGTATGTAGATTTTTCTTGGTGACTCATCCATGTAAATATAGAAAAAGGATAAGGACTAAATTGAAAAGTGAAAATTTTAATTAATTAAGAAGATGAAAAGAAAACAAAAATCATATTTTCTCATCTTCTTCCCTAAAATAAACATGGAAACCCTAGGAGAGAGAGAAGAGTCTTTCATGGCCAAATTGGGTAAGTTTCCTTGTCCCGTTTTTATTAATTTGATATTTTTAGAATTGGGATAATTTAATCTCTCTATTTGGGGGATTAATTTGAAAAGTTATCAAAGTATGAAAATGGGTCATGGATGTATATGCTGGAAATTAGAAATTTATGGTAGAAAATGAAAGACTATTGATAAATAAACAAGTTTTACAAAGTGATTTTTGATGAAAACATGATTTAGGGACTAAAATGAAAAGTTGTAAAATTTGATGAAAAATTCTAAAATTTTATGAATACATGTGCTGTAAAATTTGTAATGGGGCTTTGGTTAGGCTTGGAATAGGGAGTAATTTGCACAAATTTTATTTTTCAAGCCTAGGGACGAAAATGGAATTTTTGGAAAAGTTAGGGAAAATAGTAATTTTTCCTAGGATGAAAATTTAGTCCACTTGAATGTAAAATATGGTAAATTGATGTTAAATCTACTCGTATTGTAACAGCCCGATTTTGGGGCTAGTTGGAATAATAGTTTTGAAACCACTAATTCGAGGTTAGAGAAATTAGTTTTAATAATTTTATATGTGTTATATCATGATTTTATGGATGTATGAAAATTTTGGTGCATTAATTTTGGTGATTGCATGTTTAATTGCGAAAAAGGACTAAATCGCATAATGTGTAAAAGTTTCATTTTATAAGCTAGAGGTGTCTAATAGTTATGGAATATTAAATTAGAGGTCCTTAAAGTGTAATTAGGCCTTCTTATAGGTGATGGCCGGCCAAGGGGGACAAGGGCATTAAATTGGTCAATATTTGGTGGCATTAGGTGACTGAATGAATAAAATAAGATAAAATAAAGAAAAGACTATCATCTTTTTCCTTTCAAGAAGGGCCTTGGAGAGCTTGAAATTTCAGCAACTTATTCTCCTTTCTAGTAAGTGATTTTTGAGGTCTTTCTTGATAATAATTGTACTTTTGGAACCCCTAAAGCTTAAGCTAGCTAAAGAGGGGACTATTTTGCAAAATGATTGAAAGTTTAGAGTTTTTCCATGTGAGCATTTATGTTGATTGCTGTATTTTTATGGAACAAAATGAGTCTAAGTTGTTAAATAAACAACTTTTGTGAAAGGTGTTACCATGAAAACACCTAAAAGGACCTATTTGTAAAGGTTGCAAATTGAGTAGTAAATGCATGAAATGATTGGTATTGTGAATTGTTATAAGAGTAATAAATGTTCAGCTAGGATTGTTTGATAAGGAAATTTGATGAAAAATGATTTACGAGCCTTGGAGAAAAATCGTAATTTTGTCAAAGTATAAGGGCAAAATGGTCATTTTAGCCAAAGTAGAAATTTTGAAGTGTCTTGATTTATGTAGTGATTAAATGAGTGAATTTCATTATTTTAGATCAAGAAGAACGCGGAAACAACCTTGACCGGGGAAAAGGCAAGGTTACGGACTAAGTCGTGAATTAACATATTTTGTACTGAGGTAAGTTTCTGTGTAAATGATACATCACTAATTCTTATGTTTTAACTCTTAACGTAATGTGTGGATGTAATTGGTTACTGGTGAGAATTAGTGAAATAGTAGAAAATGTGGAAACTCTCGGATGAACCTTTGGAAAAGAAATATGGGTACGGATGAATATTCGTAAAAATGTAAATTTTTGTGGGCTTAGTGTGATACCACCTTGTTATTTACTAAAGATGGGCTATGTGCGATACCATCGTATTTATTAATATTTGATGGGCTATGTGCGATACCATCATATTTATTAATATTTGGTGGGCTATGTGCGATATCATCGTAATTATCATTGTTGGTGGGCTATGTGCGATACCACTCTATTATTAACTAATGGTGGGCTGTGTGTGAAACCACCGAGTATCTTGTACCATTGCAAAGGGTTCATCGAGAAACTTGTTTAAGTAAATATTTCATGTGGCTTTGTGTGATAAGTGCAGGGTAAATGTGCAAGTAATTGTGGGCAATGTTTATGATATGTGTTTGGGATGTGGTAAGATGTGAAATGAGTAAGCATGATTATGAGGATATGAATTGTTATTACATGGAATGTAATGTTTGACTAATTATTATTGTGGTATGATGCTTATTGTTAACATATAAAATTACTAAGCTTAAAGCTTACTTCTTCTTTTTCCCTTGTTTTATAATGTCGAAGAGCCAGCTCGGGATACTAAGATAATCGGAAGATCACCCACACTATCAGCACATCTTGGAATAGTTAGACTTAGCATTTTGAGTATGTATAGGAACTAGACTTAGTGAATGTCATATTGTTTTGGCCAAATGTGTTGGCTCATTCAAAGATGAACTCTTTTTTATAAGGCCATAGTTGGTGGCTCTTTCTTATTAATCTATGAAAAGATAAGGTTATTCATGATTATGCAAGTTGCATGATTTGTTTACTTAGTTTATTTATACATGAATGGGTTGAAGGTTTAATATGCTTTGTGTTTGTTTGAGTTGGGGTGATTGAAAAAGCTTGGAAAATAGCCTTGTTCTTGTCCACACAGGTGGTCACACGAGCATGTGTAGGCCATGTGTGACACACAGTTAGCCTCATGGGCGTGTGGTTAGGCCGTGTGTCCCCTTGCATGCTAGGTTTGAAAGTCAGTATGCCCAGTAGTAAACACACAGGCGAAGACACGGCCATGTGGCTCAGCCATGTGGAAGGCACGGCCATGGACATGGGCGTGTGCCTAGGCCGTGTGAAGTCTACACCTGAAATTAGAATTTAATTCGCCACACGGCCGAAGGACACGGACGTGTGCCTTAGCCGTGTGACATTTATGAGGTGATGACGTTAGAAACAAAATGCCAAGGTTTTTGCACACAGGCTAAGACACGGGCATGTCGAGGCCGTGTGAGGGACAAGGGCCAAGGACACGGGCATGTGTCCGGCCGTGTGAAAACCCCTGTAGGTTCGAATTTAAAAATAAATCCACACGGGTGTAAAACACGGGCAAGTGATATGCCACACGGGCGTGTCTCTTCCTCCACACGAACGTGTGGACTATTTAATGGAAATTTTCTAAATCTTTCAAGTGTTCTTTAAAAGAGTTCAATTTGATCCCGAACCATTCTTAAAGTGTGATTGAGGCCTCGTAGGTTTGTTTAAGAGGTGTTATCAAAAGTTTTAAATTGGGGTTGAAAGACATGTTTCGGTATAGCATAATTGTTTGCTTATAAGTCTAGTAATGCCTTGTACCCTGTTTGACGTTAAATATGGGTAAGGGGTGTTACACGTATTGATACGAATAGACCAAATTTGGAGTTAGAACGAGGAATGAGGAAAATGTCGGATTAATATATTTTATGTACACGAACCTTTGTCGAGGTAAGTTCGTGTAACTAAATTGTATATCTTTTTATGCTTGATTTAAATGTTGTTTTTGTGAATTTTATCAATGTCATAAATATGTGAAATGATCACCTACTCGATATAGCCCGATAAATAAAAATGCCCGATAAAATGGTAAATGAATAAAATGTTACTTGTATGCTTGACATGAAAGTGGAATGTGTTTTACTCGAATTACATAAATGTTACGGAGGTATGAAATAATCAAATGCCCAATAATGCTTGAAAAGTGTTTAAATCTGGTTGAATAAATGAAAAATCGATGGATAAATATAATTTCCTGAAATAAATGAGGTACTGCATTTGTTACAGAATGGATTTAGCTCGGACGAGTAATCCTAATGACTTCATTACAGAAAGGATTTATCCCAGACGGGTAATCCTGATATAAGTCTTTTCAAGCATATGTTATGAATTGGATTTAGCCGGACGGGTAATCCAGATCAAGCTCTTTAGAGCATAAGACATAAAAATGATTTTGCCTAGACTGCTAATCCTGTTGTATACATGTGTAGCTCGAGAGTGTACTCTCTGAAAGTTGTACCTTAAGGGTACTATTAGACATGAATTGACGGATTCTAATTTGTACACCTTGGGTGTACTACCTGTGTATCCATTGATATTTCGAATAAATTCAATGGGTAAAGTTCTGACAAGACTAAAGATGAATTTAAAACAAATTGACATGGAATGATACATATGATATGGAGATATGACATGAGAAGAATATTACATGAAATACAAGAAAATGATATTTGTATATGGAAATTACTTGATGAGAATGTTCATCCTTAATCATAGGCCCGTACACCTTGAATGTACTACTACTTGTGCGATCTTAATACTCGAATAAAATGAGTAAAGTCCTGACATGAAATGATATGAACTCGAAATAAATTACTATAAAGCTATACTTGTAATAATAAAATGTCTATACATGTTAAATGAATACATGTTGTGGAAAATATATGTGCATGGGAACTTGATTGTTGTTGAACCCATACATGTCTTGATGTTACTATGGAATATATGATGAACAAGGGCAATGAGGATGTGTGTAGGGCTTGAGATCAAAGTGGTTGATTATACCTTACTTAGTTACCTCAAATAGGATTAGTGGTAAGTTAAGTGACATGTTATACGAACTTACTAAGCATTTTATGCTTACTCCATTTATTTTTCCCTATTTTAGAGTAAATCGGAAGCTCGTTGGATTGGAAGCTCGGCGGAGATCACTCACACTATCCATCGGCCCATGTCGATATAGTATGGTAATTCAATTGCGGTTGCAATGGCATGTATAGGATATGTTGGCCATATTGGCATGTAAACATAAATGATGCTTGTAACCTATCCATTGGAATGGCTAGTAATGATTGTTTTGATATACTTGTAATGTCATATTATGTTAGCCACATATATGTTAAGTAGTAGATCAAATTATTTCTAACATGAGGACATAACCAAGGAAAGATTGTAAACATGTATGCATGAAATGATATGCCATGATGATGGATGGAATATGCTTGATTAGAATGCTTGAAATGGTTAGTAATTGTATGTGATGATATATCATGTTAAATGATAGAATTAACTTGAATAAAATGCTTGGATTTGTTTTCTTATGAATGCAAGATGTGGTGTAGGATTATGGCAAAGATTGGGTTGAGAAATGAAGATAGGAATGGCTTTATTTTATCCACACGGGCGTGTGTCTAGACCGTGTGTGACACACAGCCTAATAACACGGGCATGTGGTTAGGCCGTGTGTCCCTTGCACCTTAATTTTGAGAAACAAAATGCTTAGAATTGAGCACACAGCAGAGACACGGGCGTGTGTCTTGGTCGTGTGAAACCTGCACCTAATTCGAATTGAATTAATTAACCACACTGCCTAACACACGGGCATGTGGCATGGCCATGTGGCGCAAGTCAGAAAGCTACCTAGTTTTGAACACAGCCTGTAGCACGGGTGTGTCCCAGGGTCACACGGGTGTGTCCCTTGGACCACACGGGCATGTGAGGCCTGCATCTTGGAAAATTTTGGAATTTCGCAAAAAATTCCCTAAGTTCCTGATTTAGTGTCGTAGTGATTCTAATGCTCGTATTGGGCCTCGAGGGTCCATTTAGGGGACATTATGAATGACCTCAGTGAATGAATAGTAACTTTCCTAAATTAATCCATAAATATTCTGAATGCTTCAGTAATGCTCCGAAGCCTTGTTCCGATGACAAATACGGGTTAGGGGTGTTAGAAGGGCACTTAACCAAGGAACACACTCTCGAGCCACATATCGTATAACAAGATTACTAGTCCAGGCTAAATCCTAATTGTAACGTATACTCGAGAGGTATTATATCAGGATTACCCATCCAAGTTAAATATTTTCTATAATGAGGTCAATAGGATTAATCGTCCGAGCTAAATCCATCAGCAACAAATGTAAGACCTCATGCATTTCGGGAAAGCACATATATTCATCAGAATTCAATATTCAAACGGGACTTAACCCCTTTTTCACCATTTCAAGCATGCATTTTCATTATAGCAATCAACTAATTCACATCAATATAAGTCACATTACATACAAACACAACATTCAATTAACCATATTCACATGTTCGATTAAGTTACACGAACTTACCTCAACACTTGGTCGCGTATAAAATCTACTAATCCTAAACCTTTTCTTTTCCTCGGTCCCTCAAATTTGTGTTGTCTGGGTCTATATAAATAACTTTAATCATCAATCTCACACATTTCATATTCATTTGGACTCAATTTACGTCCTAGGTAAAATTACCATTTTGCCCCTAACTTTTTCATAAATTCTAATTTCGTCCCTAGGCTCGAAAAATGGAATTTATGCAATTTACTCCTTATTCCAAGCCTAAAAAAATTTCATTGTAGAATTTTAAGCACATATTTTCTATAAATTTCAAAAATTTTCATCAATTTTCATAACTTTACATTTTAGTCCCTAAATCATGTTTTCATCAAAAATCACTTTGTAAAAGTTGTTTATCTATCAACAACCTTTCATTTTCTACCATAAATTTTTAATTTTCAGCATATTCATCTACTACCCAAATTTCATACTTTGATAACTTTTCAAATTGATCCCCCAAATAGATAGATTAAACTATCTCGGTTTCAAAAATATCAAAACGGGACAAGAAAACTTACCCAATTAAGCCATGAAAGTTTCTTCTCTCTCTCCTAGGGTTTCCATGTGTTTTAGGTTGAAGGTGACATAAAAATAAGATGATATCTTTTATCATCTTTTAATTAATTTAATTATTTCTAATTTCTAACTTAGTCCTTGCCCTTTTTCTAAATTTCCATGGATGAGTCACCAAAATATCTACAAACTTTTCTTTAATGGTCTAATTACCATATAAAGACCTCAAGTTTTGAATTCCATAGCTATTTAATCCTTATAGCTACTAGAATTCAACTTTTTCATTTTATGTGATTTAGTCCTTCTCATAATTAAGCACATAATCAGTAAAATTTTCTTATCAGAATTTTCACATGACATTTCTAACATATTACGGACCATGAAATAAAATAAAATAAAATTATTTTTGGATCGAATTTGTGGTCCTGAAACCACTATTCCGATTTCACGGAAAAATGGGCTGTTACATGAACGGTCGGATCAGCACCCAAGTCACACTATCCATTCATTCTTGGTAGTTTTTGGAAAGTTAATTTGGATTATATGGCATGCAATAGGCTTGTATTTCATTACTATTGTTTCGGATATGTAAAATGTTAAGTATGATCTTAAGTGCAATAATTAACTTATATGATATATATGAGAATGAGGTAATATGTTTTAATGCAAATATAAATTATATGTGTTAATGCAATGTTGTGTTTAAGGTGCCTAAGATAGGTACATTGGTTAGGTGTTAGATTTTGTGAATTGATAAGTTTTGATTGATGATTCACTTTGATGTATAATTGTATATACTTGTGGTATCAATGAGGATACATTGGTTAGGCATTTAAGATGTTTATTTGCATGTTTTTAGCTTGTTTAATGTCACTTTGAACAGGTTTTTTGGTCGGTAAATGGATTACTTAGAGTCCAAGTAAGCTTGAAATGGTAAACTTGTTTTTTAAGGTTCATTTTGGGTCCAAACAGCTTGAGACACAGGCGTGTGACTCAGCCATGTGAGACGCACGGCCTGGCGACATTGTCGTGTGTCATTTAATTAGTTCTTTAGGGTCCAAATCAGTAAGTTACACAACCTAACACACAACCTGGCACACGAGCGTGTGGGGCAACTTAGAGAGTTACACGGCCTGGCACACAAGCGTGTGACAAGGCTGTGTGACCCTACTCAGAGAGTTACACAAGTGAGGAAACGAGTTGGGACATGGCCGTGTGTCCTTAGTTCGATTGTTACACTGCCTGAGACACGGGCGTGTATCTTAGCCATGTAAGGCACACGGCCCAGCCACACGGTTATGTGACCCTTGTTTCAAATTTTTTATATTTTTGCTAAACTTTCCAATATATTTCAAATTGGTCCCAAATTGTTTCTAAGTTATTTTTAAGGCCTCGAGGGCGCGATTTAGTGACAATATGTGTAACACCCTTAACCCATATCCGTCACCAGATTAGGGTTACGGGCATTACCAAAAAAGCCACAACCTTTTTCAGACAATAAATCTTACTCAAACATGCTTAACAAGAGATACGATCATGAACATATTATTATTACATACTAATAATATAATACTATTAACCCCAATTGTCCTATCTTTAAAAATTCATAAAATACCTGAACCATTAAACTATTTGTGTCTAATAGATAAAAATAAGCATGATCAAAATGTCATCTCATAATGACTTCCTATTAAGACCGAATTCTTTTAGCTTGAAACCTACTTCCACATAACCAATTAAATGCAAACTCATTACACATTACATATACACTCATTTATTTGATCGAATATACTTAATTAAATTAAACAATCTCACATGCCAAGTACATATATATATTTTGCATATTTCCATATTTGAATACAAGCCCAAACAACTAGTTTTTTTTTAACATGTTAACTACGTTTGACTATAGCACATAAATTTGGCCGAATATACATACATACAATACACAATGTAAATCTCTTTTCGTGATTCAACTAAAGTTGATACACACACATAAATTTCAGATAATGCTCAGCTAACACATACCTACATTGACTTAAACATTTAACCTTTATTCATACTCTAGTTCATCTAATGACATTTTATGGTATACATTTGAAAGTTTTGCATATCAAAACGCATCCCATACCTGACATTTCCCTACTCATGTCCACTTTTCAAAAGTTTACAAGACATATACTAAAAGGCTTCATATCATTTACCCTATAGTAACATAGCTATTTAGCATGAACATTCATACCATAACCTCAATTTTCATCCAAACAAAGCACACACCAAATACATCAAAGATAGAGTACACTATCGAACATTATCATTTAACAATTAGCCATTTTTGCATGGCTATTATATATATAAACATAACATCATTCTAACATTTAGCTAGCCTATACATGTCTTTGATTCAAAATAACTAGCTTAAAAGTACCAAAAAGGGATGATAGTGTGGTTGACTTCACCGATGATCCTCCGAGCCCGTAGCTTGACCAAAATCTATAAAACAAATCATTGAACACACAGAGTAAGCTTACTAGCTTAGTAAGTCTTAAGCAACTGTATTTAAACATTCAATTAACCAAGCAATTTAGACAGCCAATTCATAACATTGAATAAACATAGCTTAATTTATAAATGCATTATAGCCGAATATTCTACCTCATTTAATCTATCCACTTCCATTTACTCACCAAGATATACCATTTCCGAATATGTATACATATACAAATAATTATAACATAAATCATACATATCCATATACCTTTATCAATACCTTTAACCACTTATGCTTTCATATAACCAAATTTCCTCATAACATAGTCCATATTCCTTTCCACATCTACCAATTGTGTATTACATTTCTCTCATCATTTCATTTACATACACACATACATATATATATGTATATAACACATGAGTATGAATAACACATACCTTGTAGCCACATTAACAAATTTGTTTTCCACATGCTTAAGCATACTTAATTCATTTCTTGACTTTGTTAGTATGTGATCTAAGCTTGGAATGGCAACTCTCTGGTTAAAACCTGCTAGGCATTAGCCCAAACTTCACACACCGGCACCAGGCCTGCTAGACTCAAAGTCTGAAAGTTAAAACATCGTCATATAGCCTGCTAGGCATTAAACCCGATATATTTACCAGCACGAGGCCTACTAGATATTAAGCCTGAAATAGATCACCGGCACGAGGCCTGCTAGGCATTAAGCCCGAAATAGATCACCGGCACGAGGCCTGCTAGGCATTAAGCCCGAAATAGATCATCGGCACGAGGCTTGCTAGGCTTGAAGCCTAAATTAAATCACCACTTTTACATTTCCATACACATCACTTAGGGCTAAAATCACAACCATCTCATATACTTTATATTATTTTCACATATTAAACCGAATAGGCTTTTTCATATCACATTAACAAAATATATTCAATACAATTTAATACCTTAACATTCGGCTAACACATGAATTTATATCCAAAATTTACAAATATTATCATTTGACATATTCATAACTAACTCTTTAATATACTTTTGCTTAAGGACTTACCTCGACTGTCGACGGACCGTATAAACCGGCTATTCGATAACCTTTGTCTTTCCCCGATCCAAATTCATTTTTCTTTGTCCTTGATCTAATTAAGCCAAATGGTTGCCGAAATTCAAAGCTTCTCTAACCCCTCTTCTTTAGCTAGCATTCATCCATGAGAGAAGTGAAGATGATAATGCTTTTGTTTTAGTAATTTATGACATATATTATTTATTTTTTTAAATTACCATACTAACCTATATAATAATAATATTCATAACATATATCATAAGGTTATTCTTGACATATGCCGCCCACTACCCTTAAAAATGGGTTAATTACCATTTTAATGACTCAGATTAATAAGCCACTATCATTCTAGCACTTTTCACTTTAGTTTGCAACTTTTTTATTTTACGTGATTAAGTCCTTTTTCTAAATTAAACACATAAATGATTAAATTTTTCTACGAAACTTTCACACACATTAATTCACATATAATAAACACAAAATATAATATTTAAATATTTCTCAAACTCAGATTCGTGGTTTTGAAACCACCATTCTGATTAGGGTCAAATTCAGTCTATTACAACTCTCCCCCTTAAGGATTTTCGTCCCCAAAATCTTACCGTTAAACAAATTCGGATATTGTTGCCTCATTGAATCCTTAGGCTCCCACGTAGCCTCTTCAACTCCGTGTCTATTCCATAGTACTTTAACTAATGGAATCCTTTTGTTTCTCAGCTCTTTTACTTCCCGAGTTAAGATACGAATTAGTTCTTCATCATATGTCATATCGGATTGGATTTCAACCTCTGACGGAGTGATTACATGTGACGGATCTGATCTGTACTTACGAAGCATCGAAACGTGAAATACGTCATGTATCTTTTCTAATTTAGAGGGTAACTTTAATCTATAAGCAACAGGCCCAATACGTTTGATGATTTCATACGGTCCGGTGAATCTCGGACTCAATTTACCTTTCCAACTAAATCGGAGTACTTTCTTCCATGGAGAAACTTTCAAGAATACTCGATCTCCGGCTTGAAATTCAATGACTTTACATTTCAAATTAGTGTAAGACTTTTGACGATCTGGTGCAGCTTTCAAACTATCTCTGATTATAGCCACTTTCTGTTCTGTCTCTTTAATCAATTCGACCCTGTATATCTTGTTCTCACAGAGCTTAGTCCAGTATAATGGTGTTCGACACTTGCGACCATACAAAGCTTTGTATGGCACCATTTTGATAGTAGATTGAAAGCTATTATTGTAAGCAAATTCAATCAAAGATATCTACCATTCCCACGTACCTTCAAATTCGAGAACACAACATCTCAACATGTCCTCAAGTATCTAAATAGTTCGCTTCGGACCGACCAAATGCATCTGCAGGATGAAAATCATGCTAAAGTGGAGTTTAGTACCCAAAGCATCTTGCAACTTCTTCCAAAACCGTGATGTGAATCTCGGGTCTCTGTCTAAAACAATGGAACTCAGCACACCATGCAATCTTACAATTTGTGACACATACAATTCAGCAAGTTTATCGAGCGAATAGTCTGTACGAACTGGCACAAAGTGAGCTGATTTAGTCAGTCTATCCAAAATAACCCAGACTGCGTCTTTCTTGCTTGGTGTTGTAGGCAAACCGGATACAAAATCCATAGTGATTCTATCCCATTTCCATTCAAGTATCATAATCGGTTGAAGTAACCCTGAAGGCACTTGATGCTCGGCTTTCACTTGCTGACAAATTAAACACTTTGGAACAAATTCAGATATATCCCGTTTCATGCCAGACCACCAATAGAACTATTTCAAATCATTATACATTTTAGTGCTACCCGGATGTACCGATAAGTGACTATTATGGGCCTCATTTAATAACATCTGAATCAATTCCACATTCCTCGAAACACATATTCGGCCTTTGAATTTCAAATAATCATTTGTGTCAATTTGAAACTCTGACTCTGTATCATTTTCACGCTGAATTTGTTTAGCAATCATATCTTTGTCAATTTTCTGTGCATCACTAATTTGCTGAATAAACAACGGTCTAGCCTTCAACTCGGCTATGATCGAACCATCACCAGTCATAACCATATGTGTGTTCAACGCACGAAGAGCAAACAATGATTTTTGGCTTAAGGCATCTGCAACAACGTTAGCTTTCCCTGGATGGTAGTCAATCACCAATTCGTAGTCTTTTAACAATTCCAACCATCTACATTGTCATAAATTCAGATCCTTCTGAGTCATTAAATACTTCAGACTTTTGTGATCTGAATAAACATGACACTTTTCACCAAATAAGTAATGACGCCAAATTTTCAATGCGAAAATAATGACTGTTAATTCTAGATCGTGAGTTGGGTAATTTCTTTCGTGAGGTTTCAATTGTCTCGAAGCGTAGGCTATAACTTTTCCTTCCTGTATCAAAATGCAACCCAAGCCATTCAAAGAAGCATCACTATAAACAATAAATTCTTTACCCGATTCAGGCTGAGCTAACACTAAAGATTCGGTCAAAAGGGCTTTCAACTGATCAAAACTTTTCTGACACTTTTCCAACCATTCGAACTTAACATCTTTCTGTAGCAGCTTTGTCAAAGGTGTAGCTATCATGGAAAAGCCTTTGATGAATCGTCTGTAGTATCCCACAAGTCCCAAAAAGCTCTAAATTTCGAAGACATTCTTTAATGGTTTGCAATCAAGTATAGCCGATATTTTGTTCGGATCAACCCGAATACCTGAAGCTGAAACAACATGATCCAAAAAGCTGACTTCCTTCATCCAGAACTCACACTTACTGAACTTTGCATACAACTGCTGATCTAGTAAAGTCTATAACACTAATCTCAAGTGCTCAGTGTGTTCGATTTCATTTTTGGAGTAGATCAGGATATCATCAATAAACACAACTAAAAACCGATCCAAATACTGTCTGAAAACTCGATTCATCAAATCCATAAAAATAGCAGGTGCATTAGTAAGCCCAAAAGGCATAACTTAAAACTCAAAATGTCCGTACCTCGTTCGGAATGCAGTCTTAGGCACATCAGAATCTCTGACTCGCAGGTGATAATAACCCGATCTCAAATCAATCTTTGAAAACACTGAAGCCCCTTTCAACTGGTCAAACAAATTGTCTATTCAAGGCAACGAGTATTTATTATTTATTGTCAATTTATTTAACTGTCGATAATCAATACACATTCGTATAGTCCCATCTTTCTTTTTCACAAACAAAATCGGCACACCCCAAGGAGAAAAACTCGGTCGTGCAAAACCCCTATCTGTCAACTCTTGCAACTGTGCTTTCAACTCTTTCAACTCAGTAGGTGCCATCCGATACGGAGCTATCGAAATAGGGTCATCCCTGGTACTAATTCAATGTTGAACTCAATCTCTCGTATTGGCGGCAAACCCGGTAATTCATCAGGGAACACCTCAGGGTATTCACACACAATTGGTACGAACTCAATCTGCTTTTCGGACACTTTGTTATCAAGCACATAAGCCAGGTAAGCTTCACATCCTTTTCTCACATATTTACTGGCTAACATTGAGGATATTACTGTAGGTAACCCATTTAAATCACTAGACTCAACTTGGATGGTTTCACCATTCTGACATCTCAAATTAATGATCTTTTTTTTTTTTTTTGCAATTCACCACTGCATCGTGCAAAGTTAACCAATCCATTCCCAGAATTATATCAAACTCGTCGAAGGGTAACAACATTAAATCGGTCGAAAGTACGAATCTCGAATCAACAATGGGCAACCTTTACACACTTTATCAACAAGTACACATCTACCCAAAGGATTGGACACACGAATTACAAACTCAGTAGACTTGACAAGTAAAGTCTTACTAGTTACTAGAGTTTCACACACATATGAATGAGTCAAACCATGATCAATCAATGCAATCACAGTAGTATCATAAAGTGTGAAAGTATCGGTAATGACATCTGGGGAAAAAGCATCCTCTTTGGCTCGTATAGCATAAGCTCTAGCTGGAGCTCTAGCCTTTGATCGAACTGCAATGTCCTTCATCCCTCTCTGACTGCCACCTACATTGCTTGAATGTTTGGGTGGTCTGCCCCGTGCTGACACGTTGCTCAATTTAGTGTTCTGAGCCGTATTTTTGCTGGGCTAGCATCGTACACTCTCGAATAAAATGATATGATGATCCACATTTAAAACAAGATCGATCACAGAATCTACAACTCTCAGAATGCTATTTTTCACAATGCTTGCACTCAATGCGATCCTGTTGAACATTGCCAACACTAGCCATCGAAGTGGCTCGAGAACTCACTGGAGGTCGATCTCGTCTAGACATGTTAGGAGTAGTCTTATGTCGGTTAAAGTCATCTCTGAGCTTCTTAGATGTTGAATGGAAAGTTTTACTCAACGATCTTTTATGAGTGTCTCTAGCTTCTGTTTCAACCTTTCTTTTCTCTTTTCCGAGCTCTTTAGCTTTGCAAGCTCACTCGACCAGTGCCACAAACTCTTTAATCTCAAGAATGCCCACAAGTAACTTTATGTCTTCATTCAAACCGTCTTCAAATCTTCTGCACATAATGGCTTCAGAAGAAACACACTCTTTAGCATATTTGTTGAGTCTAACAAATTTTCGCTCATATTCTGTCACAGTCATTCGCCCCTATTTTAGTTCAAGAAATTCTTTATGTTTTTGATCAATGAATCTCTAGCTGAATATATTTCTTTTGGGACTCAATCTGGAAGAAGTCCCAAGTCACTTTTTCTTTCGAAACTACTGATACTGGTGTTTTCCACCAATGGTAGGCAGAGTCCCGAGGTAGATATATAGCACAATTTAGGCATTCCTCTGAAGTATAGGATAACTCATCAAGTACCCGAATGGTATTATCAAGCCACATCTCAGCTCGCTCAGCGTCATCATCATCTTTAGCTTTAAATTCTTCACCCCATATTTTCTGATTTTATCAACAGGAGGCCTACTAGATCTCATCGGATCTATCATTGGGGGTGTTGAAGGTACCGGAGTTAGATTATTCAGGGGTAGAGGTTGTTGTACAGCTGGATTATTCTGTACAAAATGGGTAAACCATTCATTCATCATCTGGTAGAAGGCTTGTTTAGCCTCCCCCTCATGGCTACCCAAAACTGGTCTAGAGTCTATTGGCACTGATCTGCGTGCACGATCAGGCGCTACACTCTCTACATCATCAACTATAGCTCCGTCAGGATCGAAATCCATTTACTATATAAAACACAGTTCGAAATGTCAGAAGTCACCACACTATCAAATATACATTAAAGGAATGTATAGCTAGACTCACACGTGCTACATTAGTCCTAGAATCGACTAAATCATAAGCTCTGATACCAATTAAATGTAACACCCGTAACCCATATCCGTCACCTAATTAGGGTTACGGGCATTACCAGAAAAGCCACAACCCTTTTTCAGACAATAAATCTTACTCAAACATGCTTAACAAGAGATACGATCATGAACATATTATTATTACATACTAATAATATAATACTATAAACCCCATTTGTCCTATCTTCAAAAATTCATAAAATACCTGAACCATTAAACTATTTGTGTCTAATAGATAAAAATAAGCATGATCAAAATGTCATCCCATAATGACTTCCTATTAAGACCGAATTCTTTTAGCTTGAAACCTACTTCCACATAACCAATTAAATGCAAACTCATTACACATTACATATACACTCATTTATTTGATCGAATATACTTAATTAAATTAAACAATCTCACACGCCAAGTACATATATATATTTTGCATATTTCCATATTCGAATACAAGCCCAAACAACTAGTTTTTTTTTTAAACATGTTAACTACGTTTGACTATAGCACATAAACTAGGCCGAATATACATACATACAATACACAATGTAAATCTCTTTTCGTGATTCAACTAAAGTTGATACACACACATAAATTTCAGATAATGCTTAGCTAACACATACCTACATTGACTTAAGCATTTAACCTTTATTCATACTTTGGTTCATCTAATGACATTTTATGGTATACATTCGAAAGTTTTGCATATCAAAACGCATCCCATACCTGACATTTCCCTACTCATGTCCACTTTTCAAAAGTTAACAAGACATATACTAAAAGGCTTCATATCATTTACCCTATAGTAACATAGCTATTTAGCGTGAACATTCATACCATAACCTCAATTTTCATCCAAACAAAGCACACACCAAATACATCAAAGATAGAGTACACCATCGAACATTATCATTTAACAATTAGCCATTTTCGCATGGCTATTATATATATAAACATAACATCATTCTAACATTTTTCTAGCCTATACATGCCTTTGATTCAAAATAACTAGCTTAAAAGTACCAAAAAGGGATGATAGTGTGGTTGACTTCATCGACGATCCTCCGAGCCCATAGCTTGACCAAAATCTATAAAATAGATCATTGAACACACAGAGTAAGCTTACTAGCTTAGTAAGTATTAAGCAACCGTATTTAAACATTCAATTAACCAAGCAATTTAGACAGCCAATTCATAACATTGAATAAACATAGCTTAATTTATAAATGCATTATAGCCGAATATTCTACCTCATTTAATCTGTCCACTTCCATTTACTCACCAAGATATACCATTTCTGAAAATGTATACATATACAAATAATTATAACATAAATCATACATATCCATATACCTTTATCAATACCTTTAACCACTTATGCTTTCATATAACCAAATTTCCTCATAACATAGTCCATATTCCTTTTCTCATCTACCAATTGTGTATTACATTTCTCTCATCATTTCATTTACATATTAGCATCACACATACATATATATATATATGCATATAACACATGAGTATGAATAACACATACCTTGTAGCCTTAACAAATTCGTTTTCCACATGCTTAAGCATACTTAATTCATTTCATGACTTTATTAGTATATGATCTAAGCTTGTAATGGCAACTCTCTGGTTAAAACCTGCTAGGCATTAGCCTGAATTTCACACACAGGCACCAGGCCTGCTAGACTCAAAGTCTGAAAGTTAAAACATCGGCATATAGCCTGCTAGGCATTAAGCCCGATATATTCACCGGCACGAGGCCTGCTAGGCATTAAGCCTGAAATAGATCACCGAAAAGAGGCCTGCTAGGCATTAAGCCTGAAATAGATCACCGACACGAGGCTTGCTAGGCATTAAGCCCGAAATAGATCACCGGCACGAGGCCTGCTAGGCTCGAAGCCCGAATTAAATCACCATTTTTACATTTCCATACACATCACTTAGGGCTAAAATCACAACCATCTCATATACTTCATATTATTTTCACATATTAAACCGAATAGGCTTTTTCATATCACATTAACAAAATATATTCAATACAATTTAATACTTTAACATTCGGCTAACACATGAATTTATATCCAAAATTTACAAATATTATCATTTGACATATTCATAACTAAATCTTAATTATACTTTTGCTTAAGGACTTACCTCGACTATCGACGGACCGTATAAATCGGCTATTCGATAACCTTTGTCTTTCCCCGATCCAAATCTATTTTTCTTTGTCCTTGATCCAATTAAGCCAAATGGTTTCCGACATTCAAAGCTTCCCTAACCCCTCTTCTTTAGCTAGCATTCGGCCATGAGAGAAGTGAAGATGATAATGCTTTTGTTTTAGTAATTTATGACATATATTATTTATTTTTTTAAATTACCACACTAACCTTTATATAGTAATATTCATAACATATATCATAAGGTTATTCTTGAGATATGCCACCCACTACCCTTAAAAATGGGTTAATTACCCTTTTACTGACTCATATTAAAAAGCCACTATCATTCTAGCACTTTTCACTTTAGGTTGCAACTTTTTCATTTTACGCGATTAAGTCCTTTTTCTAAATTAAACACATAAACGATTAAATTTTTTCTACGAAACTTTCACACACATTAATTCACATATAATAAACACAAAATATAATTTTTAAATATTTTTCAAACTCAAATTCGTGGTCCCGAAACCACCGTTCTGATTAGGGTCAAATTCGGTCTGTTACAATATGCTTGTGTATGAATATTTTATAATGTAATTATAATCTTGAATGGAAATATGTTTAAATGGTTTTGATTGTTTAGTAATACTCCGTAACCCTAATATGATGATGGAGACGAGTTTGGGTTGTTACAAGTGTGTCTAGAGGCGGTCAATTTGTTAGCGCCTTTGTTAGGGAGGCAACGCTATTAAATTGATTTTAGTTTTTACATTTTACAAAATAATTAGAAAATTTATAAATTATAGATACTGTAAGAGCCCAAATTTTCCCGGTCCCATTAGAGTAAATCAAAAAATACAACAAACAGAATAAATTAATAATAGTCCCAATAACAGTCCATTTTTACAAGCCAAAATGCTAATTATAAAATTTCAAACCCAAAACCTAACCCATTTACAAACTTTAGCCTACACAAAACCAAACCCCAAATACAAACCCAAATAAACTAAACCTAACCCCTACCCAATTGGTGGCCCAGAATTACAAATGACCCAAATCAAAAGAGCCCGAATGGCCCAAACGAGTTCAGCAAACAAAAACCCTAAGGCTCCCAGCTGCGCCGTAAGCACCCTTCTCCCCACGCACACCGCAACATCCAGCGCACAACCTCCGTACGTGCCACGTCCACGCCTCCATACAGCCACAACTGGCCACTGTACCTGCGAAAATAAGGACAAACGACAGCAAAGTAAAAATAAAAAAGAAATAATTTATTTTATTTTCATTTTTTGATTTTTGATTTCGGCCTTTAAGAGGATCGAAACCAACCCCTGTAATCTTCTTCACATTTTTTTACAGAAATACAAAAAGAAAGAACAGAGAACATTATTTTGAAAAGGTGATTTACTATTTTTGATTTTTTTTCTTTTGGTTATTGTTTGAAATATGAAGAAATAAAAGAGGGAAAGAAAAGGCTTACCAGTTTGGTCACGGTATCGAAGTTCTCCTCCATCGTCAGAACCAAGTCGAACGCCGAAAGCCCCTGTAACATCCTGATAATTAGGGGTTATACATTTTCTACTTAACTGAATGATGTTGCATGCTTAATTATTATTGAGTGTATTTTGGAGGTTATTTGAGCTTCATTAATTAAGTGAATGCTTAGTGAAACTTTTAATTTCTAATAATTAAGAGAGCTAAGCAAGTTAGGCTTTAAAATTAATGACAAGAGGTTTCTAGCATAAGTTGAGTAATTGGCAAGGTGGTTAAGATGCATGGATGTGTGCTTGAGGAGTGAGGTTCGAATCTCCTAGTTAGCATTAGGGAGGATTTTATTTTTGTTTCCTTCCCTTTAGTGTCGGCCAAGAATGTTCTAGAGTGGATGAGTATTCTCTTAATTTTGGCTATTTGACCATGTGAAAAAGGAAGCTAGGAACTTATGGTATGGAATCATAAGTTGATGATAAGATGAGGGGGGCAAAAGGCATGATATAGGGCAATGTTTTGGGAGTTTGTTCATGGTCATTTGACCATGAACCTAGATGGCATGAAGGGCTAAGGGAGTGATTAATTGTCTTGGAAATTTTGGATATGATGGGGAAGAAACAAGGAGGAAAAAGGGGGATGATGTTGGCTAAGGTTGACCAAAAATTTAGTGTAGCCATTAGGGTGCTAGTTGGCCAAAAATCCTAGCAAATTGTCCATCTTTTCTCCTTTCTCCAAAATCTTTCTTCCAAACCGAAATTATCTTTTGCATTAGGTGAAAACTTTGTTTTGTTTTGGCTATCATATTTGGCCAAATTGGTACTCTTTTTCTTCTTTTCCTCTCAAGATTTTCTCTCTTTTTGGTACCAAAATATTACCACTTTTGAAGGCATTTTCTTTCATCTTTTCTCATTTGACCATTACCAAAAAAATTTTCTTTATTCAATTTCTTCCATAACCGAAACCCATTTACTCTCTTTGATCATTTCTCCTTTTCTTTTTCTTTTCATCCTATTTCTCCTTCTCTTTCCTCTTTGTCGAAACTACAAAGGTTCAAGAACCACTTTTCTTCAATTTTTACCCTTGGCGAATGTGCATAGGTTCCAAAACCAATCTCTTTTCTTTTGAGAATCAACATCATTCTCATCTCTTTGTCAACCGAATTAATTTCTATTTTGATTTTCTTTTCTCCTTTTATTTCTTTGAAAATCGAAACTATTTATGCTAAAATCAATATCTTTTCCTTTATCTTTTGTTAAAGCGAATCATCAATCCTTCTTTTCTTCTTATTCAAGGCCAAATCTTGAATAACTCAAAGTAAGGTTTTGTCAATCATTTTCATCATTTCTTTTTACTGTGGCAAATTTAGAATCATGATCTTTTATTTTCTCTCCTAGGCCCAATCCACTGAAAAGATTTTTCAAAGATCTTTGTTGAAGACAACTCTTAAGAAGTGACCATTCGAAATCATCAAGGTAAGGTTATTAATTTAGATCATATCGATTTCTTTAGATAGACTACTAATCAATCGTATTTTTAAGGGCGATTTAAGACTAACAAGATAGGTAAGAAAAGGGCCGTATGGAGTGTTTGGAAGAGAGGAGGCACTCTTTACCACCAAACTACAAACGATGGGCAGTATCGGTGGTTAGAGACTTTCCACCGGGTTGTGGACCCTCTGCTAACGAGGATCGGTTATTTGAAGTAATGCGTACAATCGAACCACTTTACGTTGGTGGAATATCGTGGTTTTGATCCATCTAGTGGAGAAAACCACAAATAACTATCGTTCGAGAATCAGAAGGTAAGGATTTAGATCCCTCATCAATAAGTACAATTTTATTAGCAATAGTGTATACTAACCAAGTGTGTTAATCAATTAGGTGTTGACAAGCGAGAGGGTATTGTTCTCACTGTCACTAGGTGTGTAACCTTGCATTAAAAATCTCATAAGATTTACATATATTTAAATGTGGCTATATACATATATTTAAATGTGACTACATGACCATGTATATGATTGTGATTTTGGATACCATTCAGTGGTATACGATATTCAGGTATGTTTATCCCAATATTTTGTTCATTTTGCTATATGCATAAAAGTGAAATAAGCATGACTATATTATGATTTGTGGGGTAAATAGCATGAAAATCGATCGATATGTATGTGCATGGGCATATGGGTATATTTGATAAAGGAGGAAGTATTCGGTGGTTTTACCACATTTAGGTGACTTCGGTCACATATTTGACTCCGGTGACTTGGTCACATATTTGGCTCCGATGACTTGGTCACATATTTGAAATCCGGTGACTTGGTCACATATGTGAATCTGGTGACTTGATCACGTATTTGAAATTTAGACTTGATCGGTGACTTCGGTCACATCTGTTTGGTGGCTTTGCCACAATATTATAAGGGCGATGTGCATGTTGACTGCAGCAACTACCTTCAATGGTGTGTAGCGGATGGAGGGTCGATTTAGTAATCCCCACGGTGTGTTGGTTGGTATGGGTGGTGTGTAGCGGATGGATATTTAGGTGGGCCGGGCTTGCATTTCATTTCATGTACATAACCATGTAATATTGAATGATTATTATTTGATCTACCATGATATGGGCTTTTGGGCCAAATATGACTTAAATGGGCCTATGCCCATATGTGTAATTAATGGGCTTAAAGGCTTAATCAAATGGGCTTTTTGATGTATGTGTTGCACATTGAGTTTATAACTCACCCATTTTTTTTATGGGATAACTTTTCAAATAATTAGTAGTGCGATGGATCGGGTCAGCAAGGAGTTCGAGGTGGCCAAAGCTCAAACAATGAAGTTTGGAAATTTTCCTACTTAAACTTATTAAGTTAATTATTATTATTTAGACTTTATTATGGGTTTGCCAATTTTATGTAATAAGGCCACTATAAACTATCTTTAATGTTGTGTTTAGATTTTCTTTTATTTTCCATGAATAATAACTATTAAATAACTAAATGGTTTTCGATAAATAATAATTCAAAATGTTTTGTCAACTAATATATATATATATATATATATTTTAAAGTAATTTCCTTAAATGTGGTTTTCTTTTGACTTATCAATTCCTCCTACAAATAATGTTTTTAAAAGATATAAATTTTACTTTACAAATTTGTTTTCAACCTAAAATGTTAAGTTACTCTGCTTTCTACAAAATCATCAAGTTTTTCTTAAAAACGATAATTTGCTATAGTTTTACTCGAGGAACATACCAAATCCAGTTAGGCTTTTTAGGCCGGGTTTGGGGTGTTTCAGCTTGGTATCAGAGCCCAATTTTAAACTCTCGGCCTTGGGTTTTGAAGCCCACAACGTTTTCAAAAGTTGGCCCAAATGACTTTTTGAAAGTTTTCTAAAGTTAAATGGTTTTATAAGAGCATGGCACTCGAGTTCTCAACCCAGATCCATCAGGTATGTATCCTTATTGATAAAGTGATATGAAAGTCTGATAAGCTTAAGGAAACTATAACTTTAGAGACATGGGCCTTAGGTGTTTGTGTGCTACTACAGAAAAACTACTGAATATCTATTTCATAAAACTTTCTTTTAATAAGAAGTGGAAAGATTCTAATACGTAAGACTTTTCATAAAAACAGATAAGACACGTAGTAGACATGAGCTCTAGGGGACATGGACGTCGTGGACGTGGAAGAGGAAGAATGACTGTTTTGAAACCGATTCGATCCGGTCAAGGTTCCGAGAATGAAGCTCATCACCGGCTGTTGGGTGGACTTTCAAGAACAAAATGAAGGAGGTGATGCATATCACAAGTCAGTCTTGCGAGTTTTGGAGCGAGTAGCGAAGCTAGTTCGAAATGGGTCTCGAAAGTCGATGGTCGAGAGACTTAGATCAAATGGAGCTGAGGTTTTCGAGAGAGTATCTGAGTAGCTCCTAATGTAGTGAATATTGGTTGGAGGCGATCGAGAGGATCATGGACGATATAGACGCGACCGATGAAGAGAAATTGAAAGGTGCTATTTCACTTCTCCGTGATGAAGCCTACCGGTGGTGGCTCACTATCAAGGAGAGTACCCACGTGGATCGTCTGGATTGGGGTATTTTAAAGTGAAATTGAAGGAAAGTATGTTGGAGCTAGCTACATCGACTCCCGAGAGGAAGACATTTCGAATTTGGTCCAAGGAAATAAGTCGATAAATGAATATGAAGCGAATTTTTGCAACTTAGCCATTATGCGGAGGGATAGTGGCTACGGAATATGAACGGTGTATCAGATTTGAAGATGGACTTAGAGATGAGCTACGAGTGATGATTGCTCCACACCGTGAAAGAGATTTTGCAATCTTAGTGGAAAGGGCAAGAATTGTCGAAGAGGCTAAACAGACCGAGAGACAGAACCGGGACAGAGGCCAGAGCAAGAATAAGAGAAGCTTTGGGTCCTCGTGGTCGTCAAGAATTTTAGAAGAAATCAAGAAATGATAGACCGCGAGGTCAACAGACTACTACGGGTGGACAAAATCGTACTTGTTCTCAATGTGGGAAAATGCACTCGGAGAATGTTGGAAAAAGACCGTGGATGTTTCAAGTGCGGTTCGAAGGATCATATGATCAAAGATTGCCCGATGAATTCGGAGAAGAATCGCCCAAAGAAGTCGGTGCTAATCGGTGATGATAGGCAAAAGATGATAAGAGTCGTGGTCCAAATGGAAGGGCAATGGTTCCATGAGATCGCGGAACTTGAGCGAGAGGCGATGGTAGCTCGAGGCGAGACAACCGTTTTGGTGTATGCGGTTAAATCGCGAGAGAAAACGACGGCCTTTTGATGTTATCACGGTACGTTTTTGATTTACGGGTTGCCTTTATTGCTTTGATAGATATAGGGTCAACTCATTCCTATATCGCTAGTGAAGTATCTGGGACTTTGCATGTGACTTCAAATCTGCATACCAGGAAGATGGTATATTTAGTCCTTTAGGATGACATGTGATTGTAGACAAACTTTTAAGGAAATGCCTTTAGAAGTTCAAGGGATACAGTTTCCGGCTGATTTAATGGAGTTACCATTTGGAGAATTTGACCTAATCTTAGGCATGGACTGGCTTGTGAAGTACCGTGCAAATGTGGATTGTGCTGCTAAGAGAATGTCCTTAAGAACTTTTGATGACAAGGAAGTTGTAGTGTTGGGCGAGAGACGGAACTACTTATCTAATGTAGTATCCGCTCTTAAGGCGGAAAAGATGGTTAGAAAGGGATGTGAAGCCTTCCTGATGTTAGTGAATGCTTTGGAGGCTAAAGAGACAACTGCTAATGAAGTCAGGACAGTGAAGGAATTTGTAGATGTTTTTCGGAAGAACTTCCAGGTTTGCCTCCGGATCGTGAGGTAGAATTCGGGATTGATTTATTGCCTGGAACGGCGCCAGTTTCTATTGCTCCATATAGAATGGCACCGAAGGAGTTGGTTGAGCTTAAGGCTCAAATTCAGGAGTTGCTTGATCATGGATTTATTTGACCTAGTGTGTCTCCATGGGGAGCACCGATCCTATTTGTGAAGAAGAAGGACGGATCAATGAGGATGTGCATAGACTACCGTAGTTGAATAAGTCGACCATCAAGAACAAGTATCCTTTGCCAAGGATCGACGACTTGTTCAATCAACTTAAGGGAGTGCGGTATTCTCAAAGATTGATCTAAGGTCGGGTATCATCGACTTAAAGTGAAAAAAGCGGGTATCCATAAGACGGCTTTTCGAACTAGATATGGGCATTATGAATTTCTGGTAATGCCATTCGGATTGACGAACGCCCCAGCTGCGTTCATGGATATGATAAACTGAATTTTTCAGCCCTACTTGGATCAATTCGTCGTGGTATTCATAGACGACATCCTGGTGTATTCTAAGTCTGAAATGGAACATGACGAGCATCTCCGAATTGTGTTGCGAGTTTTAAGGGAAAAGAAGCTGTATGCCAAATTCAGCAAGTGTGAATTTTGGCTGAAAGAAGTTGTATTTTTAGGCCATGTGGTGTCGGTAGAAGGGATAAGGGTGGATCCTCGGAAGATTGAGGCTGTGCTAGATTGGAAACCACCTAAGTCCGTAACGGAGGTTCGCAGTTTCTTGGGATTAGCAGGATACTATAGAAGATTCATTGAAGGATTCTCATCGATAGCTGCACCTTTAATGAAATTGCTGAGAAAGGAAGTACCTTTCGTGTGGACTGATAAGCAGCAAGAGAGTTTTGAGAAGCTCAAGAAAGTTTTGACTGAAGCTCCGATTTTGATCCACTGAGGCGGGGAAGGATTTAAATGCGTGTATTGTGATGCTTCTCACACAGGATTAGGATGTGTTCTGATGCAAGGCGGGAAGGTAGTTGCATATGCGTCTCGATAGTTGAGACCGCACGAGATTAATTACCCGACGCATGACTTGGAGTTGGCAGATGTAGTCTTTGCTCTTAAGGTTTGGAGACATTACTTATATGGAGAAAAGTTAGTGATATACACGGACCAAAAAAGCCTGAAATATCTCTTGACTCGAAAAGAACGAATTTGAGGCAACGAAGGTGGATAGAGTTGTTGAAAGACTACGACTGTTCTATCGAGTACCACCCGGGCAAGGCGAATGTGGTGGTAGACGCTCTAAGTCAAAAAGTGGTGTCAGATTTGAGAGCGATGTTTGCACATCATAGTCTTTACGATGATGGAAGCTTGTTGGCAGAACTGCAAGTTAAGCCGACATGGTTAAGTCAAGTGAAAGAGAGGCAATTGGTAGATAAAGATCTGAGTGAAAAGCTTCGACAGGTGCAGAGTGGGAAAGTGGAAGATTTTGGTATTAACAGTGACGGGGTATTGTGTTTTAAAGGTAAAGTCTGTATGCCAAGGGATCAGGAGTTGAGGCAAAAGATACTTGAGAATCGCATGGTAGCCCCTATGTTATGCATCCCGGAGGAAGTAAATTATACCGAGATTTGCGAGATCAATTTTGGTGGCACGGACTTAGCGAGAAGTTACTGAAATTCATGGGAAAGTGTTTAACGTGTCGACAAGTTAAGGCTTGAACATCAAGTACCTTCGGATTGCTTGGTAGATAAAGATTCCACAGTGGAAGTTGGAGAGAATCACCATGGACTTTGTTAGTGGGCTTCCTCTTACGCCTACTAAGAAAGACTCAGTATAGGTGATAGTGGACCGATTGATGAAATCTGCACATTTTATCCCAGTTCGGATTGATTACTCTTTGCAGAAATTGGCGAAGTTATATGTGGCTGAGATTGTGAGATTGCATGGAGTGCCGTTGTCGATTATTTCGGATAGAGATCCGAGATTTACGTCGTGATTTTGGAAAGCATTGCATCAGGCTTTGGGCACCAGATTGGATTTCAGTACGGCATTTCATCCTCAGTCTGACGGTCAGTCTGAAAGAGTAATCCAAATCTTAGAAGATATGTTAAGGGGATGTGTGATAGATTTCAAGGGAAGTTGGGAGGAATTCTTACCGTTGGTAGAATTTGTGTACAACAACAGTTTTCAATCCAGTATTCGGATGGCACCATATGAAGCACTATATGGGCGGAAGTGTCGCACTCCTACGTGTTGGACAGAATTAGGGGAACGTTAGATTTTGGGTCCAAAAATAGTGGCTGAATCTAAAGAAAAGGTTAAGGTAATTCGGGCTCGGTTAAAGAAAGCATCTGACAGACAAAAATAGTACGCAGATCTTAAGCGGAAAGAAATAGAGTTTGCTGTGGGGGATCAAGTTTTCCTAAAGATTTCACCTTGGAAAAAGGTGATGAGATTTGGACGCAAAGGGAAGCTAAGTCCCAGGTTCATTGGACCTTATCGAATTGTGAAGCGGGTTGGATCTGTGGCATATTAGTTAGATTTGCCTTCGAAATTGAAGCAAATGCATGATGTGTTCCATGTTTCAATGTTACGCCGTTACCGGTCGGATCCATCTCATGTAATGCCAGTCGAGGAGGTGGAGTTAAGATCAGACTTGTCATATGAAGAGGAGCCAATTCAAATTCTGGATCGAAATGTAAAGGTTTTACGGAGAAAGTCGGTTCCTCTCGTCAAGGTATTATGGCATAATCATGGATCAGAAGAAACTTCGTGGGAACCGGAGGAAGCGATGCGACAGCAATACCCTCACTTATTCTAGCCAGGTAATTTCGAGGACGAAATTATTTTAAGGGGGTAGAACTGTAACATCCTGATAATTAGGGGTTATGCATTTTCTACTTAACTGAATGATGTTGCATGCTTAATTATTATTGAGTGTATTTTGAAGGTTATTTGAGCTTCATTAATTAAGTGAATGCTTAGTGAAACTTTTAATTTCTAATAATTAAGAGAGAGCTAAGCAAGTTAGGCTTTAAGAATTAATGACAAGAGGTTTCTAGCATAAGTTGAGTAATTGGCAAGGTGGTTAAGATGCATGGATGTGTGCTTGAGGAGTGAGGTTCGAATCTCCTAGTTAGCATTAGGGAGGATTTTATTTTGTTTCCTTCCCTTTAGTGTCGGCCAAGAATGTTCTAGAGTGGATGAGTATTCTCTTAATTTTGGCTATTTGACCATGTGAAAAGGAAGCTAGGAACTTATGGTATGGAATCATAAGTTGATGATAAGATAAGGGGGCAAAAGGCATGATATAGGGCAATGTTTTGGGAGTTTGTTCATGGTCATTTGACCATGAACCTAGATAACATGAAGGGCTAAGGGAGTGATTAATTGTCTTGGAAATTTTGGATATGATGGGGAAGAAACAAGGAGGAAAAAGGGGGATGATGTTGGCTAAGGTTGACCGAAAATTTAGTGTAGCCATTAGGGTGCTAGTTGGCCAAAAATCCTAGCAAATTGTCCATCTTTTCTTCTTTCTCCAAAATCTTTCTTCCAAACCAAATTATCTTTTGTATTAGGTGAAAACTTTGTTTTGTTTTGGCTATCATATTTGGCCAAATTGGTACTCTTTTCTTCTTTTCCTCTCAAGATTTTCTCTCTTTTGGTACCAAAATATTACCACTTTTGAAGGCATTTTCTTTCATCTTTTCTCACTTGACCATTACCAAAAACTTTTCTTTATTCAATTTCTTCCATAACCGAAACCCATTTACTCTCTTTGATCATTTCTCCTTTTTTTTTTTTCTTTTCATCCTATTTCTCCTTCTCTTTCCCTCTTTCAAAACTACAAAGGTTCAAGAACCACTTTTCTTCAATTTTACCCCTTGGCCGAATGTGCATAGGTTCTAAAACCAATCTCTTTTCTTTTGAGAATCAACATCATTCTCATCTCTTTTGTCAACCGAATCAATTTCTATTTCGATTTTCTTTTCTCCTTTTTATTTCATTGAAAACCGAAACTATTTATGCTAAAAATCAATATCTTTTCCTTTATCTTTTGTTAAAGCCAATCATCAATCCTTCTTTTCTTCTTATTCAAGGTAGAATCTTGAAGAACTCAAAGTAAGGTTTTGTCAATCATTTTCATCATTTCTTTTTACTTTGGCAAATTTAGAATCATGATCTTTTATTTTCTCTCTAGGCCGAATCCATTGAAAAGATTTTTCAAAGATCTTTGTTGAAGACAACTCTTAAGAAGTGACCATTCGAAATCATCAAGGTAAGGTTATTAATTTAGATCATATCGATTTCTTTAGATAGACTACTAATCGATCGTATTTTTAGGGGCGATTTAAGACTAACAAGATAGGTAAGAAAAGGGCCGTACGGAGTGTTTGGAAGAGAGGAGGCACTCCTTTACCACCAAACTACAAACGAAGGGCAGTATCGGCGGTTAGAGACTTTCCACCGGGTTGTGGACCCTCTGCTAACGAGGATCGGTTATTTGAAGTAGTGCGTACAACCGAACCACTTTACGTTGGTGGAATATCGTGGTTTTGATCCATCTAGTGGTGAAAAACCACAAATAACTCGCTGCTCGAGAATCAAGGTAAGGATTTAGATCCCTCATCAATAAGTACAATTTTATTAGCAATAGTGTATACTAACCAAGTGTGTTAATCAATTAGGTGTTGACGAGCGAGAGGGTATTGTTCTCACTGTCACTAGGTGTGTAACCTTGCATTAAAAATCTCATAAGATTTACATATATTTAAATGTGACTATATGACCATGTATATGATTGTGATTTTGGATACCATTCAGTGGTATACGATATTCAGGTATGTTTACCTCAATATTTTGTTCATTTTGCTATATGCATAAAAGTGAAATAAGCATGACTATATTATGATTTGTGGGGTAAATAGCATGAAAATCGATTTGATATGTATGTGCATGGGCATATGGGTATATTTGATAAAGGAGGAAGTATTCGGTGGTTTTACCACATTTCCAAGTGACTTCGGTCACATATTTGACTCGGTGACTTCGGTCACATATTTGGCTCGATGACTTTGGTCACATATTTGAAATCTGGTGACTTCGGTCACATATGTGAATCTGGTGACTTCGGTCATGTATTTGAAATTTGGACTTCGGTCAGGTGACTTCGATCACATCTGTTTGGTGGCTTTGCCACAATATTATAAGGGCGATGTGCATGTTGACTGCAGCAACTGCCTTCGATGGTGTGTAGCGGATGGAGGGTCGATTTAGTAATCCCCACGGTGTGTTGGTTGGTACGGGTGGTGTGTAGCGGATGGATATTTAGGTGGGCCGGGCTTGCATTTCATTTCATGTACATAACCATGTAATATTGAATGATTATTATTCGATCTACCATGATATGGGCTTTTGGGCCAAATATGACTTAAATGGGCCTATGGCCATATGTAATTTAATGGGCTTAAAGGCTTAATCAAATGGGCTTTTTGATGTATGTGTTGCACATTGAGTTTATAACTCACCCATTTTTTTATGGGATAACTTTTCGATAATTAGTAGTGCGATGGATCGAATTGACAAGGAGTTCGAGGTGGCAAAGCTCAAACAATGAAGTTTGGAAATTTTCCTACTTAAACTTATTAAGTTAATTATTATTATTTAGACTTTATTATGGGTTTGCCAATTTTATGTAATAAGGCCACTATAAACTATCTTTAATTTTGTGTTTGGATTTTCTTTTATTTTGCCATGAATAATAACTATTAAATAACTAAATGGTTTTCGATAAATAATAATTCAAAATGTTTTGTCAACTAATATATATATATATATATATATATATATATATATATGTTTTAAAGTAATTTCCTTAAATGTGGTTTTCTTTTGACTTATCAATTCCTCCTACAAATAATGTTTTTAAAAGATATAAATTTTACTTTACAAATTTGTTTTCGACCTAAAATGTTAAGTTACTCTGTTTTCTACAAAATCATCAAGTTTTTATTAAAAACGATAATTTGCTATAGTTTTACTCGAGTAACATACCAAATCCGGTTAGGCTTTTTAGGCCGGGTTTGGGGTGTTTCAGCCCCTTTTTTCCTCTCCTTTTGATCTTGTGGGTTTAGACGAGGGCATGGAGCCTCCTATTTTTGCACTTGGTGGTCACCTGAACCGGTGGTGGTACGAAGGCGGTGAAAACACCATGTAGGGTTTGATAAGGCTCAAACCCTAGCAGAGAAAATAACACCCCCCCTTTTTCCTCTTTTTAAAACAAAATGGCAGAAATGAAGGATAAAGGAAAATTCTTAGCATTTATAACTGATGCAAAACGACGTCGTTTATGGCCTGTTTCATAGGCCTCAAAATGGCGCCATTTTGGCCGACCCGTGTGACCCGATCCATGTTCCCTGAGGATCCGCGTGTTTACGTGTTGAAGGGTAATTGCGCATTCCGTCCCCCTATTTTGTGTTGACATCTGATTGACCCCTTTTTTATCGATTTCGTTCTTTTAATTTTACCTCGAGGATTTGCGTGCCTTTTCAATTTAGTCCAGTTTCAACGTAATGTTTTGGCTAACTGAAATATTTGCCATTTTAATCCCTTTAATTTATGTGTGTTTTATTCAAGTCCTAGATTCTACTTTTATTGGTTTAAAAATCATTCTTTTGATTTTGCATTTATTCCAATTGAGCTTGTTTTAATTTCATGTTTTTGTTCCTTATAACTTATTTATGTATTTATTATATTTTTTTGCA
Organism: Gossypium rotundifolium; assembly: GCA_025506655.1. Classification (NCBI taxonomy): domain Eukaryota; kingdom Viridiplantae; phylum Streptophyta; class Magnoliopsida; order Malvales; family Malvaceae; genus Gossypium; species Gossypium rotundifolium. Next base: position 151,789,125 of record CP106734.1, on the reverse strand, counting down.
TAATAGTTAATTTGCATATATACTATCAAATTATTAAATTATATATATTCTTTTATTTATATTTACATATAATTTATATTGAATTTCTCCTATGTATATTATGAGTTTCATATTATTTTACATATGAATTTTCTTTTAATCTATCTATGTATATATATATATATATATATTGTCCTAAAAGAAACTCCTTAAATTAAATTTATTTATTTCAAACACTCTCCTATATTTTTATATACATTATTTATTAAGCTTTCTTAGTTCATTTTCTAAATTGTTTCATTAATTATTGAATTTCAAATTTATTTCTTTAGTTTTTAAATCTATTTGTTGTCATTCAAAATTCGTTTCATGCTAATTTGTCTTGTAAATTTTGTAGAATTATTCTATCTTGTAGTTTATTAATCTTTCATTGTTAACATGTGTTTTAAATCATGCAATTATCGTTATCGTATATTTTTGCATTAAATTATTTCTATAATTGTTCCTATTTGTATAATGTTGAGTTTGTATGTTGTTCCACGCTTAATGCTATATTTGCGCTATTTATTATTAATTTATGTTGTAAACTCCAATGTATTCGAATATTTATCAAATGTTTCATTTTATTATGTGTATACCAAATAAAATGCATTTTGAGTCAATTTTAAACTTGCGTATTTCAAAATAAGGTAATATTTGTGTGTTTAGAAGAATGGAAAATTACATCCTAACGTGCTGGGTGTCGATTTTTTGTTCAACTAAATAACCAAATACCCTTTTTTATATGTTTTGAAGATCAAAGATGATCTCGTTGTCAGAGTATAAATGTTTTATATCCTAACGTGCTGGGTATGATACTTTTATTCCTTTGAAACGAGTTAATCTTGAGATTCAGTTTCGATTTAATGAAAAACAAGGTAATATTTGTGTGTTTAGAAGTACAGAAAATTACATCCTAACGTGTTGGGTGTCGATTTTTCGTTCAACTAAATAACCAAATACCCTTTGTATATGGTTTGAAGATCAAAGATGATCTCGATGTCGGGGTATAAAGGTGTTATGTCCTAACGCACTGGATGTGATATTTTTATTTCCTTCGAAACGAGTTAATCTTGAAATTCAAATTCAATATTGATTAATTTTCCTTAGAAAGTCTATAACGTTACCAAATTTTCAATGCAAGGACATTAATTAACCGATTTGCTACCCGTCCAGGGGCGCATGGGGGTGCTAACCCTTCCTCGTGTGTAACCGACTCCCGAACCCGTTTTCTTGAATTTCTCAGGCCAAAACATTTTTATAGGTGACCCAATCACACTTAAACAAAAAGGATTGGTGGCAACTCCATATTTTTAAAGTCGATCCCTATTTTTTCAACCCAAAAAAAAAATAAAAATAAAAATGGTTTCGACAGATACGATATTTAATTCTTTGTACTTGTTTATTTGTTTTATATTGCTAACATTTTTCTTTCTTCAAAAGATTCGAGCACACACCTTGAAAAGAGAGAGGAGACCTGCAACAATAGCTACTGAAACCAAATCAAATAGTACCATGGACAGCCTCGATTACATGTGGTTTAATGATGAAGCCAATTATGATGATGAAATCTATGAAGGAGTCTATGAAGAATGGGAGACTCAAGAAAATCAAAGGCTAATAATGATAGAGCTAAGTCAATTAAGAGGCGAAGTTTCAACATATCTACAAGACAATAACAAGGACCTAGACATGGACATAACATACCACAAGTTCGATCAAATTCAGGGAAAAAGACAAAAAGGAAATCCTAACAGGTACAGTATCTTAGGAAGGTGAAATATTGATTAGCTAGGCACCCTTGATTTGGGAAGACAACCAAGAAGAATTAGGGGAAATAATGTTGCAAAAAGATGCTTAAGTTGAGAAACAATAAATAAAGGATATGACAGTTGAATACAATAATGAGTCAAGTGTTGAATTTGCCTTTCTGACAACATCAAGTCCATCAAAATGGGAGAATAAGCAAAATCAGAATGTAATGGAAGGTGTCAGTCTTGTGAACCTATTCCAATCACTTAATGAGGTGTTACCCTTTATTGAATCAATAAAGAAATGTCTAACCCATCAAAAGCCTATAAAAGAAAGTGATGAAGAACATGAAGAAAAGCACCCATTCAACCCTAATATTTTTTGTAGAATGATAATCCTCAATTAGACACCCCAAAAATCTAAAAATATAGGGATTTTCTCTCTGCTAATAAAGATAGGGAAGGTATATTTTGATATAATTGCATGTAACTTATGAGAAATTTGTAATCAACCAAAATTATTGATAAATACTGAAATAAGGTTGAAAGAATTAAGAAGTACTTACTTTCTATTAAAGCCACCTAAAAAAATTGCAGCTCAATTGAAAGGTTTGTTTAAAAATGTATGGAACAAACAACGCAACTACATTATATACGATGACACCATAACCCTAGCCTTTGAGGTAAATTTCAAAAAATCCTTTCTGCTATATGAATTATTTGTAGACCCTATTTATATTATGCATGATTATGAAGAAAGGGAAATCAAGGTCAGAAGTGAAACATATTACGATGATATTCTACCGAGTCAAGGTTATAAGAAATATTTAGGGTCATTAGGTCATAATCTGTTCATAAATGTGGCTAATTACTTTGATTTGTGAAAGGTATTCCCAGTGATAAGTGTATGATGGAAGAGAAGCTTTAAGGAGTGAGATAAACAAATAAAATTAGAATGGCAAGACGGATGCTAGACTAATACAAAAGAAATGAAACCAAAGAATCGTCCACGTGTACACTGATAGAGCTGATGGAAAATCTGACAAAAAAACTTAACACTTTTGAACTGAATTAAAATTTTATGTATATTATTGTATTTTTAACTAAAAAGTAGTTTATAATCTAGTTTTTATTTAAATTATTGCTCACTATAAACTGAAACACTTAGATAACTGAGAATCGATGCTAAAACAGATTCGATGTCACAACATGGCACCTCTGTGCCACAACATTAAGGACAGAATCAACAAATCGAGCAAATTTGCTCAATGTCGTAACATGGCACCTCTGTGCCGTGACATAGAAGCCTGTAAACCCCTAGACTCAAAAATTTCAAGGTGCATTGTGACATCAAACCCCGATGTCACAACATCGACATATTGTCAAGGGTGTTGTGACACAGAACCCTTTTGTCATGACATCGCTACAATTTTCTATAGGGTCGATCCAACCCATTGCGTAACCCACCATTTTTAAACCTATTTTAACCTAGTATATAGCTTTAAATCACACAAAGCATAACCCTAAATCATACTTAAAACCTATCTAAACTATTTTAAACTCACCCTCTCCTAAAACAAATAAATATTGACCCGTCTTTGCATTTAAATTCCTAATTTTGCAAATATCTTCTCTTCTCTTGGTGTTTTACTTGGTGAAGAAATTTTAGCAACACATCGGCGAAGCAACATTGAAAAGGTTCTACGAGGAATCTGACATGAACAAATCGAGGTTAAAGGTTCCTAATTCATTTTAATGTTCCATTTAATATTGCCTTATTTCTGTTAGTTTCATTTTCAAACCTTTTTAAAATTTTGAACCTGGTTTTTAAAATATGAAGTTTTGACATGCGTATGACATCATTTCGTTTATGCTGGTTTTTCAAGATTCTCCATGGTTCCTAACGATATTCACATTGAGAGATTATTGTAATATATTTTCTCACTTTCAAATTTTTGTATTTAGAGCTTCAATATTCAAGCACACATATATACTAGAGGTTCATTGTTAGTTTGCTCATATTCTCTTTGTTGTAAAGAGCATACTTAAGGTTTCTGGGGTATAAAACCTTAAGTAGGTTATGAAAGGTTTCTATTTGAGCCACAAAAGCTAGATGGTTTTAGTTAAACCTTAAAATCTAGGAGGAATGTTCTATCTTATCCTTAAGAAAAAGATAGGAATTGAAAAGCTTATACCTTTTCCTTGAAAGGTAATAATTCAAGTATAGTGAATTGGGAAATCCTTGGTTGAGGTATACCAAGGTAGTGGAGGTAGACAATTGGGGCTAAACCACTATAAAATGAATTATTCAAGCTTTTCTTCCCTTTCCTCATTATTTAGAAAAGTTTGCAAAGTGTTTCAAAATACTAATTCACCCCCTCTTGATATTTTCGGGCCTAACACTTGTCTTTTTTTTTTTTTAATTATAAATATTTAGGTTTAATGGATATTGGATATATATTCAATTGCCTATAATATTTGTTTTTCCAATTGTAATAGTTAAATCAGTAATTTTTTAATTCATTCTAATACTTGTGGCAAACATGATAGTTAGATAGAAGCTAGGTATGCATTCTATGTTGTATGGGCCGTTAGTACAAATCTCCGGTGAGAAAAATCTCGAACACACGAATGAAATTTGAACAGAAGAAGAATTAGGACAATCCTTCAAGGTGTGTATCAAATCACTATCTTTAAGGTTATATTCGCCCCCACCTATCTTTGGTGTGCAAACGAGTTCCAAGCAAATTAACATCGAGGATACAATAAAGCCAATGACTATTTACGTTTTGCACTGACGAGAATAGCCCACTACACACTGAGTAATGTATGACAAGAAACTCAAATTCTATAAAAGATTTCTGCAGTAATACTTTATAGAATAATATAATAATATTAGAAAACGAAGGAAGGAAAGAAAGAATATTAGAATTTGTTGGTATGATTTCCAAATGAAATCTTATTCCTATTTATAGGAATTTTCATGTCTCTTCATAGAGACATCTTTCATCAATAGGTGTCTTTCCGAATAATAATGTTTTTAAAATAAACATTTAATTATTCATTTAATTATAACTATTCAAATAATATTATTTAAATAGTTATAATTCTTTTTGAAAAATCAAAAAATATAATCTTTTGATTAATTACACCCATTCATTTATAGTTATTTGAACACTATAAATATTTGAAAATGTTCCAACAATCTCCCCCCATTTTCAAAATATTTTAGATTTTGATATTCTTGGAAATCAATTTGCATAAATGAAGGTATCTTACGATTGAACCTTCACTTAGTGAAAACATGTTAATGTTAATCGAAATTGCATGGTAGACTAAGTTTTGAACCAACTATTTCATTTGATTAACCGAACGCATCTAACACAATGATTTCAACAGAGGTCAATGCATAGTATCTAAGGACACTATTGTGGCCATGTGTTTGTGTCCTCTTTTCATGAGTGCTGTCAGAGCCAAGCCTTTGAGCTCCTAGAAGCAGCCACACTTCCACTCATATAGGTAGATCCCATCAAGAGTGTTCCCGTAATTATAACACTCTAACATATTTATGTTATGGGTCTATTAAGAGTATATTACTCATCCTTCCCTTATCATTACGTGTACCTAGCACTTTAATCTTAGGATGAATTTATTTATAGTGCTAACAGTCACATACTAATGATGTACTTTGTCGCATTGAACTCAAGACTTGACGTTATACCAAGCGTTGAGTCGAGTTTCCATCATGGATGACTCTAATTAATGGGCTTAAGTCCCATCCCTTTTGAGGTCCTTTTTATTGCATCTCTAGCAAGACCTTTTGTCAAAGGATTCGCCAAATTTTCACTTGACCTCACATAATTAATAGTGATCACTCCATCAGAGATTAATTTTTGGACATAACTATGCCTTAATCCAATGTGTCTAGACTTTCCATTATATACTTGGCTATATGCCTTTGCTAGAGTATCCTCACTATCACAATGGATAGAAATAGGTGAAATTGGCTTAGGCCATAAAGGTACATCATAAGAAAATTTCTTAACCATTCTACTTCTTTAGATGCAGCGGCTAATGCAATAAATTCTGCTACCATGGTAGAATCAGTAATACATGTTTGTTTCTTGGAACCCCAAGAAATTGCTCCTCCACCAAGAATGAAGATCCATCCACTAATAGATGCATGATCTTCCAAACTTGTAATCCAACTAGCATCCGAATACCCTTCTAAAATTGGAGGATATCCATTATAACACAATTCATAGTTAATAGTTTTCTTTAAGTACCTAAGTACTCTATTCAAAGCTTGCCAATGCAAACTACTTGGATTACTTGTGTACCTACTCAATTTCCTAACAGCATATGCAATATCTGGTCTTGTACAAGTCATTATGTACATAAGACAACCAATTAGACTTGCATATTTCAATTGATCAATTTTCATACCAGCATTAGATACAAATTTTATTTGAGGATCCATGGGTGTAGATGCTGGTATACATTTGAAAAGATCAAACTTTTAAGCACCTTTTCAATGTAATGTGATTGTGATAAAGCTATAGTGCTTTCATCTCAGGTTATTTTAATCCCAAGAATAACATCTACTACACCCATATCCTTTATAGCAAAGTTGTTTGACAAGAATTTCTTTGTGTTTTCTATTTGTTCCAAATCCGTGCCAAAAACGAGCATGTCATCTACATATAAGCAAATTATGACACCTTTTCCATTTTCAAATTTGATATATATTCACTTATCGGATTCATTTATTTTATAGCTATTAGCTAAAACAACATTATCAAACTTTTGGTGCCATTGTTTTGGTGCTTGTTTAAGTCCATATAAAGATTAACAAGCTTACATACCTTATGCTCTTGTCTTGGAACAACAAATCCTTCTAGTTGTTCCATGTACACTTCCTCTTCCAATTCACCATTTAAAAATACAGTTTTAACATTCATTTGGTGAACAACCAGATTATATATAGAGGTAAGTAATATTAAGATTCTAATTGTAGCAATTCTAGCTACTGAAGCATAAGTATCAAAGTAATCAATACCTTGTTTTTGTGTAAAACCTTTGGCTACCAACCTTGCTTTAAACTTATCAATGGTTCCATCGACTTTCATTTTCTTTTTGAAGATCCAATTACAACCTATTGGTTTGGAACCTGGTGGAAGATCAACTAAGATCCAAGTTTGATTTCCCATTATTGAATCCATCTCATCATTTATTGCTTCTTTCCAAATAGCAGAGCCTTGAGATTTCATTGCCTCTTCAAATATAATAGGATCAGATTCTGTATTATAACAATAAGGCATCTTATTGCATATACTTTCACCTTTTCCTTCTACAAGAAAATAATGAAATCTGATCCAAAATCTTTGACCTTTTTAATCCTCTTACTTCATATTAATTCTTTACAAGATTCATCATTATTATCAATTTGTTCCAATGGAATCTCATTCTCATTTGAAGAATGAATCAATTGTTGTGGTTGTAATTGTCTTAATATAGAATTAAATCTATTTCCATAAAAAATAGCATCTCTTGATTCAATAACAATATTAATTGAAATTGAATCATTTGGTTCAATTACCATGAACCTATATGCCTTGGTATTATGTGCATATCCTATAAATATGCATTCAATTCCTCTTTCACCTAACATTTTACGTTTAGGTGTTAGAACATTGACAATAGCTCAACAACCCCAAACCTTCAAATAATTGAGGTTTGGTTTTCTATTCTTCCATTGTTCATAAGGGGTTATTTTAGTTTCATTTTTAAGAACTCTATTCAATATATGACAAGCTGTTAGAACAGCTTCTCCTCAAAAACCTTGTCCAAGACCTGAATATGATAACATTGAATTTACCATTTCAGTCAATACTCTATTTTTCATTTTAGCTACACCATTTTGTTGTGGTGTGTAAGGGCTGAAACTTGATCGACAAACCCAGTGGATTCAAAATAACTTGGATTATAGTATTCCCCATGTAACACCCCTTACTCGTAATTCCCGCCGAAACAGGGCCTGAGGCATTACTGGATAAAAACCACATGATCGCCATTTAGGCTCATCGTGACTACTCTCTTAAGTCACCTCATCAACCTCATTCTCGACTTACGAGACCTCACTCATAGGTACGAGGCTCTCGAGACTATATCGAAACTTTTTTGAATCTTAAAATTTTCTCCATCTAAACAGGGACTACATGCCCGTGTTAGATGGCACACGCCCGTGTGTAGACACACATGCCCATAACCACCAACCGTGCATGAAAACTCAAGCATTCTGTCAATGCCCCATGGCTAGAGCACACGCCCATGGCCACCACCCGTGGTGAACACTGACTACTTCACACGGCCTTGAGTCTAGGCACACGCCCATGTGGCTAGCCTGTGGCTTACACTGCTCAATTCTACCAAAGTGACACGGCCAAGGCATACGCCCGTGGACTGGCCGTGTGTCACACATGGCCTAGACACATACCCGTGTGTCTATCCACATGGACAAGAACAAAGCTATTTGCCAAGTTCTTTTCACTCCTCAATCATACACGACATTCACTCATCCAATCCATCTATAATCAACTCATATTGAAGTACAATCTCACATGGATAACTACATCTTTTCATATAATAAAATAGCCAACAACTATGGCATTATACAAAATAGATTATCCATCTAAAGGCCAACACATCTTAGCCATTTACAACAAAATTCACTAACTTGTCTAGCCTCTATACATGCTATATACAAAAACATTAAGTCTCATGTACTAGAGTGTGATGATAGCGTGGGCGATCCTCCAATTGATTCACGTATCTCAATTCAACTCTTTTGCTCTATAAGACAAGAAAAAAGAAAAGGAGTAAGCTTTGAGCTTAGTAAGTTTACACATAAACAATTTAAGCATTCTAGTATAAGGTAAGCAACAATTAGCATTATACTACCAAATAAATTGACATCCACAACTATGCTTACTCTTTCTATTCCTTACCACATTTCCAACACATCATGAGTCACATACTCATAATCATCGACATGCACCCCTGCACTCAATACCACATTTACTCAAAAGTACAACACATCATTTTATCACACTAATACATCCACATAACTAAATTACTCGGTGGTTTTGCACTCAACCCACCATAATCAGATAATAAGGTAGTATCACACATAGCCTGCCAAGAGGAAATCATAGTGGTTTCGCACATAGCCCACTAAATAATATACTTAACTATGGTATCACACACAGTCCATCATTGTTAAGTATTAAGGTAGTATCGCACTTAGCCCACCATCAAATATTATCACTACACATCCACATATCTACTTACTCATTCATTCATTTATGATATCTACCACATTCATTCCACTTGAACCACATAGGTTCTCAATCATTCTCATTCATTCTCATTCATTTTCATTCATGCTACACACTAGTTAACATTAAGAATGTATAAGTATAATCGCATTTATTATGCATAAACTTACCTCAGCACTCAAAAGTATAGAGACATGCAATTTAGTCCGCCACCTTGCTCTTGCCTCGGTTTCAATCCGAGCTTTGTCTTTCTTGATCTATAATGATAAATGAATGCATTCAATACACACATTGACTAAATTGACCATTATCTCATACTTTAGCAAAATTACCATTTTTGCCCCTCAACTTTCTCATATTTACATTTTTCCCCAAGGTTTGTAAAGTGATTTTCATTCAACATTCTAGCCTTTCATGCTTAGCCGAATCATTTACTCAACTAAAGAAATCATAAATTCTTACTAATCACACATGTATGACCAAACTCAAGAATTTCACAAACAAGTCCCTACATGCATTTTTCATGGAAGTCACTTAGCAAAAGATATTTCTACTACATCAAGCTTTCATATTCTTCCATAAAACATCAAAATACATGCATGTCATACATGGGTACATTTTTGAACATCCATCTTAGCTCAACATATATCTAAAAATAGCTTTCTCATGTTACTAGGACTTTAAAAATACGAAAAATATCAAAAATAGGGCTTGGATGCACTTACGAGCAAGCTTGAAAAGTTGAAGAGCCCTAACAATGGCTTCTTGAAAATTTCGAGCCTCGGAGAAGAAGATGAATGAAATTCTATCATCTTTTCACATTTTAATCATTTTAATTGCAAAATGACCAAAATGCCCTTTTTGACAAACTTTCTATTTTAACTCATCCATGCCCAATTTTGTCCAAAAATTAGAAGTTGGGAAAATTTCTCTTTAAGGACCTCTAATTGATATTCTAAAGCTATTTCATACAAATAACTTCTAGAATCTCACATTCTGCAACTTTTGCAATTTAGTCCTTTTGGACAATTCAACCGTAATTTCACAAAATTGCTTTATGAAACTTTCACACTAACATGCAAACATGGCATAAACCTCAAAAAATCATACATATAACTCAGATTTGTGGTCTCGCATCACTATTCTGACTAGGCCCTAAATTGGGATGTTACACTCCACCTCTATCCGATCTTAAGCACTTGATAAATGATTCACACTAACGTTCAACTTTAGATTTATAAACTTTAAATTTATCAAGCGCTTCATCTTTTGAATGCAATAAATATACATAACAATATCTAGAACAATCATCAGTAAAAGTAACAAAATATTTCTTTCCACCTAATGTAGGAGTATTATGCATTTCACATAAATCACTATGTATCAAATCAAGCAATTTTGTTTTTCTTTTAACCTTAGGGAAAGGGTTTCTTGTAATTTTAGTCACCATACATGTATTTCATTTTCAATATTATTATTAAAAACAGGAATTAAATCTAACTTATACATGTCATTTAATTTTCTATAATTCAAATGACCTAATCTATAGTGCCATAAACAAAAAGATTCAACCATATAAGTAGAAATAGTATTTTTATTTTTATTAATAATATTCTGATTGAACATACTATCATACATATACCCTTTCCATGCAAAAATCCCTCCCTTAGACAAAATAAACTTATCTGCCTCAAAAACAAGTTTGAAACCAAACTTATTTAACAGACTTCCAAACACTAAATTCTTTCTAACTTCTGGTACATAATATACATCATTTAAGGTTAAAACCTTTCCAGAAGTGAATTGTAGTTCAACAGACCCTTTGCCTTTTGATTGATGCGGTGGAAGAATTTCCCATGTACAAGACATTGTCATTTTCACATTTTGTGAACTTTGTGAACATGCTTTTGTCTTTGCACACATGCATGTATTATCATCTTGTGCCATATTAATTTCAGATATCATTGCAACGAACTTTTCATTATTATCAGCCTTAGAAGATGATTTCTTCTTTAAAAAACAACATTCATTCTTGAAATGTCCCGGCTTACCATAATGATAGCATGAGCCCTTTTGTTTCTTTTTTAACTTAGATGCTCTATCAGTCTGTTTGAACTTTCTCTTGAATGGTTTAGTAGTCAGTACTTCCTCCGTAACATGCACTTTGGCATTTTCAGAATTTAGATTCTGATCTTGCTTTCGATAATCTTCTTCAATACAAAGATGATTTGCCAAAGCCTCAAGAGATATTTCCTCTTTCTTATGTTTTAGACTTCTTTTAAAGTCTTTCCAAGATGGAGGAAGTTTGTCTATTATGGAGGATACAACAATCGTTTCATCCATTTTCATATCATATTGCTTGAATTGATTCAGCATCTTTTGAATATCACGGAATTATTCCATAACAGAACGACCATTAACCATTTGATAATTATTGAAACGACTGACAAGAAATTTCTTACTTATAACATCTTCGGTCATGTAGCTTGTCTCCAATTTGTCCCATAATTCTTTAGCGGTGACCTCGTTTTGGTAGGTGTCGAACAAACCATCAGATAAACCATTCAATATGTGGCCCATGAACATGTAATCAGCATTGTCCCAGTTTTGTCTTTTTCGGGTTGCAGCAACAGATTCGTTTTCAGTCTCGTCAGGTCTTAGAGTATCCAAAACATAAGCAATCTTCAAAGTTGATAATAAGAAGTGCATCTTTTTCTGCCATCGTCAAAATTGGCACCATGAAACCGATCAAGTTTGACAAAATTGGAAGCCAACTCCCTTAGTGTTCCACTTTCGTGAGTTGTGGTAATCATCATGAATTATAACCTTAAAATTGTTAGCACAAATTTTCGGTGAGGAAAATCTCAAACACACGAATGAAACTTGAACAGAAGAAGAAATAGGACAAGGCTTCAAGGCGTGTATCCAACCACTATCTTTAAGGTTATATTCGCCCCAACCTATCTTTGGTGTGAAAATGAGCTCCAAGCAAATTAACCTCGAGGATACAATGAAGCCAATACTATTTGCATTTTGCACTGATGAGAATAGCCCACTACACACTGAGCAATGTATGACATGAAACTCAAATTCTATAAAGGATTTCTGCAGTAATACTTTATAGAATAATCTAATAATATTAGAAAATGAAAGAAGGAAAGAAAGAATATTAGAATTTGTTGGTATGATTTCTAAATGAAATCTTATTCCTATTTATAGGAATTTTCATGTCTCTTCATAGAGACATATTTCATCAATAGGTGTCTTTCTCGAATAATAATGTTTTAAAATAAACATATAATTATTCATTTAATTATAACTATTCAAATAATATTATTTAAATAGTTATAATTATTTTCAAAAATTAAAAATATAATCTTTTGATTAATTACACATTCATTTATAGTTATTAGAACACTATAAATATTTGAAAATGTTCCAACATGGGCATTTAATCTAACTTAAATAAACTCAGATTGTGTATGCTTGTTGATTAGATTTAGATCTCTCTTGTTCTTAATGCTATCGGTAAGCTAAATTTTAGGCGCAAAGTTATAGTGGGCTTCCTTTTGATTATTAAAATGGTAAGGAGAGATTGGTTGTTAGGAGTGAAATTGACAACTATAACTAATTTACTAAAGAACATTGAAATTATAATTACATCAATGATCAATCTAGTGAATTAAAATGAAGATTTTATCTTTGAATAGACTTTTGTCATATTAATTTTCTTTAATTTTCTTTTGTGATTTTCTTTCATAGTTTTAATTTAATTTTACTTTTTAATTTCAAACCCCTTTTCATTTTTATTTTATTTTTACTAAAGACATGAAATCATCATCAATCTCAGTGGATTTGACTTTACTCACCGTTAACTACAAATTTGTGAATTTAAAGTAGATGTACTAAGGGAGTGAGTACTCCTTTAAGCACTGCGATAAATAGGAATAAAACAAGAGACACAAAGGTTGTTTACACAATTCGGTTACCCTATATTTGCGGAGTCTAGCTCAATGAAAAATATTTACTATCTTCAACACTTACAACAAGTGATCCTCAAGGGTTTTTTATCCAAAGAATACAAAAAAATTAAAAAATTCCAAATTGGTATACGAAATCAATTATGTACCAAAATGTTACAAAAGGGTGGTGCCGCCTCAGCCACTGGCACCTTTGGTGCTGCCTGTGGCACACGCTCAACCATCCAATTTCTTTTTTTTTTTCAGTAGTTTTGTTGAGGGACCTATTATGCAATTTTTTCAATTTTGAGAAAAGGAAGGGAAAAGGTGCGGCTGTCACACTCAACTTTAAATTTGAATAATTGCCTTCTAAGCCCTCCCTATTTATTATTTTCTTTTTATTCCCCTTCAACTCACTATATTGTGTTTAAACAAACCATTAATCTATTTTTGTAGTTAAATAAGTCATTTACTTATGGTTTTTACTCATAAAATTTAAAAACTTGTTGATTAAATTAAATATATATTTTTATTTAATAAATTATTCTCATCAAATTTACATCAACATAAGATGTGAATTAGTTTATATTTTTAAATAGCTTTACTTTAGCTTTACTTTACACAATTAACAATACTTCACTCTTAGGGCACATGTTTGGAAATTGTAAACATTATGATATACATTTTGGACTCTTCAAATTTCATATATGCATAGATTTAATAGTTATTATTTTATTTACTTAGAGTAATTGATATTATATTATTAATAATATCTATTTATATATTTAAATTAAATATTACAAATAATTTAGATATTTAAAATTTATAAGTCATATATCATTATATTAAATTATTATTTTTTTTTTACTTTCCATCATTATGTCTAAAATAGATATTTTAACTTTCAATCGTAATTTTACAATAATAATATTAGACACTTGAAATCAACATATTACACTTTTTACAATACTTTTCAAAATGATAAGTATCATTTCCTTTTTTCCTTTTATGATTTAAAGCTTTATTTGTTTTTAACGTTAAATATCTTATACTACAACTATTATTATACTTTTTTCTTACAGAGATGAAGTCAAAAATTTTATATCGTGGGATTGAGATAAATTTACAAAATATAGGAAGGGTGCAAAGCTAAAAATTTTATGATAAATTTCTTAAATTTATTTATTAAATTTAGGAGGATTAAAATATTATTTTACTACAAAATTAAAAAGGTTTCAATTGAATTATTATTTTTGGGAGGGGATAAAATTGAAAATTTTCTAATTATCCAGAGAGGGGGAGCAAAGACTCGATCTGCCACTTTGTCCCTATTCTCATGTTTACGTAACACATTATCATTTTTTTGTTTTTAAAATTTAATCAATAAGTTTTTAAATTTTATGAATAAAAACCATAAGTAAAGGGCTTATTTAACTACAAAAATAGATTAATGGTTTCTTTAAACACAATATAGTGAGTTGAAGGGGAATAAAAAGAAAATAATAAATAGGGAGGGCTTAGAAGGCAATTATTCAAATTTAAAGTTGGGTGTGACAGCCGCACATTTTCCCTTCCTTTTCTCAAAAATGGAAATATTGCATAATAGGTCCCTCAACAAAACTGCTAAAAAAATAGAAATTGAGTGGTTGAGGGGGTGCCACAGGCGGCACCAAAGGTGACAATGATTGAGGCGGCACCACCCTTTTGTACCATTTTGGTACATAATTGATTTCGTATACCAATTTGGAATTTTTTAATTTTTTTTTTTGTATTCTTTGTGTAAAAAACCCTGATCCTTAATCTATCACACACCCGTGACAATTTCCTCACTTTTGCACCTTGAAAATTGATACTCTCACCACTAAATTCACTCAATGTGAACTTAGCTGGTAAAACCACAACAGAAAAATTTTACTATCAAAATGCACTCATAAAATAAAATGCCTTACAAGGACAAATTAAGTGCTCAGCCTCTCTGTACAATAACTTATACAAGTCTCTCAATTACATAGAATATTTCAAGACTTGCAAACATAAAGAAGATCTATCATAATCCCTATAAAACAACAATAAAATAACTTGAATACAATAAAATAATAATAAACAAGGTAAACATGGGCTCTTGCCAACTAAGAATGCAATGTTTCAATCCAATCTAATACTTACAATCCAAGGGATTAGATAAATGTGATCTAATCTGATTCAATCTTTCAAATATATTTCACTAAATAATATAATATTTATTGATAGACTAGATATATTCCACATAATTTTTCCATGATTGTAGATAAGCTAATAGTATGGCGGATGATTTAGTGAAGCCAGGTGTTCATTGTTCTTGTATGTTCAAGGCATGGTGGTAGTTTTCTATTATTTTTTTGCTTTATTTTTTTCGTTTGTGTTGCTTGAAGCTTTGTTTTGTCCTTGTTTTCTATTATGTACTATAGGTTTGTCGCCCGTGTTGTTGTCTTGCAAGCGAACTTTTGTTTGTTTGCTGTACTTTGCCTTCCATTTTTCTAATAAAATGATTCATTCTTAGGGAAAAAAAAAAAAGAAATTGATTGAATTAAAATAATTATTATAAACAAATTTTAACAAAAATAAATTATTAAAAATACTTATTGCTTCATATTTTATCATTATGTATGATTTATATAACAAAATTTAACCATAGAAGATTATTTTTATATAATTTTCTTCGTTATATTTTTATTTATAACATAAAATACCGGTATCTTTTGTATCATATTTCATATCTTATTTACATTTAGTCTTATAATATCATTTATTAATTTTAATATTTTAATATTTAAATATCATCCTTAAATGTATTTATCATATTATTAATAAAATTGATAAAATTATAATATAATATAATATATATTAATTAATACATATAATCAACCTGTACATTGCATGAGTAAAAAATTTACTTTAATTGGTTAATAAATTATGGATGAATATTATATCTGATTAACATCAATTAAATTATTATATTTGCATCTAATCAAAATTTTATATATTATATAAATTATTTTATTAAATAATGTTTGTATTTTTATTTTATTATTTAAAGCGTAAACTAAGATATCCTTTAAATACAATGCACATTCATTACTATTAGTATGTTTAAAAGGGTGTAAATTTATGTGTTGTAAATTTACAATCACAAACATGTAGCAATTTTAGAAGTTTTCATACCTCACCTTGGTCTTTTGTGAATAAGAAATGATGTAAAGGTATGTTGACCTTTAATGCACTGATGTTGCTCCATAATAACCTAAAGTAGTCAGTCTATTTTTTCTTGAAAACATCCGTTGAATTTTTCTTGAAAATGAATGGAATGTAATGAAACTAAGGCAGCATTCATTGGTATTCAATAGAATTACCTTCTTTTTTTTCTTTTTTTTTTTTCTTGATAGCTTATTTAATAAGGAATGTCTAATCCTTGATTGCTTTATTTTTGTGGAGTTTCACTGCAGCTACACGACTACGATTATAAAAATGAAGAAACAGAATTAAACCATCCTCCTGCCTTCCTGCATCATCTTCTAGGGCAAGCTTTTATCCCATTGATCCACGTTCTAGACCTTATGGAAGACGGAAAGCTTAAGAAGCTTGTGACAGTTGATGCGAAGGCAGCGGCTCTTTGTTTAGATATCACAGAGCCGAAATTCGTCCACCTGTCGAACTGCTGATTCTTTGAACGGCAAAAAGCCTTAATGATAGAAACCCTGATGCATGGTATGCCATGAAAACATGATAATATGTGTAAGTTGAAGACAGAAGATTATAAATCCGCCAACGTTGCCTTCATATGTTCAGCTTTGTAATCAGTGTCAGATGCCAGCCAGAGTTCCCCCAAACACTTCAGTCGGTCATCAGGGACCTCCCTTTTAACAAGGCTCTGAGAAGAGAAGAGCAGACCCCATAACCCCAGTGAAGTGATCAGGGGAACTCAAGAGGACAGCTGACTCTCTATTTCTCCTTTGTGGTTAGATGCTTAGGCAATAGGAAGCCAACCTACCTATATATAGGTGAAGACTCTACTGGCCAAGTAATTGTGACCCTTCAACAGATAGGACCGGCATTAGATATGAAACAAATCCACACATGGCAATACTGAAACTGAATCCGGCCAGAATTATGGCATTTGGGGACAAGAGATGAGGAGATAGAGAATATTCTTGACGTGATTGGACATGAGCTCTCCCTCTCCCCACACCTTTTCCATGCTTCTATCCTTGCCCTTAAAAACTTTGACATATCTGCCATTAACACGTGTATGTATGTTTTTGAGAAGGAATTACACCAAAAGGTCCATTGTGAATACCAGATTTCAACTAGCAGCTGCTTAGAGACCATGTGGGGTGAAGAAAATGACGGATAGAAAATAAAAGTATATATGGCCAGAATTTTATGCAACTCAAGAACTCTAAAATCGTTACTAAGGATTCATCTGGCCTGTTATTGCGTCTAGATTAACTTTTCACATGGGAATAAAAGTATTTATGGCCAGCAATAATAAAGAAAATTGCCAGTGTCTTACATAATAATTGAGGTTAATCAGCATGAAACAGTCAGGATCAGTTACTGAAAATAATCTTTCTTTATTAAATTTGTAGGGAATTATGCTTTTTTATCAGTTGTATCATTAAGTATAGTTCATGGCTAACTAGCAATCCTTGATAGCTTTTCTAGCAGGGTTAGGCTATTGTCAGAATATCATTTCAGCTATCTCTCGTATGTATTGCTGATGCTACAAGAGATTGCACAAAATGAAATTTCTCAAGGCCAAATTAATGTTGCCAACATGAGGCATGGTGTCACATACTTGAAAAACGGTTTGTTTTTTTCCATATGAAAGTGAAAAGAAAAGGTTGGAATGGACAGACCTTTAACATGTAAGAGTTGGGGAATCCAAAAGGTCTTTTGTCCACTTGTTACTATTATTCTCTTCTCTTCTATCGCTGCTATACCCCTTTATTTATTTTTCCTCAAATATTGGGCAGGTTCAATTCCAACAACATCAAAGCTATCATTTCCCCCACCTGTGGATCACCATTTCAAACTGTGCACCTTTGCCTATTTATATACCGAACCCTCGGTGCATAAATATACCAAGAAAGTGTAGCATAGCGTGAGAAAGGGAAAGTCAGCTGTTCCCTGGAGTTCCTCTGATCACTTCATTGGGGCTATTTTACGACACTTGACACAGGGAATTTGGTCCTACTGAAGTGTTTGTGGGAACTCTGGTAGACAGTGGACACTGGTAAACGGCAGCAGCAGCAGCAGCAAATGTTGTTGGAGGCTTATTTCATGTCTAGGCAAAGCTTTCCTAGTACCATGTAAATTTCCTCACCCATCTAATTCAATGCTGTTTGATGAAACCGTGTCTTTTACTCATTTTCATGTATCATTTTAAACATCATATTTGGTTTCATATTGCATCACTGTAGACGTCATATCTGGTTTCCTTTTGCATCATTTGGTTTTGTTCTTATGTTTTCCTCATACTCATTTTTCCCATTTGCATAACTATCATCTACAGCTCCAACAATGCCAACATTCATAATAAAATTTACTATCAGTTTCTCTTGGTAAAATAACCACTCTTTTAAATCCATTTACAAAAGTTATCAAATAATTAAAATTGCTTCAATAAGAAACAAATGAAAAAACGTGAAATACACAAAGTTCATATCTAAGCCTAATTGGTTGGCATTTCAAACTGGCAAATAGGGCAATAATGGCCATGCCTCATCCACTTCTTGATGCCAACACCATGAAAAGTATGAGAACAAGGCATCCGAAAAGCATCAAACCCAACCTCGAGCTCCTCCAAACATATCATGCAGTCTTCTTTATCTCCAGCTTCTATTCTTACCCGTCTTCAGCATCTTCTTAACCAAGGACTCTTTAGCCGGAACCATGCCGTAGTTAACGTTTTCAAACTCTGATTCTGATTCAGCCAAAGCTCTTCCCATCAAAATCCCATCATTGTAATGATCCAAAATGGATGACTGTATCACTGATCGTAAAGGCAACACTTTATAATTAATTCCTCTGCTAAGCACCCAATGTGACATTCTTCGTCCACGTTGAAGCTGTGATAACCAACACAGGCTGTGTTGATTCGGAGTCTTGTAAACGTGGGAAACAGAATTTGGTGAAGCAGGTACTCGTTTTCAACAATGTTGAGCTTGAAACGGACGGTTTGTCGTAAGGACAAAGAGTTGTCGGTGGTGGTGTAGATGTTTGCTAGGCAATCATGGTGGACTGATACCAAAACGAAGTCAATGCTTAATTGAAAATTAATAAAACGGGGAGCAATATCACGAGTTTGTGGGATGATTTTATTTTGAAAAGTACGGTGGTGAAAGGTAGCATACTCGTTTGGAGTTGAAGCCATTAGGAAGTTGAGAAAAAGAAATGTTTATACCAAGAACCCACAATCAGGTTTTCTTTTTGAAGTTTACAATTCCAATTCTCATAATCGTATTTATAAGTAGACAATGGCGGTGTAAAGTATGGACTAGAAATAGGTCAATATAATTTGACTAAATTATAAAACTACTATGAGTTAGAAACCTACAAGTAAGAGGAGTCATACTCCGGTGGATTTACTACTTAACACAATTATTTTTGTTTTAATACATTTTCCTAAAAAATACTAATTTTTCTACTTCACAAATAAAAATAATGTGAATAATAAGGTAACCAAAATGTGAATTTTTTTATTTTAAATTCTACCATTAATCCTTGTATTATACATAAGTTACTGATTTAATTTTATATTTTAATTTGATCATTTTTATTTTCTATGCTTTTAAAATTTTAAAATTTTAATCTTTACTCAAATGATAGTCGTTCAATTCATTAAACTAATTTATACTATTTTCAAAATCTTATATAATAACGAGTTTTCAAAAAAGCTAATGATAATTTGAACTTTATTAATAATGGTGAATCTTCTATAAATTAATTAGTTAATTAATTGAACATGGTCAAATAGCGAAAATATGTCAAGTTACCCAAACAAGAAGGTAATGTACCCAAATTGTAGTTTTAAATTACTAAACTAAATTATTCTATTTTCAAAATTTTATACAATAAATATATTATCACATATGTAATAATATGTTTACTTATTATTTTCACATAATGCTCATAAAAGACCATGTCATTTTAATTAATTTAATAGCTACCATTTGATTTGTCACTGAACTTTCAAAATCTAAATATTATAAGGACTAAAAATAATTGAATTGAAAAACAGTAATTATACCCTTGCCTTACACATGGTACACGACTAATAGCAAATTTTGACCTAAGAGATTTAATAGATACCATTTCGGTTAGAATTGAAATTTTTAAACTCGAAAAGTGCAAAGACTAAATCCATAACTTATGAATCACATTAACCTCAGAACAAGCAAAATTAAAAAGTGCACCTGTCACACCATAAAGAAACAACCATCCTTAGTTTATTCCTTTTCTTGTTTCTCTTACAATGTTGTAGCTGTACCTTACTTATTTTTTCTTTGTATACCTCATCGGAGTTAGATTTGTTAAGAACATACCAATTTAGCCTATTCGTTCTTGACAAACATCTTTTTCAAAGTTATTTATTGTAACGACCTATTTTCAGTGGTGTCAGAAACGATAATTTTGAGACCTCAATTTCGGTTAGCAAATCAGTAATTTATTACTTAATTAATGTTTATGAAGTTTGATGAGGATCGTAGTAAAAATTGGTTAAGTTATATTGACGTTTGGGTAGTTAAATTAGTTAACGGATTAAATTGCAAGAGCTTGAAAAGTTAGTTCCAAAAGTTAATAGTATTAAGTAGTTAGGAATTAGAGAGTTGATGGACTTAATTGGAAAATTGGCCAATGTTAAAATTAGTGGCCGGTTTTGAAGTTTTTTTTAAATGGTTTTATGGCTAAAATTACATTAAAATAAAGTAAAAATAAGAAGAATAATAAAACATAATGGGGCCACTATCATCTTCCTTATA
Source organism: Gossypium rotundifolium (assembly GCA_025506655.1). NCBI lineage: Eukaryota > Viridiplantae > Streptophyta > Magnoliopsida > Malvales > Malvaceae > Gossypium > Gossypium rotundifolium. Next base: position 151,768,039 of record CP106734.1, on the reverse strand, counting down.
TTTCCTTCTCATTTCAACCGAAACACCACTGTTATAGATAAGGAAGTTTCGGTTTTGTCATTTCTCATTGCATGTAAGTGATATCTTAATTGTTTCTTAATAAATTTTATGTTTTTGTGTTAGTTGAGTTGAAATCTATCTTATTTGGGTGTTAATTTGTAAAATTAGTAAAGTTGAGAAAGTATACTCATAATGTTTTTTTGAAGCTTTCTACTTGAAAGTGTTTGCCTTGGGTGTTTGATGTTGATTTTGTAACAGTCCGGTTTATACCCTAGTCGGAACAGTGGTTTTAGGACCACAAATCTGAGTCCATAAAATATTTTAATATTATTTTTAGTGCCGTTGATATGTGATTAAGCATGTGGTAAATTTCCGTGAGCTAATTTGTTTGTCTGTGTGTTTAATTTTACAAAAGGATTGAATTGCATTGAATGCAAAACTAGCATGCTATTTGTTAAAGTACCAATGTGTTGTGGCTTTGTAAAGGTGGAGGCTTAAATGAAAAATAAACCATTTATAAGTTAGTGGCTTATTAAAGGACAAAAATAGCCAAAAATTATATGATTTATAATGGTTTTCATTAATGGTAAATTGGTAAAGTGTTTAATAATGTTATTATAATTTAATAAAAAGAAAATGGTGGCCATTTCAATGGTGTTCATCCACCGAATGTAGAAAAGAAAAGAAAGGGTTAGACTTTGTTTCATTCGGCCAAAGTTCAAGTTTAAATCGGGTATGTGTTTTTGATCGGTTTTCGATAATTTCTACGTTTTTGTAATCGTTGCTTTGAGAGCTATCAAACCCATGTCTCAATTTGATGAATTGATAATGTTTGTGTGAGATGTCATTGATGATATGTTAAGCTTTTTGATGATTTTTGGTGTTAAATGAAAGATATGAATTAGATGAACATAATTTGTTCTTGAATTTTTGATGAATTTAGCTAAATAGGGCTAAATTGAAAAAATGGTAATTTGAAGGACAAAATAGAAAATTTGATAGAAAATATGGACTTGTATGAGATGTATATGCATTCGGCTAAGCATGTGTATGTGTGGATTTTGTGAATTTGATGTTTTGAGAAAAATGGACTAAATTGATAAAGTGTGCAAATATGAGGGTTAATTTGCAAATAGCCTTAAATGTGTGTCCATGGATTGAATTGTATGAAAAAAGTGAATAAAAGGGTTAATTTTGAATATGTTTAAATCAAGAACCGAGGAAAACGGACTTAAATCACGGGAAAGCAAAATTAATCGAGTAGCCATTTTCATTTTGATAAACCGAGTCCGAGGTAAGTCACTATGCAAATAAACGTACTTGCATGAAATTGTAATTGTTTATATGACTAATGTTGATAATGGATGCTTATGAGAGGATTATGCATATAAATTCCATGATAAGTTTAATATAGTAAGTTCTGATATAATACAAGTTGTTAGTTTATATCTATGTGATGGGAATTGAATGATAGTTATTGAATTAGAAATGCTACATGTATGATGTTGAGAAATGAGGCACTAAGTGTGCGTAATTGAAATTATGATGGAGTTAAATAGCACTTTGTGTGCGAAGTAATGGAAGCTTCGGCTTTTATGATTGACACTGTGTGTGCGATACCGAATTTAGTTCGGTTTTGTATTAAAGCACTAAGTGTGCGATGTCATTTAAGTTTCGACAACGAATCACGACACTAAGTGTGCAATTATGAGAAATGAATAGCACTATGTGTGTGATGATGTGAAAGCTTCGGCTTATTGAATTGGCACTGTGTGTGCGACATCGAGACAAGTCGATTAAAAGAATATGCACTAAGTGTGCGATTATAAGAAATGAATAGCACTATGTGTGTGATGATGTGAAAGCTTAAGCTTATTGAATTGGCACTGTGTGTGAGACATCGAGACTAGTCGATTAAAAGAATAGGCACTAAGTGTGCGATTATAAGAAATGAATAGCACTGTGTGTGCGATGGTATGAAAGCTTCGGCTTATTGAATTGGCACTGTGTGTGCGACATCGAGACAAGTCTATTAAAAGAATAGGCACTAAGTGTGCGATGATTAATATGCTTCAATTATGTATATAGCACTGAGTGTGCGATTAAGTTGAATGAATATTAAAGGACGATTAACAGGTAATATCGAGCATTGAATAGCTTGGAAATTGAATAATTATGTGTTAGATAAGGTCGTCAAAGCTACTAAAGGCTCGAGACCGTCAAAGATAGTCATCACACTACTAAACTTATTTTGGTACCCTTTTGAAAATGTATATAGCTAATTATGGCATGTATAGGCTAGATATGTGTATATGTTTAAGAAGTGAACTTAGCCATGTGTTTTGGCAAGTTTTGGGTTGTTTTAATGTTTGAATGAATGATTCATATGATGTATGTTTTGGTATATATTTGGTTGCCATATATGCATGACATATGATGAGAATGGTTGCTTGTAGGTATGACCCAATTGGGTGGCATGTTGGCCTTGCAAAAATGGCCTATAATGTCACACGGTTGGGGCACACGGGCGTGCCTCAGACAGTGGGTAAATTGGCAGAATGTGGCTTAAACTGCACATGGCCTAGGCACGGGGGTGTCATCTAACCGTGGTGCACAAGTCAGTAGCTAGCCTTAATAGTACACGGCCATGGCACGGTGTGCCTACAGGTCGTGCGAGAAATGGCAGTATATGACCTTATAGGACACGACCTTAGCACACGGGCATACTTGTTAGTCGTGTTGATTTTGGTAGTATGTAACCAAGGGGAGGTCACACGGGTGTGTCATGTAGCCGTGGGAGAGGCACGGCCTACCCCACGGCGTGTATCCCCTGTATTCTAGAAAAGTTTCAATTTTTTTCATGAAATTTTATATGTGTTTCGGTTTAGTCCCAACTCGGTTTATAAGCATGTTTAAGGTCTCGTTGACCTATTTAAGGGACATTATGAATGATATTGATGAATGATTGTGTGAAATTCTGTAAATGTTTTCGATCTATCCGGTAACACTTCTAACCCTAATCCGACGACGACCATGGGATAGGGGTGTTACATTTGGTTGGTATCAGAGCTACGATTTAGTCGATTCTCGGACTAACGTAGCGTGTCAGAGTCTAGCTATACATGCCATAATATCTGAAATGTGATAGTGTGATGAATCCTGACGTATAAATGTGATTTCTGTATAGCAATGGATCCCGAAAGAGCCGTAACTGATGACGTAGAAAGTAATGCTCCTACTCCAGCGCAAGGGACAGTGCCTTCTGATTCAATGCCGGCTACGAGCGGTCATGAGAGAGAAGCTGAACAAGCTTTCTTCCAGTTGATGAGTAAGTGGTTCACTCAATTTGTGAGAAATAACCCGACTATTTTACAACCCCCACCCCCAGTTAATTTCCCTCAGACATCTGCTGTGCTTTCAACTATGAATCTGAATCTGATGAACATGTCTTCGGTTGACAAAATTTGTAAGTATGAGGTCGGTGAGTTCAGGGCTACTAATGATGATAATATCGAGAAAGTCGATTCTGAAGCTCGTAATAAAAGAAAAAGATCGATAAGTAATTTCTCCGACCTTTGATGAAGAAATATAGAGATGCAAGCAACAGATTAAATGTTTCAATCGAACATACGAGTGGAGATCGTGTGAGACCAAATGTTGGTCTGGGAACTCAAGCTCAAATTGAATCAAATGATGGAAGTACTAAAAGCAACAAACCTGAGTGTAGACAGTGTGGAAGATGACATGTGGGAAAATGTTAGGGCAAGTGCAACAATAGAGTTTGTTATAAATGTGGATCACGAAATCACTTCATTCGAGATTGCCCAAAGATAGCGAGTGTTGAAAATGTTAGATCCGAGCGACTTAAGTGTAAACGTTGTGGTTAAAGAAATTTAGAGAATTGTAGATTGAATAATCAAGTTTGCTTCAGATGTGGATCGTTAGATCATTTTATTCGAGACTGCCCAGAGTCTGTTGAACAAGAGACTACTCAGAATCCGAGAGTAGATGACGTTCCAGAGAGAGGTAGACCTTCCTGAAATACAAGAAATGTTAGTAGTAGTCAGAGGTCTATGAGGGATACTGTTGCAAAATCTGAATTTAGAGAGCCAACTAGAACGTATACTACTCGAGCTTGTGAGGAAACCTCATCTTCAGATATTATTACGAGTACGTTTACTTTTTATGATATTTCTTTGATTGCATTGATAGACCCTGGTTCTATACGTTCGTATATATGTATGAATTTAGTATTTAGCCAGATTTTGCCTGTAGAGTCTATTGAGTTTACTATAAAAGTATCGAACCCCTTAGGTAAAAAGTGTTTTGGTTGAAAAAGTATGCAAGAACTGTCCGTTAATGTTTCGAGATATCTGCTTTCCTATTGATCTGATGCTTTTTCCATTTGATGAGGTTGATATTATTTTGGGTATAGATTGGTTGTTTATGCATGATGCTGCTGTGAAATGTAAAAGAAAGACAATTGATTTGAGGTGTCCGAATGATGAGATTATACGAGTTGAGTTTAATGATTTGAATGGATTGCCTACTGTGATATCTGTTTTGAAAGCTCAAAGTTATGTGAAAAAAGGGTTACGAGGCATATTTTACTTATGTGGTTGATTCAAAAGTGTCTGAGAAGAAAGTTGATTTAGTGCCTATTGTTTGTGAATTCTCTGATGTGTTCCCCAAAGAGTTACCGGGTTTACCTCCGATTCGTGAAGTTGAGTTTGGTATTGAATTGATGCCTAGTACTACACCTATTTCAATAGCTCCATATATAATGGCACCAACAGAGTTGAAAGAGTTAGAGTCGCAGTTGCAAGAGTTGACTGATAGAGGGTTCGCTAGACTGAGTTTCTCACCTTGGAGTGCTCCTGTCCTATTTGTGAAAAAGAAAGATGACATGATTATCGATGGTTGAATAAGGTGACAATAAAGAAAAAATATCCATTGCTCAGAATTGATGACTTATTTGATCAGTTAGAAAGGAGCTATTGTATTATGATCTGAAGCAACATTGTTGGTGGTCTGAAATGAAACGAGATATATCTAACTTTGTGTTAAAATGTTTAGTCTGACAATAAGTGAAAGCTGAACATCAAGTTCTGCTTGGTTTGCTATAACCAATTTTGATTCCTAAATGGGAATGGGATAGAGTGATAATGGATTTTGTTTCTATTTTGCATCATATTCTGAGAAAGAAAGATATGATTTGGGTCATAGTTGATTGATTGATGAAATCTACCCATTTTATTCCGAGAAGATCTGATTCTCCACTTGAAAAATTAGTCGAGCTTTATATTTCTGAGGTTGTGAGATTGCATGGGGTGTCACTATCTATTGTGTCAGGTAGAGATCTGAGGTTTACATTGAGATTCTGGAAGAAATTACAAGAAGCTTTGGGCACGAAATTACACTTTAGTACAGCTTTTCATCCGCAAACAGATGGTCAGTCTAAATGGATCATACAGATTCTAGAAAACATGCAAAGATACTGTATACTTGAGTTTAATTGTTCATGGGAATGGTATCTACCATTGATCGAATTTGTGTATAATAATAGTTTTCAGACGAGCATCAAAATGGCACCATATGAAGCTTTGCAAGGACGTAAATGTCGTACACCTCTGTATTGGACTGAACTCAGTGAAAATATATTACTTGGGGTTGATTTGATAAAAGATTCAGAATAGAAAGTGAAACTGATCCGAGATTGTTTGAAAGCAGCATCTGATCGTCAAAAGTCCTATGTAGACTTAAAAAGAAAAGATATTGAATTTGAGATTGAAATTCCACTCTGTTTAACGGTAAGATTTTCGGGGACGAAAGTCTCTAAGGGGGGAGAATTATAACAGTCTGGTTTATACCCTGGTCGAAACAGTGGTTTCGAGACCACAAATCTGAGTCCATAAAATATTTTAATATTATTTTCAGTGCCGTTGATATGTGATTAAGCATGTGGTAAATTTTCGTGAGCTAATTTGTCCGTCTGTGTGTTTAATTTTACAAAAGGATTGAAATGCATTGAATGCAAAACTAGCATGCTATTTGTTAAAGTACCAATGTGTTGTGGCTTTGTAAAGGTGGAGGCTTAAATGGAAAATAAACCATTTATAAGTTAGTGGCTTATTAAAGGACAAAAATAGCCATAGATTATATGATTTATAATGGTTTTCATTAATGGTAAATTGGTAAAGTGTTTAATAATGTTATTATAATTTAATAAAAAGAAAATGGTGGACATTTCAGTGATGTTCATCCACTGAATGTAGAAAAGAAAAGAAAGGATTAGACTTTGTTTCATTCGGCCAAAGTTCAAGCTCAAATCGGGTATGTGTTTTTGATCGGTTTTCGATAATTTCTACGTTTTTGTAATCGTTGCTTTGAGAGCTACCAAACCCATGTCTCAATTTGATGAATTGATAATGTTTGTGTGAGATGCCATTGATGATATGTTAAGCTTTTTGATGATTTTGGTGTTAAATGAAAGATATGAATTAGATGAACATACTTTGTTCTTGAATTTTTGATGAATTTAGCTAAATAGGGCTAAATTGAGAAAATGGTAATTTGAAGGACAAAATAGCAAATTTGATGGAAAATATAGACTTGTATGAGATATATATGCATTCGGCTAAGCATGTGTATGTGTGGATTTTGTGAATTTGATGTTTTGAGAAAAATGGACTAAATTGATAAAGTGTGCAAATATGAGGGTTAATTTGCAAATAGCCCTAAATGTGTGTCCATGGATTGAATTGTATGAATAAGTGAATAAAAGGGTTAATTCTGAATATGTTTAGATCAAGAACCGAGGAAAACAGACTTAAATCGCGGGAAAGCAAAAGTAACCAAGTAGCCGTTTTCATTCCGATAAATCGAGTCCGAGGTAAGTCACTATGCAAATAAATGTACTTGCATGAAATTGTAATTGTTTATATGACTAATGTTGATAATGGATGCTTATGAGAGGATTATGCATATAAATTCCATGATAAGTTTAATATAGTAAGTAAGTTCGGATATAATACAAGTTGTTAGTTTATATATATGTGATGGGAATTGAATGATAGTTATTGAATTAGAAATGCTACATGTATGATGTTGAGAAATGAGGAACTAAGTGTGCATAATTGAAATTATGATGGAGTTAAATAGCACTGTGTGTGCGAAGTGATGGAAGCTTCGGCTTTTATGATTGGCACTGTGTGTGCGATACCGAATTTAGTTTGATTTTGTATTAATGCACTAAGTGTGCGATGTCATTTAAGTTTCAACAACGAATCATGGCACTAAGTGTGCAATTATGAGAAATGAATAGCACTGTGTGTGTGATGATGTGAAAGCTTCGGCTTTTTGAATTGGCACTGTGTGTGCGACATCGAGACAAGTTGATTAAAAGAATAGGCACTAAGTGTGCGATTATAAGAAATGAATAGCACTATGTGTGCGATGATGTGAAAGCTTCGGCTTATTGAATTGGCACTGTATGTGCGACATCGAGACAAGTCGATTAAAAGAATAGGCACTAAGTGTGCGATTATAAGAAATGAATAGCACTGTGTGTGCAATGATATGAAAGCTTTGGCTTATTGAATTGGCACTGTGTGCGCGACATCAAGACAATTCTATTAAAAGAATAGGCACTAAGTGTGCGATGATTAATATGCTTCAATTATGTATATAGCACTAAGTGAGCGATTAAGTTGGATGAATATTAAAGACGATCAACAGGTAATATCGAGCATTGAATAGCTTGGAAGTTGAATAATTATGTGTTAGATAAGGTCGTCAAAGTTACTAAAGGCTCGAGACCGTCAAGGATCGTCATCACACTACTAAACTCATTTTGGTACCCTTTTGAAAATGTATATAGCTAATTATGGCATGTATAGCCTAGATATGTGTATATGTTTAAGAAGTGAACTTAGCCATGTGTTTTGGCAAGTTTTGGGTTGTTTTAATGTTTGAATGAATGATTCATATGATGTATGTTTTGGTATGTATTTGGTTGCCATATATGCATGACATATGATGAGAATGGTTGTTTGTAGGTATGACCCAATTGGGTGGCATGTTGGCCTTGCAAAAATGGCCTATAATGTCACACGGTTGGGGCACACGGGCGTGCCTCAAACCGTGGGTAAATTGGTAGAATGTGGCTTAAACTGCACACGGCCTAGACACGGAGGTGTCATCTAACCGTGGTGCACAAGTCAGTAGCTAGCCTTAATAGTACACGGCCATGGCACGGGTGTGCCTACAGGTCGTGCGAGAAATGGCAGTATATGACCTTATAGGACACGACCTTAGTACACGGGCGTGCTTGTTAGCCGTGCTGATTTTGGTAGTATGTAACCACAGGGAGGTCACGGGTGTGTCATGTAGCCGTGGGAGAGGCACGGCCTACCCCACGGGCGTGTATCCCCTGTATTCTAGAAAAGTTTCAATTTTTTTCATGAAATTTTATATGTGTTTCGGTTTAATCCCAACTCGGTTTATAAGCATGTTTAAGGTCTCGTTAACCTATTTAAGGGACATTATGAATGATATTGATGAATGATTGTGTGAAATTCTGTAAATATTTTCGATCTATCCGGTAACACTTCTAACCCTAATCCGGCGACGGCCATGGGATAGGAGTGTTACAGATTTTGTGTCATTTTATAGAGTAAAATTTTATAAATTTAGAAATTTGGGATTTAATTGAGTAGTTTGTAATATGAGAAGGATTTGTTATAAATTTAAGGATAATAGGCCGTATAATAAGGGTAAGTATTCGGCAATGTTGGGGTTATGTATTAATTGTGGAATTGACTTGTTTAATTCTATGGATTAAATTGTATGGAGTGTAAGTGTTTAAGGGTAAATGAGTAAAATTAAAAATAAGGAATTATGTGTATTGAATTGAATTAATATATGAGATTAAATTAATTTTTGATGTTAAGGATTGAGTTGAGTATTGACCAATTATTAGGAATAAAATGTGGAGATATGACTTTATGATAGATTGTTTAAATTAAATTTTGTAGTTTTGAATTAGTTAATTGAATTAGATTATGGCATTTAGATTAAGAAACGAGCAAAGTGGTCGTTAACTAAATGAAGGAGAAATTTGCCGATTAATCCAACTTGTTCACCAAAAATTATCGTAAATTCGGTAAGTTGGTAGTCCTTAAACTCGAACTTTATTTAGTTATTTAGTTAATTAGTTTGATTATTAGTTAAATTGATAGTAAATTATGTGCATTCGAAATGATTAATATTATAAATGAAATTGTATGGAAATATATATATGAAGTGGACTATAGAGTTTTAATATAGAAGCTTAATGTAAAGAATTTAAATTATGAATTGAATATTCGTGGAATAATGTAATTATGTATGTATTGCCGGTTATCCAACTAGCGCGGGGCACAACTCATTGTTGGCACATCCAACTAGTGCTGGGCACACGTTAAATATCTTTGGTTTATCTGACTAGAGCGGGCACAATTCTTTATCGATTTATTCGACTAGTGCAGGGCACAACTATTGTCGATTATCTGACTAGCGCTGGGTCCAAATCTTTTTCGATCTATTCGACTAGTGTAGGACACAATTATTGTCGGTTTATCTGACTAGCGCTGGGCACAAAACATTGTCGGCTTATCCGACTAGTACAAGGTACACTTATCGTCAGATTATCCGACTAGCGCGGAGAGAAAAACTCTATTATGGTTAATCCATCAAGCATCGGATGCTAATAACAAGTTGATTAATAATATTGAAAATGTCTGTCCGATTCATTGAGGATGGTTGGTAAAGGAAAGATGGCCGTCTGGCATAGGGCCGTGTGACCCAACATCAAATGTACACACGTGATGGGATATGGTCGTGTGACTGGACTACGAATGTCCACACGGCTTGAACTGTGACACAACTGTGTGTCACCTATTTTTAAAATTTTTAACTTTTTCCCAACATTTTTGTTTTGTTTCGAATTGACCCCAGAATGTTTCCAATCTAATTTAAGGGCGTCGTAGACTCATTTTAAGGCTCGTAAGTGTAACACCCCTAACCCATATCCGTTGCCGAAATAGGATTTCAGAGCATTACTAGAATTTACAAATCATTTAACAAAAAATTCACTTCATATAATATTCATACCTAAAATCAATCAAATTTAATCATAATGTCCCTTATGTGAGCCATCGAGGCCCAAAATATTTATCAGACTGTCGAAACCATTTTTTTGAGAAAAGAGTCGATTTTGGTTTTTGAAAATGAAAATGAATATGGGAGTCGCCACCAATCCTTTTTGATGAGGTGTGATCGGGTCACCTCATAAACGGTTGTTTTTAATAAACAGTTTGATTTATCAAAACAATGATTTTGGTCTACGAAACTCAGAAAATGGGTTCAGGAGTCAGTTACATACGAGGAAGCGTTAGCACCTTCAATACGCTCAAAATTGGTACCTAGTTGATTAATCAATGTTTTAGTGTCGAAAATCTGAAAACTTGAAAGAATTTAAAAATACGATCCCTCTTTTATGGTGATGCCAAAAAAATCGTTTGGATAAATTGAAAATGTGTGCGAAAGGCTGTCTCGTCCCAAGGTAAAATGTCATATCCAATACGTTAGGACACAACACTTCGACCTTCGAGGCTAAACTTGCCTTTTATTTGAAACTCATGTATATAATTTTGAAAATATATTCGACTACTTAGAATGAACGAGAAAATCGAAAACCCAACACGTTAGGGCACGATTTCTCAAGTTTCTAAATACAAAACATTGCCTTGGTTTAGAAAATCTTATCTCGAAATAACAAAACACCACATTCAATACGTTAGGACACGACGTCTCAAATTCTCGAGAATAAGCTTTTTATTTAAAATTTATGTATTTGTTTAAAAAAGAATATTCGGTTATTTAGATTAAACGAGAAAGATCGAAACCCAATACGTTAGGGCACGACCTCACGAATTTCTAAATATGGAACATTGCCTTTATTAAAGAAATCAATTTTGTATCGTGTAAAAATTAATATAACACAAATTTGTAATAAAATGTAAAAACAAATTATAATACTAATATGTGTAGCAAAATAGTAATAAATGCGTTAGTGATCCACAACATAAAGGACGAAAATGAAACAAATGAATAAAATGCATAAGCGAAAAAATAAGAAAGATAATAATAAGCAAGCTAAAAATATAATATAAAAAATAGTAGGAAATGAGAAAACGAATGAATAATATGTAAAATTAATAATAATAATAATAATAATAATAATAATAATGTAAATAAAAAGTAATAAATACAAAGAGAAAGTACGATTATAGTAGCAAAATAAAAATAATAATAACAAGAGTAAAGAAAATAATAATATTAATAATAATAATAATAATAATAATAATAAATATATAATATAATAGCTTTAAAAATTAAAATAAATAATTGTGGTAATAATGATAATAGGAAAATAGTAAAAGGAAACAAAAAAGACAAAAATAAAATTAATAGTAATAGAGTAATGATAATAATAATAACATTAAACGATAATAATAATAAAATAATAAGAACATTAAATTAATAAAATTTTAACAATAAAATAGCAAAAAAATAACCAAAAAGGACTGAGTTGCACGTAAAACAGAAGTTCGGGGCAAATCTAAAATAAATAAAAGAGGAAGAGGACCCCATTAAACTCACGAATAACATGGAGGGACTAAAAGGGAAGTTTTCTCTTCTCCTCCAAAACGTGCAGGATTAGGGAGGACCAAATTGAAAACTGAATTAAATTATTGGGCAAAATTAAAAATACAATAAACTTAATCGCAAAACCATAAAAAGGCGGAATGACCAAAAGAGCAACAAGCCCCTTTCTTAAAAAACTCAAGGATCCTGAGGTGGGTCTGGTCGGATCGGGTCGAATAGGGGTAAAACGATGTTGTTTTGGGGCTTAAGGATGCCAACCAAAACAGCACCGTTTCATGTTACCTATATAAGTTTAAAAAATCCAAACAAAAGCCTCATTTTTCAGCTGCTTAAAAAAAAACCCTAACCCTTTTTTGTTTTCTCTGTAGGCTTAGGGACCGGTGGGATTTTTGACAGTTCACTGCTATGCGCGGTCATGCAGTCACCGCGGCAGGAGTCCAAAAGCCGCGTTTTTTATAAAAAAGGTAAGTTTTTTTTTAAAAAATATTCTTTATATATATATGTACTTTCGTATATAACTTTAAAGAAAAAAAGAAGAAATGGGTGTATACTATTTCGAAAGGAAAATAAAATAAGAAGAAAAATAAAGAAATAGACCTTAGCCCGTTCTCTCTTTCGATTACTTACTGTTTTTTTATTGTTTGTGCTTGAATCTTTTTCTCTTTTTTAGTGTTTAATCTCTTCTGCTTATTGTATTTGAATCTTTTGCTTGCAAGTATTTGTATATGAAATTTCTCTTTTTGTATTGATTTTTTCGAATCCCTTTACAATTGTTTAGATTGACTTTTTATAGCCATTTTACAACTTGTTCTTTAATTGATTGCTCTGTTTCTTTGCAGGTGCTTGGGCGGTGGCGAGGGCAGTGCTGGTAGTGGTGGCCAGTGGCGGCGTTAGAAGGCTGGCATGGCAGCGCAAGTGGGGTGGACCTAGGGCTAGGGGCGACTAGCTAGGGTTTCTTTTGTTTTTTCTTATTATTTTGGGGTATTGGGCTTGGTTGTTTTGGGTTTAATTTGGGTTGGGATTTAGGTCTTTGACGGGCCCAGGCAAATTGGGCTTTGTACAGCTGCCCCTCTTCGCTTGTTGTCGTGTAACGAGAATAGAGAAAAGACTTTCAAGAAAGACCAATTTTGCCCGGTCTTGCCGAGTCCTGACTTCTTTTGGTGCTTCTCTTTGTCAGGTAGCTTCATTCTAGTCCACTGTACCTTGTTGCTTTTGGAACACCCCAAACCCGACCCAAACACTACTACCGGATCTGGTGTGTCACTAAGAAAAATTTTTGTAAAACCAAACGTGTCGACAAAAAGCCCAAATATAAAATTACATAAATTGTGCCTTAATAATCAAAAGCCCAAAACTTAATTACATGTCCTTGAAAGAAATTAAAAAGAGAATAAATACTAAAGGCCCATTTTAAATCTAAAATGTAAACAAATGGCCTATGGCCTTATTACAATGTATTTTAAATCCATCATATAAAGTACTTAAAAAAAAAAACTAATATGGGGAAACTTTGCCGCCGGATCCACTTTCTTTTGCATGGCCACCTTGCGCTCCACTCCAGCTCGGTCCGATGCACTAATCGTCACCTTAAAGGTTAGTTTAAAGGGGGTGAGTTGTAAGACTCAGTGTGCAACCCTCATGCACCACTAGATTTGGGCCTCATTAAACATAATAATAAATTCATTTACATGGAAACATATAATATGCAAAGCCCAACCCATTTGCCTAGGTTTCCATACGCTACACGCCCCCGTACTAACCAACACACCATTGGGGATTTCTACAATCAACCCACACCGCTACTCTCCAAGATGGCAGTCAAGATGCTCATCAATATATATTGGCCGAAGCCCTTATAACATATAATGGCGGCTCAGATAATGATTCACGGCATTAGCCGCAACAATAGTTCACGGTAAAAACCGTTACTCATATACATGTACATATAACTTCCTCCTTTCATCACCCACTCCATGCAACATGCACAATAATTTAAAGCATGTACAACAGTTTACTTGTAACATATAGTCAGATTATTTACTAACCTGAGGGTTCGCTGCTTAAATCGAGATTTCGCTTTTAATGTAACATATAAATCTTGTGAACACATATACATATATATACATTTATTATTAATCAGATCTAGACGGTAGGGAAGTGTTACACACCTGATTACCAATAAAACGAGGCTTTCTATATTGACGCTATCCTTAGTCGACACAACTGCTATCTGCCTAGGGTGTTGTTCACAAGCCGGTCCACAACCAATTGACCAATCTCGAACAAAGCAGATCTCGCTTCGTTTCTTAAACTTAGGGATTCTTTCTTTTGTCCGATCTATATTTAATTCCATAAAATCCTTATCAGAGCTACTATAACAATATTTAATCGTTAATCCTCCTTTTAGAGTTAAGATAATATATATATTGAACGAATCTAATAAAAATCTAGGGATAATCTTCTTACCTTAAAATCCCAAAATTGGAGACTTATGATTTTCGGCTTTTAGATCTAGTCGACTAAGCCTCCTTCAAATCCCGAATTGCTGCCCATCATAAAACCGTTAACTATTAGATTTCGGCTTTGCCTTTCTAAAATAGATTATGAGAACTAATCAAAATTCAACTCTTACCTTAGCTTAGGAGATTTGTCTAGCACTAGGGAGAGGATTCAGTAATGCCGATGGAAGATTTAAATGCCGGAAGTGTAGAACAATTTCTCAAATAGGATTAAAAAAAAGCAATGGATGTTTCGGCTTTTTAGAGAAATCGGCACAAGGGAAAAGAAAGTGGGGAAAAGTTTCGGCTTTTAAAGAAATTAGAGAAAGAAATTTAGAGAAAAGAAGCTAGGGAATTTCGGCACAAAAGGGAGAGGATTTAATATCAGAAACAAGGAGCTAGCCCCCTCTATTTATAGGAAATTTGGCAACCCTTTTCCATGTAGTAGCTGATTTCTCTACTCCTCTCAGTGATGGATTCTTGGCCATCACTCTCTTTGTAGATAAATTCCTAACTTTTCTCCTTTATCTTAATCTACTAGCTCATCTAAACGAGACTTAATTACCTATAACTCCTCCCTCCTTTATCAGCATATTATCCACATATTTTAAACATTAAAATCCCTAAATTTTAGCCTTGTTGCCATCCACTCCACCTAATCCTAATGCCCAAAATTTAGCAAACTTAAATTAAAAGAATTGGGCTCCATGAAACTTAAATTTGGGCCCCTTACTCCCTTGTGTGGCGTCACCTCTTAAGATTGGGCCACAAGCCCACTTTGGTATTTTAAACATAGATACTACCTTTTAAACCCTATAATGCCCAAACAGATAATTTTAATCAAGGCCTCTGCTTAAGCTCGAGCCCAATTTGGACCCCTAACACTTAAATTAACTCATTCCACATATTCACTCATTAAACGCATAGGCCCAAAAATATAAGATGTTACAACTCTACACTCCTTAAAGAAATTTCATCCTCGAAATTTCCAACTAACTAGTAATCATTCTACCCGAGTCTCACCACTTTGCTATCGTCACAAGACTCTAATTCTAAAGCCAAAATAACCACTTAGTATACTATGGTAGGGTACGCACCATTATTCGTGATCTGAGCGCCTTCGTCCCCTTGTACCCATACTACCAATTCGCATTTATCGATTAAGAATTTTATGAGTCATTAATTGTTTCCACTAATTATCCCGAACAATCTTATGAAACATAGTTTAAAAGTAATTCTTTCAATTGAGCCTATCTACGCTTTCACCTTCCTATTATAGGAATTATGCACACAACGCTCATACAAGTAACATTTATTACCTAAGGGTATTTTCGTCATTTCGCTACCTGTGGGTATTTTCATAATTTTACCTATAGGGTATTTTGTAATTTTCCAAAATAAGGTTCTGAGTAATTTGGCAAAATAAGGGTATTTTGGTAATTTTCCAACTCAGGGGTATTTCGGTAATTTTGCAAATCCAGGGTATTTCAGTAATTTATAAATTTGGGGTAGTTCAGTAATTTTAAAATCCAGAGGTATTTCAGTAATTTTAAAATTCGGGGGTATTTCGATAATTTCTTTTCAAACCAGGGGTATTTTGGTTATTTTGTAAATCAGGGGAAATTTGGAAATTTCGAAACTAGAGGTTATTTTAGTAAGTTTACAAAATAGGGTGGCTGGTCCCTTTCGGTTTTAATTATAAATTTTGGCCCGTCAACAAGTCCTCATGGTTAGGTGAACAAATACTACGCACTGTAAGATTCCAAAGAAAGAGGAGGTGAGTCACTAGATCGCTTAAATACCAAGCACTCCCCGAATCCAATCATAGACATGCGTATGCCTGTTGCCACACCCTAACTCGGTGACTAGTTCACAGGATTTGTTTGGA
The DNA here is from genome assembly GCA_025506655.1 of Gossypium rotundifolium. Lineage (NCBI taxonomy): Eukaryota > Viridiplantae > Streptophyta > Magnoliopsida > Malvales > Malvaceae > Gossypium > Gossypium rotundifolium. Next base: position 151,751,944 of record CP106734.1, on the reverse strand, counting down.
CAAATTAAGTCTTATGGAATTTAAGAAGTGGTTTAAGCTAGGCCTATAGTTCATCAAAGTCTAATTAAACTAGCCTACGTCCCATAAAGGCCATCAAGCCCACATTTATATCAGGCAATTGTTTAGAATACTTACCGCGAACTTGGTCTGAGACGCAAAGCCATCTTGAGCTAATAAACCTTTACTAATAAAAATCCATGTTTTAAAAACCCATTCTTATAAAATCTTTTGGGCCCAAAATCCCAAAGTCAAGTTTTGAACCTGCTCGATACCAATTTGTAACACCTCAAATCTGGCCCAAACACTACTACCGGATCTGGTGTGTCACTAAGAAAATTTTTTGTAAAACCAAACGTGTAGACAAAAAGCCCAAATAGAAAATTACATAAATTGTGCCTTAATAATCAAAAGCCCAAAACTTAATTACATGTCCTTGAAAGAAATTAAAATGAGAATAAATACTAAAGGCCCATTTTAAATCTAAAATGTAAACAAATGGCCTATGGCCTTATTACAATGTATTTTAAATCCATCATATAAAGTACTTAAAAAAAACTAATATAGGGAAACTTTGTTGCGGATCCACCTTCTTTTGTATGGCCACCTTGCGCCCACTCCGGCCGGTCCGATGCACTAATCGTCACCTTAAAGGTTAGTTTAAAGGGGTGAGTCATAAGACTCAGCAGCAACCCTCATGCACCACTAGATTTGGGCCTCATTAAACATAATAATAAATTCATTTACATGGAAACATATAATATGCAAAGCCCAACCCATTTGCCTAGGTTTCCATCCGCTACACGCCTGCACTAACCAACACACCATTGGGGATTTCTACAATCAACCCACACCGCTACTCTCCAAGATGGCAGTCAAGATGCTCATCAACATATATTGGCCGAAGCCCTTATAACATATAATGGCGAAGCTCAGATAACGATTCACGGCATTAGCCATAATAGTTCACGGTAAAACCGTTACTCATATACATGTACATATAACTTCCTCCTTTCATCACCCACCCCATGCAACATGCACAATAATTTAAAACATGTACAACAGTTTACTTGTAACATATAGTCGATTATTTACTAACCTAGGGTCCGCTATTTAAATCCGAGATTTCGCTTTTAATGTAACATATAAATCTTGTGAACACATATACATATATATACATTTATTGTTAATCGATCTAGATGGTGGGAAGTGCTACACACGATTACCGATAAAACGAGGCTTTTTATATCGACGCTATCCTTAGTCGACACAACCGCTATCTACCTAGGGTGTTGTTCAAAGCGGTCCACAACCAATTGGCCAATCTCGAACAATGATCTTCGCTCGTTTCTTAAACATAGGATTCTTTCTTTTGTCTGATCCATATTTAATTCCATCAAATCCTTATCAGAGCTACTATAACAATATTTAATCGTTAATCCTCCTTTTAGAGTTAAGATCATATATATATATTGAACGAATCTAATAAAAATCTAGGGATAATCTTCTTACCTTAAAATCCCAAAATTGGAGACTTATGATTTTCGGCTTTTAGATCTAGTCGACTAAGCCTCCTTCAAATCCAATTGCGCCCATCATAAAGCCATTAACTATTAGCTTTCACTTTTACCTTTCTAAAATAGATTATGAGAACTAATCAAAATTTGACTCTTACCTTAGCTTAGGAGATTTGGCTAGCACTAGGGAGAGGATTCAAGAATGCCGATGGAAGATTTAAATGTCGGAAGTGTAGAACAATTTCTCAAATAGGATTAAAAAAGCGATGGATGTTTGACTTTTTAGAGAAATCGGGACAAGGGAAAGAAAGTGGGGAAAAGTTTGACTTTTAAAGAAATTAGAGAAAGAAATTTGGAGAAAAGAAGCTAGGGAATTTCGGCACAAAAGGGAGAGGATTTAATGTCAGAAACAAGGAGCAAGCCCCCTCTATTTATAGGAAATTTGGCAACCCTTTTCCATGTAGTAGCTGATTTCTCTACTCCTCTCAGTGATGGATTCTTGGCCATCACTCTCTTTGTAGATAAATTCCTAACTTTTCTCCTTTATCTTAATCTACTAGCTCACCTAAAAGAGATTTAATTACCTATAACTCCTCCCTCCTTTATCAGAATATTATCCACATATTTTAAACATTAAAATCCCAAAATTTTAGCCTTGTTGCCATCCACTCCACCTAATCCTAATGCCCAAAATTTAGCTAACTTAAATTAAAAGAATTGGGCTCCATGAAACTTAAATTTGGGCCCCTTACTCCCTTGTGTGGCGTCACCTCCTAAGATTGGGCCACAAGCCCACTTTGGTATTTTAAACATAGATACTACCTTTTAAACCCTATAATGCCCAAACAGATAATTTTAATCAAGGCCTCTGCCTAAGCCTGAGCCCAATTTGGACCCCTAACACTTAAATTAACTCATTCCACATATTCACTCATTAAACGCATAGGCCCAAAAATATAAGATGTTATAGCTCTACACTCCTTAAAGAAATTTCATCCTCGAAATTTCCAACTAACTAGTAATCATTCTACCTGAGTCTCACCACTTTGCTATCGCTGCGCACTCTAATTCTAAAGCCAAAATAACCACTTAGTATACTATGGTAGGGTACGCACCATTATTCGCATCTGAGCGTCTTCGTCCCCTTGTACCCATACTACCAATTCGCATTTATCTGATTAAGAATTTTATGAGTCATTAATTGTTTCCACTAATTATTCCCGAACAATCTTATGAAACATAGTTTAAAAGTAATTCTTTCGAATTCGAGCCTATCTACAGTTTTCAGTCTTCCTATTATAGGAATTATGCACACACAACGTTCATACAAGTAACATTTATTACCTAAGGGTATTTTCGTCATTTCGCTACCCAGGGGTATTTTCATAATTTTACCTATAGGGGTATTTTCGTAATTTTCCAAAATAAGGTTCCGAGTAATTTGGTGAAATAAGGGTATTTTGGTAATTTTCCAACTCAGGGGTATTTCGGTAATTTTGCAAATCCGAGGTATTTCATAGAATTTATAAATTTGGTAGTTCAAGAATTTTAAAATTCGGAGGTATTTCGATAATTTTAAAATTCGGGGGTATTTCGATAATTTCTTTTCAAACCAGAGGTATTTTGGTTATTTTGTAAATCAGGGGAAATTTGGAAATTTCGAAACTAGAGGTTATTTTAGTAATTTTACAAAATAGGGTGGCTGGTCCCTTTCGGGTTTTAATTATAAATTTTGGCCCGTCAACAAGTTCTCATGGTTAGGGTGAACAGTCACTACGCACCAGGTAAGATTCCAGCAAAGAGGAGGTGAGTCACTAGGACTGCTTAAATACCAAGCACTCCCTGAATCCAATCATAGACATGCGTATGCCTGTTGCCACACCCTAACTCGGTGACTAGTTCACAGGATTTGTTTGGACAAATTAAGTCTTATGGAATTTAAGAAGTGGTTTAAGTTAGGCCTATAGTTCATCAAAGTCTAATTAAACTAGCCTACGTCCCATAAAGGCCATCAAGCCCACATTTATATCAGGCAATTGTTTAGAGTACTTACCTGGCGAACTTGGTCGGAGACGCAGGTGCCATGCTGAGCTAATAAACCTTTACTAATAAAAATCCATGTTTTAAAAACCCATTCTTATAAAATCTTTTGGGCCCAAAATCCCAAAGTCAAGTTTTGAACCGGGCTCTGATACCAATTTGTAACACCCCAAATCGCCCAAACACTACTACGGATCCGTGTGTCACTAAGAAAATTTTTGTAAAACCAAGCGTGTAGACAAAAAGCCCAAATAGAAAATTACATAAATTGTGCCTTAATAATCAAAAGCCCAAAACTTAATTACATGTCCTTGAAAGAAATTAAAATGAGAATAAATACTAAAGGCCCATTTTAAATCTAAAATGTAAACAAATGGCCTATGGCCTTATTACAATGTATTTTAAATCCATCATATAAAGTACTTAAAAAAAACTAATATAGGGAAACTTTGTTGCGGATCCACCTTCTTTGTATGGCCACCTTGCGCTCCACTGCCCGGTCCGATGCACTAATCGTCACTGAAAGGTTAGTTTAAAGGGGTGAGTCATGAGACTCGAGTGTGCAACCCTCATGCACCACTAGATTTGGGCCTCATTAAACATAATAATAAATTCATTTAGATGGAAACATATAATATGCAAAGCCCAACCCATTTGCCTAGGTTTCCATCCGCTACACGCCTGCACCAACCAACACACCATTGGGGATTTCTACAATCAACCCACACCGCTATTTCTCAAGATGGCGGTCAAGTCGCTCATCAACATATATTGGCCAAGCCCTTATAACATATAATGGCCCATATAACGATTCACGGCATTAGCACATCTGAGTTCACGGTAAAAACCGTTACTCATATACATGTACATATAACTTCCTCCTTTCATCACCCACCCCATGCAACATGCACAATAATTTAAAACATGTACAACAGTTTACTTGTAACATATAGTGAGATTATTTACTAACCTGAGGGTCCGTCATTTAAATCCGAGATTTCGGCTTTTAATGTAACATATAAATCTTGTGAACACATATACATATATATACATTTATTGTTAATCAGATCTAGATGGTGGGGAAGTGCTACACACCTGATTACCGATAAAACGAGGCTTTTTATATCGACGCTATCCTTAGTCGACACAACTGCTATCTGCCTAGGGTGTTGTTCAGAAGCCGGTCCACAACCAATTGGCCAATCTCGAACAGCAGATACTGCTCGTTTCTTAAACATAGGGATTCTTTCTTTTGTCTGATCCATATTTAATTCCATCAAATCCTTATCAGAGCTACTATAACAATATTTAATCGTTAATCCTCCTTTTAGAGTTAAGATCATATATATATATTGAACAAATCTAATAAAAATCTAGGGATAATCTTCTTACCTTAAAATCCCGAAATTGGAGACTTATGATTTTTGGCTTTTAGATCTAGTCGACTAAGCCTCCTTCAAATCCCGAATTGCCGCCCATCATAAAGCCATTAACTATTAGCTTTCAGCTTTTACCTTTCTAAAATAGATTATGAGAACTAATCAAAATTTGACTCTTACCTTAGCTTAGGAGATTTGGCTAGCACTAGGGAGAGGATTCAGTAATGCCGATGGAAGATTTAAATGTCGGAAGTGTAGAACAATTTCTCAAATAGGATTAAAAAAAAGCGATGGATGTTTCGACTTTTTAGAGAAATCGGGACAAGGGAAAAGAAAGTGGGGAAAAGTTTCGGCTTTTAAAGAAATTAGAGAAAGAAATTTGGAGAAAAGAAGCTAGGGAATTTCGGCACAAAAGGGAGAGGATTTAATGTCAGAAACAAGGAGCAAGCCCCCTCTATTTATAGGAAATTTGGCAACCCTTTTCCATGTAGTAGTTGATTTCTCTACTCCTCTCAGTGATGGATTCTTGGCCATCACTCTCTTTGTAGATAAATTCCTAACTTTTCTCCTTTATCTTAATCTACTAGCTCACCTAAAAGAGACTTAATTACCTATAACTCCTCCCTCCTTTATCAGCATATTATCCACATATTTTAAACATTAAAATCCCTAAATTTTAGCCTTGTTGCCATCCACTCCACCTAATCCTAATGCCCAAAATTTAGCTAACTTAAATTAAAAGAATTGGGCTCCATGAAACTTAAATTTGGGCCCCTTACTCCCTTGTGTGGCGTCACCTCCTAAGATTGGGCCACAAGCCCACTTTGGTATTTTAAACATAGATACTACCTTTTAAACCCTATAATGCCCAAACAGATAATTTTAATCAAGGCCTCTGCCTAAGCCTGAGCCCAATTTGGACCCCTAACACTTAAATTAACTCATTCCACATATTCACTCATTAAACGCATAGGCCCAAAAATATAAGATGTTACAGCTCTACACTCCTTAAAGAAATTTCATCCTCGAAATTTCCAACTAACTAGTAATCATTCTACCGAGTCTCACCACTTTGCTATCATTGCAAGACTCTAATTCTAAAGCCAAAATAACCACTTAGTATACTATGGTAGGTACGCACCATTATTCGCATCTGAGCGTCTTCGTCCCCTTGTACCCATACTACCAATTCGCATTTATCGATTAAGAATTTTATGAGTCATTAATTGTTTCCACTAATTATTCGAACAATCTTATGAAACATAGTTTAAAAGTAATTCTTTCAATTCGAGCCTATCTACGCTTTTCGGTCTTCCTATTATAGGAATTATGCACACACAACGCTCATACAAGTAACATTTATTACCTAAGGGTATTTTCGTCATTTCGCTACCGTGGTATTTTCATAATTTTACCTATAGGGTATTTTCGTAATTTTCCAAAATAAGGTTCCGAGTAATTTGGTGAAATAAGGGTATTTTGGTAATTTTCCAACTCGTGGGTATTTGGTAATTTTGCAAATCCGAGGTATTTCAAGAATTTATAAATTGAGTACTTGGTAATTTTAAAATTGAGGTATTTCGTAATTTTAAAATTGGGTATTTCGATAATTTCTTTTCAAACCGAGGTATTTTGGTTATTTTGTAAATCGGGAAATTTGGAAATTTCAAACTAGAGGTTATTTTAGTAATTTTACAAAATAGGGTGGTGGTCCCTTCGGGTTTTAATTATAAATTTTGGCCCGTCAACAAGTTCTCATGGTTAGGGTGAGCAGTCACTACGCACTGTAAGATTCCAAAGAAAGAGGAGGTGAGTCACTAGGACTTCTTAAATACCAAGCACTCCCTAATCCAATCATAGACATGCGTATGCTGTTGCCACACCCTAACTCGATGACTAGTTCACGAGTTTGTTTGGACAAATTAAGTCTTATGGAATTTAAGAAGTGGTTTAAGTTAGGCCTATAGTTCATCAAAGTCTAATTAAACTAGCCTACGTCCCATAAAGGCCATCAAGCCCACATTTATATCAGGCAATTGTTTAGAGTACTTACCTGGCGAACTTGGTCGGAGACGCAGGTGCCATGCTGAGCTAATAAACCTTTACTAATAAAAATCCATGTTTTAAAAACCCATTCTTATAAAATCTTTTGGGCCCAAAATCCCAAAGTCAAGTTTTGAACCGGGCTCTGATACCAATTTGTAACACCCCAAATCTGGCCCAAACACTACTACCGGATCTGGTGTGTCACTAAGAAAATTTTTTGTAAAACCAAACGTGTCGACAAAAAGCCCAAATAGAAAATTACATAAATTGTGCCTTAATAATCAAAAGCCCAAAACTTAATTACATGTCCTTGAAAGAAATTAAAATGAGAATAAATACTAAAGGCCCATTTTAAATCTAAAATGTAAACAAATGGCCTATGGCCTTATTACAATGTATTTTAAATCCATCATATAAAGTACTTAAAAAAAAAACTAATATAGGGAAACTTTGTTGCCGGATCCACCTTCTTTTGTATGGCCACCTTGCGCTCCACTCTGGCCCGGTCCGATGCACTAATCGTCACTTGAAAGGTTAGTTTAAAGGGGGTGAGTCGCGAGACTCAGTGTGCAACCCTCATGCACCACTAGATTTGGGCCTCATTAAACATAATAATAAATTCATTTAGATGGAAACATATAATATGCAAAGCCCAACCCATTTGCCTAGGTTTCCATCCGCTACACGCCCCCGTACCAACCAACACACCATTGGGGATTTCTACAATCAACCCACACCACTATTTCCAAGATGGCGGTCAAGCTGCTCATCAACATATATTGGCGAAGCCCTTATAACATATAATGGCCAAGCTCATATAACGATTCACGGCATTAGCCACATGAGTTCACGGTAAAAACGTTACTCATATACATGTACATATAACTTCCTCCTTTCATCACCCACCCCATGCAACATGCACAATAATTTAAAACATGTACAACAGTTTACTTGTAACATATAGTGAGATTATTTACTAACACGAGGGTCCGTCATTTAAATCGAGATTTGGCTTTTAATGTAACATATAAATCTTGTGAACACATATACATATATATACATTTATTGTTAATCGATCTAGATGGTGGGGAAGTGCTACACACGATTACCGATAAAACGAGGCTTTTTATATCGACGCTATCCTTAGTCGACACAAGCGCTATCCGCCTAGGGTGTTGTTCGAAGCGGTCCACAACCAATTGGCCAATCTCGAACAGCAGATGATCTTGCTGCGTTTCTTAAACATAGGATTCTTTCTTTTATCCGATCCATATTTAATTCCATCAAATCCTTATCAGAGCTACTATAACAATATTTAATCGTTAATCCTCCTTTTAGAGTTAAGATCATATATATATATTGAACAAATCTAATAAAAATCTAGGGATAATCTTCTTACCTTAAAATCCCGAAATTGGAGACTTATGATTTTTGGCTTTTAGATCTAGTCGACTAAGCCTCCTTCAAATCCCGAATTGCCGCCCATCATAAAGCCATTAACTATTAGCTTTCAGCTTTTACCTTTCTAAAATAGATTATGAGAACTAATCAAAATTTGACTCTTACCTTAGCTTAGGAGATTTGGCTAGCACTAGGGAGAGGATTCAGTAATGCCGATGGAAGATTTAAATGTCGGAAGTGTAGAACAATTTCTCAAATAGGATTAAAAAAAAGCGATGGATGTTTCGACTTTTTAGAGAAATCGGGACAAGGGAAAAGAAAGTGGGGAAAAGTTTCGGCTTTTAAAGAAATTAGAGAAAGAAATTTGGAGAAAAGAAGCTAGGAATTTCGGCACAAAAGGGAGAGGATTTAATGTCAGAAACAAGGAGCAAGCCCCCTCTATTTATAGGAAATTTGGCAACCCTTTTCCATGTAGTAGTTGATTTCTCTACTCCTCTCAGTGATGGATTCTTGGCCATCACTCTCTTTATAGATAAATTCCTAACTTTTCTCCTTTATCTTAATCTACTAGCTCACCTAAAAGAGACTTAATTACCTATAACTCCTCCTCCTTTATCAAGATATTATCCACATATTTTAAACATTAAAATCCCTAAATTTTAGCCTTGTTGCCATCCACTCCACCTAATCCTAATGCCCAAAATTTAGCTAACTTAAATTAAAAGAATTGGGCTCCATGAAACTTAAATTTGGGCCCCTTACTCCCTTGTGTGGCGTCACCTCCTAAGATTGGGCCACAAGCCCACTTTGGTATTTTAAACATAGATACTACCTTTTAAACCCTATAATGCCCAAACAGATAATTTTAATCAAGGCCTCTGCCTAAGCCTGAAGCCCAATTTGGACCCCTAACACTTAAATTAACTCATTCCACATATTCACTCATTAAACGCATAGGCCCAAAAATATAAGATGTTATAGCTCTACACTCCTTAAAGAAATTTCATCCTCGAAATTTCCAACTAACTAGTAATCATTCTACCTGAGTCTCACCACTTTGCTATCGCTGCGCACTCTAATTCTAAAGCCAAAATAACCACTTAGTATACTATGGTAGGGTACGCACCATTATTCGTGATCCTGAGCGTCTTCGTCCCCTTGTACCCATACTACCAATTCGCATTTATCTGATTAAGAATTTTATGAGTCATTAATTGTTTCCACTAATTATTCTCGAACAATCTTATGAAACATAGTTTAAAAGTAATTCTTTCGAATTCGAGCCTATCTACAGTTTTCAGTCTTCCTATTATAGGAATTATGCACACACAACGTTCATACAAGTAACATTTATTACCTAAGGGTATTTTCGTCATTTCGCTACCCAGGGGTATTTTCATAATTTTACCTATAGGGGTATTTTCGTAATTTTCCAAAATAAGGTTCCGAGTAATTTGGCGAAATAAGGGTATTTTGGTAATTTTCCAACTCAGGGGTATTTCGGTAATTTTGCAAATCCAGGGTATTTCAGTAATTTATAAATTCGGGGTACTTCGGTAATTTTAAAATTCGGAGGTATTTCGGTAATTTTAAAATTCGGGGGTATTTCGATAATTTCTTTTCAAACCAGGGGTATTTTGGTTATTTTGTAAATCAGGGGAAATTTGGAAATTTCGAAACTAGAGGTTATTTTAGTAATTTTACAAAATAGGGTGGCTGGTCCCTTTCGGGTTTTAATTATAAATTTTGGCCCGTCAACAAGTTCTCATGGTTAGGGTGAGCAGTCCTACGCACTGTAAGATTCCAAAGAAGAGGAGGTGAGTCACTAGGATCGCTTAAATACCAAGCTCTCCCCGAATCCAATCATAGACATGCGTATGCTGTTGCCACACCCTAACTCGATGACTAGTTCACGAGTTTGTTTGGACAAATTAAGTCTTATGGAATTTAAGAAGTGGTTTAAGTTAGGCCTATAGTTCATCAAAGTCTAATTAAACTAGCCTACGTCCCATAAAGGCCATCAAGCCCACATTTATATCGAGCAATTGTTTAGAGCACTTACAGCGAATTTGGTGGGAGAGCAGTGCCATCTTGAGCTAATAAACCTTTACTAATAAAAATCCATGTTTTAAAACCCATTCTTATAAAATCTTTTGGGCCCAAAATCCCAAAGTTAAGTTTTGAATCGGGCTCTGATACCAATTTGTAACACCCCAAATCCGGCCCAAACACTACTACCGGATCTGGTGTGTCACTAAGAAAATTTTTGTAAAACCAAGCGTGTAGACAAAAAGCCCAAATAGAAAATTACATAAATTGTGCCTTAATAATCAAAAGCCCAAAACTTAATTACATGTCCTTGAAAGAAATTAAAATAAGAATAAATACTAAAGGCCCATTTTAAATCTAAAATGTAAACAAATGGCCTATGGCCTTATTACAATGTATTTTAAATCCATCATATAAAGTACTTAAAAAAAACTAATATAGGAAACTTTGTCACGGATCCACCTTCTTTGTATGGCCACCTTGCGCTCCACTGCCCGGTCCGATGCACTAATCGTCACTTGAAAGGTTAGTTTAAAGGGGGTGAGTCGCGAGACTCAGTGTGCAACCCTCATGCACCACTAGATTTGGGCCTCATTAAACATAATAATAAATTCATTTACATGGAAACATATAATATGCAAAGCCCAATCCATTTGCCTAGGTTTCCATCCGCTACACGCCCCCGTACCAACCACCACACCATTGGGGATTTCTACAATCAACCCACACCGCTACTCTCCAAGATGGCAGTCAAGCTGCTCATCAACACATATTGGCCGAAGCCCTTATAACATATAATGGCCGAAGCCCGTATAACAGTTCACGGCATTAGCCACATGATGATTCACGGTAAAAATCGTTACTCATATACATGTACATATAACTTCCTCCTTTCATCACCCACCCCATGCAACATGCACAATAATTTAAAACATGTACAACAGTTTACTTGTAACATATAGTGAGATTATTTACTAACCTGAGGGTCCGTCATTTAAATCTGAGATTTTGGCTTTTAATGTAGCATATAAATCTTGTGAACACATATACATATATATACATTTATTGTTAATCAGATCTAGACGGTGGGGAAGTGTTACACACCTGATTACCGATAAAACGAGGCTTTTTATGTCGACGCTATCCTTAGTCGACACAACTGCTATCTGCCTAGGGTGTTGTTCGAAGCGGTCCACAACCAATTGGCCAATCTCGAGCAAGAATCTTTCGTTTCTTAAACATAGGATTCTTTCTTTTATCCGATCCATATTTAATTCCATCAAATCCTTATCGAGCTACTATAACAATATTTAATCGTTAATCCTCCTTTTAGAGTTAAGATCATATATATATATTGAACGAATCTAATAAAAATCTAAGGATAATCTTCTTACCTTAAAATCCGAAATTGGAGACTTATGATTTTGGCTTTTAGATCTAGTAGACTAAGCCTCCTTCAAATCCCGAATTGCCGCCCATCATAAAGCCATTAACTATTAGCTTTCAGCTTTTACCTTTCTAAAATAGATTATGAGAACTAATCAAAATTTGACTCTTACCTTAGCTTAGGAGATTCGGCTAGCACTAGGGAGAGGATTCGGTAATGCCGATGGAAGATTTAAATGCAGTAAATGTAGAACAATTTCTAAAATAGGATGAATAAAAGAAAAAAGCGATGGATGCTTCGACTTTTTAGAGAAATCGGCACAAGGGAAAAGAAAGTGGGGAAAAGTTTCGGCTTTTAAAGAAATTAGAGAAAGAAATTTGGAAAAAAGAAGCTAGGGAATTTCGGCACAAAAGGGAGAGGATTTAATGTCAGAAACAAGGAGCTAGCCCCCTCTATTTATAGGAAATTTGGCAACCCTTTGCCATGTAGTAGATGGTTTCTCTACTCCTCTCAGTGATGGATTCTTGGCCATCACTCTCTTTGTAGATAAATTCCTAACTTTTCTCCTTTATCTTAATCTACTAGCTCATCTAAAAGAGACTTAATTACCTATAACTCCTCCCTCCTTTATCAGCATATTATCCACATATTTTAAACATTAAAATCCCTAAATTTTAGCTTTGTTTCCATCCACTCCACCTAATACTAATACCCAAAATTTAGCTAACTTAAATTAAAAGAATTGGGCTCCATGAAACTTAAATTTGGGCCCCTTACTCCCTTGTGTGGCGTCACCTCCTAAGATTGGGCCACAAGCCCACTTTGGTATTTTAAACATTAATACTACCTTTTAAACCCTATAATGCCCAAACAGATAATTTTAATCAAGGCCTCTGCCTAAGCCTAAGCCCAATTTGGACCCCTAACACTTAAATTAACTCATTCCACATATTCACTCATTAAATGCATAGGCCCAAAAATTAAGGATGTTACAGCTTTGATCCACTCCATCACCACTTCGGAGAGACAGGACTTGCAGCTTCAATATGTTTCACTACTCCATTGCAACTTTAGGGAGATAAGGTTTGTGGCTCTAATGAAATTTCAGAGAGAAGGGATTTGTAGCTTTGACCTACTCTGCTGGAACTTCAAAGAAGTACGAATTGTGGCTCCAATGTAATCTCATAGGGAAGGGATTTGTAGCTTCGACTTACTCCACTGGAACTTCAAGGAGATGAGAATTCAGAGAGAAGAGATTCGTAACCTCAATCTTCTCTGCTGAAACTTCAAAGAAATAAGGATTGATCTCAATGTAAATTTAGGGAGAAGGGATTTGTAGCCTCAACCTACTCCGTTGGAACTTCGAGGAGATAAGAATTCAGGGAGAAGAGATTCGTAACCTCAATCTTCTCTGCTAAAACTTCAAAGAAATAAGGATTGATCTCAATGTAAATTTAGGGAGAAGGGATTTGTAGCTTCAACCTACTCTGTTGGAACTTCAAGGAGATAAGAATTCATGGAGAAGAGATTCGTGACCTCAATATTCTCTGCTGAAACTTCAAAGAAATAAGGATTGATCCTTAATGTAAACTCCGGGATAAGAGATTTTTAGCCTCAACCTACTCCACTAGAATTTCGAGGAGATAAGAATTTAAGGAGAAGATATTCGTAACCTCAATATTCTTTACTGAAACTTCAAAAAAATAAGGATTGATCCTTAATGTAAACTCAGGGAGAAGAGATTTGTAGCCTCAACCTACTCCACTAGAACTTCGAGGAGATAAGAATTCAGGGAGAAGAGATTCGTAACCTCAATCTTCTCTGCTAAAGCTTCAAAGAAATAAGGATTGATCCTCAATGTAAACTCAGGGAGAAAGGATTAGTAGCCTCAACCTACTCCACTGGAACCTCGAGGAGATAATAATTCAGGGAGAAGAGATTTATAACCTCAATCTTCTCTGCTAAAATTTCAAAGAAATAAGGACTGATCCTCAATGTAAACTCAGGGAGAAGGGATTAGTAGCCTCAACCTACTCCACTAGAACTTCGAGGAGGTAAGAATTTAGGAAGAAGAGATTTGTAACCTCAATCTTCTCTACTGAAACTTCAAAGAAATAAGGATTGATCCTCAATGTAAACTCAGGGAGAAGGGATTTGTAGCATTAACCTACTCCATTGGAACTTCGAGGAGATAAGAATTCAGTGAGAAGAGATTCATAACCTCAATCTTCCCTGCTGAAACTTCAAAAAAATAAGGATTGATCCTCAATGTAAACTCAAGGAGAAGGGATTTGTAGCCTCAACCTACTCCACTAGAACTTCGAAGAGACAAGAATTCAGGGAGAAGAGATTCGTAACCTCAATCTTCTCTGTTGAAACTTCAAAGAAATAAAGACTGGTCCTCAATGTAAAATCAGGGAGAAGGGATTTGTAGACTCAACCTACTCCACTAGAACTTTGAGAAAATAAGAATTGTGGCTTTTGATCTATTTCACTACTACTTAGTGAGATAAGATCTGCGATCTTTAACTGATCTACTCCACTATTGCCTAGGGAGACAAGATCTGCAATCTTCAGTCTACTCCACTGTTGCTCAGGGAGATAGAACTGGCCATCCTTGATCTGCTCCACTACTGTCTCGAGGGAACAAAATCTAAAATCTTCAATATTTATACACCGTTCTCTAGGTAACCTGTCCTGTAGAATTAGTTTTATGTGTTTATGCTTATGCAAATGATTAGGATGCTATGATCAGAATGAGTCAAATGATCCTGATTACATGTGTTATGAATGATATGAATGCAGAAATGTCATGAAAATGATTCCTTTTCAAATGTTTAAGGTGTTATTGTTATTCATCAAGGCTTTATCCTTGACGTATTATGTTGCCTTCTTGCTCGGCTGGTATTTTGACAGCAAACCCATAGAAACGACCACACTTCACTCAACAGGTTTGCTCTACTATAACTTCAAAGTTCACCATGGTACCTTTAGGACATGGGGCTTGTACAATCTTCAAACCATCTTACTGTGATTCAAAGGGATGAAACTTTTCTAATCCATCCCACCGCCATTTAGGGGTATAGGATTTGTATTCTCTTCAATCAATCCCACCGCCATTCAAGGGTAGAGAACTTGTTTCATTTTTAGTCCATACCACTGCAACTCAGGGGTAGAAGACTTGTATCATTTTTAATCCATCCAACCACAACTCAATGGTAGAAGACTATAACTTGTTCAATCAATTGATCACTCCCTAGGAAATTCGCCTAGATGTGTATTCGTGATATTCATATGGATGCAGAATATCATTCTTCTTGAGAATGATTCCCCTCTCACGCTTAAGTCGATATTGCTCTCTTTCGTAAAGATTATATTACAAACGTAATATCTTGTCATTTTGTTCAATCACTATTTTTGACAAAATCCGAAGAGATAACCTTAATTTGGAATCAAATATTTCCAACCCTTAAGCTTGGTGAATTCTAAACAATAATCTTGTTCAGGTTCTTGTATTATTTAGAAGTTCCCAGAGTAATATGCGAAACTCTTTTTGTTAAAGTGTTATTAGTCCACTAATCGTTGTTTCAATGCGAAATGCTTGAAAGAGATCATAACCATGAATAAGAAGAAAATGAAATTAAGAAGGAAATTTATTGGTAATGTATAAAATAAGCAAATTCAGAATAGGTAAGGTGGAAACTAGGTGCCCCGGATATCGTAGCCTGAGCTTCTCTGTTCAAACTTCTTGAGAACCATTTTAAGCTCAATATGTGTTTAAGGGATCTAGAGTACTTTGTCGATGCCCCAAGACGTAACATACTTCCTTATTGTTAATTCAAGTATAGTAAGACTACTGTATGTCCCACTTTTGATCAAAATTTGAACAACCCTTTTTAGGTTTTCAACTCAAATCCCCTTTGGTCTCAAAGTGCCCTTTACGGGTTTTCGCCTTGGCCTCTCCTTTTTCTTTCTTCTTTTTGATGAAAATTTTTATTTTTATTTTTTTTATTTTTTTAGGTCTCAAGGCGCCCTTTGCGGGTTTTCACCATGGCTTCTCCCTTTAGATGAAATCTGAATTCACAGGTTTGAGCATGTCCTTACCATCTATCTTGGTCAAAGTTAATGATCTTCTAGAATAAGCCTTCTTCACCCCAAAGGGTTTTTCCAAATTTGGCATTTACTTTCCTCTGATGTCCTTTTATGAGAAGAATCCTTCTTAATGCCAGGTCCCCATCATGAAATTCTTCTGGGCGAACCTTTTTGTCATAAGCCCCTATCATCCATTTTTTTGGTACATTCAACAATAGTAAATACTTTTAATCAAACTTACCAGAGACATTCCGCTTCATCCAATTCCTAATTCAATTAAAGCTTGGAGAGAAAGAATCTTAACTCCCAACAATTGCTTCCCTTTCATAGACCAATAAGAGATGTTGCCCCGGTGAAGGTCCTGGCCAACGTTCAAGAAGCAAATAGGGTAAATGGTAACTTCTCTATGCCAAACTTTACAAATCACAGTCATTTTTCAAAAATTTTGAAATTTTTTTGATTGCCTTTGCTGCACTGATATAGTTTCTGATCTTTGAACAGACTGTAAATCTTTGACATTGTGCTAGACATGTTTCTTTCTAACATTCTTTATTGCTACTTTTTTTTTGAATTTTGAATTTGCATTTGAACTTAAATTTTAATTTGGATTTGAACTCAAATTTGAATTTGATGACTACTGACTTTGTAACTTTGGCATATGAAGAGACTTTCACCCTCTTAGTGAAGTAATTGACAACCACGAAGATGAATTGGTGTCGGTTAGATGCTTTTGGCGAGATCGGCCCCATGACATCTATGCCCCACATATAGAAAAATAGAGAAGGCACATAAGTCTTGTCTTCCTCAATTTGGCATTTATAGCGTAACTGATGCAATTTCCCTTTCTTGGTAAACTAGTAGCCCGAGCCTCTTGATTAGCCTGGCCGTTGTAGAACTATTAACATAGGTTCTTTAAACACCAATCGTAACAGCATACCCACGTTTCAGTAGCCTGGTGTGCCTTGATATGATTGTGCAAAAACATCTTTGAATTATTGAAAATAACTCAACGATGTCTCGCCTTATTTCTGTGATGAATTAGGCTTCGATCTTTGCCCCTTTCCTAAGCTCGCAACGTCTACTGACCCTTTGCAAGGTAGACTCTATTCTCATCTTGTTCTACCATCCTTAACAAATCAAAAGATAAGCTACAATCTCTATCATGTTCAAAATCCTTAGATCCTTCTAGACCCATATCTCACTCAAAAGGAAGTCAGCAACAGCATCGCTCATGTCTTGATATCTGGGTACCTTTTGAAGAATACTCCAAAGAACAAAGTAATGTATAGTATGAAAAAGAATGAAAAAAAAAATATTTGCTCAAAAAAGAAGAAGCATTTTATTGAAATAAAAATTTTGGACACAAGCCTATTTCACAAAAGAAATCTTATTGCTTCTAGGCTTAAAGTAACAAATGTGCCTTGTACATTACTCTGAGTAAGCTCTAAACACTACAGGAATTTTTTCCGCAGTCCCATTGTCCAAAATGCTCCCAGGTTCATATTTCTGCATTTGGTGCATCATCTAACTTCACAATACCCATGTTGATGAATTTTTCCACCAATTTCTTGAAAGCAAAGCAATTTTCTATCGAATGCCCTGTGATCCTCGTATGGTACTCCTACTGGGCATTTGGGTCATACCATTTTGGGTATAGAGGTTGCATTGGTTTTGGGTAGTGGGAGGACACAACGTGCGTATCAAATAAACTTTGATACAACTCCTTATACGTCATTGGGATCGACATAAATTGGAGTTTTTTAGTGTTTTTCCTTGTGCCAGATTCTTTTCTTGATGAACCCTGATACCCAGTAGTCACTATTTTTGGCTGATTAATAGTAATCGACTTTAAGCACCCCATGTTTGTATTATTCACTTCATTTTCTTTCTTCCTTGTGGCCATTCTCTTGTCACTTTCTCCTACCTCTATCCTTCCATTTTTTATGGCATTCTCCATCATTTTTCCAGTCATTACAATGTCCGAGAAGCTCTTTGTAGCGCTCCCTAGCATAGGTGTGATAAACAGGGCCCTCAGTGTATTAATAAAGAGCATGGTCATCTCTTTCTCTAAGAGTGGTGGTTGGACTTGCGTCGCCACCTCCCTCTATCACTGGGCATACTGCCAGAAGGACTCGTTTGTCTTTTTCTCCATGTTCTGGAGTGTAATTGTAATAGCCCGGTTTAGACCCTAGTCGGAACAGTGGTTCAAGACCACGAATTCGAGGTCGTAAAAATATTTTTTATGATATTTTCTGTGTGAATGATATGTGACATAGCCTATGTGAAAATTCTGTGTGATGCTTTGATCGTTTTAGTGTCGGATTAAGAGAAAGGACTTACTCGCGTAAAGAGTAAAAGCTATGTGCTGATTTATAAGTATCTAAATGTTGATGTCTTTTAAATATGGAGGCTTTATGATGCAATTAAACCAAGTTTTAAGATAGTGGGTGGTAATGGACAACTATAACCTTGGTGATTATATGTTTTAATTATTAATTGAAAGGATAAAATAGTAAATAGTTAAATAATATGTGTTTAATGAAATCAAAGCATGAAAATGGTCATTCTTGTTCATCTTGGTGCCGAAAATAGTAAAGAAAATAAAAGAGAAAGAAAGCTAGGGGTTCGGCCATTGTTAAGCAAAAATTTAGTATGTTTTAGCTCGATTTTTTGATAATTTATACGTTTTTGTAATCGTTCCTTTGTGCCCTAGCTAGCCCATATTGTAATTTTGTGAATTGATGATGTTTTTGTGATGAGCCATTGATGAATGCTTGAGCTATGTGCTAGATGATAGTGAAATATAAAGACTTGGTGTTGGATTAACATGTTTTGTTTTTGAATTTTTGATGAAATTGAGTAAATTGGGCTAAATTGAGAAAAGTGTAAATTGAGGGACTAAAATGTGAAATAAATGAAATGTGTGGAGTCCTATGAGAATAAGGAGAATTCGGCCAAAGCAAAGTGTAATGAAATTTTGAGTATTTGATGATTTTGTGAGATAGGGACTAAAGTATCGAAATGTGAAAATGTGAGCGCTATTATGTAAAATGCCCTAAATATGTGTATTTGGACTAAAATGAATAAATTGATGATTGAATGGATTAAATTTGAATGTGTTTAGACCAAGAGAGGAGAGGTTCAATTCGAGATCGAGGCAAAGATAAAGTGCTCGATTAATCGACCGTATCGATAGTTCGACGTCCGAGGTAAGTTCGGATATCATACATGTGTTTGAGTTATGTTTTATAAATATGAAATGAATATGTTCATGTGTATGAAAATGAGTTGCTATGTGCACGATTCTAGTTGATGGCACTAAGTGTGCGAAATTGAAATCGAAATAGAAATGAATGGCACTGTGTATGCGATGATATAAAAGCTTCAGCTTATTGAATTGGCACTGTGTGTGCGACACCGAGACGAGTCGGTTAAAAGAATAGGCACTAAGTGTGCGATAACAATTATACTTTGAATATGTATGTGGCACTGAGTGTGCGGTTATTTTGAATAAATATCAAATGATGATCGACATGTAATATTGAGCATTGAATAGCTTGGAGGTAGAATAACTAAGTGTTAGCTAAGGCATGTAATTAACCTTTGTGGTTGATAAGTTATAAACAAGCTATGATGGAATGAATGAGTATTTTAGATATGAATGAGATGATATGAATATGAGATAATTGATCTATGTGATGCTTAATATTTACATTAGTTTGGCTTGATGAGATATAGTATTGTATATCGAACTTACTAAGCTTTGGAAAGCTTACTATGTGATTTGTTTCTCTGCCTTGCAGTGTCAGTAAAGCTATCTCGGTTCTGAGATCATCAGCTTCTCAATCACACTATCGGCATTCTATTTTGGTACTTTGGAAAGATGTATATAGCTAGAATATGACATGTATAGGCTGGTAAACTGATTTATGTTTGAGATTGTAATTAGCCATGAAGTGTGGCTAGATATGTGATAGGTTTGGCATGAATGAATATGATATGTGTGATGCATCTTTTGGCATGATTTATGGATTGATAAATTGGCTATTGAAAGGTAACTTTGTGTTGATAAAATGCTAGTAGGAATTAGTGAAATTGGGAATGAATTACGCTTGTGGTAGAATAAGTTTTGGTATTGAAGTTGTTATGGTTGGAATGAGAATTGAATATATAGATTAGGTAGCCATATTGGTAAGTTATTGGTTGCCTTATATGCATGATATGTTTTGGTATGTGTTGCTTATAGGTTTGACCTTATGTAATATCCGGGAATTAGGGCTTGTGCATAATTGCTAAATTGTATAAAGTAGCATGCCTATGTGTGTTTGAATGTGTTATATGAATTTTTGAGAACTTCAAAGTGTAGGTAAATGCCTTAGAAAATATTGGATTTTAAGTATTAGAGGGGGAGCTAAGCTTGTTAGGCCTTAAGAAAATATGTAAAGGGAACTGGACATAAGAATGGGCTTGGTAAAGTGGTAAGGAGGCGCCACTTAAAGCCTTAGTAAGTGACGCCACAAGCTGTGTAATAGGGCCTAAGTTCGAGCAGCAAGGGACGCAAATAGGAGTTTTATTTTACTGCAAGGATGAGCAGTAGTGGACGGCATGTGGACTCTAGAAGGAAGAGGTATAGATGGGGTTGGAGTGTTGGGGAATCGGCTAAGGAGGAGGGGATCAAGGGATAAGGGAGAGAGGGAAGAGAGGTGGCCGAATATGGGACTCTCTTAAGGCGATTTTCGGCCAAGTTAGAATAGGAGGAGTAGCCGAATTTTGTTAAGGGGTTTTATGCCGAAATTTAGCCTTTCTCTTCACTCTTTTCTCTCTTTCTCTTTTGATCACCATTGCCGAAACTTCTAAGCCTCACACACTCCCTCTCCATATTTTGATAAAGACCACAATACCATTCTTTCTTTTCTTCCATTTGTTAAAGTCGAATATCCCTCTCTAAAAAAAATTCCATCCTTTGCTGATTCTTCCTAAAATCTCATACTTCCCCTTTTCTTTTCCTTGTTGAAGCTGAATCTCCCAAGTGTTCATCAAGCCAAATCTGTATCTCCCTGCTACTTCCTTCTAAAGCCGAAAGTCCACTTCATTGTCACTCTTTGAATCGATTTCTATTGCAAGCATCCTTGTCGATTTCTTGAAGGTGGTTGATCAATTGCGTTTTGGCCACTCTATTGGTAAGGGATCTCTCTCTTGGGTTTAAAATCTCTGTTTTCTATTTTTGTCTATCGAAATCAAGACTCTAATCCCCTTTAATGCCCTTTGGCCGAACCTTGAAGGAGGATCTCGGGGTTTCTGCTAAGTCGACTACAAGAGAAGATCTTCAAGATTTCTAGATGTAAGGAATTTGACACCACCAAGAACAAGGGTTGTTTTCGGGATCCAGACAACCAAGGTAAGGGAATCTTAATATTCGGCCAAGGGCCATCTTCATAGTTTCTACATATTAAGCCGATTCTAACCATTGATAAGTAGGGATTTCGACAACTTACGGAGCAAGTGATCGTTTCGGGATTTAGATCCACAAGGTAAGTGGATATGCATATTCGGCCTTAGGCCATTCTGTCTAGTAATGTTAGCCGATTCTGACATTGGTTATTAGGAAGGAGTGCATCGATTTCAGTAGACTTTCGGGATTCAGTAAAGCACGTTAGTAACCAGGTGTGTATCCCTACACAAATTCTTAATAGATTTATGATATTAACTTAATATGTGTGTTAATAAGAATGTGAATGATGTGGCTAAAGGTACCATTCAATGGTACAACATATTGAGGTACGTTATTCTCTAAAGATCTGTTAATAGTTTTATAAACTATGAATGTGACATATATGAGAATTAGTTACGAATGTGAATAAGGCATATGGCATGATATTTGCATGATTTGTATGACGCATGGGGGCATATGGGTGATTATGAAAAGGGGAAGTGATCTGGTGGTTTTTACCACAATATCTGGTAACTCATGTCACATAATCTGAATGTGGTGACTTATGTCACATATTTTTATCTAGTGACTTTGTCACAATTATCTGGTGGCTATGCCACAATTTATAAGGGCGATGTGCAAGTCATCTGCAGCGACTACCTTCGATGGTGTGTAGTGGATGGAGGGTCGATTTAGTAATCCCCACGGTGTGATGGTAGGTACGGGTGATGTGTAGAGGATGGTTATCTAGGTTTGGGTTTGGGATTGCATCATTGTTTTTATATGTTTTATATGTATGATTTGACATGCCTAAATTGATTGAGAGTTTGTGTTGATTGTTACACATTGAGTCTGTTGACTCACCCCGTTGTGGGATATCTTTTCAGGTGACACTCAGTAATGGACCGGGTCGGCAGGAGCTTAGTGGTGGCCATGCTCAGCTCAGAGTTATTTTATTTTTATTGGTTTTAATCATTTAAGTTTTGGATTTATTTCGGGTGTTGCTATGATGTAATATGGCCATTGTTATTAACTGTTTTAAGTATGCATTTTATTCGGTTTATTATGACACGATTATTGTTAAATCAAGATTAAATATTTTTCATTAAAATAAATCTTAAATGTTTTTGACACCTAAGCACAAACGTTTTTTAAATTACTGTTAAACTCTAAAAACCCGGCAATACTTTTTACTTATTGATTTCAAGTACAAATAAAAATATTGTTTTAATAAAATCGAGACTGCAAAGATAACCCCATTTTCAATTTGTACTCAACACAAATCAAATTATCTTCCCAACCACCCAGATTTTCCAAAGTAACAAATAAAGTTTTGAATTGTTTTACTCAAGGAGCATGCCAGATCCGGTTAGGACTTGTGGGTCGGGTTTGGGGTGTTTTAGTTTGGTATCAGAGCCGGGTTCAAAACTCGACATTGAGGGCTTTTTGGGCCCAGAATGTTTTCTTTCTTTTAAAATTGAATTTTACTAAGAAATGAGCAGGTTTTCTGGCATGGCACCTGAGTCTCCGGCCCGAAGTCCACCAGGTAAGTACTCCTAACTCTTTTGTGATTTGTATGTGGGATTTATAGGGACGAGATTAGTAAATTAGAATTAAACCCTAGGGTTAGCCTACTTCAACACCAAGATACATAAAACTTAAAGTCTAACCAAACAAACACGTATGCAGTCATGGAGTTAAAGGTGTGGCAACTGTTGTGCGCATGTCTTGGATTGGATTCGGGGAGCTTGGTATTTAAGCAGTCCTAGTGACTCACCTCCTCTCGGTTGAATCCTACACAGTGCATAGTGACAGTTCACCTTAGCCAAGAGGACTCAAACACAAAGCTAAACCAAGAATTAAAACCCAAAAGGACCAGTCACCTTGTTTTGTGAAACTCAAAATTTAAACCATGATTATAAAATTTCAAAGTACCCTTGATTTAAAAAAAAATAATCAGAATACCCCTAATTTATAAATTGACCAAATTACCCTTAACCTATACAAATGACCAAAATACCCTCAGAATGGAAAGTTACCGAAATACCCTCAAATTAAAAATTTTCAAAATAACTTTATTTTGTTAAATCACCTGGAACCAACTTTTACGAAAATTACCAAAATTCCCCTGGCTTGTAAAATTACAAAAATGCCCCTAATGTATAAAATTACCATTTTACCCTTAAAATTTTTTACCATGTATTTCAATTTCGTAGAAATATAAAAAAAAATCTACTTTGTGAAATTTTCAAATACCCTAATTTGGAAAATTAACAAAATACCCCTATAGGAAAAAAATTACAAAAATACCCCTGGGTAGTGGAAAACAACAAACAATGACAACTACAACATTTTTCTGTAATGAACGCAAGTTCATGAATGTGATTGAATGAATGAATTGAGACTGTATGTGTATGGAATCGAAAGAACTACTCCCTAGAACTATTGAACATAAGACTGTTCACGATAAATCATTGGAACAAAAACTAATCTATAAAATTCTCTAATCAGATAAACGTAACTCGGAAGGATAAGTTTTAGAGGACGTGGTCGTAATATGCGTGGCCGTGGTAGTGGCCGAATGACCATGTCGGAACCCGTTAGGTCTGGTCAAGGGTCCAAAAATGAAATGCCACCACCACCAGCTACTGGTATGGAATATCGAGGATCGACGGGGATGATCAAGATATCACGAGCGATCTTGCGAGTTACGGAAAGGGTGGCTGGAGTAGGTGGAGGCATGGGAGCTCGAAAGTCGGTACCTGAGCGACTCCGAGCTAATAGAGCTGAGTTTTTTCGTGGATTATCTGGTGTGGCACCCAATACGGCTGAGTATTGGTTAGAGGCGACGGAGCGAATTATGGACGATTTGGACCTGACTGTCGAGGAGAAACTAAAAGGGGTAGTGTCCCTACTCCGTGATGAGTCATACCAATGGTAGCTCACGGTTCGGGATGGTGCTGCCGAAGACGATCTTACTTGGGAATATTTTAAGGCGGCATATCAGAAGAAGTATATTAAAACTAGTTATGTTGATGCACAGAGGAAGGCATTTTTGAGGCTGGTCTAGGGAAATAGGTCCATAGCGGAGTACGAGGCGGGATTTCTAAGGTTGAGTCGATATGCTCGAGGTATAGTGGCTATGGAACATGAGCGATGTGTCCAGTTTGAGGACGGACTGAGGGATGACTTGAGGTTGTTACTAGCTCCACAGTAGGAGCAAGAGTTTGCTGTGTTGGTGGAGAAGGCTAAGGTAGCCGAAGGGATTAAGGACTCTGTGAGACAGAATACAGATAGGAACAGGAAAAAGAGAGGTTTTGGACCATCAAGGTTATCGGGGAATGTACAAAAGAGGCCTAGAATTGGTGGGCGGCAAGGTCAGCAAGCTGCTACGGGAGGACAGTACCGTACTTGTGACCAGTGTGGGAAAATGCATCTAGGAGAGTGTTGGAAGAAGACAGGAGGATGTTTTAAGTGTGGGTCCAAGGACCACATGATTAAGGATTGTCCCATGAAAATAGACGGGAGTCAACCAGTAAGTCTGGGTCCTAATCAGACTGGAAGAGGTGGACAGCAGCCATCGCGAGGTCGTGGTTCAGCTGGTAGAGGTAACGGTTACAGTAGAGGACGGGGAACACCGGGCAGAGGTGTTGGTAATACAGAGGCGAGGCAGTCGAGTCTGGTATATGCGATTCGTCAGAGGGAAGATGGTGACGCACCGGACGTCATAACCGGTACATTCCTTATAGCAGACAAGCCTTACTTTGCTTTAATTGATGTTGGCTCTACCCACTCTTATGTTGTATGTAGAATAGTTGAAACACTAGGCATAGCCTCTGAACTGTCTAATAGGGAGATGACTGTAGTGAGCCCATTAGGTCAAACTATAGTGGTGAATAAGATATTTCGGAATGTACCTCTAGAGCTTGAGGAGTGGTATTTCTTGCGACTTGATGGAATTACCCTTGGAGAATTTGATCTCATCCTTGGTATGGGTAGCTAATGGAACATCGGGCTATATTGGATTGTGTAGCTAAGCGAATGGAGTTAAGGGCGCTTGGAGGATAAGGCGATAGTTATGATAGGGAAAGAAGAAACCACTTGTCTAACGTAGTTTCGCTTTAAAGGTTAATAAGATGGTTTGGAAAGGGTGCGAGGCATTTTTGATATTTGTTAGTGCGTTGGATGCAAAGGAAGGGGGAGTTAGTAGAGTTAGAACAATAAGAGAATTTGTGGATGTTTTTCTGGAGGAGTTACCTGGAATACCCCCGGATAGGGAAGTGGAGTTCAAAATTCACTTCTCACTAAGATCTGACTCTATGTCCATTGCCCGTCTGAGAATGGTACCAAAGTAGTTGGTTGAGCTCAAGGCTCAGATCCAAGAGTTGCTTGACCGTGGGTTTATCTGACCCAGTGTGTCTCCATGGGGAGCACCGGTCTTGTTTGTGAAGAAGAATGACAGAACTATGCGCATGTGCATAGATTATCGTCAGTTGAATAAGCTAACCATCAAGAACAAGTACCCTTTGCCAAGAATAGGCGACTTGTTCGATCGACTTAAGGGGCGCGAGATTTTCAAGATAGATCTAAGGTCCGGATATCATCGACTTAAGGTGAAGGAGGCTGATATCCATAAGACAGCTTTTCGGACAAGGTACGGGCATTATGAGTTCTTGGTAATGCCATTCGGATTGACCAACGCCCCAGCCGCGTTCATGGACATGATGAACCAGGTTTTCCAACCCTATCTGGACCGGTTCATTGTTGTGTTCATAGACGATATTTTGGTGTATTCAAAGTCTGAGGAAGAACATGCTGAGCACCTCCGAGTCGTGTTGCAAGTGTTAAGGGAGAAAAAGCTATATGCCAAGTTCAGCAAGTGTGAATTTTGGCTGAAAGAAGTTACGTTTTTAGGACATATGGTGTCTGCAGAAGGGATAAGGGTGGATCCTCGGAAGATTGAGGTAGTATTGGATTGGAAACCACCCAAGTCTGTGACGGAGGTTCGTAGCTTCTTGGGATTGGCAGGCTATTATAGAAGGTTCATAGAAGGGTTCTCGTCGATCGCAGCACCTTTATCAAAGTTACTAAGGAAGGAGGTACCTTTCATATGGTCTGATAAGCAGCAAGAAAGTTTCGAGAAACTTAAGAGGGTCTTAACTGAAGCTCCGGTTTTAATTCAGCCTGAGGCAGGAAAGGATTTTGTGGTATATTGTGATGCTTCCCATACAGGATTGGGAGGTGTCCTTATGCAAGACGGGAAGGTAGTTGCTTATGCATCTTGACAATTAAGGCCACATGAGGTTAACTACTTGACACACGATTTGGAATTGGCAGCAGTGGTCTTTGCTCTTAAAGTGTGGAGGCACTACTTATATGGAGAAAAGTTAGTGATCTACACGGACCACAAGAGTCTGAAGTATTCTTGACTCAAAAAAGAGTGAACACGAGGCAATGAAGGTGGGTGGAATTATTAAAGGATTATGATTGTTCTATAGAGTATCACCCAGGCAAGGCGAATGTGGTGGCAGATGCCCTAAGTCAGAAAGTAGTGTTGGATCTAAGGGCAATGTTTGTACATCTTAGCTTGTATGACGATGGAAGTTTGTTAGCGAAGTTGCAAGTTAAGCCGACGTGGTTGAATAAGGTGAAAGAGAGTCAGTTGGCGGATGATGATCTAAGTGCTAAGCTATGGCAAGTGCAGAGTGGGGAGTTGAAGGACTATGGTATTAATGGCGATGGAGTATTGTGTTTCAAGGGTAAGGTCTGTATCCTGAAGAACGAGGAGTTACGGCAGAGAATTCTTCAGGAATCGCATAGTAGCCCCTATGCTATGCATCCTGGAGGTAGTAAGTTGTACAAAGATCTAAGGGAACAGTTTTGGTGGCCTGGTCTTAAGTAGGAAGTTACCGAATTTGTAGGGAAGTGCTTAACATGTCAGCAAGTTAAGGCTGAACACCAAGTTCTATCAGGGTTGCTTCACCAATCTGATTCCATGATGGAAGTGGGAGAGAATCACCATGGACTTCGTTAGTGGGCTTCCCCTTACGCCTACTAAGAAGGACTCGGTATGGGTGATAGTGGATCGATTGACAAAGTCCGCGCATTTCATTCCAGTGTGGGTTGACTACTCTGCAAAGGTTAGCAAAGTTGTATGTGGCAGAGATTGTGAGGTTGCACGGAGTGTCGGTATCGATTATCTCGGATAGGGATTCAAGGTTTACGTCTCGGTTTTGGAAGGCACTACATCAAGCTTTGGGCACCAGATTAGACTTCAGTACGGCATTTCATCCGCAGTCGGACAGCCAATCTGAACGAGTGATCCAAGTGTTAGAGGATATGCTGAGGAGCTGCGTATTAGACTTCAGAGGGAGTTGGGAAGAGTTTTTGCCTTTAGCAGAATTTGCGTACAATAACAGCTATCAGGCAAGTATTCGGATTGCACCGTACGAAGCACTGTATGGACGGAAGTGTCGCACTCCCACATGTTGGACGGAATTGGGAGAACGTCAAATTTTGGGTTCGAAAATTGTGGCAGAATCGGAGGAAAAGGTTAAGGTAATTTAGACACGGTTGAAGGAGGCTTCTGACAGGCAAAAGTCATACACAGATCTTAAGCAGAAGGAGATTGAGTTTACCGTGGGAGATTCGGTGTTTCTTAAAGTTTTTCCGTGGAAGAAGGTAGTGAGATTTGGTCGCAAAGGGAAGTTAAGTCCCAGGTTTATAGGATCTTATCGGATATTAAAGTGAGTTGGACCAGTGGCCTACCAGTTGGAGTTGCCTTCGAAATTGCAGCAGATGCATGATGTATTCCATGTTTCTATGCTACGTCGATCCGATCGGATCCATCTCATGTAGTTCGGTTGAAGAGGTGGAGCTAAGGCGGTTGTCCTACGAGGAGGAGCCAATTTAGATCTTGGGCGAGATGTGAAAGTGTTCTGGAGGAAATCGGTCCCTCGGTCAAAGTGCTATGGCGTAATCATGGATCTCGAGGAAGCTTCTTGGGAGCCGGAAGAAGCAATGTGACAATACCTCCACCTATTCTAGCTGTAATTTTGAGGTCGAAATTATTTTAAGGGGGTAGAACTGTAATATCTGGGAATTAGGGCTTGTGCATAATTGCTAAATTGTATGAAGTAGCATGCCTATGTGTGTTTGAATGTGTTATATGAATTTTTGAGAACTTCAAAGTGTAGGTAAATGCCTTAGAAAATATTGGATTTTAAGTATTAGAGGGGAAGCTAAGCTTGTAACACCCCAAACCCGGCCCATGAGTCCTGACCGGATCTGGTATGTCACGGAGTAAATGATTTGAATCATGTCTGGTGAAAATTTGTTAAAATGTGGCTAAGGTATTAAAACGGTGTTTGAAAACTCAGTTGGGCACCCTTTTGAAAACGTTTGATCATGTAACATTTTAAAATCGTCAAAGTTATAGTTGACTTGATTTATTTTTGTTACCCAATGGTAACATCTTTGAAAACCCGTAGAAGTTTATTAAGTTTGAAAAGTTACTTTTAACCGGTTTACATATCATTTGTAAATTCATTTGTAGCATAACATAAGTAAAATAAAATAACATCCAAATAACAAATAGCGGCCTTATTACAATCCCAAAATAAAATGACTTAGAAAATAAATAATATTATCTATAACAAAATAAGTTTAAATCCAACGATAAGCATGGCCACCTCGAGTCCTCTCCGGCTCCATCTCTGCGATCTACTCATCTACAAAATAGTAAGGGAATGGGTGAGTCACCAAGACTCAGTGTGTAAATCCCCCACCCGGAAAATACAACTCATACACAATTTATTAATAAACATGCAAATATGCAACCCCACTAACCATCCGTTCTCCTTAACTACCCTGTGTGGTCAAAACTACTGGTGACTAGTGTCACAAATTAAATGATGGGGCCAACCCATCGTGTGGTCAAAACCACTGATGACCATAGGTCACAAAATATCATAATGTGGTCAAAACCACTGGTGGTACCAAACCACTGGGACTTAGTCACAATTATCATCGGTGTGGTCAAAACCACTTGGGTGACCGAAGTCACAATAAATCGATGGGGCCAACCCATCTTGTGGTCAAAACCACTGGTGACAGTCCATAAGATCATCCCCCTCCTCTCATCAATCCCACCATCATCATGCATTATGTACAACATATCATTTAACAGCATATGATGGCAAACTCAATCATATATTATAAACAAAGTAATGGGGGACTTACCCGGCAACCATGATTATGCCACAAGCTAATCACTACCAAAAAGATTAAAAAGGCAACAATATAGTCATGTAAACTAATAAAGTGTGTAGTGAGTTTTTACACACCTGCTTACTTGTGAGACTAACAAATCCCAAATATACTAGAGAAATCCCGAGAGATTGTTTCCTCCTAAAATCGGCCAACACATGAAATTTTTTTAGATCTATTAGCCAATCGGCTAAACTAGAGATCCCAAGGATCAATCGCTCAATAATCGAAATATGGCCCTAGGTCAATCTTACCATCACTTACCAAAATAATTCGAAATCCCGGAAGCCTTTATTAGCCTTGGCGAATAGTCCCTAGATCCATGGCACATGTTAGTCTCAACTTTTAGGCACTAATTCTCAACAAATGGCCCTTGGCGAATGTAACCATTCACTTACCCGATTCAAATCCCAAAATTATCACTTGAGTCTTGAGATCCCTACCAAAACACATGTTAAAAATCGGCTTGCTCAATATAATCAAGGCCTATGGCCGAATGTTACTTACCACGTTATCTTAGGGAATCAAATCCCGAAAGCTTCCTTCAATTGGCTTAAGTCCCTCCTTACAATTGGTTAAATCTCATCATTATGCATCATAGACCATTCGGCCATAACAAAATGAGAGGATCAAACCGATTACCTTAAGGAAAATACTTACCACTATGTCACTTGGAGAACTACAAAAGAAAAGTTGATGACCCTAAGAGATCCGGCCAACACAAGATGGAAGAATTTGGAATTTCTTGAGTGGAAGAGGGGTAGATTCACTAATAGGAATAAGAAAAAGAAGCTGGAAATTTTGAACAATTTTGGCAATGTATCAAGGAGAATTAACCACACTAGTGAAGAGAAAAAAGAAAAGAACTTGATGAATTTTGGCACTTCTTTGCTATACAAAACCGAATATGGATGGCCTTCAAGGAGTCCCATATTCGCCAACACCCTCCCTTTTGGGATAATTCCAGCCTTTAATTATCAAAAATAAAGCATGGTTTATCTTTCCTCTTTATCTCCTAGCCACTCTTCAACAATTTAAAAGCAAATAAACTACTAACAACTACCCCTTCCAAATAGAATATGTGCAAAAATTAAGCCTATCCTCATCTTTTAAGAGTCCAAAATCAAGCCATTACTTCCCCTAACGCCACTTTGAAAAAAATAAAAGCAATTGCTGCTTCTTTGGTTCGAACCCAGGACCTCACTTCTTGACCCCTTCCAATGCCCCATACCACTCTACCAACTTGACTTTCATGTCATATAACCTCGACATTTATTTATAAGGCCTTCCTAGGCCGATTCCCTTCCTAAAGTAAAAAAAAATAAAACTCCCAAGAATCAAACCCAAGACCTGCCCATCACCCCTAAGCCTTTAAGTGGCACCCCAAGCCACTCCACCAAACGCCTTTCATGCCCCTTAACCTCACCATTTAATTTTTAAGACCTTCATACCTGGCTCCCTTTCCTTTAACGCCAAAAAAACCCAAAAACAAACACTCCCCCTTGTAACTCCCAAGACTCGAACCTCCTCCCTTGCAACACCCTTAGACACACCAAGCCAATCATGCCAATTAAATTCTTGTGTCATGTTCCTTCCAAAAATTTTCTTAACCCCTATCTCACCTAGCTTCCTTCCTTTAAACACTTAAAAAGAAATTTTTAATCCCAAAGTCAGGCCTAGCTCGGGTTTGTTTCTAATCCCTAGAACATGCTCATCAATCATAATATTCATTTCTTCAAGCACACACATGGGAAAATAATTAAATTACAAACAACCCCTAATTCAGGATGTTACAAAGCTTGTTAGGCCTTAAGAAAATATGTAGAGGGAATTGGACATAAGAATGGGCTTGGTAAAGTGGCAAGGAGGCGCCACTTAAAGCGTTAGTAAGTGACGCCACAAGCTGTGTAATAGGGCCTAGGTTCGAGCAGCAAGGGACGCAAATAGGAGTTTTATTTTGCTGCAAGGATGAGCAGTAGTGGACGGCATGTGGATTCTAGAATGAGGAGGTATAGATAGGGTTGGAGTGTTGGGGATTCGGCTAAGGAGGAGGGGATCAAGGGATAAGGGAGAGAGGGAGAGAGGGAAGAGAGGTGGCCGAATATGGGACTCCCTTAAGGTGATTTTCGGCCAAGTTAGAATGGGAGGAGTAGCTGAATTTTGTTAAGGGGTTTTATGCCGAAATTTAGCCTTTCTCCTCACTCTTTTCTCTCTTTCTCTTTTGATCACCATTGCCAAAACTTCTAAGCCTCACACGCTCCCTCTCCATATTTTGATAAAGACCACAATACCATTCTTTCTTTTCTTCCATTTGTTAAAGCCGAATATCCCTCTCTCAAAAAAATTCCATCCTTTGCCGATTCTTCCTAAAGTCTCATACTTCCCCTTTTCTTTTCCTTGTTGAAGCCGAATCTCCCTAGTGTTCATCAAGCCGTATCTGTATCTCCCTGTTACTTCCTTCTAAAGTCGAAAGTCCACTTCATTGTCTCCCTTTGAATCGATTTCTGTTGCAAGCATCATTGTCAATTTCTTGAAGGTGGTTGATCAATTGCATTTTGGCCACTCTATTGGTAAGGGATCTCTTTCTTGGGTTTAAAATCTCTGTTCTCTATTTTTGTCTATCGAAATCAAGACTCTAATCCCCTTTAATGCCCTTTGGCTGAACCTTTGAAGGAGGATATCGGGGTTTCTGCTAAGTCGACTACAAGAGAAGATCTTCGGGATTTCTAGATCTAGGGAATTTCGACACCACCAAGAACAAGGGTTGATTTTGGGATCCAGACAACCAAGGTAAGGAAGTCTTAATATTCGGCCAAGGGCCATCTTCATAGTTTCTACATATTAAGTCGATTCTAACCATTGATAAGTAGGGATTTCGACAATTTAAGGAGCAAGTGATCGTTTCGGGATTTAGATCCACAAGGTAAGTGGATATGCATATTCTGCCTTAGGCCATTCTGTCTAGTAATGTTAGCCGATTCTAACATTGGTTTTAGGAAGGAGTGCAATCGATTTGATGAGACTTTGGGATTCGATAAAACACGTTAGTAACGGTGTGTAGCCCTACACAAATTCTTAATAGATTCTGGTATTAACTTAATATGTGTGTTAATAAGAATGTGAATGATGTGGCTAAAGGTACCATTCGGTGGTACAATATATTCAGTGCGTTATTCTCTAAAGATCATTAATGGTTTTATAAACTATGAATGTGACATATATGAGAATTAATTACTGAATATGAATAAGTCATATGGCATGATATTCGCATGATTTGTATGACGCATGGGGGCATATGGGTGATTATGAAAAGGGGAAGTGATCTGGTGGTTTTTAACACAATATCTGGTGACTCATGTCACATAATCTGAATGTGGTAACTTATGTCACATATTTTTATCTGGTGACTTTGTCACAATTATCTGGTGGCTATGCCACAATTTATAAGGGCGATGTGGAAGTCGTCTGCAGCGACAGCCTTTGATGGTGTGTAGTGGATGGAGGGTCGATTTAGTAAGCCCCACGGTGTGATGGCAGGTACGGGTGATGTGTAGAGGATGGTTATCTAGGTTTGGGTTCGGGATTGCATCATTGTTTTTATATGTTTTATATGTATGATTTGACATGCCTAAATTGATTGAGAGTTTGTGTTGATTGTTACACATTGAGTCTGTTGACTCACCCCATTGTGGGATATCTTTTCAGGTGACACTCAGTAATGGACCGGGTCGGTAGGAGCTTAGTGGTGGCCATGCTCAGCTCAGAGTTATTTTATTTTTATTGGTTTTTATCATTTAAGTTTTGGATTTATTTCGGGTTTTGCTATGATGTAATATGGCCATTCTTATTAACTGTTTTAAGTATGCATTTTATTCGGTTTATTATGACACGATTATTGTTAAATCAAGATTAAGTAGTTTTTCATTAAAATAAATCTTAAATGTTTTTGACACCTAAGCACAAATGTTTTTTTTTAATTACTTTTAAACTCTAAAAACTCGGTAATACTTTTTACTTATTGATTTCAAGTACAAATAAAAATACTGTTTTAATAAAATCGAGACTGCAAAGATAACTCCATTTTCAATTTGTACTCAACACAAATCAAATTATCTTCCCAACCACCCAAATTTTCCAAAGTAACAAATAAAGTTTTGAATTGTTTTACTCAAGGAGCATGCCAGATCCGGTCAGGACTTGTGGGCCGGGTTTGGGGTGTTTCACCTTAAGTGGGTGGCATGTTGGCCTTGCAAATATGGCCTATAATGTCACACGGTTGGGGCACATGGGCGTGCCTCAGACCGTGGGTAAATTGGTAGAATGTGGCTTAAATTGCACACGGCCATGGCACGGGCGTGCCTACAAGTCGTGCGAGAAATGGTAGTATATGACCTTATAGGACACGACCTTAGCACACAGGCGTGCTTATTAGCCATGTTGATTTTGGCAGTATGTAACCACGGAGAGGTCACACGGGTGTGTCATGTAGCCGTGGGAGAGGCACGGCCTACCCCCACGGGCATGTCTCCCCTGTATTTTAGAAAAGCCTCAAATTTTTTGTGAAATTTTATATATGTTTCGGTTTAGTCTCGACTCGATTTATAAGCATGCTTAGGGTCTTGATGACTCGTTTAAGGGACACTATGATTGTATATGAATGTGTTTGGTGATGATTGACTTTGTGTCGTGAATGTGATGTGAAATGATCCTATTGTTCGGTAATGCCTCTAAACCCTATTCTGATGACGGTCTCAGGTTAATGGCGTTACATTTTATTGGTATCAGAGCTTCGGTTTAGTCAATTCTCAGACTAACGTAGCGTGTGTGAGTCTAGCAATACATGCCATATTGTAAAATTGCTATAGTATTATGAAATCTAACAGTTGAAATGTGTTTTAATATA
This sequence comes from Gossypium rotundifolium, assembly GCA_025506655.1. Taxonomy (NCBI): domain Eukaryota; kingdom Viridiplantae; phylum Streptophyta; class Magnoliopsida; order Malvales; family Malvaceae; genus Gossypium; species Gossypium rotundifolium. The sequence goes on along the minus strand of CP106734.1, from coordinate 151,717,434 downwards.
GTAATGGATCTCGATCGAGCAGTTGCTGACGATGTAAAGAGTAATGCGCCTGCTCTCGCTCAAGGGACAGCGCTGGCCACATCAAGGCTAAATGATAGTGGTGAGGAAGGTGAGGCTAAGCAAGCCTTCTTTTGTATGATGAGTAAATGGTTTTCAGAATTTGTTAGAACAAATCCGACGTCTCCACAACCTCCACCCCCACAAGTACCTGTTGTGCCACAAGTTATAGATCCGATCAGATTGAATAAACCTCCTATGGATAAGATTCGCAAGTATGGGGCCGAAGAGTTTAGGGCCATAGCTAATGACGATGCTAAGCGAGCCAAGTTTTGGCTTGAAAATACAATCAGAGTATTTGATGAGATGTCGTTGAACCCTGAAGAGTGCATTAAGTGTGCAGTTGCCTTGTTGAGAGACACGGCTTACAATTGGTGGAAAACGTTGATATATGTAGTTTCGAGAGAGAGAATAACTTGGGATTTCTTTCCATTCGAGTTTAGAAAGAAGTATATCATTCAACGCTTTATTGATAAAAACATAAGGAGTTTTAGAGTGAAACAGGCCGTTTATGCATTCTTGAGTCTGGCGAGAATTAAGTAAGATTGAGTCAATATGTAAGAGAATGTGTTTCTACTGAAGCTACTATGTGTAAATGTTTTATAGAGGGATTGAATGTAGACATTAAGTTGTCGGTTGGAATACTTGATATAAATGAATTCGTTGTATTAGTTGAAAGAGCATGCAAAGCTAAGGAGCTCGGTAAAGAAAAGAATAAAGCTAATTCTGAGGCTCGTGATGAAAGAAAGAGATCGATGAATAAGTTCTCTCAATCTTTAACAAAGAGATATAAAGATGCAAGCAATCGTTCAAATGTCTCGTTTGGACATCCAAATAGAGATCGTTAGAGACAGAGTACTGGTTTATGAATTCAAGCTCCGAATGAAACAAGTGTTAGCAGTGTTAAGAGTAACAAGCCCAAATGTAGACAATGAGGGAGACGACATGTGGGAGAGTGCTGGGGCAAGTATAACAAAAGAACATGCTATAAATGTGGATCCGGAGACCATTTTATCCGAAATTGCCCAAAGATGGTCGGAGAAGAAAATGTTCAGAATGAAAGATCGAGTAATGTGGCAGCTAGGGGAAGACCACCTAGAAACACCAGAATTATGAGTGAAAGCCAGAGAGGGACAATTGATACATTTGTATGCGGTCGAAGCGAGCACACTGCCGAGCCTATGCTATCGTGCGAGAGGAAGCATCATCTCGGGCGTGATCACTAGTACTTTCACTTTATTTGATACTGATGTCATTGTATTGATAGATCCTGGATCAACTTATTCCTATGTGTGTATGAATTTAGTATCAAATAAGACTCTACCTGTTAAGTCTACTGAATTTGTGATTAGAGTATCGAACCCCTTAGGCAAGAGTGTTTTTGGTGGATAAGGTGTGCAAGAATTGCCAATTGATGGTTTGTGATTTATGTTTTTCGGTCCATTTGATGTTGCTACCATTTGATGAATTTGACATAATTCTGGGAATGGACTGGCTTACTTTGCATAATGCCATCGTGAATTGTAAGAGAAAGAATGTTGAATTGAAGAGTCAGAATGGTGAGATAGTTTGAATTGAGTCTAGTGATATGAAAGGACTACCAGCTGTTGTATCGGTGATAAGAGCTATAAACTATGTGAGAAAAGGTTGTGAAGCTTATTTGGCGTATGTGATTGATACAAAGGTGTCGGAAAACAAAATTGAATCTGTGCCTGTGATATGTGAGTTTTCAAATGTGTTTCCAGAAGAGTTATCGGGGTTACCTCCGATTAGAGAAGTCGAATTTGGTATTGAGTTAGTGCCGAGAGCTGCTCCTATCTTGATAGCTCTATACAGAATGGCACCAACGGAATTGAAAGAGTTGAAATCTTAGTTGCAAGAATTAACCGACAGAGGATTTGCACGACCTAGTTTTTCACCCTGATGAGTTCCTGTATTATTTGTGAAAAAGAAAGATAGAACTATGAGAATGTGTATTGATTATCGACAATTGAACAAAGTGACGATAAAGAACAAATATTCATTACCTCGGATCGATGATTTGTTTGATCAGTTGAGAGGAGCTACAGTATTTTCTAAGATAGATTTGAGATCGGGCTACTATCAATTGAGAGTTAAAGAATCTAATGTACCAAAAACTGCATTTAGAACGAGGTATGGACATTATGAATTCTTAGTGATGCCTTTTGGACTAACAAATGCCCCTGTAGTGTTTATGGATTTGATGAATTGAATATTCAGACCGTATTTGGATCGCTTCGTGGTGGTGTTCATCAATGATATTTTGATTTATTCGAGTAATGAGGCGCAACATGTTGAGCATTTGAGAATAGTGCTAGAAACTCTGCGTGAGAAGCAGTTGTATGCAAAGTTTAGCAAGTGTGAATTTTGGTTGCCTGAGGTCAGTTTTCTGGGGCATATTGTGTCTGTTGCTGGGATACGAGTCGATCCACATAAAATCACTACTATCTTAGATTGGAAGCCTCTGAGAAATGTGTCTGAAGTCCGTAGTTTTTGGGACTAGCGGGATATTATAGACGATTTGTGAAAGGTTTCTCGATGATTGCGAATCCATTGACAAAGTTATTACAGAAAGATGTTAAATTTAAGTGGTCGAAAAAGTGTCATCAGAGTTTTGAGCAGTTGAAAGTGTTGTTGACAGAAGCACCGGTGTTAGTTTAACCTAAATCGGGAAAAGAGTTTATAGTGTATAGTGATGCACCGTTAAATGGTTTGGGTTGTGTGCTGATGCAAGAAGGAAAAGTCATCACTTATGCTTCGAGACAGTTAAAACTGCATGAAAAGAATTATCCAACGCATGATCTTGAGTTGGCTGCGATTGTATTCGCATTGAAGATTTGGCGTCACTATTTATTCGGTGAAAAATGTCATATTTATACTAAACATAAGATTTTAAAGTATTTGATGACTCAGAAAGATTTGAACTTGCGACAAAGAAGATGGTTAGAATTGTTGAAAGACTATGAACTTGTGATAGATTACCACCCGAGTAAAACTAATGTTGTAGCTGATGCTTTGAGTCAGAAATCATTATATGCCTTGCGAGCTATGAGTAATCAGATAGATCTGTGTGATGATGATGCGGCTATAGCTGAATTGAAAGTAAAGCTGATGTTTGTACAGCAGATTTGTGATGCTCAGAAGATTGATAATGAGTTGTTAGTAAAAAGAGTTCAGTGTGATTCTGATGTCGTATCGGAATTTCGAGTTGATAATAATGATTGTTTGAGATTCAGAGATCAGATTTACGTTCCGAGAAATTCAGAGTTGATTCAAATGATTTTGACTGAAGCTCATAATAGCTATTTGACTGTACATCCAGGGAGTATGAAAATGTATAATGATTTAAAACAGTTCTATTGTGGCATGGTATGAAGAAAGATATTTCTGACTTTGTGTCAAAATGTTTAGTTTGTCAGCAAGTTAAGGCTGAACATAAAATTTTGTCTGGTTTATTGCAACCGATTATGATTCCTGAGTGGAAATGGGATAGGATCACGATGGACTTTGTGTCGGGTTTACCCTTATCTCCGAGCAAGAAAGATACGATCTGGGTGATAGTTGATAGATTGACGAAATCAGCTCAATTCATTCCGGTGAGAACTGATTATTCTTTAGATATCGATGAGATTGTGAGATTACACTGATTACCATTATCTATTATGTCTGATAGAGATCTGAGATTTACCTCGCGATTTTGGAAGAAATTGCAAGATGCCTCGGGCACAAAATTGCATTTCAGTACTGCTTTTCATCCACAAATGGATGGTCAATCAGAACGAATTATTCAGATTCTTCAAGACATGCTGAGATGTTGCATACTTGAATTTGAAAGCACGTGGGAAAAGCATTTATAGTTGATTGATTTTACGTATAACAATAGTTTTCAGTCTAGTATCAAAATGGCACCATATGAGGCTCTTTACGGTCGAAAGTGTTGAACTCCATTATATTGGACCGAACTAAGTGGGAACAAGATTCACGGGTTTGATCTTATAAAAGAAATTGAGCAGAAAGTGAAAGTAATTCGTGACAGTTTGAAAGCAGCGCCTTATGCAGATTTGAGACGAAAGGATATTGAATTCGAGATTGGTGATAAAGTGTTTTTGAAAGTGTCACCGTGGAAGAAAATACTTCAATTTGGCCGAAAGGGCAAGCTGAGTCCGAGATTTATTGGACCGTATGAAATTATTGAACGAGTTGGGTCAGTTTCTTATAGATTGAGATTGCCATCAGAGTTGGAGAGGATCCATAATGTGTTTCATGTGTCAATGCTTTGACGATATCGATCAGACCCGTCTCATGTAATTGTACCTACTGAGGTTGAGATTCAGTCAGATTTGTCGAATAATGAAGAACCGATCCGAATTTTGGCACGAGAGACTAAAAAGTTGAGAAATAAGAAAATTTCTCTAGTGAAAGTATTATGGTACAAACACAGACTTGAAGAGGCTACGTGGGAGCCTGAGAACGTTATGAGAGAGCAACATCCACAACTATTCACTGGTAAGATTTTCGGGGACGAAAATCCCTAAGGGGGGAGAGTTGTAATAGCCCGGTTTAGACCCTAGTCGAAACAGTGGTTCGAGACCACGAATTCGAGGTCATAAAAATATTTTTTATAATATTTTCTGTGTGAATGATATGTGACATAGCCTGTGTGAAAATTCTGTGTGATGATTTGATCGTTTTAGTGTCGGATTAAGAGAAAGGACTTAATAGCGTAAAGAGTAAAAGCTATATGCTGATTTATAAGTATCTAAATGTTGATGTCTTTTAAATATGGAGGCTTTATGATGCAATTAAACCAAGTTTTAAGATAGTGGGTGGTAATGGACAACTATAACCTTGGTGATTATATGTTTTAATTATTAATTGAAAGGATAAAATAGTAAATAGTTAAATAATATGTGTTTAATGAAATCAAAGCATGAAAATGGTCATTCTTGTTCATCTTGGTGTCGAAAATAGCAAAGAAAATAAAAGAAAAAGAAAGCTAGGGGTTCGACCATTGTTAAGCAAAAATTTAGGTATGTTTTAGCTCGATTTTTGATAATTTTTACGTTTTTGTAATCGTTGCTTCGTGCTCTAGCTAGCCCATATTGTAATTTTGTGAATTGATGATTTTTTTGTGATGAGCTATTGATGAATGCTTGAGCTATGTGCTAGATGATAGTGAAATATTAAGACTTGGTGTTGGATTAACATGTTTTGTCTTTGAATTTTTGATGAAATTGAGTAAATTGGGCTAAATTGAGAAAAGTGTAAATTTAGGGACTAAAATGTGAAATAAATGAAATGTGTGGACTCCTATGAGACTAAGGAGAATTCGACCTAAGCAAAGTGTAATGAAATTTTGAGTATTTGATGATTTTGTGAAATAGGGACTAAAGTGTCAAAATGTAAAAATGTGAGGGCTATTATGTAAAATGCCCTAAATATGTGTATTTGGACTAAAATGAATGAATTGATGATTGAATGGATTAAATTTTAATGTGTTTAGACCAAGAGAGGAGAGGAGAGGTTCGAGATCGAGGCAAAGATAAAGTGCTCGATTAATCGACCGTATCAATAGTTCGACGTCCGAGGTAAGTTTGGATATCATACATGTATTTGAGTTATGTTTTATAAATATGAAATGAATATGTTCATGTGTATGAAAATGAGTTGCTATGTGCACGATTCTAGTTGATGACACTAAGTGTGCATAATTGAAATCGAAATAGAAATGAATGGCACTGTGTGTGCGATGATATAAAAGCTTCAGCTTATTGAATTGGCACCGTGTCTGCGACACTGAGATAAGTCGGTTAAAAGAATAGGCACTAAGTGTGCGATAACAATTATACTTCGAATATGTATGTAGCACTGAGTGTGCGGTTATTTTGAACGAATATCAAATGATGATCGACATGTAATACGGAGCATTGAATAGCTTGGAGGTAGAATAACTAAGTGTTAGCTAAGGTATGCAATTAACCTTTGTGGTTGATGAGTTATAAACAAGATATGATGGAATGAATGAGTATTTTAGATATGAATGAGATGATATGAATATGAGATAATTGATCTATGTGATGCTTAATATTTACATTAGTTTGGTTTGATGAGATATAGTATTGTATATCGAACTTACTAAGCTTTGGAAAGCTTACTCTGTGATTTGTTTCTCTGCCTTGCAGTGTCAGTAAAGCTAGCTCGGATCTGGGATCGTCAGCTTCTCAATCACACTATCGGCATTCTATTTTGGTACTTTGGAAAGATGTATATAGCTAGAATATGGCATGTATAGGCTAGTAAACTGATTTATGTTTGAGATTGTAATTAGCCATGAAGTGTGGCTAGATATGTGATAGGTTTGGCATGAATGAATGTGATGTGTGTGATGCATCTTTTGGCATGATTTGTGGATTGATAAATTGGCTATTGAAAGGTAACTTTGTGTTGATAAAATGCTACTAGGAATTAGTGAAATTGGGAATGAATTACGCTTGTGGTAGAATAAGTTTTGGTATTGAATTTGTTATGGTTGGAATGAGAATTGAATATATACATTGTGTAACATCCTGATAATTAGGGGTTATGCATTTCTACTTAATTGAATGTTGTTGCATGCCTAAATATGATTGAGTGTGTTTTGGAAGTTTATTCTTGAACTTCAATATGTAAGTGAATGCTTAGAAATATTAAGTTTTAATAAATAAGATGGAGCTAAGCAAGATAGGCTTTAAGAAATATTGACAAGAGGTTTAAAGCATAATAAGTCAATTAGCAAGGTGGTAAGGGCGCATGGATGAATGTTTGAGGGGAGAGGTTCGAATCCCCTAGCTAGCAAGTGGAAGGAATTTTAATTTTTTTGTTTTTTTTGTTTTCTTTCATATAGTGTCAGCCAAGATCATTCTAGAATGGATGGGCATCTTTTCATTTTTGGTTAGTAGACCATATGTAAAAGGCAAGCTAGAAGTTATGGCATGGAATCATGAGGTTAAGGTAAGATAGGGGGACAAAAGGCTTGAAGAAAGGATAATGTTTTGGACGCTTTTTCATAGTCATTTGACCATGAACCTAGTCGGCTTTAGGGGCTAAGGGAGAAGGCTTAATTGTGTTAGGAATCAAAGGATTGATGGGGAAGAAATAAGGGGGAAAAAGGGGATCATGTTGGCATAGGTTGGCCGAATTTTGCATAGGCATTAGGGGTGTTTGTTGGCCAAAAATTTTAACCAAATTGTTCATCTTTTCCCTTTTCTCTAAGCCTTGTTTCTTAGCCGATAGATTATTAATCAACTTTATTTTAGGGGGATTTTGAGACTAACAAGATAGGTTCGAAAAAAGCAGTACAGAGTGTTTGGAAGAGAGGAGGCTCTGTTTTACCCTCAAACTTCAAACGAAGGGCTGTATCGGCGATAAGAGATTTTCCACCAGGTTGTGGACCCTCTGCTAACGAAGATCGGTTATTTGAAGTAGTGCGTACAACCAAACCACTTTTCGTTAGTGGGTTGTCAGCGGGTTTTGATCCATCTAGCGGAGAAAAACCACAAATAACGGTTGTTCGAGAATCCGAGGGTAAGGATTTAGATCTCTCATCAATAGTATAGTTTTATTAGTAATAGTGTATACTAATCAAGTGTGATAATTAACTAGGTGTTGACGAGCGGGAAGGTATCGTTCTCACAGTCATAAGGTGTGTAACATTACACTAAAATCTCATAGATCTATATTAAATGTGATTTATATGACAATATGTTTGATAATGATTGTGGATACCATTCAGTGGTATAGGATATTCAGGTATGTTTACCCCAATATTTCGTTAATTTTGCTACATGCATAAATGTGAAATAAGTATGACTATATTATGATTTTGGGGTAAATGGCATGAAAACTGAATAATATGTATGTGCATGGGCATATGGGTAAAATTGATAAAGGGGAAGTATTCCGGTGGTTTTACCACATAATCCGGTGACTTCGGTCACATATTTGAATCCGGTGACTTCGGTCACATATGTGAATCTGGTGACTTCGGTCACATATTTTGAATCTGGTGACTTCGGTCACATTTGTCTGGTGGCCTTGCCACAAAATTATAATGGCGATGTGCATGTTGACTGCAAAGCGCCTTCGATGGTGTGTAGCGGATGGAGGGTCGATTTAGTAATCCCACGGTGTGATTGGTTGAATACGGGTGGTGTGTAGCGAATGGATATTTAGGTGGGCCGGGTTTGCATTTCATTATATGTGTATATCCATGTGATTTTAAATGATTATTATTTGATCTGCTATAAAAATGGGCTTATGGCTAAATATGACTTAAATGGGCCTATGACTATATGTGTTATTAATGGGCTTAAAGGCTATGATCAAATGGGCTTTTTAATGTATGTGTTACACATTGAGTTTATGACTCACCCTTTGTGGGATAATTTTTCAAATGACTCTTAGCGATGGATCGAATTGACAAGGACTACGTGGTGGCCAATGCTCAAACAAAGTATTTTGGAGATTTTCCAAATTAAACTTATTAAACTTATTTAGCATTTATTATGGGTTTTGCTATTTTTATGTAACAAGGCCACTATGAACTGCTTTTTAATTTTTGTGTTTGGATTTATTTTTACGCCATGAACAATTATTAATTAAATAACTAAATGGTTTTCGATAAATAATTTAAAATGTTTTTGACACTAATATATATATATATATATGTTTTAAAGTAATAAATAAATTTTCATTAAATTTGGTTTTCTTTTAACTTATTAATTCCTCCTAAAATTATGTTTTAAGAAGATACAAATTTACTTTACAATTTGATTTCAACCCGATCTTTAAGTTAATGCTTTTATTCGAGAATCATCAAGTTTTTCTTAAACAAAGCGAGAATTTGCTAAAGTTTTACTCGAGGAACATATCAAATCCGGTTAGGCTTTTTGGTAGGGTTTGGGTTGTTTCAACTTGTATCGAGCCCGTTTTAAACTCTCGGCCTTGGGTTGTGAAGCCCACAACGTTTTAAAATTAGTCCCAAATAACTTTTGAAAATTTTCTTTAGTTAGAATTGTTTTATAGAAGCATGGCTTTTAGAGTTCTCGACCGGATCCATCGAGATAAGTACTTTTATTGAACAAGTGATATGAATGTATGATAACCCTAAGCAAACTATACTTTAGAGACATGGACCCTAGGTGTATGTATACTACTACTGAAAAAACCATTTGAATATCATTGCATAAAACTTTCTTTTAATAAGAAGTGAAAAGACTCTAATGCATAAGACTTTTTCGTAAAAGCAGATAATCTGCGTAGTAGACATGAGTTCTAGGGGCGTGGTAATCATCATGACGCATAGAGGAAGAATGATATGTCGAACCAGTTAGATCTGGTCAAGGTTCGAAAATAAGGCTCCACCACCATTGTTGGGGTGGAATTTCAAGAACAAAATGGAGGAGGTGACACGATATCACAAGTCAGGTCTTTGCGAGTTTTGGAGCGATGTAGCGAAAGCTAGTACGGAAATGGGTCTCAAAAGTCGATGGTGAGAGACTAAGATCAAATGGAGTGAGGTTTTAGGGAGTATCTGGAGCGACTTCAAATGTAGTGAATGCTTGTTGGAGGCGGTCGAGAGGATCATGGATGATTTAGACCGCCTTCTTGAAGAAAAGTGAAAGGTCTTTGTTTCACTACTCCGTGATGAGGCCTACCGTGGTGGCTCACTATCAAGGAGAGTACCCACAATGGATCGAGTGGATTGGGGGTATTTTAAAGTTAAGTTCGAAGGAAAATACGTTGGAGCTAGTTACATCGACTCCCAGAGAAAGGTGTTTCTAAATTTAGTGCAAGGAAATAAGTCGATAGCTGAATATGAAGCAGAATTTTTGCGACTTAGCCGATATGCCAGAGGGATAGTGGCTACTGAATATAAACGGTGTGTCAGATTTGAGGATGGACTTAGAGATGAGCTGCAGTGATGATTGCTCACCGAGAAAGAGATTTTGCAATCTTAGTAGAAAGGGCAAGAATAAATTGAAGAAGTTAAGCGGACCGAGAGACGAAGCAGAGATAGAGGCGAATAAGAATAAGAGAAACTTTGGGTCTTGAGGTCATCGAGAATTTTCAAAAGAAACCAAGAAATGATGGGTCATGAAGTCACAGACTCACGGTGGACAACATCGTGCGTGTGTTCAATGTGGGAAGATGCACCGGAGAATGTTGGAAAAAGGCGGGGATGTTTCAAGTGCGGGTCTAAAGATCATATGATCAAGGATTGCCGATGAATTCAGATAAGAAGCGCCAAAGTCGTCGTGTGTTAATCGAGGTAGCGAAGTGAATAGCGGTGATAAGGGCCGTGGTCTAAATGGAAAGGGTAATGGTTCTGGTAGAGGTCGCGAAACTTCAGACAGAGGCAGTGGTAGCTCTGAAGCGAGACAGCTAGGTCTAGTATATACAGTTCATCGCAGAGAAGATAGTGGCCTTTTGATGTTATCACGATGCGTTTTTGATTTACAGGTTGCCCTTTATTGCTTTGATAGATATAGGGTCAACTCACTCTTACATCGCTAGTGAACTATTTGAAACTCTGCATGTGACTTTTGAGACTATACCTAGGAAGATGATTGTACTTAGTCCTTTAGGACAGACAGTAGTAATAGATAAACTTTTTAAGGAAGTGCCTTTAGAAGTTCAAGGGATACAATTTCCGGCTGATTTAATGGAGTTACCATTCGAAGAGTTCGACCTGATCTTAGGCATGGACTAGCTAGTGAAGTATCGTGCAAATGTGGATTGTGCTGCTAAGCGGATGTCCTTAAGAACTATTGATGACAAAAAAGTTGTAGTGATGGGTGAGAGACAGAACTACTTATCTAATGTAGTATCCACTCTTAAGGCAGAAAAGATGGTTAGAAAGGGATGTGTAGCCTTTCTGATGTTGGTGAGTGCCTTGGAGGCTAAGGAGGCAACTGTTAATGAAGTCAGGACTGTGAATGAATTTGTAGATGTTTTTCCGGAAGAACTGCCAGGATTGCCTCCGGATCGTGAGGTAGAATTTGGGATTGACTTATTGCCTGGAACGGCGCCAGTTTCTATTGCTCCATATAGAATGGCACCGAAAGAGTTAGTTGAGCTTAAGGCTCAGATTCAGGAGTTGCTTGATCGTGGATTTATCCGACCTAGTGTATCTCCATAGGGAGCATCGGTCCTATTTGTGAAGAAGAAGGACGGATCGATGAGGATGTGTATAGACTACCGGCAGTTGAATAAGCTGACCATCAAGAACAAGTATCCTTTGCCAAGGATCGACGACTTGTTCGATCAGCTTAAGGGAGCAGCGGTATTCTCAAAGATTGATCTAAGGTCGGGGTATCATCAGCTTAAAGTGAAAGAAGCAGATATCCATAAGACGGCTTTCCAAACTAGATATGGGCATTATGAATTTCTGGTAATGCCATTTGGATTGACGAACGCCTCAGCTGCGTTCATGGATATGATGAACCGGATTTTCCAACCCTACTTGGATCAATTCGTCGTGGTATTCATAGACAACATCCTGGTGTATTCTAAGTCCGAAATGGACCATGATAAGCATCTCCGGATTGTGTTGCAAGTTTTAAGGGAGAAGAAACTTTATGCCAAATTCAAAAGTGTGAATTTTGGTGAAAAAGTTGCATTTTAGGCCATGTGGTGTCTGCGGAAGGGATAAGGGTGGATCCTCGGAAGATTGAGGTCAGACTAGATTGGAAACCACCCAAGTCCGTGAATCGAGGTTCGCAGATTTCTTGGGATTAGTGAGTTATTCTGAAAGATTTGTTGAAGGATTTTCATCGATAATGCACCTTTAACGAAATTGTTGAGAAAGGAAGTACCTTTCGTGTGGGCTGATAAGCGACAAGAGAGCTTTAGAAGCTCAAGAGGGTTTTGATTGAAGCTCGGTTTTGATTGACTGAGGCGGGGAAGGATTTAAATGCGTGTATTGTGGCCTTCTCACACGGGATTAGGATGTGTTCGATGCAAGGCGGGAAGGTAGTTGCGTATGCATCTCGGCGATTAAGACCACACGAGGTTAATTACCCTACATGATTTGGAGTTGGCAGCTGTAGTCTTTGCTCTTAAAGTTTGGAGACATTATTTATACGGGGAAAATTCAGTGATATACACGGACCACAAAAGTCTGAAATATCTACTGACTCAGAAAGAACTGAATTTGAGGCAGCGAAGATGGATAGAGTTGTTGAAAGACTACGACTGTTCTATTGAGTACCACCCGGGCAAGGCGAATGTAGTGGCAGACGCTTTAAGTCAGAAAGTGGTGTCAGATCTAAGGGCAATGTTTGCACATCTTAGTCTTTATGACGACGAAGCTTCTTTGGCGAAATTACAAGTAAAGGCCGACATGGTTGAGTCAAGTGAAAGAGAGACAATTGGTGAGCGATGATCTGAGTGCAAAGCTCGACAGTCTGAGAATGGGAAATTAGAAGATTTTAGTATTAACAACGATGGGGTATTGTGTTTCAAAGGTAAAATCAGATGCCAAGGATCGGGAGTTGAGGCAAAGATTCTTGAGGAATCGCATGGTAGCCCCTATGCTATGCATCTGGAGGAAGTAAGTTATCTGAGATTTGCGAGATCAATTTTGGTGGCCTGGTCTTAAACGAGAAGTTACGGAGTTTGTAGGAAAGTGCATAACGTGTTAGCAAGTCAAGGCTGAACATCAAGTACCTTCGGGATTACTTCAGCCGATAAAGATTCCGCAGTGGAAGTAGGAGAGAATCACCATGGACTTTGTTAGTGGGCTTCCTCTTACGCCTACTAAGAAAGACTCTATATGGGTAATAGTGGACCGATTGACGAAATCTGCACATTTTATCCCAGTTCGGGTTGATTACTCTTTGCAGAAATTGGCGAAGTTATATGTGCCTGAGATAGTGAGATTGCATGGAGTGCCGGTGTCAATTATTTCGGATAGAGATCCGAGGTTTACGTCTCAGTTTTGGAAAGTATTGCATCAGGCTTTGGGCACCAGATTGGACTTCAGTACGACATTTCATCCACAGTTTGACGGACAGTCTGAACGAGTAATCCAAATTTTAGAAGATATGTTAAGGGGATGTGTGATGGACTTCAAGGGAAGTTTGGAAGAGTTCTTACCGTTAGCAGAATTTGCGTACAACAACAGTTACCAAGCCAGTATTCGGATGGCACCATATAAAGCACTATATGGACGGAAGTGTCGCACTCCTACATGTTGGACAGAATTAGAGGAACATCAGATTTTGGGTCCAAAAATAGTGGCTGAATCCGAAGAAAAGGTTAAGGTAATCTGGGCTCGATTAAAGAAAACATCTGACAGACAAAAGTCGTATGCAGATCTTAAGCAGAAGGAAATAGAGTTTGTTGTGGGGGGATCAAGTATTCCTAAAGGTCTCACCTTGAAAAAGGTGATGAGATTTGGTCATAAAGGAAGTTAAGTCGATTCATTGGACCTTATCGGGTTGTGAAGCGGGTCGGACACAGTAGCATATCAATTAGATTTGCCTTGAGAGTTGAAGCAAATGCGATGTGTTCCATGTTTCAATGTTACGTCATTACCGGTCAGATCCATCTCATGTAGTGCCAGTTGAGGAGGTGGAATTAAGACCAGATTTGTCCTATGAAGAGGAGCCAATTCAAATCCTGGAGCGGGATGTAAAGGTTTTACGGAGAAAATCAGTTCCTCTCGTCAAAGTGTTATGGCGTAATCATGGATCAGAAGAAGCTTCGTAGGAACCGGAGAAAGCGATGCGACAGTAATACCCTCACTTGTTGTAGCCAGGTAATTTCGAGGAAGAAATTATTTTAAGGGGGTAGAACTGTAACATCCTGATAATTAGGGGTTATGCATTTCTACTTAATTGAATGTTGTTGCATGCCTAAATATGATTGAGTGTGTTTTGGAAGTTTATTCTTGAACTTCAATATGTAAGTGAATGCTTAGAGAAATATTAAGTTTTTAATAAATAAGATGGAGCTAAGCAAGATAGGCTTTAAGAAATATTGACAAGAGGTTTAAAGTATAATAAGTCAATTGGCAAGGTGGTAAGGGCGCATGGATGAATGTTTGAGGGGAGAGGTTCGAATCCCCTAGCTAGCAAGTGGAAAGAATTTTAATTTTTTTTGTTTTTTTTGTTTTCTTTCCTATAGTGTCGGCCAAGATCATTCTAGAATGGATGGGCATCTTTTTATTTTTGGTTAGTAGACCATATGTAAAAGGCAAGCTAGAAGTTATGCATGGAATCATGAGGTTAAGGTAAGATAGGGGGACAAAAGGCTTGAAGAAAGGATAATGTTTTGGAAGCTTTTTCATAGTCATTTGACCATGAATCTAGTCGGCTTTAGGGGCTAAGGGAGAAGGCTTAATTGTGTTAGGAATCAAAGGATTGATGGGGAAGAAATAAGGAGGAAAAATGGGATCATGTTGGCATAGGTTGGCCGAATTTTGCATAGGCATTAGGGGTGTTTGTTGGCCAAAAATTTTAACCAAATTGTTTATCTTTTCCCTTTTCTCTAAGCCTTGTTTCTTAGCCGATTACATAATACACAAAAGAGAAACTTTTTCTTTTCTTTTAGCCATTTGGTACTTTACCATTTCGGTTTCTTTTCCCTTTGTAACCGAAAATACAAATTATCAAGGACCATTTTTCTTCTCTTTTTCCTCATTGCCGAAAACACCAAAGAGATTTTGAAGACAATTTTCCTCTCTTTTCTCCCTCTCTAGTGTCGAATCATCTAGCATCAAAAGACATTCTTATTTTCTTTCTTTCTCTTTCTCTTTCTTTCTCTTTTTATTTTCTTTCTTCTTCACTTTCAACCGAAACCACCTTCTACCAAAACCAAAATCAACATTCTTTTCTTCTCTTTTGTCAAACCGAATCATCTTCCATTTTCATCTCAATCTTTCTTTTCTTTTGTTGGAAACCCGAAACCACCATAGCCAAAACACAATATTTTTTCTCTCTTCTTTTTGTTCAAGGCCGAATCTTCAAGTGGTCAAGTAAGAATTTTTGTAAGTGTTCCATTATTTCTTTTAGAATAGCCGATTTAGAAACTTAATTCTCTCATTTTTCTCCTAGGCCGAAACTTTGGAAGGGATTGTTAAGGATCCTTTTTGAAATCAACATTTAAGGAGAGATCTTTCGAAATCATCCAAGGTAAAGATTATCACTTTCGGTTATATCAATTCTTTTAGATAGATTATTAATCAACTTTATTTTAGGGGGATTTTGAGACTAACAAGATAGGTTCGAAAAGAGCAGTACGGAGTGTTTGGAAGAGAGGAGGCTCTGTTTACCCTCAAACTTCAAGCGAAGAGTCATGACGACGATAAGAGATTTTCCACCGGGTTGTGGACCCTCTGCTAATGAAGATCGGTTATTTGAAGTAGTGCGTACAATCGAACCACTTTTCGTTAGTGGGTTGTCAGTGGGTTTTGATCCATCTAGCGGAGAAAAACCATAAATAACGGTTGTTCGAGAATCCGAGGGTAAGGATTTAGATCTCTCATCAATAGTATAGTTTTATTAGTAACAGTGTATACTAATCAAGTGTGATAATTAACTAGGTGTTGACGAGCGGGAAGGTATCGTTCTCACAGTCATAAGGTGTGTAACATTACACTAAAATCTCATAGATCTATATTAAATGTGATTTATAAGAAAGTATGTTTGATAATGATTGTGGATACCATTCAGTGGTATACGATATTCAGGTATGTTTACCCCAATATTTCGTTAATTTCGCTACATGCATAAATGTGAAATAAGTATGACTATATTATGATTTTGGGGTAAATGGCATGAAAACCTGATAATATGTATGTGCATGGGCATATGGGTAAAATTGATAAAGGGAAGTATTAGGTGGTTTTACCACATAATCCGGTGACTTGGTCACATATTTGAATCCGTGACTTCGGTCACATATGTGAATCTGGTGACTTGGTCACATATTTTGAATCTGGTGACTTGGTCACATTTGTCTAGTGGCCTTGCCACAAAATTATAAGGCGATGTGCATGTTGACTCAAAGAATCGCCTTTGATGGTGTGTAGCGGATGGAGGGTCGATTTAGTAATCCCACGGTGTGATTGGTTGGTACGGGGTGGTGTGTAGCGGATGGATATTTAGGTGGGCGGGTTTCCATTTCATTATATGTATATCCATGTGATTTTAAATGATTATTATTTGATCTGCTATAAAAATGGGCTTATGGCTAAATATGTCTTAAATGGGCCTATGACTATATGTGTTATTAATGGGCTTAAAGGCTATGATCAAATGGGCTTTTTAATGTATGTGTTACACATTGAGTTTATGACTCACCCCTTTTGTGGGATAATTTTTCAGATGACTCTTAGCGCGATGGATCGGGTCAGCAAGGACTACGTGGTGGCCAATGCTCAAACAAAGTATTTTGGAGATTTTCCAAATTAAACTTATTAAACTTATTTAGCATTTATTATGGGTTTTGCTATTTTTATGTAATAAGGCCACTATGAACTGTTTTTAATTTTTGTGTTTGGATTTATTTTTACGCCATGAACAATTATTAATTAAATAACTAAATGGTTTTCGATAAATAATTTAAAATGTTTTTGACACTAATATATATATATATGTTTTAAAGTAATAAATAAATTTTTCATTAAATTTGGTTTTCTTTTAACTTATTAATTCCTCCTAAAAATAATGTTTTAAGAAGATACAAATTTACTTTACATTTTGATTTCAACCCGATCTTTAAGTTAATCTGTTTTATTCAGAATCATCAAGTTTTTCTTAAACAAAGTGAGAATTTGCTAAAGTTTTACTCGAGGAACATATCAAATTCGGTCAGGCTTTTTGGGCCGGGTTTGGGGTGTTTCAGATTGGGTAGCCATATTGGTAAATTATTGGTTCCCTTATGTGTATGATATGTTTTGGTATGTGTTGCTTATAGGTTTAAACTTAAGTGGGTGGCATGTTGGCCTTGCAAATATGGCATATAATGTCACACGGTTGGGGCACATGGGCGTGCCTTAGACCTTGGGTAAATTGGCAGAATGTGCCTTAAACTGCACACGGCCATGGCACGGGCGTACCTACAAGTCGTGCGAGAAATGGTAGTATATGACCTTATAGGACACGGCCTTAGCACACGGGCGTGCTTATTAGCCGTGTTGATTTTGGCAGTATATAACTACGGAGAGGTCACATGGGTGTGTCATGTAGCCGTGGAAGACGCACGGCCTACCCCCACGGGCGTGTCTCCCCTGTATTTTAGAAAAGCCTCAAATTTTTCATGAAATTTTATGTGTTTCGGTTTAGTCCCGACTCAGTTTATAAGCATGCTTAGGGTCTTGATGACTCGTTTAAGGGACACTATGATTGTATATGAATGTGTTTGGTGATGATTGACTTTGTGTCGTGAATGTGATGTGAAATGATCCTATTGTTTGGTAATGCCTCTAAACCCTATTTCGGCGATGGTCTCGGGTTAGGGGTGTTACAGTAATCCTGTCGGGCGCTGTGTCTGTCACGTGGCTGCATTGTTTTATGAAATCTTGAGCCAAGTCTTTCCATGCACCAATTTGGGAATGGGTTAACTGATTGTACCATCTGGCTGCTGCTCCCACAAGGCTATCTTGGAAGTAATGGATCAACAGTTGGTCATTGTTAATGTACCCCCTCATTCTTCTACAAAACATAGTAATATGAGCTTTGGGGCAACTTGTCCAATTATATTTCTCGAATTCAGGCATTTTGAACTTGTATGGAAGCACCAAGTCTGAGACCAAGCTTAAATCTTTGGCGTCAATTCCATAATAGCTATCAGCACTTTCTATCGCCTTAAACTTCTCCTCCAACCATTTGCATCTATCTTCTAGCTGCTTTGGTAATTCTACTTTTTTCCTCTCTCCTTTACCTATTTCATCCAAATCAAGAATAATTGGATTATTTGAATTATTGCCAGGGATCGAGCCTGAGCCAGCCTGAAAATTTATTGGTACCGAGGCTTCGGCCTGAAACTGTTGTGGCCTGATAGTGACAGGTGGTCTTTGTGGATTTATCTTGGGTTGTGCCTGTACATGCGGTGGAGTAAAACCATGGGGTGTTGAAGATACTCAATATTCTCCTCTGCATTAACCATGGGGCTCTTTCCTTTATCCATAAACCCATTCAATAGTTGTGTCATCTGAGTCATTTGAGACATCATATTTCTCTGAGATTCCATCATTTTGTCCATCATGTCCTGCTGGATCTTAACCAGCTGCTCTTGCATTTGTGTTTGCATCTGTTCTTGCATCTTTTTCTGTATTTGTTCCAACCTTTCTAATCTTTTGTCCATTGCTTTAGTCTTTTTCCTTGTGTCGTAAAGATGCGTATTTGGTAAAGTTTCTCCGTTTTCCAAGTTATTGAAGTAATTTTTAATTAATCAGGGTCCTTTTTTATGAAACTTAATGCATATGATGTAATGCCATGTAGATGCATGAATGCACAAAGAAAAAGAGGCGTTGATTCTGAATTCAATTCCATTAGAAAAACTTTTCTAGAAAATAAATTCCTTTACATAAAATAGATTACATATGCGTCCTTGCCCTCATATTCCAAGTGAAGACACCAATCTTTTTTTTTCATATCCGCACATTATGGTCGTGTCCCATAGACTTTCTCAATAGATGTTGCTTCTAGCTCCTTGTTGCTTGATCCAGGTCATGACCCTTTGCCCACTTATCCCCACGATGCTCGTTAGCTCCTTTTAAGAAAGTCAAGAAGTGATGGCTCTTGAATAGTTTTTATCGGCTTGAATCCTCGGGAAAAGTCTTGTATTCTTCTGCGGACTATCAGCCTTCTCTCGTTGTTTACTTAGACTATATTCGGACAACCATATTATAATCCACTTTAGCAATAAATTCATTTTCCTATGACAAACTCCTCTATTTAGCAATCAAATATTAATCCACACCCCCTTTCTATGATGATGCAATGTAATGCAATCAAAATAGAAGAAAACACGTTAGTACAAGAGAAATAAATCACAGAACACCTGTCCGAGTAACCACTAGGGTTTGGCATGGCTCTATCTAGGGTAGGCTCCTAGGTCTCTCTATATGTGGTTTGGTTCTAAAGAAAGGGTACCTGAACCAGCAGATTCCTCAATCTTCACCCATTACAGGCTTATATAGATCGAGTTCAGTTCAGGGGAATATATTTCCATATGGCTACACGGAGATAAAAATCTCACGAAGACATAGGTACGGATGTATCCTAAAAGCGATCCATTTGAAAACCTCATGAAGGAGTAGCTTCTCACTCCCACTTAAAAGGGTATAATCGAGTAGTCATGTAATGCAATGTGCAGAGACATATAAAAAGATCAAACCAGAAAAGCGAACCAAAAATTGATAAAAGTCGTAACAAAGATGAATGACATGTAACGAAAGGATCGCATATTTAAAACAAGTTTTCAATTTTTGACAAAAAGGCAAAAAGTAATCAACTCGTGGCTTGACTCTCTTATT
The DNA here is from genome assembly GCA_025506655.1 of Gossypium rotundifolium. Taxonomy (NCBI): domain Eukaryota; kingdom Viridiplantae; phylum Streptophyta; class Magnoliopsida; order Malvales; family Malvaceae; genus Gossypium; species Gossypium rotundifolium. Next base: position 151,697,831 of record CP106734.1, on the reverse strand, counting down.
TGAAGTCCCCAGCAGAGTCGCCAAGCTGTCAAAACCATTTTTTTTGAGAAAACGGGTCGACTTTGGTTTTTGAAAATGAAAACGAATATGAGAGTTGCCACCAATCCTTTTTGATGAGGTATGATCGGGTCACCTCATAAACGGTTATTTTTAATAAACAGTTTGATTTATCAAAACAACGAATTTTGGTCTATGAAACTCAAAAAATAGGTTCAGGAGTCGGTTACATACGAGGAAAGGTTAGCACCCTCAATACACCCAAAATTGGTACCTAGTTGATTAATTAATGTTTTAGTGTAAAAAATCTGAAAACTTGAAAGAATTTAAAAATACGATCCCTCTTTTATGGTGATGCCAAAAAAATTGTTTGGATAAATTGAAAATGTGTGCCAAAGGCTGTCTCGTCTCAAGGTAAAATGTCATATCCAATACGTTAGGACACAACACTTCGACCTTCGAGGCTAAACTTGCCTTTTATTCGAAACTCATGTATATAATTTTGAAAGGATATTCGGCTCCTTAGATTGAACCAGAAAATCGAAAACCCAACACGTTAGGGCACGATTTCTCGAGTTTCTAAATACAGAACATTGCCTTGGTTTAGAAAATCTTATCTCGAAATAACAAAACATCACATCCAATACGTTAGGATACGGCGTCTCAAATTCTCGAGAATAAGCTTTTTATTTAAAATTTATGTATTTGTTTTAAAAAAGGATATTTGGTTATTTAGATTAAACGAGAAAGATCAAAACCTAATACGTTAGGGCATGACCTCTTGAATTTCTAAATACGAAACATTGCCTTTATGAAAGAAATCAATTTTGTATCGTGTAAAAATTAATATAACACAAATTTGTAATAAAATGTAAAAACAAATTACAATACTAATATGTGTAGCAAAATACTAATAAATGCGTTAGTGAGTGACAACATAAAGGACGAAAATGAAACAAATGAATAAAACGAATAAGCGAAAAAATAAGAAAGAGAATAATAAGCAAGTTAAAAATATAATATAAAAAAGTAGAAAATGAAAAACAAAGAGAAAGTAATAAATATATTATAATAATAATAATAATAATAATAATAATAATAATAATAATAATAAGTAATAAATACAAAGAGAAAGTATGATTATAGTAGTAAAATAAAAATAATAATAACGGTAGTAAAGAAAATAATAATATTAACAAGAATAATAATAATAAGAATGATAATAAATATATAATATAATAGCTTTAAAAATTAAAATAAATAATTGTGGTAATAATGATAATAGGAAAATAGTAAAAGGAAACAAAAGACAAAAATAAATTTAATAGTAATAGAGTAATGATAATAATAATAATAACATTAAACGAATAATAATAATAATAATAATAAAATAATATTAAGAACATTAAATTAATAAAATTTTAACAATAAAATAGAAAAAAAATAACCAAAAAGGACTGAGTTGCACTTAAAACAGAAGTTCGGGGCAAATCTGAAATAAATAAAAGAGGAAGAGGACCCCATTGAACGCGCGAATAACATGGAGGGACTAAAAGGGAAATTTTCCTTTCTCCTCCAAAACGCGCAGCATTAGGGAGGACCAAGTTGAAAACCTAATTAAATTATTGGGCAAAATTAAAAATACAATAAACTTAATCGCAAAACCATAAAAAGCAGAAGGACCAAAAGCGTAATATGCCCCTTTCTTAAAAAACACGCGGATCCTGATGCGGGTCTGGTCGGATAGGGGTAAAACGACGTCGTTTTGGGGCTTAAGGATGGCAACCAAAACGACGTCGTTTCATGTTACCTATATAAGTTAAAAAAATCCAAACAAAAGCCTCATTTTTCAGCTGCTTAAAGAAAACCCCTAACCCTTTTTTTTTTTTTCTCTGTAGGCCTAGGGACCGGTGGGATTTTCGAAAGTTTGTTGTCATTGATCGCCATCATCCATGCATTTGTATCTGATGAGAGTCAAAAATCGCGTTTTTGATAAAAAAGGTAAGTTTTTTAATATATATATATATTCTTTATATATATGTATTTTTGTATATAACTTTAAAGAAAAAAAAAAGAAAAGAAATGGGTGTATACTATTTCGAAAGGAAAAGAAATAGAAGAAAAATAAAGAAATAGACCTTAGCCCGTTCTCTCTTTCGATTACTTACTATTTTTTTGATTGGTTGTGTTTGAATCTTTTTCTCTTTTTTACTGTTTAATCTCTGATGCTTATTATGTTTGAATCTTTTGCTTGCAAGTATTTGTATCTGAAATTTCTCTTTTTATATTGATTTTTTTTCGAATCCCTTTATAGTTGTTTAGATTGGCTTTTTATAGCCATTTTACAACTTGTTCTTTAATTGATTGCTCTGTTTCTTTGCAGGTGCGTGGGAGGTGGCGGGCGGTCTTGTGAGGTGGTGGCAGGCTTGGCGATGGCGTCGGGTAGGCATGGTAGCGCAAGTGGGGTAGACCTAGGGGCTAGGGGCGGCTAGCTAGGGTTTCTTTTATTTTTCTTATTATTTTGGGGTATTGGGCTTGGTTTTTTTGGGTTTAATTTGAGTTGGGATTTAATTTGTTTAGGTCTTTGACGGGCCTGGGCAAATTGGGCTTTGTACAAGGACTAAACCGGAAACTCAAAATTTTTTTCAAAAATATTTAAACACTACAGAAGTCACACGACCAGGTCATTTGGCCGTGTGTCACACACGGCTGAGACAAACACCCATGTCTCTACCCGTGTGGATGAAATAGGCCATTTTTCTTAGCCTCATTTCTTGCCCAACTTGTCAACAAACTAACCAAACATTTTAGAACATCAACATTATAAAGCAAACTGTGCATATACCAAAATACCAAAACACATATAGGCGACTATTTTATCAAAATAACTTATACATGCCATTATAACCAAAATCAAATTATCCAAAATTACCAATAGAACCGATGGATAGTGTGATATAACCCCGACAAGCTTCCAACCCATTCGAGCTTCCGATAAACTGTAAGGTAAATGAAAACAATTACGTAAGCAATGAATGCTTAGTAAGCTCGTATAATCTTTGATCATAATCATCTTTTCATATATGAAATTTATATATTTTAAGAATAATCCATTATTGATTCCACAATATTTATGAAACTATATCAACTCACAAGGTGAATAATTTCACAGTTTCACTTATACACATTATTTAAAACTTAGTAGGATTTTATATAACTTTAACTCTTCCAAGTTTCTTTATTTTTATTTGCATTTCTTTACTTTCTACACTTATTTCATATACATGACACTCAAGTCATAAACATATCATTCAACCATGGCCACAAGCTAGTGCATTTAGCCAAAGCCTTTTTCAAATTGATCACATAATAAGTCATTTCATAAGAAATTGCATAATTTAACCTTACCACTCTTTCATGAGCATTAGCATATTTTCACTTAAATACTTACTGAATCAATTTATCATATAAATTGTAACGACCCAAAATCTGTGGGCACCGAAAAGTGTATTATCGGGCCTCCGTCTTAGTAAATCGAGTTAGTAAATAATTATTAGGAATAATTATGAGTCTAATAGTGTGTTTAATTAGAAATTTATATAGAGAATTTAGCTTAATTTAAAGTAATTAGGAAAAGGATCAAATTGAATAAGGAGTAAAAGTCTAATTATAGATTAAAAGAAAGTAAAAGGATCAAAATGGCAAATATGCCATTTAGCATAAGCTGAGGCGGCAAATGAGATAAAAATCTAAGATTTTACTTAGATTTTATTATAAAATATATATATTAGTAATAAATTATATTAAATTGATTTAATATAATAATTATATATTATATTATTATAACATAAAGTAAATAGAAAAGGAACAAAACAAAGAAACAGAAGAAAAGAACAGAGAACATACGAAAAAGGGAAAGGAAGGAAAGAAAAGGAAAAACTAGGAATTTGAAGCTTAAAGTTTAAATTGGTAAGTCAATCAAGTCCTATTTTCTTAATTTTGATGTTTTAGAAGCTTTAAAGTAAGATTTTGATGAAAATAAGCTGAAATTTTGAGAGTTATGGGTTTTCAAGTATAGTTGATGTTGAAGAAAAAGATGAATTAGGGATTAAATTGAATGAAATTTAAGTTAGAATTAGTAAAAGGATTAAATTATAAAGTAAGCTATAAGTTTTGTATTATAGAAATTAATTTGGAAGAAATTAGAAATTAAAGTTTTAATATGAATATTAGATGGTCAAGTTGAATATGAAAGGAATTTAAGAAGAAACAAAGTATGAATTAAGTTAAGAAAATAAGTAAACTTAATTAGGATTAAAGTGTAAAATGAGTTATAAGAAAACAGTTTTGGGATAACAGTAGAAGAGTAACTTTGAAAAATCACCAAAATGGTAGAAATGGAATTAGAGGTTGAATGAGATATTAAATCAAAGATTATTGAGTCTATTTTCATATGAAAGAAACAGAGAAAGCAAATAAATTCTGTATTTTGAGATATTTAGATTTTAGTAAGACTGGTTTAGAGTGATTTCGAGATCATCTGTTCTGACTTGGAAAACTTATTAAAAATTGTAAAAAAATAATTTGGGGACATAATTTACATGGTTAGATTCCTTAATGAGTCTATTTTTATAAGAAATAAACTAGGACATCATTTGAATTCTTTATAAAAAGATAATTAAATTTTAGCAAAGAGTGGTCGGAACTGTCCGACAACAGAATAGGGGTGATTTTAAAGAATAAACTGTACTTATTGGATAAATCAAAAATTCTGAAAATTTTATGGAAAGAAGATATGTGAGTCTAGTTTCATAGAAAATTTACAGATATTAATTTGGAAATCTGTAACTCAATATATAGATAATTTAGTGACAATGACTCAGGTAGACAGTTTTGAAAGAACTTATAAGTAAATAATAGAATCGTGTATAAAGAATGTAGAATGAAGAGGAAGAGTAGAAATTGAATAAAATTCATTATTTATTGTAATTTAATGCTGTAATTAATAATGTAAATTATTATTTTGTAGCTAACAAGGAAAAAGAGGCAAAGGCATCCAAGGGAAAAGAAAAGATCACTTGAGGAGTAAACGTGTATTTCGGGTTTGTATTACTATAATTCAAATTCTTTATTTATTCATTAAATGTTAAATTAATTTATGTATATGGTAAGTAAATCATAAGGTAAGTGTTTTTATTGAATTGAATGGAAATTGAGTTGAATGATGGATATGTATTGAAATTGAATTGTATGTGGATTGAAATGGAAAGGTGTATTTGATATTGAAATTGAATTTGTTATGAAAATGAAAATGAAATTGAGAACTAAAATACCCTATTAACTAGTCGGGCCGAGTCGGATATAATTGGCATGCCATAGGATTTGGAAGTGTCTGGATTTATCGGCTTTGTCGATCGGGCACTTTATGTGTCGATATCGGGCACTTTATGTGTCGTATTCGTGCACCTCGTGTGTCGTATCGTGCACCTCGTGTGTCGTTTGAGCACTTATGTGTCGATATCTTGATCGTGTACTATGTACCGTTTTAGACACAATGTGCCGTCTTGGTGTGTTTGGGTTGGAATTGTGTATCCGTTAAAGTCAAGTCTGCATTAATAGGGGTAAATAAGGAAAAGGTTAAATTGAATAAAATGAAATGGTTGAGCCATTGGAAGTAATGCGAAAATAGAACATGAACTGAAAAATGTGATTGGAATATGAGTATGAGAATGGAAAGTATGAACCATTGGTTCAAGAAATGGATAGTGGCTCAACATGATTGTGTATTATTTCAATTGTTGAATTGCTAAAATTGAATTGTATGAATATATTGAGAATGACAAACTTATGTTTGAATTGGTTTAGTAAAATTAAAGTGATATGATTTAATGATATGACTATTATGTTTATAATTTGAATTATGGTAATACCACTTTGAGTTTAGGTATACTCGGCAGTCACGGTTGTTTTCGCATGCGAGTTAATAGGTGTTCAAAGTTACGATTCACATCCAAGGCGATCCGACTCGAGAACAAAACTTCGGTGATGTATTCTCCTTTGATAAAAGTGGCATGTACATAGGTGTTGTTTTGGTCACTTTAAATTACTACATGACTTTTGTTGTAAAGAATGATATTTGGTATTTGATGTTATAAGTATAATTTAAATATGATTAAATATGAAATTGCATTGGTTGAATTGTTGGATTTTGGAATTGGTTGAATTGGTTATATTTGGAATGAATACGGTTTTAATTGCGGGGGTTATATGTAAAAATAAGCGAAATCTTTGTCGAAATTTAAATAAAATTCTGAGATAAAATTGAGTATTCAAACAAGTCCGTCCCATTTTAATACATGGTTTAGGTTTTAAATGTCCTTCATTGGGATTTATTAAATAATTATACTATGAATGTTATTTTATTTGTGAATAATTAAGTAAGTTATCGATATGTTCGGTAATGCCTTGTAACCCTGTTTCGGTGACGGTTTAGGGTTAGAGGGTGTTACATTTAGTGGTATCAGAGCTATCAGGTTTAGCCGATTCTCGGGCTAAATTGAGCTCGGAAGTGAGTTTAGTAGTACATGCCACTTTTGAATTAAAAATTGAGTCGGGAATTTTGGATGCTGACCTATTTATTTATTTTTGTTTTATAGATTAAAGATGTCGATAAAAACATTGATGATATAAATGAAGAAATGTTCACTTTGGAGATGAAGAATCATATGATCTAGATGAAGCAGTCACTACACCTAGTGTAAATCCGATCAAATCGACCTCCCAATGTAGAAAGAGAGAACATTAGGAGAGAGATGAAAAAGGTAGAAATGATTATGATGTAGTAAGGGTTTTAATCGATGCTCTTGATGAATAATAATGAGTCTATACCTGCTACCATGTCTGTACCTATTCCTAGACGGGCCCCGATAAAAGAGTTAAGGAAATACGGTGCTATGAAATTTATGGGTCTGACAGGGGTTGATCCATCTGCAGCAGAGAATTGGATGGAATCAACTAAACGGGTTTTGCAACAATTAGAATGTACCCCCCGGGAATGCTTAATCTGTGTTGTTTCATTACTTCAGGGCGAAGCTTATCTGTGGTGGGAATCTATAATCTGACATTTGCCAGCAGAACAGGTAACGTGGGAATTGTTTCAAAAGGAATTTCAAAAGAAGTATGTTGGATATATTGAAGATAAAAGCGAAATTTCTAATGTTGAAGCAAGGTAATCTATCGGTAGTGGATTATGAAAGGAATTTTCTCGATTGAGTCGATATACTCTTGAGTTCATTCCAATGTGTGATAGTGCAAAAGATTTTTACGGGATTGCGAGATGAAATCAAGATTCAATTAGTAAGTCTCGAATTCTTGAACTTGTCGACTGATTGAGCGACGAAAATGATAGAACAAGTATTAGGCTGGACAAAAAGTCAAAATGGGTAAATTAGTTGGAAAGCGTTTGGGCACCACCGTTCTAATCCATTACCAAGAGATCCGAGAATCAAGAAGTGGTTGGAGGCCAAGTTTGATCCGATAGAGGTGATAAAGGTCGGGGTAAGCAGACTACTATTTCTCTTGGCGGTGTAAAAGGTCCACCCGAGATGCAAAAATTTTAGAATGTGGATATTGTGGGAAGAAACATTTAGGTGAATGTTGGAAAGTGATTGGAGGCTTAGTTCTTGGTCGTGAGCACCGTTAAAGATTGTCCAAGAATAAAAGCGTTACATCGGTAACATCCCAAAGATCGGTGTCTCTTGCTCAAGGCGAGAGGTTCGGGTAGAGGTGGTTCCGTATCCGAGAGGTGGAGGTGTACGAAGAAGCGGTGATATAGTTACACAGGATCGGAAGCTAGAGCACCAGCCGGGGCTCGTGGTTCGGACTCGGGAAGAAGGTGATGCACATGATGTCGTGGCGGTATATTTTATTGTATTACGAGCCTATCTACGCTTTAATTGATCCGGTTCGTCACATTCATATATTAATTCAAAATTAGTTGAGTTGAGGAAGTTAGAATCAAATGTCTAGAGTTTATATAGAGGTGTCTAGCCCTTTGGGACAAACAGGTGTTAGTAGATAGAATATCTAGGAGATGCCCGTTAATAATACATGATAAAATGTTTCTGTGAATTTGTTGATCATGCCTTTTGGCGATTTCGATATCATTTTGGGTATGGATTGGTTATCGAGCATGAGGTAATTTTGGACCGCTATAAAAGAGGTTTAGTATTCAAGCGAAAACGGGATAGAATTGAAGTGAATGGCATCCGTACGATGGTTCGACACGTATCATTTCAATGATGAAGGCTAATAAATTATTACTGACGAGGTTGTTCAACGTATTTGGCATATGTTATTAATTCGATTCGATTGAGAGCCAATGCGGCCAGATTAGGGCGTATGCGAGTTTCGGATGTATTTCGGAAGAACTACTGGGTTTACCACGATAGAGAGGTTGAATTTGCTATTGAGGTGTATCCAGTGCACACCAATTTCTATACCTCCGTATCGAATGTCGCCTCTTGAATTGAAAGAGTTGAAAGTACAATTGCAAGATTTACTAGATCGAGGCTTCATCCGACCAAGTATTTCACCACAGGGAGCTCCGGTGTTGTTTGTTAAAAAGAAAGATGGTTCTATGCGGTTATGCATTGATTATCGACAGTTGAATAAAGTAACGATCAAGAATCGATATCCATTGCCTCGTATAGATGACTTATTTGATCAGCTTAAGGGAGCTTCAGTATTTTATAAAATTGATTTGAGATCTGGGTATTATCAGCTGAAGGTGAAGGAAAGTGATGTGCCTAAGACTGCCTTCCATACCCGTTATGGCCATTATGAATTTTTGGTAATGCCGTTTGGATTGACCAATGCCCCAGCTGCTTTTATGGATCTGATGAATCGCATTTTCCAGCCTTACTTAGATCAGTTTGTGGTGGTATTTATTGATGATATATTGGTATACTCGAAGACAGAGGCAGAACATGATCAGCATCTTCAAAAAGTTTTACAGATTCTGCGGGAAAAATAGTTATATGGGAAATTAAGTAAATGTGAATTTTGGTTGTCAGAAGTGGTATTTTTAGGACATGTAGTATCTGCTGATGGAATTAGAGTTGATCCGAAGAAGATTGAAGCAATTGTTCAGTGGAAGGCGCCAAAGAATGTATCGGAGGTCTTGTGATTTTCTCGGTTTGGTGGATATTATCGAAGATTTGTAAATGGATTCTCAAAGATAGCACTACCAATGACTAAACCATTACGAAGAATGTTCCTTTTGTTTGGGATGATCGATGTCGAAAAAGTTTTGAGACTTTGAAGCAAATGTTGTGAGAGCACCGGTATTAACATTACGAGTCGGGGAAAGATTTTGTTGTGTATAGTGATGCTTCTTTGAGTGGTTTGGGTTGTGTATTGATGCAAGATGGGAAAGTCATTGCTTATGCATCTAGGCAGTTGAAGCCACATGAGCGTAATTACCCGACTTACGACTTGGAATTAGTCTGCGATAATTTTTGCTTTAACGATTTGGAGGTATTATTTTATGGCGAAAATGCTATATCTACAGACCATAAAAGTCTCAAATATCTTACATCACGAAAGAGTTGAATTTAAGGCAAAGACGGTGGATCGAGCTTCTAAAAGATTATGATTGTGTTATAGACTATCATCCAGAAAAGCAAATGTGGTAGGCGATGCATTAAGTAGAAAAGTGCGATTGAATTACGAGCAATGTTTGCTCGACTCGATGTTAATGATGATGGAAGCTTGTTAGGAGTTAAGGGTCAAGCCGATGATGTGGGATTGGATCGAGCATTTCGGATGGAAGATGACAAATTATTAAAGAAAAGAGAAATGGTTCGAAATGGTACAATCGAGAATTTTAGTATTGATCAACATGGTTGTTTGAGATTTCAAAATCGGTTTGTGTTCCACTACTTACGAATTAAAGAAGATGATTCTTCAAGAAGCACACGATGGCACCTTTGCATTACATCTGGTGGAACAAAATGTATCGTAATTTACGAGAGCTTTATTGGTGGCGAGGATGAAGAAAGATATAGTTGAATATGTCGAGAAATGTTTGACTTGTCAGCGAGTAAAGGCGAACATCGAAAAATCGGCGGGATTACTCCGACCTATTAGTATTCTGAATGGAAATGGGATAAGCGTTACTATGGATTTTGTTACGGGGTTGCCACCGTTAGTGAGCAAAAGAATGCCATTTGGGTGATAGTTGATCGACTTACTAAGTCGCTCATTTTATAGCGATCGGGGTGATTGGTCTTCTGAAGCTTCTTTGAAGTTTATATCAGAAATTGTGAGGCGCATGGTATTCCAAAGATCTATAATTTCCGATCGGGATCCACGATTTACATCGAGATTTTGGAGGCGATTACATGATTCTTTGGGTACTCGACTTAATTTCAATCTTGCATTTCATCCACAAACCGATGGACAATCCGAGCGGGTAATTGATTTTAGAAGACATGCTTGGGCTTGTATTATTGACTTTGAATCGGGTTGGGAGCGATACATGCCGTTAGCTGAATTTGTTTATAATAATAGTTTCCAATCCGATATTCAATGGCTCCATATGAAGCATTATACTGATCGAAGATGCCGATCACCGGTATGTTGGACGAGTTGAATGAGAAAAAGATAGTTGGACCGTAATTAATTCAAGAGCGGAAGAAATAGTTAAAAAGATCGAGAGCGAGTTGAAAGTAGCTTTTGATGACAAAAGTCTTATGCGGATCTGAAGCGACGGGATATAGAGTATTCGTAGGTGATAAAGTGTTTCTAAAGGTATCGCCTTGGAAGAAAGTTTTGAGATTTGGCCGTAAGGAAAATTAAGTCCTCGTTACATTGGGTAGTATGAAGTAGTTGAAAGAATCGGACCGGTTGCCTATCGACTAGCTTTACCTCAGAGTTACGAAGATTCATGATGTTTTCATGTTTCCATGTTACGAAGGTATCGATCGCATCCATCTCATATTATTTCTACTGAAGACATTGATATTAGACCGGATTTGTCATATGAAGAAGAACCGGTTCAAATACTAGCTTGGGAAGTGAAAGAATTAAGAAACAAACGAGTTCCTTTGGTAAAAGTATTGTGGAGAAGCCATAGTGTGGAAGAAGCAACTTGGGAACCAGAAGAAACTATGAGAGCACAATATCCTCACCTATTCTCAGGTAAATTTCGAGGACGAAATTTATTAAGGGGGGAGAAGTGTAACGACCCAAAATCTGTGGGCACCAAAAAGTGTATTATCGGGCCTCCGTCTTAGTAAATCGAGTTAGTAAATAATTATTAGGAGTAATTATGAGTCTAATAGTGTGTTTAATTAGAAATTTATATAGAGAATTTAGCTTAATTTAAAGTAATTAGGAAAAAGGATCAAATTGAATAAGGAGTAAAAGTCTAATTATAGATTAAAAGAAAGTAAAAAGGATCAAAATGGCAAATATGCCATTTAGCATAAGCTGAGGCGGCAAATGAGATAAAAATCTAAGATTTTACTTAGATTTTATTATAAAATATATATATTAGTAATAAATTATATTAAATTGATTTAATATAATAATTATATATTATATTATTATAACATAAAGTAAATAGAAAAGGAACAAAACAAAGAAACAGAAGAAAAGAACAGAGAACATACGAAAGAGGGAAAGGAAGGAAAGAAAAGGAAAAACTAGGAATTTGAAGCTTAAAGTTTAAATTGGTAAGTCAATCAAGTCCTATTTTCTTAATTTTGATGTTTTAGAAACTTTAAAGTAAGATTTTGATGAAAATAAGCTGAAATTTTGAGAGTTATGGGTTTTCAAGTATAGTTGATGTTGAAGAAAAAGATGAATTAGGGATTAAATTGAATGAAATTTAAGTTAGAATTAGTAAAAGGATTAAATTATAAAGTAAGCTATAAGTTTTGTATTATAGAAATTAATTTGGAAGAAATTAGAAATTAAAGTTTTAATATGAATATTAGATGGTCAAGTTGAATATGGAAGGAATTTAAGAAGAAACAAAGTATGAATTAAGTTAAGAAAATAAGTAAACTTAATTAGGATTAAAGTGTAAAATGAGTTATAAGAAAACAGTTTTGGGATAACAGCAGAAGAGTAACTTTGAAAAATCACCAAAAATGGTAGAAATGGAATTAGAGGTTGAATGAGATATTAAATCAAAGATTATTGAGTCTATTTTCATATGAAAGAAACAGAGAAAGCAAATAAATTCTGTATTTTGAGATATTTAGATTTTAGTAAGACTGGTTTAGAGTGATTTCGAGATCATCTGTTCTGACTTGGAAAACTTATTAAAATTGTAAAAAATAATTTGGGGACATAATTTACATGGTTAGATTCCTTAATGAGTCTATTTTATAAGAAATAAACTAGGACATCATTTGAATTCTTTATAAAAGATAATTAAATTTTAGCAAAGAGTGGTCGGAACTGTCTGACAACAGAATAGGGGTGATTTTAAAGAATAAACTGTACTTATTGGATAAATCAAAATTCTGAAAATTTTATGGAAAGAAGATATGTGAGTCTAGTTTCATAGAAAATTTACGGATATTAATTTGGAAATCTGTAACTCAATATATAGATAATTTAGTGACAATGACTCAGGTAGACAGTTTTGAAAGAACTTATAAGTAAATAATAGAATCGTGTATAAAGAATGTAGAATGAAGAGGAAGAGTAGAAATTGAATAAAATTCATTATTTATTGTAATTTAATGCTGTAATTAATAATGTAAATTATTATTTTGTAGCTAACAAGGAAAAAGAGGCAAAGGCATCCAAGGAAAAGAAAAGATCAACGAGGAGTAAACGTGTATTTGGGTTTGTATTACTATAATTCAAATTCTTTATTTATTCATTAAATGTTAAATTAATTTATGTATATGGTAAGTAAATCATAAGGTAAGTGTTTTATTGAATTGAATGGAAATTGAGTTGAATGATGGATATGTATTGAAATTGAATTGTATGTGGATTGAAATGGAAAGGTGTATTTGATATTGAAATTGAATTTGTTATGAAAATGAAAATGAAATTGAGAACTAAAATACCCTATTAACTAGTCGGGCTGAGTCGGATATAATTGGCATGCCATAGGATTTGGAAGTGTCACGGGATTTATCGGCTTTGCCGATCAAGCACTTTATGTGTCGATATCGGGCACTTTATGTGTCGTATTCGGCACCTCGTGTGTCGTGTCGGGCACCTCGTGTGTCATTTAGAGCACTTATGTGTCGATATCTTGATCGGTACTATGTACCGTTTTAGGCACAATGTGCCGTACTGGTGTGTTTGGGTTGGAATCCGTGTATCCGTTAAAGTCCGAGTCTATTAACAGGGGTAAATAAGGAAAAGGTTAAATTGAATAAAATGAAATGGTTGAGCCATTGGAAGTAATGCGAAAATAGAACATGAACTGAAAAATGTGATTGGAATATGAGTATGAGAATGGAAAGTATGAACCATTGGTTCAAGAAATGGATAGTGGCTCAACATGATTGTGTATTATTTCAATTGTTGAATTGCTAAAATTGAATTGTATGAATATATTGAGAATGACAAACTTATGTTTGAATTGGTTTAGTAAAATTAAAGTGATATGATTTAATGATATGATTATTATGTTTATAATTTGAATTATGGTAATACCACTTGAGTTTATGTATACTCAAATCACGGTTGTTTCCGCATGCAGTTAATAGGTGTTCAAAGTTCGATTCAGCATCCAAGGCGATCCCGACTCGTAACAAAACTTCGGTGATGTATTCTCCTTTGATAAAAGTGGCATGTACATAGGTGTTGTTTTGGTCACTTTAAATTACTACATGACTTTTGTTGTAAAGAATGATATTTGGTATTTGATGTTATAAGTATAATTTAAATATGATTAAATATGAAATTGCATTGGTTGAATTGTTGGATTTTGGAATTGGTTGAATTGGTTATATTTGGAATGAATACGGTTTTAATTGCGGGGGTTATATGTAAAAATAAGCAAAATCTTTGTGAAATTTAAATAAAATTTGAGATAAAATCCGGAGTATTCAAACAAGTCCGTCCCATTTTAATACATGGTTTAGGTTTTAAATGTCCTTCATTGGGATTTATTAAATAATTATACTATGAATGTTATTTTATTTGTGAATAATTAAGTAAGTTATCGATATGTTCGGTAATGCCTTGTAACCCTGTTCCGGCGACAGTTTAGGGTTAGAGGGTGTTACATAAATAAACATTTTACCATTCATCCAACAGCTTGACACTTGTCTAAGCATCAAACAAATTTGCACATATTTCATATAAATTCAACGTTGATATACTTATTTGCTCGACATGTCACACTTAAGTTTAATACTCGTCTCAACTTACATAATTTCCTTGTATCAACATATCAAAGATAATCATATATGTACATGTCATGATACATATCATTCTCTTACTGATTCTTTAATAGCATATATCATTCATTTCATTATATCAATATTTCATGTACCATAATTTCCATGTATTTCACGTATGTTTATTAGGTAAGAGTTCATATCGAACCTAACATTAATCAAATTCCATGTACATATACTTTCCACACCATGTGTCCAAATAACATGTACAAATCATTATATATATATTTCATACATATCGATAATAATTCATTTTGTATTCATATTATTTCATATTAGAATTTTACCCATTAAATCAATTAAAGTATCAATGATTACACGGGTAGTACATGCAAGGTGTACAAGTCTATAATCATAGATGAACATATTCATCAAACAAATTCCATGTTCATATAGCATTATTTCATACTTCTATATATCATGTATCATCATTTTCATGTATTTCAGGAATATTCGAGATATAAATTCATTTAAACTCATATTTCTCATTTCGAGAGTTTATATCCGTTGAATTATTTAAATTTTGATGGATACTCCATTAGTACACACAAAATGTACAAATCAATAACCCATCAATTCATATTCAGGAGTACCGATTAGGGCACTTATTCTGAGAGCACACTTCCAACCCATATATTATACAACAGGATTACCAGTCCAAGCTAAATACTATCTGTAATGCACACTCTCGAGCTACATATCATACAACAGGGTTACCAGTCCAGGCTAAATCGTTTTTGTGACAAATACCCTGGAGAGCTTAATTTGGATTACCAGTCCAGGCTAAATCTAGACTTTAACATTTGCTCAAAGGAGCTCAATTAGGATTACCAGTCCAGGTTAAATCCTACTTGAAACATTTGCTTGAGAGGCTTATATCAGGATTACTCGTCGGGCTAAATCCTATTTGTAATGAGGTCAATAGGATTACTCGTCCGAGCTAAATCCCATCAGCAATAAATGCAGGACCTCATTCATTTCGGGAAATAACCTTTATCCATCGATTTGTTTTTCATTTATTCAAACGAAATTTGACATTTATCAGGCAATTTTCAAATATGTGATCAATCTCATATATTTATGCATTTATGCAATTCATATGTTCACAATAAACTGGAGCATAAAAATAACATTTTTATCATTTATCACTTACCGGGTATTATCATTTATTTCAGGCACTTTCATTTATCGGGCTTTAACGAATATGTGGTCATTTCACATATTTATGGCATTTATACAATTTACATACACAACATTCAATTCAAGCATATAAATATATACAATTTAGTTATACTGTAACACCCCTTACCCGTGTCCGACGCGGGACAAGATACGAGGCATTATCGTACTTAACCTTGCTTGAAATTATTGGGCTATAAAATTTCATTTCTACTTAAAACCTTACATCCTTGATCATAACATGCATAAATATAGGCCTACGAGGCCTTAAACCTACATCCGAAAAGTTTCGAAGTTCAACCAGAAACTTTTACACTCTTATAATTTTTTTACCTAAGCAGGGGTCACACGCCCGTGTGACATGGGACACTCCCGTGTGGGCGGACCGTGTGGTTTCACACGCTTATGTCCCTAGCCTATGTGGAATTTATTTTCCTTTCGAACGTACAGGAGTTTTGACATGGCTGGACACACGCCCGTGTCTATAACCTGTGTCCTTCGCATGGCCTAGACACGCTCGTGTCCTCTGCCTGTGGAGCTCTCTATTTATGACATCATCAATCTCTTAAGGGCACACGGCCTAGGCACACATCCATGTGCTAGCCTGTGTGACGAATCATATTCTCTCAAGTTGATATAGGGGACACACGGCCTATTAACACACCCATGGGGTTGACCGTGTGTCACACACAGCCTAGCCCATGTGTCTACCCATGTGGACAATTAGAAGGCTATTTTCAAATCCAATTGCCACCCTGAAACATGAACACATATATTCCAAATGAAAAATCCCTAAGACATTATTTATAGAATTCATGAAAACTCATCATCCTTAAGATATGGAACTTAACAAATATTGGCCAATTTCTTTGGCCATATACAAATAGAGTGAATAACCTTAATAACCAACACTTTGGCTCCCATTATGACATAAATCAAAATGACCAAGTTTCTATACATGTCATACTCAAAATAAATCAACTTTGATATACCAAAATAGTGATTGATAGTGTGATCCGAGCTCCGACGTTCTACGATCCCCGAGCTAGCTTGGCGATACTACAAGGAAAAAGGAAAAGAGAGGGGTAAGTATATAACTTAGTAAGTTTGCATCAAATTTATATAGCAACATCATTGCTCATAATAAACTCTTCCATCTCATGAAACAATAGCAACATAAGTCTCAAATGTTTAGGCATACTTACTCATACTTACTCTTACCCATCACATTATGATTTCATAACTTGTATTTTACTCATGGTACATGTATTCACTTAGTCACATTGTAATATCCCGAGTTAGGGGGCTATTTTGTTGTTGCATGATATTGCATGTGTTGGTGTGCTATGTTGTTATTTCGATGTTTTAGGGGCTCGGTTGTAGGCTAGGAGTATGCTTGAGTGAATGGGAAAAAAATTTAGTTTTTGAGCTTTAGGTGTAGGGAGCTGATGGAGCTGAGGGATATGTATTTTATTTGGTAGTTGGTTACACAAAAAAAAATGAGGTTGGCAAAGTGGCAAGGCATGTGCCACTTAGAGCTGAGTGTGGCGTCATCTACAAGGGGGAGAGACCCTGAGTTCAAGTCGCAGAGTTCCCCATTTTGGCTCCCATTTTGGACGGCATGGAGGAAGAGGTAGAAGGCAATTCGAATTCTTCTTTGGACTTAGTCTTCACATTCAAAGAGGGTGGAGAGTGAAAGTAGGAGGAGACTTGGTAAACTCATTTGAATTGAGTGGTGTGGAGTGTTGTGGGGATTATGGCGAATTTTTGGGGTGTTTGGAGTGGGGAGTGGACGACTTGGTGTGGTGTTGGAGGTGCCGAAATGCATTTTTCCATTTGGTGCATATTCGGTCATTGAGTGAAAAGCAAAAGTCCCATTTTGGTTTTTGTTAGCAATTCTTTTCCAAGGTATTTCTCTCATCTTTTGCACTTCTTGAAACCGAAAACACCAAACCCCTATAGTAGCGAAACTTCATTTGTTTCTTCCATTTTCTTTTTGAAAACCGAAAGTCCAAGTTACATATACCGAATTTGCCTTATTCTTTTGGTACTCTCAATAGCGAATGTTCTCTCCTCTTTCACCTCTTTTTCTTCTTGAAGCCTTGTAAGTCAAACATCATTCTTCTATTTTTTTCATTTTCGTTCCTTTTCCCATTTTCGTTATTGGCGATTATCAACCCCTATCCTCTTGCATTTCGATTTCCTTTTCTTTCTCTCCTGACCAATTTTGGGTTTGGTATAAAACACCTTGGCGAACCTTTTGGTTCTTCTTTTGGTGCAAGTCTTGGCGAATCTCTTGTTGTTCTCTTCTAGTGTGGTTGATCGATTGGTGGTTGGTGTTGGGGTAAGTTCTTGGCGAATGGCCATTTCTCACTTCTCTAAGTCTTTGTGTTGTTTCGGTTTGACTAAGGGCCTATGATGGTTGTAGATTGAAATGGGTTAATCATTTGTTTAATCTTTTCAGTATAGGGTCTTTGGATATTGGAAGTAATCAAGAGGAGTCTTCCAACTCTTTTAACCGATTGATAAGTGGTGGTAAGAGGAGTATTTTGTTAGTCCATTCTTTTAGTCTCGTTGAAGCAAGTCTCGATGGATTAATGGCTTTTCTTTTTAGGTGGAGGTCGTTTGTAAAGAGGAACCTTTGTGGTTCGAAGTTTGGTAGGAAGCCAAACGTTTGCAAGGTAAGGTCTATTTGATAAACCTTTTGGTTTAATGCTTGTGGCCGAATGATATGTGCTCTAACCCTTTGGTTGGTTGATTTTAGGATCAAAGTTGTCGAGGTGGTCGAGGGTCTTAGACCGGTTCTTAGTATTAAAACCTCCGCTGATTCAGGTGTGTAAACCAACACACTATCTTAACTAAATAATGTGTTAACCGATTTGTGTAAATGAAACAGTGTGATTGATTATTTCGATACCCATTGAGGTATGGATACGGATTCGGGTAAGTCCGTTTCATTACGAGTTATGTGATGATGATGATATCATGATTTTTGATACTTTGAGATGCCATGTTAAGCATGTGAGCATGATAGCATGATTGCACGATTTTTGCATCTAATATGACATGTGATTGGGTGATATGAGAGGAGGAGGAGTATGATATCCGTGTCTTTGGGACACTGTGTCTTTGGGACACGGAGGTTTGGCACCTCCGGTGGTTTGGTACCACAATGATATTTTGTGACTTTGGATCACGGAGGTTTGGCACCTCGGCGTCTCGTCCCGTGGCTTAGTACCACGATGGGTTGGCCCCACGCTTGATTATCTGGGATTGGCGCCGGTGATTTGGTATCACACGATGGGTTGGCCCCATCATCGATTTGTGACTACGGTCACCGGTGATTTAGTATCACTGTGTGTCTTTGGGACACGAGGTTTGGCACCTCATTGCGACTCGTCCACGTGGTTTGGCACCACCGTGGGTTGGCCCCACTTATGAGATCTGGGATCGTCGCTAGTGATTTGGTATCACACGATGGGTTGGCCCCATCATTGGATTATTGTGACTTGGTCACGGTGGTTTGGTACCACAAGATGGATATCGTGACTTTGGGTCACGGTGGTTTAGCACCACCGGTGGTTTGGTACCACACGGGTAGAAAAGCGATATGGTTGGTTAGGATCGGTGCATTACTTGCATTATTCATTATGATATGTGTCTTTGGCATGTTATATCGGGAGGGGGAATTATACACTGAGTCTTGTGACTCACTCTCTCTCCTTTGACTTTTTCAGGTGACACATAGATGCGGACATGGTGCCGGGATGGACTCGAGGTGCTCATGCCATGCTAATAAAGATTTGCTCGGACTGTTATGAAATTTTGGTACTTAAGTTTTATTACTATTTGGTTTTATTCGGGTTGTAAATGGCCTTTTTAAGTTATGTTTGTTTATGATTAAAGTGGATTTTTAATATGTCTTAACAAATTAATTGGGTTATAATGTGCTAAAATTTGGAAAGACAACGATTTCAAAACACCAAAAGCGATATTTTAAACTATACCATCGGGTATCACACTAAGATTTGGAATAACGAAGAACTCAAATGTTTTTCCAACTTAAACTACATTTTTCTACTAAGTCAAAAATGTTTTTGTAACAATGAGCAACAACTCAAACTTCTTAACGAGATAAACCTATTTTGCCTACACAACCGATTACACTTTAAAATTTCTGGGTTTTCAAATACATCATCGAATTTCAATCAAACCTACTCAAGTCTTTCTTCAAATGCACAACCTAACGAGGTGTTTTTCTCCAACTTTTAAACTCAAACCTAAACCTCTCAAAAAACCTTTTTCCCTGTAACATACCAGATTCGGTCGTGGTGTATTAACCGGGTTTAGGGTGTTACATTTATGGTATCAGAGCCAAGTTCAAAAGCTCGGCTGTGGGCTCGAGGCCCAAAATGTTTTCAAAAGTCTGTTTTAAGTGTTTTGTTTTAAAGTATCGTTTGAAAGGCATGGCACCGAGTCTCCGGCACCAATCCGCCCAGGTAAGTACCCCGTACTATTGGTTGTGATATTAATTGATATGATTGGATGGTTAGTAAGACTACTTTAGAGACTGAAACTGATAAGACTCTGTGGACTCGCGGAAATGAAACTTCTTTAATAAGCTATATGCATAAGACTTTGCTTTTAAAACAGTGGAATAATGACTGATACATAAAATTCTTTAATCAGACGAGATTTAGTCATGAGTACCCGAGGTGGACGTGGTCGTGGACGTGGTCGCAGAGGATGATAGTTTCGAGCCCGTAGGTTACGGTCGGAGTTCGAGAATGAGATCTGGTCCCGCCACCAGTGGAGGTGGTGAGTTCAAGAGCGACCAGCGATGATCATGATGTCACAGCGATCTTGTGGGTTTTAGAACGGGTAGGCTGAGTAGGAGGAGGTGTAGGAGCTAGGAAATCGTACTGGCGACTTGAACAAGCGAAATTTGAGTTCTTTCGGGTGTCTCTGGTGTTGCTCCTAACCTTCTGAGTATTGGTGGAAGCGACGAGCGGATCATGGACGATCTGGACCTAATCTGCGAAGAGAAATTAAAGGGATCGTATCACTTCTCGAGATGAGTCATATCGGTGGTGGCTCATTTATTGGACAATACCGCACCAAGATCGACATGGGACTATTTTTGGGTCGCTTATCGAAAAAGTACGTCGAGCTAACTACATAAATGAGCGTGAAAAGCATTTACGAGGTTAGTTCGAGGAGCAAATGCGTAATGAGTATCTGGCGAGTTTACGAAATTTGAGTCGGTATGTCGGGGTATGGTGGCTCTTGAACATGAGAGGTGCGTTCGTTTGAGGATGGCCTCTGAGACGAACTAAGGTGATAATTGCGCCCAGCAGGGCGTGAATTCTGATTACGGTTGAAAAGGCAAAGGTGGCCGAGGGCATTAAGGAATCTATGAGGCAGGGTATGGATAGGAACCGACACAAGAGGAGTTTTGGATCTTCTGGGTCATCAGGAAATCAGCAGAAAAGAGCTAGACCTAGTGGGCCGAACCAGTTGGGTAGGTTTGTTGCTTTGCTAAGCGGGGACCGCCGCATGTAACCGTTGTGGGAAGGTTCATTGGGAGGATGCTAGGCGATGGTAGAGGTTTTTTTGAGTGTGGCTCATTGGACCACCGTGTGAGGGACCTGTCTGCAAGTTAGCTAGGATTTAGTCGAGAATCGGGGCGTAATCGATATAGAAATAATGGACCACCATCGCAGAGGGGCGAGGTAATGGCGAGAGGAGGTAATAGTTACGATCGGGGTAGTGGAGCACCGGGCGAGAGGTGCAGTGTAGAGGCCGAGGCAGTAGGGGTTGGTGTATCTTCTGAGGCGTCGAGAGGAGGCGGCGACCGGACGTCATTACGATGCGTTTTTAATCTTTGGTTCTCTATTCTTGCTTTGATTGATGTGGGTTCAACACATTCATATGTTGCAAGTAGCATAGTGAAGACCATGGATCTAGACTACGAAATATCTTCTAGGCGATGACCGTAATAAGCCCTCTAGGTCACTCTGTAGTGGTAGATAAAGCGTATAGAGGCGTACCTCTAGAACTCCAAGAGGTATCTTTTGAGGCGGATCGATGGAGCTGTTTGGGGAGTTCGATCGATTTTGGGATGGACTGGTGGTTAAGTACCGAGCAAAATTAGATTCTTGTGACTAAGCGCATGGTTACAAAATGACTAGGGGTGATGAGGTAGTTCGATCGATAATAGGAGGAATTATCATCCAATGTGATATCTGCTCTGGCCAGAAGATGGTCGAGAAAGGGTGTGAAGCATATGTGGTGCATGTGTATGCCTTGGAGGCTAAGAAGTTTCTTTGTGGAGACAGTTGGACGGTTAGGGAATTTCTTGATGTGTTTCTGAGGAGCTTAGGGTTTGCCACCGGATCGAGAAGTAGAATTCGGGATAGATCATTGCAGGAACTACGCCCGTATCCATTGTTCCGTGCGAATGGCACCTAAAGAGCTAGTGGAGCTTAAGGCTCGAGATCCGGAGTTATTGGACCGAGGCTTTATCGGGCCAAGTATTTCACCATGAGGAGCGCCTTTACTCTTTGTAAAGAAGAAAGCGGTACTATGCGGATGTGTATAGACTACATATGCTGAATAAGTGACGATCAAAACAAGTATCCACCGCCTCGGATAGATGACTTGTTTGATCAATTTGAAGAGGCGTCGGTTTTCTCGAAGATCGACTTAAGGTGCAGGTATCATCGATTAAGGGTAAAGGAGGCGGATATCGTAAGACGGCATTTCGTACTCGGTATGGGCACTTTAAGTTCTTGGTTATGCCGTTCGGGTTGACTAATGCACCGGCAGCCTTCATGGATCTGATGAATAGGGTGTTCCAACAGTATCTAGATCAGTTCGTAGTGGTTTTTATCGACGACATCTTGGTATACTCAAGGACTGAGGAGGAACATGATGCACATTTACGGGTGGTATTGCAGATTTTAAGGGAGAAACAGCTCTATGCGAAGTTCAGTAAATGCGAGTTCTGGCTCAGGGAGGTGACGTTCTTGGGTCATGTAGTATCTGCCGAGGAATTAGAGTGGACCTCGTAAGATAGAGGCCGTTTTAGATTGGAAGCCACCTAAGTCGATGGTGGAGATTCGAGTTTTACGGGCTTGGCGGGATACTACCAAAGATTTGTAGAGGTTTCTCTTTGATTGCAAAGACCGATGACTAAATTATTGAGAAAAGGGGTTCCGTTTATTTGGGTGAGAAGCGGCGGGAGAGTTTCGATAAGTTGAAGAGGATTTTGACTGAAGCTCCGGTTCCGATTCAACCTGAGGCCGGTAAGGAATTCACAGTGTATTGCGATGCATCACATACGGATTGGGTTGTGTGCTGATGCAAGAAGGGAAGGTTGTGGCTTACGCATCTCGGCAGCTTGAGGCCACATGAGGTGAATTATCAACGACGATCTGGAGTTAGCGGTAGTAGTTTTGCCTTAAAGATTTGGAGGCATTACTTATGCGGAGAAAGATCGATAGTCTACACGGACCATAAGAGTCTGAAGTACCTTCTGACTCAGAAAGACTTGAATCTGAGGCAGCGCAGATGGATTGAGCTGCTGAAAGACTACGATTGCTCAATCGAGTATCATCCGGGCAAGGCTAACGTTGTGGCAGACGCGTTGAGCCGTAAGGTTGTTCTTGATTTAAGGCGTTGTTTGCCCACTTGAGTTTGTATGACGACGGAGTATTACAGCGGAGCTGCGGTTAAGCCTACTTGGGTTGAGCGGATCGAGAGAAAAGCAGTTGTTGGATGAGGTTACGAGTGCGCAGAGGGCACAAGTGCGAAACGATAGTTTGAAGGGTCTGACTTGTCGGTGATGGGGTTACGTGTTTTCGGGGAAGGCTTGTATGCTTGAGAGATCTTGAGCTAAGGCAAAAGATTCTTGAGGATGCACATAGCGACCCTACGCTATGCATCTGGAGGTAGCAAAATGTATAGAGATCTCGAGAATAGTTACGGTGGTGGATGCGAAAAAAAATGAAGTAGAGTTTGTAGGGAAGTGTCGACATGTCGGTGAGTCAAGGTGAGCATCGATTGCCATCTGGGTTGCTTCAGCCAGTGAAGATCCCTCAGTGGAAGTGGGAAAGAATAACTATGGATTTCATCAGTGGATTACCGCTTACACCGAGCAAAAAGGATTCAATTTGGGTAATTGTGGATCGACTGACTAAATCAGCTCACTTTATTCCGGTGAGGGTGGACTACTCACTTCAGAGGTTGGCGAAGTCGTATGTGTCGAGATAGTGAGGCTGCAGGGGTGCAAGATGTCGATCATCTCGGATAGGGATCCGAGATTCACGTCAAGGTTCGGAAGGCGTTGCATCGAGCTCTGGGTACAGTTTAGATTTCAAAGCATAGCCTTTCATCCATGCAGACGAGGCGATCGAAAAGGTTATCTGATCTTGGAGGATATGATACGAGGTGTGTTTTGGACTTGAGGGTAGTTGGGAGGAGTACCTACCGTTAGGTGAGTTCGCCTACAATAACGATTACCAGCGAGCATCAAAATGGCACCATATGAGGCGTTATGCGGTAGGAAGTGTCGCTCACCACTTGTTGGATAGAGTTAAGTGAGCGTCGATTATTGGGACGAGTTGCTTCTTTGAGACCAAGACAAGGTTAAACCGATTGAGCTCGATTGAAGGAAGCTTGGACGGCGAAGTCCTCGCCGATCTTAAGCGGAGGGATATTGAATTTCTTGTGGGAGATCGGGTTTTCTAAAGGTCTCACCGTGGAAGAAAGTATTAAGGTTTGGGAAGAAAGGCAAGCTAAGTCCGAGGTTTATTGGGCGTATAAGGTCTCGAAACAAGTGGGACGATTATGTATCGCCTTGAGTTACCAAAGAGAACTAAGTCGATTCACGACGTGTTCCACGTTTCGATGCTTGGCGTTATTGCTCGAGATCCATCGCGTGGTGACGATAGAAGAAATCGAGGTAAACCGGATATGACCTTGGAGGAAGAGCTGTCTGATTCTAGATCGGGATGTAAAAATCTGCGTAAGAAGTGCATGCCTTTGGTCAAGGTTCTTTAGGCGGAATCATGGCGTGGAAGAAGCCATGTGGGAACCCGAGGATGTGATGAGACAAGAATACCCGCAACTCTTACGATCGAGGTAATTTCGAGGTCGAAATTATTTTAAGGGGTGGAGGCGTAATATCCGGGTTAGGGGCTATTTTGTTGTTGCATGATATTGTATGTGTTGGTGTGCTATGTTGCTATTTCGATGTTTTAGGGGCTCGGTTGTAGGCTAGGGTATGCTTGAGTGAATGGGAAAAAATTTAGTTTTGAGCTTTAGGTGTAGGGAGGCTGATGGAGTGAGGGATATGTATTTTATTTGGTAGTTGGTTACACAAAAAAATGTGGTTGGCAAAGTGGCAAGGCATGTGCAACTTAGAGTGAGTGTGGCGTCATCTACAAGGGGAGAGACCACGAGTTCAAGTCGTAGAGTTCCCCATTTTGGCTCCCATTTTGGGCGGCATGGAGGAAGAGGTAGAAGGCAATTGAATTCTTCTTTGGACTTAGTCTTCACATTCAAAGAGGGGTGGAGAGTGAAAGTAGGAGGAGACTTGGTAAACTCATTTGAATTGAGTGGTGTGGAGTGTTGTGGGGATTATGGCGAATTTTGGGGTGTTTGGAGTGGGGGTGGGCGGCTTGGTGTGGTGTTGGAGGTGCCGAAATGCATTTTTCCATTTGGTGCATATTCGGTCATTGAGTGAAAAGCAAAAGTCCCATTTTGGTTTTTGTTAGCGAATTCTTTTCAAGGTATTTCTCTCATCTTTTGCACTTCTTGAAACCGAAAACACCAAACCCCTATAGTAGCAAAACTTTATTTGTTTCTTCCATTTTCCTTTTGAAAACCGAAAGTCCAAGTTGCATATACCGAATTTGCCTTATTCTTTTGGTACTCTCAATAGCCGAATGTTCTCTCCTCTTTCACCTCTTTTTCTTCTTGAAGCCTTGTGTCAAACATCATTCTTCTATTTTTTCATTTTCGTTCCTTTTCCCATTTCCGTTATTGGTAGATTATCAACCCTATCCTCTTGCATTTCGATTTCCTTTTCTTTCTCTCGTAGAATTCACGGTGTATTGCGATGCATCACATACGGGATTGGATTGTGTCTTGATGCAAGAAGGAAGGTTGTGGCTTACGCATCTCGGCGTTGAGGCCACATGAGGTGAATTATCCAACGACGATCTGGAGTTAGCGGTGTAGTTTTTGCCTTAAAGATTTGGAGGCATTACTTATGCGGAGATAGATCGATAGTCTACACGGACCATAAGAGTCGAAGTACCTTCGACTCGTAAAGACTTGAATCGAGGCGTAGCAGATGGATTGAGCTGGCGAAAGACTACGATTGCTCAATCGAGTATCATCCGGCAAGGCTAACGTTGTGGCGACGCGTTGGCCGTAAGGTTATTCTTGATTTAAGGCGTTGTTTGCCTACTTGAGTTTGTATGACGACGGGAGTATTACAGCAGAGCGAGTTAAGCCTACTTGGGTTGGCGGATCGAGAAAAACAGTTGTTGGATGAGGTTACGAGTGCGTAGAGGCACAAGTGCGAAATGGTTTGAAGGGTTAGATTGTCGGAGATGGGGTTCGTGTTTTCGGGAAGGCTTGTATGCCGAGAGATGGTGGAATAAGGCAAAAGATTCTTCAGATGCACATAGAGCCCTCACGCTATGCATCCTAGAGGTAGCAAAATGTATAGAGATCTCGGAACGCCTTACGGTGGTAGTGAAAAAGGAAGTCCGACAAGTGTCGACATGTCGCAGTAGTCAAGGCAGAGCATCGATTGCCATTTGGTTGCTTGACCGGTGAAGATCCCTCGATGGAAGTGGGAAAGAATAACTATGGATTTCGTCGGTGGATTACCGCTTACCGAGCAAAAGGATTCAATTTGGGTAATTGTGGATCGATCGACTAAATCAGCTCACTTTATTAGGTGAGGTGGACTACTCACTTGAGAGGTTGGCGAAGTGTATGTGTCGAGAGATAGTGAGGTATGCAGGGGTGCCAATATCGATCATCTCGGATAGGGATCCAGATTCACGTCAAGGTTACGAAGGCGTTGCATCGGGCTCTGGTACTGTTAGATTTCAAAGACCTTTCATCCATGATGACGGGCGATCGGAAAGGTTATCTGATCTTGGAGGATATGCTACGAGGTGTGTTTTGGACTTGAGGGTAGTTGGGAGGAGTACCTACTGATTAGTGAGTTCGCCTACAATATGATTACCAGCGAGCATCAAAATGGCACCATATGAGGCGTTATGCGATGGGAAGTGTCGCTCACCCACTTGTTGGACAGAGTTAAGTGAGCGTCGATTATTGGGACGAGTTGGTTCTTTGAGACCAAAGACAAGGTTAAACGATTGAGCTCGATTGAAGGAAACTTGGACCGCGAAGTCCTACGCCGATCTTAAGCGGAGGGATATTGAATTTGCTGTGGGAGATCGGGTTTTCCTGAAGGTCTCACCGTGGAAGAAAGTATTAAGGTTTGGGAAGAAAGGCAAGCTAAGTTCGAGGTTTATTGGGCGTATAAAATCTTGAACGAGTGGGACGATTCGTATCAGCTCGAGTTACTAATGTAAACTAAGTCGATTCACGATGTGTTCCACGTTTGATGCTTGGCGTTATCGCTCGATCCATCACACGTGGTGACGATAGAAGAAATCGAGGTAAACCCAGATATGACCTTGGAGGAAGAGCACATGCATTCTAGATCGGGATGTAAAAATCTGCGTAAGAAGTGCGTGCCTTTGGTCAAAGTTCTTTGGTGGAATCATGGCGTGGAAGAAGCCACGTGGGAACCCGAGGATGTGATGAGGCAAAGAATACCCGCAACTCTTACGATCGAGTAATTTGAGGTCAAAATTATTTTAAGGGGGTAGAACCGTAATATCCGGGTTAGGGGCTATTTTGTTGTTGCATGATATTGCATGTGTTGGTGTGCTATGTTGCTATTTCGATGTTTTAGGGGCTCGGTTGTAGGCTAGGGTATGCTTGAGTGAATGGGAAAAAATTTAGTTTTGAGCTTTAGGTGTAGGGAGTGATGGAGTGAGGATATGTATTTTATTTGGTAGTTGGTTACACAAAAAAAATGAGGTTGGCAAAGTGGCAAGGCATGTGCCACTTAGAGTGAGTGTGGCGTCATCTACAAGGGAGAGACCACGAGTTCAAGTCATGAGTTCCCATTTTGGCTCCCATTTTGGGCGGCATGGAGGAAGAGGTAGAAGGTAATTGAATTCTTCTTTGGACTTAGTCTTCACATTCAAAGAGGGGTGGAGAGTGAAAGTAGGAGGAGACTTGGTAAACTCATTTGAATTGAGTGGTGTGGAGTGTTGTGGGGATTATGGCGAATTTTTGGGGTGTTTGGAGTGGGGAGTGGGCGGCTTGGTGTGGTGTTGGAGGTGCCGAAATGCATTTTTCCATTTGGTGCATATTCGGTCATTGAGTGAAAAGCAAAAGTCCCATTTTGGTTTTGTTAGCAAATTCTTTTCAAGGTATTTCTCTCATCTTTTGCACTTCTTGGCCGAAACACCAAACCCCTATAGTAGCAGAAACTTCATTTGTTTCTTCCATTTTCCTTTTGAAAATTGAAAGTCCAAGTTGCATATCTGAATTTGCCTTATTCTTTTGGTACTATCAATAGCCAGAATGTTCTCTCCTCTTTCACCTCTTTTCTTCTTGAAGCCTTGTAGTCAAACATCATTCTTCTATTTTTTTCATTTTCGTTCCTTTTCCCATTTCCGTTATTGGTAGATTATCAACCCCTATCCTCTTGCATTTCGATTTCCTTTTCTTTCTCTCGGCCAATTCACGGTGTATTGCGATGCATCACATACGGGATTGGGTTGTGTCTTGATCAAGAAGGGAAGGTTGTGGCTTACGCATCTCGGCGATTGAGGCTACATGAGGTGAATTATCAACGACGATCTGGAGTTAGCGGTAGTTTTTGCCTTAAAGATTTGGAGGCATTACTTATGCGGAGAAAGATCGATAGTCTACGGACCATAAGAGTCGAAGTACCTTTTGACTCGAAAAGACTTGAATCTGAGGCGTAGCAGATGGATTGAGTCTTGAAAGACTATGATTGCTCAATCGAGTATCATCCGGCAAGGCTAACGTTGTGGCGACGCGTTGAGCCGTAAGGTTATTCTGGTTTAAGAGCATTGTTTGCCCACTTGAGTTTGTATGACGACGGAGTATTACAGCGAGCTGCGAGTTAAGCCTACTTGGGTTGAGCGGATCGAGAGAAAAGCAGTTGTTGGATGAGGTTACGAGTCTTGCAGAGGGCACAAGTGCGAAACGATGGTTTGAAGGGTTCTGACTTGTCGGTGATGGGGTTACGTGTTTTCGGGGAAGGCTTGTATGCTTAGAGATCTTTGCTAAGGCAAAAGATTCTTGAGGATGCACATAGCAGCCCTCGCTATGCATCTGGAGGTAGCAAAATGTATAGAGATCTTAGAAACGATTACGGTGGTAAGATGCGAAAAAGGAAGTAAGAGTTTGTGGGGAAGTGTCGACATGTCGGCAGGTCAAAGTGAGCATCGATTGCCATCCAGGTTGCTTGACGGTGAAGATCCCTCGATGGAAGTGGGAAAGAATAACTATGGATTTAAATCGGTGGATTACCGCTTACACCGAGCAAAAAGGATTCAATTTGGGTAATTGTGGATCGTTGACTAAATCGACTCACTTTATTCGGTGAGGTGGACTACTCACTTGAGAGGTTGGCGAAGTTGTATGTGTCGAGATAGTGAGGCTGCAGGGTGCGATTATCGATCATCTCGGATAGGGATCCAGATTCATGTCAAGGTTTTGGAAGGCGTTGCATCGAGCTCTGGGTACAGGTTAGATTTCAGCCTGACCTTTCATCCATGATGACGGGCGATCGGAAAGGGTTATCTGAGATCTTGGAGGATATGCTACAAGGGTGTGTTTTGGACTTGAGGGTAGTTGGGAGGAGTACCTACCGTTAGGTGAGTTCCCCTACAATAACGATTACCAGCGAGCATCAAAATGGCACCATATGAGGCGTTATGCGGTAGGAAGTGTCACTCACCCACTTGTTGGACGAGTTAAGTGAGCGTCGATTATTGGGACGAGTTGGTTCTAAGACCAAGACAAGGTTAAACCGATTGAGCTCGATTGAAGGAAGCTTGGACGGCGAAGTCCTCACGCCGATCTTAAGCGGAGGATATTGAATTTCTTTGTGGGAGATCGGGTTTTCTGAAGGTCTCACCGTGGAAGAAAGTATTAAGGTTTGGGAAGATAGGCAAGCTAAGTTCGAGGTTTATTGGGCGTATAAAGTCTTGAAACGAGTGGGACCAATTAACGTATCAGCTCGAGTTACCAATGAACTAAGTCGATTCATGGCGTGTTCCACATTTCGATGCTTGACGTTATCGCTCGGATCCATCGCGCGTGGTGACGATAGAAGAAATCGAGGTAAACCGGATATGACCTTGGAGGAAGATTTTTTTTTTTTTTTTTGTTGGGTGATGGTGGGAAATTTATTGTTTGGTCAAAAAATAGGGGAAATGGCGGAGGCCTAAGAGTGTGGGCATAAACCTTCAATGGTATTTTATTTGGGTGGGAAATGGTAGTTTTTTGTTGCTAATTAAGGGTGGATGGTAGGGAGTTGGCTCTTGAGAGGGTGTGAGTGTTGGGAATGGTTTTGGGTTTGGGGGGTGGGGTTGTTTTTGGAGTTAAAATTTTTGGCAATGGCAGGTGAAAAAGTATTTGGTTTTTGGGAACTTTCAAGGTATTCCCATTTTGCCTTTGGGAAAAAATGGAAAATTTTTTCTTCTTTCTTTTAATTAAAGGTGAATGAATTGACTTTGGTACTCATGGATGTTTTTTATTTTCTTTGGTTGGTTCCTTTTTTTTTTTCTTTTCCATTTGTTATTGGTATTATCCCTCCTTTGTTTGTTCCTTTCTTTTCAAATTTTTTTCGGCAAACCCTTTGTTGGAAATAGGAAGCTTGGACCGCGAAGTCCTCTGGCCGATCTTAAGCGGAGGATATTGAATTTCTTTGGGGAGATCGGGTTTTCCTGAAGGTCTCACCGTGGAAGAAAGTATTAAGGTTTGGGAAGATAGGCAAGCTAAGTTCGAGGTTTATTGGGCCGTATAAGGTACTGAAACGAGTGGGACCAATTGCGTATCAGCTCGAGTTACCAACAGAACTAAGTCAGATTCATGACGTGTTCCACGTTTCGATGCTTCGACGTTATCGCTCAGATCCATCGCACGTGGTGACAGTAGAAGAAATCGAGGTAAACCCAGATATGACCTTGGAGGAAGAGCCTGTACAGATTCTAGATCGGGATGTAAAAGTACTGCGTAAGAATTTTGTGCCTTTGGTCAAGGTTCTTTGGCGGAATCATGGCGTGGAAGAAGCCACGTGGGAACCCGAGGATGTGATGAGACAGCAATACCCGCAACTCTTCTGATCAGGTAATTTCGAGGTCAAAATTATTTTAAGGGGGTAGAACTGTAATATCCCGGGTTAGGGGGCTATTTTGTTGTTGCATGATATTGCATGTGTTGGTGTGCTATGTTGCTATTTCGATGTTTTAGGGGCTCGGTTGTAGGCTAGGAGTATGCTTGAGTGAATGGGAAAAAAATTTAGTTTTTGAGCTTTAGGTGTAGGGAGCTGATGGGTGAGGGATATGTATTTTATTTGGTAGTTGGTTACACACAAAAAATGAGGTTGGCAAAGTGGCAAGGCATGTGCCACTTAGAAATGAGTGTGGCGTCATCTACAAGGGGGAGAGACCCTGAGTTCAAGTCGCAGAGTTCCCCATTTTGGCTCCCATTTTGGACGGCATGGAGGAAGAGGTAGAAGGCAATTGAATTCTTCTTTGGACTTAGTCTTCATATTCAAAAGAGGGGTGGAGAGTGAAAGTAGGAGGAGACTTGGTAAACTCATTTGAATTGAGTGGTGTGGAGTGTTGTGGGGATTATGGCGAATTTTTGGGGTGTTTGGAGTGGGGAGTGGGCGGCTTGGTGTGGTGTTGGAGGTGCCGAAATGCATTTTTCCATTTGGTGCATATTCGGTCATTGAGTGAAAAGCAAAAGTCCCATTTTGGTTTTTGTTAGCGAATTCTTTTCAAGGTATTTCTCTCATCTTTTGCACTTCTTGAAACCGAAAACACCAAACCCTATAGTAGCCGAAACTTCATTTGTTTCTTCCATTTTCCTTTTGAAAATCGAAAGTCCAAGTTGCATATACCGAATTTGCCTTATTCTTTTGGTACTCTCAATAGCCGAATGTTCTCTCCTCTTTCACCTCTTTTTCTTCTTGAAGCCTTGTGTCAAACATCATTCTTCTATTTTTTTTCATTTTCGTTCCTTTTCCCATTTCATTATTGGCGATTATCAACCCCATCCTCTTGCATTTCGATTTCCTTTTCTTTCTCTATGACCGAATTTTGGGTTTGGTATAAAACACCTTGGCCGAACCTTTTGGTTCTTCTTTTGGTGCAAGTCTTGGCCGAATCTCTTGTTGTTCTCTCCTAGTGTGGTTGATCGATTGGTGGTTGGTGTTGGGGTAAGTTCTTGGCGAATGGCCATTTCTCACTTCTCTAAGTCTGTGTTGTTTTCAGTTTGACTAAGGGCCTATGATGGTTGTAGATTGAAATGGGTTAATCATTTGTTTAATCTTTTCGTATAGGGTCTTTGGATATTGGAAGTAATCAAGAGGAGTCTTCCAACTCTTTTAACCGATTGATAAGTGGTGGTAAGAGGAGTATTTTGTTAGTCCATTCTTTTAGTCTCGTTGAAGCAAGTCTCAGTGGATTAATGGCTTTTCTTTTTAGGTGGAGGCCGTTTGTAAAGAGGAACCTTTGTGGTTCAAGTTTGGTAGGAAGCCAAACGTTTGCAAGGTAAGGTCTATTTGATAAACCCTTTTGGTTTAATGCTTGTGGCCGAATGATATGTGCGCTAACCCTTTGGTTGGTCGATTTTAGGATCAAAGTTGTCAAGGTGGTCGAGGGTCTTAGACCGGTTCTTAGTATTAAAACCTCCGTTGATTCAGGTGTGTAAACCAACACACTATCTTAACTAAATAATGTTTTAACCGATTTGTGTAAATGAAACAAAGGTGATTGATTATTTCGATACCCATTGGGGTATGGATACGGATTCGTAAGTCCGTTTCATTATGAGTTATGTGATGATGATGATATCATGATTTTGATACTTTGAGATGCCATGTTAAGCATGTGAGCATGATAGCATGATTGCACGATTTTGCATCTAGTATGACATGTGATTGGGTGATATGAGAGGAGGGGATGATATGATATCCGTGTCTTTGGGACACGGAGGTTTAGCACCTCCGGTGGTTTGGTACCACAATGATATTTTGTGACTTTGGGTCACCAGAGGTTTGGCACCTCGGCGTCTCGTCCCAGTGGCTTAGTACCACGATGGGTTGGCCCCACGATTGATTATCTGGGATT
The DNA here is from genome assembly GCA_025506655.1 of Gossypium rotundifolium. Classification (NCBI taxonomy): domain Eukaryota; kingdom Viridiplantae; phylum Streptophyta; class Magnoliopsida; order Malvales; family Malvaceae; genus Gossypium; species Gossypium rotundifolium. The sequence goes on along the minus strand of CP106734.1, from coordinate 151,664,713 downwards.
GACGCCAGGTGATTTGGTATCACACGATGGGTTGGCCCCATCATCGATTTGTGACTACGGTCACCGGTGATTTGGTATCACACTGTGTCTTTGGGACACCGAGGTTTGGCACCTCATTGCGACTCGTCCACGTGGTTTGGTACCACCGTGGGTTGGCCCCACTTATGAGATACGGGATCGTCGCTAGTGATTTGGTATCACACGATGGGTTGGCCCCATCATTGGATTATTTGTGACTTGGTCACCAGTGGTTTGGTACCACAAGATGGATATCGTGACTTTGGGTCACCAGTGGTTTGGCACCACCAGTGGTTTGGTACCACACGGGGTAGAAAAGGCGATATGGTTGGTTAGGATCGGGTGCATTACTTGCATTATTCTGTTATGATATGTGTGCTGGCATGTTATATCGGGAGGGGGAATTATACACTGAGTCTTGCGACTCACTCTCTCTCCTTTGACTTTTTCAGGTGACACATAGATGCGGACATGGAGCCGGGATGGACTCGAGGTGCTCATGCCATGCTAATAAAGATTTGCTCGGACTATTATGAAATTTTGGTACTTAAGTTTTATTACTATTTGGTTTTATTCGGGTTGTAAATGGCCTTTTTAAGTTATGTTTGTTTATGATTAAAGTGGATTTTTAATATGTCTTAACAAATTAATTGGGTTATAATGTGCTAAAATTTGGAAAGACAACGATTTCAAAACACCAAAAGCGATATTTTAAACTATACCATCGGGTATCACACTAAGATTTGGAATAACGAAGAACTCAAATGTTTTTCCAACTTAAACTACATTTTTCTACTAAGTCAAAAATGTTTTTGTAACAATGAGCAACAACTCAAACTTCTTAACGAGATAAACCTATTTTGCCTACACAACCGATTACGCTTTAAAATTTCTGGGTTTTCAAATACATCATCGAATTTCAATCAAACCTACTCAAGTCTTTCTTCAAATGCGCAACCTAACGAGGTGTTTTTCTCCAACTTTTAAACTCAAACCTAAACCTCTCAAAAAACCTTTTTCCCTGTAACATACCAGATTCGGTCGTGGTGTATTGACCGGGTTTGGGGTGTTACACACATAGTTTAGAACTTATGGAATTATAAACATGAACCCAAAATTTTCATCATCCTTAACATAAATGGAACTCAATGCCATCCTTGTATAACTTGGCTCTATACCATCTTTACATGCTTACCTCTTTTGTCACCTTTACATACTTAGCTCTTTTATCCGATGAATTACCCGGAATATCAGAGGATACTCAATCTCATCATGCATGTATAACTTGGCTCTATACCATCTTTACATGCTTAGCTCTTTTGTCACCTTTACATACTTAGCTCTTTTACCCGATGAATTACCCAAAATATCAGAGGATACTCAATCTCATCATGCATGTATCTCGATGTCAATTCCACATCCCAGATATGGTCTTACATGGGATCACCTCTTGATGCCAATGCCATATCCCAGATATGGTCTTACACTGGATCTCTTAGCTCGATATCGATGCCATGTCCCAGACATGGTCTTACACGAGATCTTCCTTTGGTGCCGAAGCCATGTCCAGACATGGTCTCATACAGGACCTTCCTTGTATGGTGTCGATGCCATGTCCCAGACATGGTCTTATACGAGACCTTCCTTATATGGTGTCGATGCCATGTCCCAGACATAGTCTTATACGAGACCTTCCTTATTCGATGCTGATGCCATATCCCAGACATGGTCTTATACAGGATCTACGTTCGGTGCTGATGCCATGTCCCAGACATGGTCTTATACGGGACCTACATTCGGTGCTGATACCATATCCCAGATATGGTCTTATACGGGACCTTCCTTATCTCTTGGCATGATATAGGTATTGTCGTTATTCCGAGACTTCAATCGGGACTTCAACTTACATGTTCTCATTCATTTTCTCATCAAGACATTATTAATCAAATTTATGGAAATAATAAGCATTTCACAAAATAATAAGTAATTTAAACACAGTAACACATGTAACATTAATTTCACACAAACTTAACTCGGTACTCAAAATGTTTATAGATGTTCGATTTAGTCTGCAACCTTATTCTTGCTCCGGTTTCGATCCGGGCTTCGCTTTTCTTAATCTATAATGACAACTTCACCTATTCAATACTCACATTGACTAAATCGACTCATGAATCACACTTTGGAAAAATTATGATTTTGCCCCTAAACTTTCTCATAATTACACTTTTTTTCCCTAGGCTCATAAAATGATTTTTTATTCAACTTCCATGTATTTTAAGCTTAGCTGAATTATTCTCTTAACTACAACAGCCCCTAATTTCCACTATTTCACTCATGTATGACCAATTTTATAACTTTTACAATTTGGTCCTTCTATGCATTTTCCATGAAAATCACTTAGAAAAAGATGTTTATCATACATCAAACTTTCATATTCTTCCTTAAAACATCAAAATGCATGCATGCCATACATGGATAAATTTTTTGAACATAAACCCTAACTCCAAATATAGATAGAAATAGCTAAATCGAGCTACGAGAATCTCAAAAATATGAAGAACATTAAAAACGAGGCAAAGAGACACTTACAATCAAGCTTGAAAGATGAACAAACCCTAGCTATGTCTTCCTTAGGGAATTTCAGCGAAGGAGAAGAAGATGGACACAATTTTAACTTCTTTTTCCCATTTTAATCTTTTATTTACCAAATGACAAAAATGCCCTTAATGATCATTTCTTGAGATTTTTCCTTCCCATATCTATTTTTGTCATAAAATGGTCTAATTGATAAATAAGGACTTCTAATAATTTTTATGATGCTATTTCATACTTACACCTTCTAGATTCTCATATTTTCTAATTCTTGCAATTTAGTCCTAATGGACAAATTGTTTACTAATTAATAAAATTCCTTCATGAAATTTTCACACAATCATGCAAATACCTCGTAAACCTCATAAAAATAATTAAAATACATATTTCTACTTTATATTTGTGGTATCGCACCACTATTCCAACTAGGCCCTAAATCAGGCTGTTACATATACGAACTTACCTAGCTAAATTACAGAAATACCAAGATTTAGGGGCATTTTGGTAATTTTTCATTTTCCCTACTTTTCACCCGATCTTGATCTAAATTAATAATTTCATTCAATTTATTAATTTAGACAATAAACGATTCATTTTCCTCAATTTGGTTTTTTTATATTTTTACAAAATTTCCCCCTAAAGTTTTACTTTTATTCAATTTAGTCCTTGAGCCTAAAACATACAAATTAGCCATTTTTAATGTAAACCCATGCTAGCTTAATATTCATATATTTTCCTCCTCCTCCTCTCCACTCCACATCCTTAATGTATATAATATGCTTATATGTAACATTATCTATAATTTCACTATTTACTTATAAGTTCAATCAAAACTGTCCACTTGACGCATAGTCACTAAATCATTTATATTTTGAGCTACGGAATTCTAATTTAAGAACCGCTTTATGTTTTTGAAACTAGACTCACATATATTTCTACCAAAAAAATTTAGAATTTATAATTTATCCAATAAGTACAGTAAAATCTTCAAATTTATCCCTATTCTACTGTTTGACAACTTTGCCCTTTCTTTACTGAAAATTATTTATCTCTTAGTACAGGGTTTGGATGATGTTTCCATTTGTTTCTCTTGAAAACAAACTCATTAAGAATTAAGCATGCAAATTTGAACCCTTAAGTATTTTTTAAAATTTTTTAATGATTTTCCAAAGTCAGAACAGGGGAACCCAAAATCATTCTGACCTTGTCTCAAAAAATTCATTATATATCATAATTTACAATTCCATTGCTTACACTATTTCTTCTATGAAAAATTAGACTCAATAAAATTTAATTTCATATTTTATTCAACCTCTAATTCGATTTCCACAATTTTTGGTGATTTTTCAAAGTTAGACTACTGCTGCTGTCCAAAACTATTTTAGTGCAAAATGTTGATTACCAAGTTTATAACACCCTTATTTCCTTTTTCTACAATATTTCCCATTACTTTCTCTTATTTCCCTTCATAACCTATCAAGAACATAGAACCTTATATAAGAAAACTCTACTATAACATCATTTCCATGCTTTTTCAATACTATCAAACTAAAAAATATATTGAAATCTTGATGTTCTTACCTTGTCCTATTGATTTCAACCTTTAACTTGATTTTCTCTCTCCTTCAGCTTCTATTTCTTGAATCTAACTTGATATTCTAGCTCCCCATAGTCTCCTTAATATTTTTCTCTCTTGGTAGCTATGAAAATTCTTTTGATTTCTAAGTGAAAATGGTGAATTTTTGGTAAAAGAACCAAATTGTAAAGAAAGCAAAACCTTCTTTCTTTCCTTTCTCTTCATACGTTGGATGCATGGGAAGAAGATGATGATTCTTCATCTTTCTTTCTTTATATATATACTAAATAAAATAATAATAAAATAATAAAATATCATTTAAAAATCAAATCAAAATATTTATAAACTAATATTTATTTAATTAATATAAAATATCTCCAACATCATCATTACCTTCTAGATTTCTCTTTCTTTCTAATTGACCATTTTGCCCTTTATAATCTTTTAAAATTCCATCCTTGAGTCATCACTTAATTTAGTAAAATTACAATTTAGTCCCTTATAATTCTTAACCTATTCAATTTGGTCCTAATTCATCCAATTTCCTTAGTTTCTAGATCATTCCACCCTTAAAATATTTGCACTATTGGTCCTTTAACTTTTTCATATTTACACTTTAACCCTCAAGTTTTGAGTATTTACTATTAGGCAACAAAACTTTTCTACTTTTACAATTTAGTCATTTCTTGAATTAATATATCATAATATACTTCCCAATGTTGTCATAACTCAAAATTTCCCTTTTTGTCACTTTATTTCCTTATTTTACTATATCAAAGATAAAATCTTACTATAGAAATTTTCCGGGTATTACAATAAGTGTATGTTATATTATGAATGGATTGCGATTGATTAATTTTAATTATGATTGAATATTTATTTGTCTGAAATGTTAAATGTTTAAAATGTTATCGTAATACCCTGTGACCCCAATCTGACGACGGAGACGAGTTAAGGGTGTTACATCCATGAATTTCTTACTCATGGCAATCGTATCAGACACAGTGTTCGTGGATGATTCTAGAAAAACATTCTCCATTATCATCATACATAAGTGATTTGATATCTCTCACCTTTTAATCTCCCTCATTTGATCAAAGTGTAACACCCCTAACCTGTTTCCATTACCGAATTAGAGGTACAGAGCATTACCATACAATCGGGAATCATTTATCTATATAACATTAAAATAAATACATGACATTCAAAACATATCAACCATAGAAATTTCGTTCCTAAATCGAGCCTTTGAGGCCCTAAAATTAGCTTTAAGGCAATTCAGGACAAATTTGAAACAAATTAGAAGTTTCAATAAAAAGTTGTAAAACTTAGAAAACAAAGGTCACACGACCGTGTGAAATCACCCCAAATAGTGTAGCTTTCGAACAAGGGAAACATGCCCGTGTCCTCACCCGTGTAACTCACTGAGTAGTCCCACATGCCCATGTGCTAGGTTGTTTGCTAGGCTGTGTAACTCACTGAATTAAACACTAAGAAATTCTCAAATGACGCATAGTCGTGTCACCAGGTTATGTGTCTTACACAGCTATGTCGCCAGACCGTGTGTCTCACACGTCCATGTGGCAGCTCGTGTCCCAGTGTGTGAACCTAACATTTTACCTAAAATTAAGCCATTTCATAACCAATTCATGCAAAACTAACCCATCCATTTATTTACACTTTCAAGGGACCTAAGCATCATTCAAATAAACATAATCATGCCATTTCAAACAACATATTTCACCTAACTAATGTGCCATTCAAAGGAACCACAAATACATCAAAACATTACAAACCAAAACAAGTCAAAATTACTTAGTTCATACATAAATTCTAGTTGAAACACTTACAAAAACTTATCACAAATAACCATTTTCAAGTCATCATAAAATACCAAAAAGGGACCTTATGTACAAGCATTTGAAAGTGCCCAAAATGACAATACTTGGTGAAGCATTAAAGTACACAAAACCAAATATAACCTTCAACGCCTAAACATACCAAGACACCATTACAAAACATCCTTTACATTTCAAAAACACATATTTATCTATATATACATGCCACTATCCTAGAAGATACAAAAACTACCAACTTAGATGGATAGTGTGTGCCGGTTGTTTGATCCTTGCAAAATGTCAGTGATAAACAGTAAAAGTAACATATTTTAACCCCATATTTAATATGCTTTTGGATGATTTAGCCCTTGATTTATGTAAAAAGGTGCTTTTAATCCTTTCTTTTCATGTTTATACTCAGAAAAGCACCCAAGGATAAAAACAACACAAAACAGGCTTAAAACAAGAGTAATTGGGCCTTAGAAAGAATTCGACACGACCTAGCCCAAAGCCCACAAGACCTTGCATCGACAATTACCTAGAGCACGGCCTCAACTCCGTTACACACGGTCATGCATCATCCATTTCCCACATGGACGTGCCTGGTGATCTACACGGTCGTGCCCAAAACGACAGAATCAAAGCACGGCCCAACCACGATTTACATGGGCATGTGCCATGGCCGTGCCCCTGTCGCAGAAGAGAGCAATTTCATTCAGATTTGGATGCTTGAAGCCAAAGAAACATACTCCTAAGTCTACTCAGACATCCTAATAGTAATTCTACTTGAAATAGGTACCTAGGAGCCAAGTATAGCATCTCAAAGCCTATATAAACAACCCAAAGCAAACATTAAAAGGGACAGCTTTTTCCAGAGGCTTTTGTCATAGCTTTCATCTTTTAGGGAGTCACTTGAAGATAGCCAGTTGATCCATCTCAAGAAGCCGGAGTTCTACTCAAGACAGAGGATCTCTCCTTCAATTCCTTTAGGGGGTTTTAGGGAATTCTTATATTTTGTTTTATCTTTTCTCTTGAGATGTTTTCTTATTTAGTTATGAACTAAACCCTTCAGATACCAGAAGGGGATGAAACCTAGGATGGATTTTGTTATTTGATTTCAAAATTATATGATAAGTACTTAGTTTGTTCTTAATTATGTTGCTTAATTTAATCTGATGTGCTTAGGTGGAGGACAAATAGGCCCTACCTAAGAGTAGATCTAGCATAATTGAGCGGAGTTGATCGGGCGCCTAGAGATAGGGTTACGAAATTTTTCCAGATTAGGGTGAAACCTAATATGGGAATCCATTGATCGATTTACTGCTTCCTTAGGGGGTTATTATAAGAGAACGAGAGTTCCACTAATTAACCTAAGGTTAGACGTTATTCGCCTCAAGAGAAGGTTTAATATAGGTTAGGGAGTCTCATAGATCAAGCTAAGTAAAGAAATCATATGGTTTGGGGAATAAATAATAAGTGAAGTCATAGGTGGATTCTTCCTGAGGGTATCATCTTCATCAACTGAGTTTTCCTAAAGTCTTTCTCCAATTCATTCTTTTGTCTTTGCATTTAGTTTAAGTATTTCATTAGTTAAATAAACCAATCACTCCATATTTCAGGCTAAATAATAGAAAGAAAATGAGTAGTAGTACTTTTAGGTTCCTTGGTTCGATAAGAAATTCTTGCCTAAACTATACTCTTTGTTCGATAGGTGCACTTGCCTCTATCGTTGTCACAGCTTAGTCTGCGAGTTCGATCATTCTTTTTATAAATATTAAAACTCAACTATTTGACATGATCAAGTTTTTGGCGCCGTTGCCGGGGAACTCTAAAATATTAAGAAAGCTCTATTTCTATTACTTTAGCCATTACTTTTATTTTTTAAAAATTTTTCTTATTTTCCTACATATAATTCTTATTTATACTAAATTTCTTTCTTCTCCTAGCAGGTACCTCTAATTTATGACTATAAGGAACCCGAGAGGAGCATTAGCATACGAAAGTGAAATTAAAGCTATCGCTCGTAGAAATCGCAGAGAAATTAGACGAGCCCTAGACTACCAAAGAGAAGAACAAAAAGAAAGATCCAATCCTACTGAAGGGATGGACGAAAATAATCCACCAATTGTGCAAGAACAGAATGCTCCGCGTACTATGTATTATTATGCTAAACATAATTTGACAGGAGCAGAATCTAGTATTGTTAGGCCCGCTATAGCGCTAATAATTTTGAATTAAAGCCTAACACAATACAAATGATTCAACAGCTTTGTTCAATTTGATGGTTTGCGGATGAAGATCCAAACACTCATATATCTAATTTTTAGAATTACGTGATACGCTCAAAATAAATGGCGCTTCGACGATGCCATACGCCTTGATTATTTCCTTTTTCATTAAGGAATAAATCAAAGCAGTGGTTGAACTCGTTACCACGAGGGTCAATCACCACATGGGATCAAAAGACCAAAAAATTTCTTTTAAAATATTTTCCACCAGCCAAAACGGTTAAATTTAGGAATGACATATCTTCTTTTGTGCAGAATGACGCAGAAACATTATATGATGCATGGGAAAGATACAAGGATCTCCTAAAGAGATGCCCACACCACGGATTACCTTTGTGGCTTCAAGTCCAAACTTTCTACAATGGTGTGAATTCTCCAACTAGGCAAATGATTGATTCATCAGCCGGTGGAACTTTGAATAACAAAACTCCTAAAGCGGCTTATGATTTTATTGAGGAGATGTCATTGAACGCCTATCAATGGCAAATTACAAAAGCTAAACTGACAAAATTAGCCGGAGTTTTTAACATAGACGCAATGACAATGCTGTCAACATAGGTGGAGTTAATGAATAAAAAGCTTGATAATTTATGTTCTTCGCAGGTACACCCAGTCATGCAATGCGCAGCGAGTGGAAATGTGGCGAATTCTGAGCACCCACCCTACCAATCGGGCGCAGACAACAAGCAAACAAACTATATAGGTAATAATTTTCGATCTAATAATAATCCTTATAGTAACACTTATAATGCAGGTTAGAGGAACCACCCAAATTTTTCGTGGGGAGGACAAGGAAATCAAGGAAACTAAAGGCAGCAACCTTCTCCAAATTACCAAAATCAGCCTATCCACAAGAAAAGAAATCAGACCTTGAAGAGATGCTGACGAAATTCATGGCAACTACAGATTCTTGTCTCCAAAAGACTGAAGCAACACTTGATGAACAACAAAAATCGATCAAGGGGATCGAGAATCAAGTTGGAGAACTTACTAGGTCAAGGGACATCTCACAAAGTCGCTTCGAATGTCAACAAGGACGCCTACCAAGCAACATAGAAATAAACCCAAAAGAGCAGATCCAAGCCATCACAGCTCAAGAGGGTAAAAAGGTAGACGAGCCCACCTCAGTACAAGAAACCAAGGAAGAAAAGGTAAAATAGAGGTAGTACAAGAGAGGCCAAAACCGGTAATCAAAGAATACCAACCTCGCATACCTTATCCCGAAGCATTGAAAAAAGATGATTCAGAGGAACAATTCGGTAAGTTTCTAAAACTTTTAAAGAAATTACATATTAACTTACCTTTTCTTGAAGCTCTTTTTCAGATGCCCGACTCAAGGAGATTTTTAAGACAACTCTTAACGAACAAATGCAAAATAGATGAAGAGCACCATGTGGAACTTAACGCAACATGCTCAGTAATGCTACAGAACAGACTACCACATAGACTAAAAGATCCAGGGAGTTTTACGATTCCATGTTTAATTGGTAGTTTAACTATTGATAATGCGTTAGCCGATTTAGGGGCAAGTATAAATGTTATGCCTTATGCACTGTTTACACGACTAGGTCTAGGAAGCCCAAACAAACTAGGATGAGTATTCAACTAGCTGATAAAACTGTTAGAATCCTAGGGGCATTATTGAAGACGTTTTAGTAAAAATCGATAAATTTGTTTTCCCAGTAGATTTTTCTATTTTAGACATGGATGAGGAAAATTCAATCCCTTTAATTTTAGGAAGACCTTCCCTTGCGACTGCCAAGACTAAAATTGTTCTTGCCGCAAGAGAACTCATACTTCGTGTAGGAGAAGAATCGGTCAATCTTCAAGCTCTCGACTTAGCCAAAACAACAGAAGATGAAGTCGTCACAGAATAATCACACCAGAAACAAAACTGAAAGATCGACAATTTAGAAGAGCAGAAGATACACACCAAAGAAAAGCCGGATCCACACGAAGTAAAACCTAAGGAACCACCAGAAGAGCTCATAGGGACATCAAATCACTTTAAAACAGGAGGCCATGTGCTGTTAGACAAAGCTGATCCTCACATCACTTCAACAGACCTGAAGAAAAAGGAAGAAATACTCCTTCAGGTACATGATGTTTTCCCACATGAAATAGTCAAGGTAAGCAATCCAATATTTGGCAATTTCAAGGTAAACGCTTCTCGACCTAAACTTTGTCATGAAAATAAAACTGTCAGTAAGAGGGAAAATATTCAAATCTTTAAACCTCCCTAAAATTTTCAAAGTCTAGGACAGTCTAGCTTAAGACTATAAACGAGCGCTTCTCGGGAGCTAACCCGAGCACTAACACTTTTTATTTTCAAGGTTATTTTTTCTTTTCTTTCCTTCTCTCTTCTCTCCACATTTAAACTAACACAAAAATGCAGGTTTCCAGGCCACACGGCCTTACACACAGCCCACGATCTGACTTCGATGTTGGCCCACACCCTGATGGCCAATCTCGCACTACCGAAATAGATCGCTTCTTGTATTTGGGTGTTAGCTGTATAGATCCAACATTTTCTGCCTGACTGTTATTTGAGTCCATCCTTAATCACTAAATCATTTAAACAATGAGATCTAATTACTTAACAACTATAACATTTAAATCAAATTCTTACCTAATTAATTGAATCCCAAATGTCGTTGAGAACTCGTTACCTCCTTTCCTACATTCTGCCATCACCAAAAATAATTAACCAAACCGATAATCAAAATTCATCTAACACCTTATGTCATTCGGCTGAAAACAAAAGAACAAAAAAGTGGCCATTCGGCCGAACCTACCCTTGACCACCTACCTTCGGCTTTTCACAAATCGGCATTACAGATCTCGACAAGAAAAGATTCGGCTTATATGGACAAAGAGAAAAATCAATAGGTATTAGTACACATGATTTGGGTTAGATCTTAGGAAAAGAAAGAGTGAAATCGAATAGAAAAAAATCCCAAACTCACCGGATTACAGAGGAGTATTCGGCTACGATGCACCTTCGGGAAACAGAGATCTCTCCTAATGGTTTGGCTATAGAGGAAGAAGATGTGCACTAAAAGTATTCAGCCTTCAGAAGGGTTTTCGAGGAGAGGAGGAACACTAAGGAGTTTCGGCTATGATGTGATTTCAGGAAAAAGAAAAGAAAGAAAACTTAGAAAGAATGGAGTGGAGATTTCGGCAGAGAAAAGAAAAGATGGAGAGAATGGTTAGCAAAATTTCGGCTAGCCTATACTAAACCGATTCCCCCTCCTGTAGTTAAGTTTCGGCCAACTCTGCTACTCTTTGGATAGCTCATATCGTTATCTCTTATCATGATCTACTGACTTATTTAAAAGAGTCTATATTAGATCCAACTCCTCACTCTTAATCAGTATTAAATCACTTAAATTAAAACACTAAAAACTCCTAGAAATTTGCCTTGTGTCGTCCCCTCCTAAGCTCCTAAGTGCCAAATTATTGACCCAAATTTTAGGCTTCTAATGGCCACAAATTGGGCCTCTTCCCCTTGTCTTTTGACGCCAACTCCTCTCCTTCCTTATGGCTTTGTTTCCTTCTGGGCCACAAGCCCAAAATGCTCATTAAACTACTTAAAGCTTTATTTTAACCCAAGTAAGCTTAAATAGAATATTTAATTTAAACTCTAATCCATATATTTAATCAAGGTCTCAGCCCGAGCCTTAAATTCTTGAACTAACATGTTAAACCAACATATAAATGCACAGGCCCACATTTAGGATGTTACGCTTCTACCCTTAAGATAAATTTCGCCTCAAATTTTACTCGATCGTAAAAGATGGGGATATCACATGATAACATCCTCTGTCTCCCACGTCGCTTCTTCTGCGCCGTGATTTCACCACAAAACTTTGACCAATGGAATAGGCTTCTTTCTCAACACTTTCACATCTCGATCCAGAATTTGCACTGGCTCTTCTTCAAAAGACAAATCCGATCTTATTTCTATCTCTTCTATCGGCACTACGTGCGATGGATCAGATCGATAATATCTCAGCATCGAGACATGGAACACATCATGTATCTGCTCCAACTCCGAAGGCAACTCCAAACGATAAGCCACTGGCCCCATACGTTCTAGTACCCGATAAGGCCCAATAAACCGTGGACTTAACTTCCTTTTGACCAAACCTCATTATTTTCTTCCATGGGGATACCTTCAAAAAGACTTGATCACCTATTGCAAATTCCACCTCTTTTCGCTTTAAATCCGCGTAAGACTTCTGTCGATCAGACGCTTCCTTTAGCCGAGCCCGTATTAACTTCACTTTCTCCTCGATTTCTAAAACTAATTCTGGACCTAACACCTTACGTTCACCCAACTCCGTCCAACATGTTGGAGTACGATATCTCCTTCCATATAACACTTCATAAGGTGCCATCTGAATGCTAGCTTGGTAACTATTATTATATGTAAATTCTGCCAAGGGCAAATACTCTTCCCAACTGCCCCTAAAGTCGATGATGCAACCCCTTAGCATATCTTCCATGATTTGGATTACCCTCTCAGACTGACCATCAGTCTGTGCGTGAAAAGCGGTACTAAAGTCTAACCTTGTTCCCATTGCTTGATGAAGAGCCTTTCAAAATCATGACGTGAACCTAGGGTCCCTATCTGATATGATCGACACCGGCACACCATGCAATCTTACAACCTCAGCCACATACAATTTAGCCAGCTTTTGTAAAAAAAAGTCCACTCGAACCGGTATGAAGTGAGCAGACTTCGTTAGCCAATCTACGATCACCCAAATCAAATCCTTCTTAGTGGTTGTAAGGGGTAACCCGCTAACAAAATCCATTGTGATTCTCTCCTATTTCCATTGGGGAATCTTCACCGGTTGCAACAATCCCGATGGCACTTGGTGTTCAGCTTTGACCTGTTGACACGTCAGACATTTTCCTACGATCTCTGTTACCTCTTTCTTCAGACCTGGCCACCAAAATTACTCTCGCAAATCACGGTACATCTTGACTCCTCTAGGATGCATAGCATAAGGGCTACTATGCGATTCCTGAAAATCATCCGTAACTCTTTGTCTTTAGGCATGCAAATCTTGCCACGATAACACAGAACTCCATCATTGTTTAGACTATAGTCCTCCATTCCACTGTCTCTCACTTGCAACAATCGAGCACTCAGGTCTTTATCCCCTATCTATTTTTCCTTAACCTGACTTACCCATGTTGGCTTTACTTGCAACCCAGCCAGCAAACTTCCATCGTTGAATAAACTCAGATGAGTGAACATGGCTCTTAATTTCGATACTACCTTACGGCTTAGTGCATCTGCTACCACATACGCCTTACCAGGGTGATATTTGATCGAACAATTATAATCCTTCAGGAGCTCGATCCACCTACATTGTCTTAAATTTAGCTCCTTCTGGGTAAGGAGGTACTTCAGACTTTTATGGTCGGTGTAGATTACCGACTTCTCCCCATACAAGTAGTGCCTCCAAGTCTTTAATGCAAACACTACCACTGCCAACTCCAAGTCATGCGTAGGGTAGTTCAACTCATGTGATCTCAACTGTCGTGACGCATATGCCACCACCTTTCCTTCTTGCATCAACACACACCCTAAACCCGTGTGCGACGCATCATAGTAGATGATAAATTCCTTTCCTACCTCTGACTGAATTAATACCGGCGCTTCCGTCAGGATTCTCTTCAATTTCTCAAATCTCTCTTGCTATTTTTTGGTCCATATAAACAATACTCCTTTCCTCAACAACTTAGTTAGAGGAGCCGCTATTAGAGAAAACCCTTCAACGAAACTTCGGTAATACCCTGCCAAACCTAAGAAACTCCGAACCTCCGTCATAGACTTTGGTGGTTTCCAATCCAATACATTTTCTATCTTTCGAGTGTCCACCCTAATTCCCTCGGTCGAAACCACATGTCCTAAGAAAGTTACTTTCTTCAGCCAGAACTCACACTTACTGAACTTTGCAAACATCTGCTTCTCCCTCAAAGTTTGCAACACCACGCGAAGATGTTCGGCATGCTCCTCCTCCGACTTAGAGTAAACCAGGATATCGTCGATGAACATCACGACGAATCGATCAAGATATGGCTGAAACACCGGTTCATCATATCCATAAAGGTCGCTGGTGCGTTCGTCAACCCGAACGATATTACCAAGAACTCATAATGCCCGTACCGAGTTTGAAACACTGTCTTATGAATGTCTCCTTCTTTGACTCTTAATTGATGATATCTCGACCTTAAGACAATCTTAGAAAAGACCGATGCTCTTTGAGCTGATCGAACAGGTCGTCGATTCTTGGTAATGGATACTTGTTTTTGGTCATCAACTTGTTCAATTGACGATAATCCACGCACATACGCATGGATCCATCCTTCTTCTTCACGAGCAAGATCGGCGCTCCCCATAGAGACACGTTCGATCGAATGAACCCACGATCTAATAGTTCCTGAATTTGAGCCTTGAGCTCCACCAACTCTTTCGGCGCCATCCTATAAGGAGAAATAGATACTGGAGCTATACCCGGAAGTAGGTCTATTCCAAATTCCACCTCGCGATCCGGGGGTAATCCCGGTAATTCTTCCGGAAAGACATCTACAAAATCCTTGACTGTTTGGACTTTATTAACAGTCACCTCCTTAGCATCCAACGTACTAATAAAAGCTAGATATGCACTACATCCCTTCCGAATCATCTTAACAGCTTTTAAGGATGATACCACGTTGGACAAGTAATTCCTTCTTTCTCCTATCACAACCACCTCCCCGCCTTCCGGGGTTCCCAACACCATACATTTATTCCCACATGCCAACTTGGCATGATGCTTAGTTAACCAATCCATTCCCAAAATAAGGTCAAACTCTCCAAATGGTAATTCTATTAAATCAGCTGGGAATACTACCCCTTGAGTCTCTAAAGGTACATCCCTAAATAGTTTGTCCACTACCTTAGATTGTCCTAGGGGACTAACCACGGTCATCTTCCTAGTGGTTATCTGATAATCTATACTTAGAGTCTCAGATACTGAACATGCAACATAGGAGTGGGTTGACCCGATATCAATTAAGGCAAATAAAAGATTATCAATAACAAGAAACGTATCGGTTATAACATCCGGTGCGTCACTGTCCTCCCTTCGACGAGCTGCATAAACTAAACCCGGCTGCCTTACATCCGTATTACTTGCACCTCTGCTAGATGCTCCACGACCCCAATCAGATCTATTTCTTCCTCTAGCTGCACCTCTACCCCTTGGTCCAGGCTGATCACCTCTCCTAGCCTGATCAGAACCTCGGCCCGTTGGCTGCCCACGATCCATCTGAGGACAGTCCCTCATCAAATGTTATGTGGATCCACACCTAAAGCATCCACCAGTTTTCACTCTGCACTCCCCATAATGGGTTCTCCCACATATAAAACATGCTTCACTCTGGCCGGATGGAGCACAAGCTGGCCCATCAGTCCTAAGCCTCTTTTAAAAATTTCCAGTTGCTCTAGAGGGTCCAAAACTTCTCTTACTCCTTCCTCGATCCTTATCCTTCTCCTGTCTCTCCACCCGCTTCACTTCCTCATCTATTTTGACCTTATCCACCAAAACCGCAAAAATTCTCTCTCGTTGTGGTGCAATCAGAACCCTTAGCTCATTTTGTAGCCCATCCTCGAATCGAACGCATCGTTCATACTCCGTTGCTACCATTCCCCGAGCGTAACGACTCAGGCGTAGAAACTCAGCCTCATACTCAGCCACAGACTTACTCCCCTGCACCAAATTCAGGAATGCTTTCTTTTGAGCATCCATATAACTAGCCCCAATGTACTTCCCCTAGAATGACTCCTTAAAGAAATCCCAGTCAATCAGTCCGCTAGCACCTCTTTCACCGTGAGCCACCATTGGTAGGCCTCGTCTCGAAGAAGAGACATGACCCCCTTCAGCTTCTCCTCCACCGTGAAGTCTAGGTCACCCATTGTACGTTCCACTGCCTCCAACTAATATTCAGTGGAACTCAGGGATACGCAAGAGACTCCCCTAAATACTTCGGCCTATTGTTCCTCAACCTCTCTAGCACAGATTTTCGGGCTCCTATGCCCATACCAGCCTCAGCCACTCTTTCCAAAACCCTCAGTACAGCTTGAGACACCACGTCCTCTCCACCTGTCTGGTCCTGAAATTCCACCTTAGCAGCTGATGGAACCGGTATCTCACTTCTAGACGCATGACCCGATCCTATGGGTTCTGACACGGTCATCCTACCTCTACCGCATCCACGTGGCGGACGTCCTCGACCTCTTATACTCATTCTTCTAGTTCACGTTTGTCTAATTTAAAAATTTTATGAGTCATTAGTTGTTTCCACTAATTATCCCCGAACAATCTTATGAAACATAGTTTTAAAAGTGATTCTTTCGAATCCGAACCTATCTACAGTTTTCAGTCTTCCTATTCTAGGAATTATGCACACACACGTTCATACAAGTAACATTCATCACCTAAGGGTATTTTCGTCATTTTACTACCCAGGGGTATTTTCATAATTTTAACCTATAGGGGTATTTTCGTAATTTTCCAAAATAAGGTTTCGGTGATTTAGCGATATAAGGGTATTTTAGTAATTTTCTAACTCGGGATATTTCGGTAATTTTGTAAATATGAGGGTATTTCGGTAATTTTGTAAATTTAGGGATATTTCAGTAATTTATAAAATCTGGGGTTATTTTAGTAATTTTGCCAATCAGGGGTAATTTGATCATTGTGCAAATCAGGGGTGTTATGGTCATTTACAAATCTTGGGTAATTTGGTAATTTTACAATTCAAGAATATTTTGATGTTGTTGTTTTTGTTTTCTATGGAAAGATTCTGTTGACTTTGTAAATCGGGGTATTTCTGCAAATCATGGGTATTTTTTTCAAAATAAGGATATTTTAACAATTTTGTGAGAAAACAGGTGGCTGGTCCCTTTCGGGTTTTAATTATAAGTTTTGGCCTATCAACACGTACTCGTAGATAGGGTGAATAGTCACTATGCACCAGGTAGGATTTTAGTGGAAAGGAGGTGAGTCACTAGGACTGCTTAAGTACCAAGCTTTCCCTAAATCCACTCCTAGACATGCATATGCCTATTGCCACACCCTGCCATGGCTAAAGTGAACAATCACTATGCACAAGGTAAGATTCTGGCGAAGAGGAGGTGAGTCACTCGGACTGCTTAAATACCAAGCTCTTCCGGATCTACTCCTAGACATTTATATGCTTGTTACCACACTTTAGTCTTGTGACTTGTTTACAGGTTTTGTTTAATGAAGTTAAGTCTTATAGATGTTAAGAGTTATTTGTCTAAGCCTAGAGTCCATCAAGTTCTAACCTAAATAGTCTACGTTAAGCCCACATTTATATCACACAATGGTTTAGAGTACTTACCTGGCGAACTTGGTCGAGACGTAGGTGCCATGCTGAACTAATAAGTCTTTGCTAAGAGAAATCCATGTTTTAAAAACCCATTTTCAGAAAATATTTTGGGCCCAAAATCCCAAAGCCAAGTTTTGAACTGGGCTCTAATACCAATTTGTAACACCCCAAACCCGGCCCAAACACTACAGCTGGCTCTGGTATGTCACTAAGAAAGTTTTTTTTATAAAAACCAATCGTGTCGACAGAAAGCCCAAATAAGAATTATATAAAATTTGCCTTAGTAATCAAAAGCCAAAAACTGAATTACGTGTCTTTGAAAGAAATTAAAATGAGAATAAATAATACAGGCCCATAATAAAACTAAAATGTAATCTAATGGCCCATGGCCTTATTACAACGTAGTTTGAATCCATAACTTAAAATACTTTTAAAAAAACTATCAAGTAGGGGCTTTTCGCCGGATCTACATATTCCTTTGCATGGCCACCTTGCGCTCCACTCCAGCCCGGTCCGATGCACTAATTGTCACCTAAAAGGTTAGTTTAATTGGGTGAGTCGCAAGACTCAGTGTGCAACCCTCATGTACCACTAGATTTGGGCCTCATAAAACATAATAATAATTCCATTTACATGGATAACAAATAATATACAAATCCCAACCCATATGCCTAGGTGTCCATCCGCTACATGCCCCCATACCAGCCGATCACACCATTGGGGATTTCTACAATCAACCCACACCACTATACGCCAAGATGGCAGTCATACTGCTCATCAACGTATATTGCCCGAAGCCCTTATAACAGATACTGCATTAGCCACTATAGTAAATCATGGTAAAAATCGCTACACATATACATATATATATAACTTCCTCCTTTCATCACCCAACCCATGCAAACATGTACAACAATTTACTTGTAACATATAATCAGATTATTTACTAACCTGGTGGTCTGCTGTTTAAATCCAAGATTTCAGCTTTTAACGTAACATATAAAACTTATGAACATATATATATATTATTAAATAGATCTAGACGGTGGGGAAGTATTACACACCTGATTCTCATACTAATGCTTTCTCTACGTCTATACTACTATCACTAGAAACTACCACTATCTGCCCATGATTTGACTTCGATGTCGGCCCACACGTCGATGGCCAATCTCGCACTACCGAAATAGATCGCTTCTTGTATTTGGGTGTTAGTTGTATAGATCCAACCTTTTCTGCCTGACTGTTATTTGAGTCCATCCTTAATCACTAAATCATTTAAACAATGAGATCTAATACTTAACAACTATAACATTTAAATCGAATTCTTACCTAATTAATTGAATCCCGAATGTCGTTGAGAACTCGTTACCTCCTTTCCTACATTCGGCCATCACCAAAAATAATTAACCAAACCGATGATCAAAATTCATCTAACACCTTATGTCATTCGGTTGAAAACAAAAGAACAGGAAAGTGGCCATTCGACCGAACCTACCCTTGACCATCTACCTTCGGCTTTTCACAAATCGGCACTACAGATCTCGGCAAGAAAAGATTCGGCTTATATGGACAAAGAAAAAAATCAATAGGTATTAATTTCAGGGATCATCCAGATTTCAGGGAATATTACTTTCCCCACTTATCTTTTTGATTTGGCATCTAATTATCATTATATAACTTTGTACATTGAGGGCAATGTACATCTTAAGAATGGGGGTAATAGTGCCTACCTTTTTGCATAATTCTCAAAACCCTGAATTTAGTCTTGATCTTAAGTACTTTTCTCATATTATTAATTAGGGTGAAATTTCTAATGATTGATGATTTTTATTGATATGTTTTTGGATAAGTCATAGATAATTGTGCATTGATGATTAAATTTTAAGAATACTAGAGAATTGAGCATGATAAGTCTACTTTCTAAAAATTAAAATTGATAGGTTGTTGAACCGAATTTGAGTATCACCTTGAAGTTCAAAATTTATGGGAATTAATGTCAAAAACACCCATAATTTTTGTGAGATTTTGAGCCTTATAGAGCATATATTCTTTTTCATGCTCACTTTATTGATTATGAGTATGTCAACTTTGAATTGTTATTCTAGAACTTGCCTCGTTTATACATGTCGAGACCACACTTTTGATTTGATAGACACTGATGATAAAGGCACCTAGGATTTAACCCACTTACTCCATAAAAAGCCTACCTTCACAAATTAACCCCTAGTGAACCCCGTTGAATCCTAACAACCTTTTTATTGACTCACCCACTAATATTAACCCAAAATCCCTTTGTATTTGTTATCAACATTCCTTTGACTACCCCTCAATAGAGATTTCATTTGATTAGCTGCCGAATTAGGTTATTTCAATTATCAAAGTTCCTTCTATTAAGTTTTTCTTAGTTTGTTCTTAACAAAAATACAAGTTTATTTAATATTAGTAGTATATAAAAGAGCTTAGAGCATTTAAATTCCAATTGTTGAAGAAAAAGCTCATATTAAAGTATTATC
Organism: Gossypium rotundifolium; assembly: GCA_025506655.1. Taxonomy (NCBI): domain Eukaryota; kingdom Viridiplantae; phylum Streptophyta; class Magnoliopsida; order Malvales; family Malvaceae; genus Gossypium; species Gossypium rotundifolium. Next base: position 151,644,468 of record CP106734.1, on the reverse strand, counting down.
AAATCTTAAGTGAGGAAAACATTCTTTATTATATAGTAATTATCAATAATGGTATTATTAAGCTTTCAATTGAAGTAAATATTCATATTTAGTTCAGTGTTTCTAGTTAGGTAATTTGTCAAGTCAATCTCGATTCTAACCTCTAATTCAGCCTGTATCCACACCTTTTAACCCAAGCCCCGTTACAACCCTAATTAAAGACCTTTTGATTTGTGTATCATCTCATATACAGTGGTGGAGATTTGATTTTCAGGCAAGCCTATGGGATTAACTTTTCAGGTTCGATTTAAAGTGCTTATTCTTCAACCTTAAACACTTCAAGTGATTTGAGTGAATCCTTAGTGAGGATGTCAGTTCTTGTCAGTTTTGAATTAAAGTTAATTACTTAGATAAGGGGAGACACCTATGTTTTTGTGCTATAAAGGTATGACTTATCGTAATTGAATCTTTAGGGTTCTTTGAGTTGAATTATCCATGTATAAATTATCTATGAATTATGATGAGACATTGTCGATAGGAATTATGAATTATGGAAAGTTTATTTTAATTATAAGTTGAGAACTTTGCTTGAGGACAAGAAAAAACTTAAGTGTGGGTTTAATATGCATTTGGATGATTTAGCCCTTGATTTATGTAAAAAGGTGCTTTTAATCCTTTCTTTTCATGTTTATACTCAAGAAAGCACCAGAGGATAAAAAGAACACAAAACGGGCTTAAAATAGAGTAATTAGGCATTAGCAAGAATTCGACACGGCCTAGCCCAAAGCCCACATGACCATGCGTCACCGATTATCTAGAGCACAGCCTCAACTTCGTTACACACAGCCATGCATCATCTATTTCCCACATGGACGTGCCTGGTGATCTACACGGCCGTGTCCAAAATGACAGAATCAAGGCACGGCCCAACCACGATTTACACGGGCGTGTGCCATGGCCATGCCCCTACTGCGGAGAGAGCAATTTCATTCGGATTTGGATGCTTGAAGCCAAAGAAACATACTCCTAAGTCTACTCAGACATCATGATAGTAATTCTACTTGAAAGAGGTACTTAGGAGCCAAGTATAGCATCTCAAAGACTATATAAACAACCCAAGGCTGACATTAAAAGGGACAGCTTTTTGCAGAGGCTTTTGCTGAAGCTTTCATCTTTTAGGGAGTCACTTGAAGATAGCCAGTTGATCTATCTCAAGAAGCCGGAGTTTTACTCAAAACAGAGGATCTCTCCTTCAATTCCTTCAGAGGGTTTTAGGGATTTCTTATTTTTTGTTTTATCTTTTCTCTTGAGATGTTTTCTTATTTAGTTATGAACTAAACCCTTCAGATACCAGAAGGGAATGAAACCTATGACGGATTTTGTTATTTGATTTCAAAATTATATGATAAGTACTTAGTTTGTTCTTAATTATGTTGCTTAATTTAATCTGATGTGCTTAGGTGGAGGAGGAATAGACCCTACCTAAGATTAGATCTAGCATAATTGAGCAGAGTTGATCGGGCGCCTAGAGATAGGGTTACGAGATTTTGTCGGATTAGGGTGAAACCTAATATGGGAATCCATTGATCAATTTACTGCTACTTTAGGGGGTTATTATAAGAGAATGAGAGTTCCACTAATTAACCTAAGGTTAGATGTTATTCGCCTCAAGAGAGGATTTAATATAGGTTAGGGAGTCTCACGGATCAAGCTAAGTAAAGAAATCATATGGTTTTGGGGAATAAATAATAAGTGAAGTCATAGGTGGATTCTTCCTGAGGGTATCGTCTTCATCAACTGAGTTTTCCTAAAGTCTTTCTCTCATTCATTCTTTTGTCTTTGCATTTAGTTTAAGTATTTCATTAGTTTAATAAACCAATCACTCTATATTTCAGGCTAAATAATAGAAAGAAAGTGAGTAGTAGTACTTTTAGGTTTCCTTGGGTTCGATAAGAAATTCTTGCCTAAACTGTACTACTGTTCGATTGGTGCACTTGCCTCTATCATTGTCACAGTTAGTCTACAGGTTCGATCATTCTTTTTATAAATATTAAAACTCGACTGTTTGACACTATCATTCATCTAACACATATCTTTCATTAAACACAATAAAACATCATAAAGCTTACCTTTTCATCAATGGTACAACTCACAAATATCATCAATACACAAAATTGAGACATGGGCTTGATAGTAGACTAAGCAACAATCTCAAAAACATAAAAATCATCAAAATCCAAATCCAAATCATACCTTAATTTAAGTTTGGAACCAACCAAAACCTAACTTTCTTTTTCTTTTCTTCTTTTCTTTGTTTTTCGGCCAAGATGATGAGAATGGCCTTATTTAATGCATTTTCTTTTATTATAATATAAAATATCATATAACATTAATTTATAAAATAAACATATAAAAGCATTGTAACACCCCAAACACGGCCTATGCATTAAGCCCAGATTTTGGCATGCCACACAAATTTAACGTACATTCAAATCATTTAACGAAGTAGAAATCAAATTCCAAAACGATTAAGAGAATGACTTTATCGAAAATTCGAGGTTTATTTGACATCTTTGATTAAAAACACAAGAGATTATCATTGGATCTATAGAGTAGTATTTGATTAAAATTTTGAAATTCATTTAATCAAAATATTCTAACGAAGAGTTAAAGGATTTCCTAAGTTTTAAAGATATTTAAGAAAAACCTTTATTTTATACTGAAAATTTTAGAAAAAAACATTTATGAAAAACTAAATCAATCCAACTTAATAAAACTAAAACATAATAAATCCATCCACATAATAAAATCCATAATTAAAAAGGCCTTATTACATCGCCATTAAAAATAGTACTTAATAAAATTTATAAAAGAAGTCTTAAAGTTTTATAAACCACCATTTGTAGTATAGCCTCCCACTAAGTCATCTCAGACCCAAGTCTCCATCAATTGTTATTACCGAGAGGGTAAAAAATGGGGTGAGTTACTTAGAACTCAAAGTGTAACTCACTTACCATAGTCCATCGGGCCAAGCCCATTTAAACATTTATTTGGGCCTAAGCCCATTTCAAATATAATAATTTAGCATATAAAAAATGCAAATGATATGCAATTCCCAAAACCAAACCTAGATTTCCATCCGCTACACACCCCCGTACCAACCAACACACCTGTGGGGAGCTTTAGTCACCCACCCCGCCAACACACCAAAGTAGGCTTTAAGCCCAATATAATATTTGTGGCAACGGCCATTTAAATAATTGTGGTAGAACCATCGATCTAGATTTCGGGTAACGGCCATCGTGACAGAGTCACCTATCTAGAATTTTTGGCATCAAGCATTTCTTCTCTTCATCATTGATCCCAACCCATGCAATCATGTTTATGCATAACAAAATATTTGTAAAAAAAACATATTACAATTTATCAATTTTTGGCCCATAAAATCTCATATCACATATAACCCATTTATCAATTACCATAAATAGCCCAATTATCAAATATCACATATGGCCCAAATTGTCAAATATCACATATGGCCCAAATTGTCAAATATCACATGTGGCCCAAATTGTCAAATATCACATGTGGCCCAAATTGTCAAATATCACATGTGGCCCAAATTGTCAAATATCACATGTGGCCCAAATTGTCAAATATCACATATGGCCCAAATTGTCAAATATCTCATATGGCCCAAATTGTCAAATATCACATATGGCCCAAATTGTCAAATATCACATATGGCCCAAATTGTCAATTATCACATATGGCCCAAATTGTCAAATATCTCATATGACCCAAATTGTCAAATATTACATATGGCCCAAATTGTCAATTATCACATATGGCCCAAATTGTCAAATATCACATACGGCCCAAATTGTCAAATATCACATATGGCCCAAATTGTCACTTTTATCGTTTTAGCGATTAAGGGCGATTTCAAAATTTTCATGATCTTAATACCGATTTCAGGATCTTAACATTAAAGTGTCGATAATACCATATTTTCTGATTTCACCAACTTTGCGATTTTTAATCCAACTTTTACTACTGTATAGTCATCAAACCCATGAGATACAGTGTGAGATTACACACCTCATTACGGTGAGAACTACACTCTCCCGCTCATCGATATCTAAACACACATTACGAAGAATTAGAACACTAAAATTTAATATTAAACTATTCTAATATTAAGCGATCTAGATCTTACCCTCGGAATCTCGAACAACCACTATTTGCAATTTCTCTCCGATCAAAGGTTTAGAACCACGAGTAAACAATGGTTCGGGGGTACGTACGACTTCGAATAATTGATTTTTGTCGGATGAGGGTCCACAACCTGGTGGAAAGTCTCGGATTCCCGAAACAGTCCTTCTTTTGAATTTAGGGGGAATAATGGAACCACCCCTCATACGAACACTATTTACTGCCCTTTTCATCCTTATTTTGATTGTCTTCAAAGACAAAGAATCATTAGTCCTAACAATATATCGAAAATCTTAAGACTAAAGACTTGAAGAGTGTAATCGGCTTACCTTAATAATCCCTTACCTTTAACACCTTAAATCCGATTTCAACGATCTACGACGCTTATTTAACACTTGAGTTTCGCCTCCACTATCACACTATTGTCCAAGGTTTCAAAGATGAAAAGAAAAGATTGAAGAGAATACTTATGTATAAGAAAAGATTCGGCTATGAATAAACAAAGAAAAGAAGAATGATTCGGCAAAAAATTTTACCATTAATATTCGGCCATAAAGAAAGGTTTTGAAAAGAATAGTGATGTTTGAGTCTTCTTTACCAAAAAGAAAAAAAGAAGAACAAAAAGAATAAAGAGAGTGTTTATGTGTCGATTTTCCAAGGATGGAAGATGAACAAAGATAGGGTCTTGGGGTTGGTGTATATTCGGCCAAAAGGAAGAAAAAGAAAATGACCTTTCAAGATGGTATGGTTTTGGCACAATGAGGAAAAGAGCTTGGGGAAGTATGGGGGATGATAACCATTTGGTCTAAAAGAAATGACCAAAACCAAAGCAAAATTTTACCTATTACACAAGACACATTCGGCTAGGGAGAAGAAATTGGAGAGAGAAGTTTTGGAGAAAAGCACAAAAATGACCAAAAGCCAAAGTGGTCATCTAGCTACCAAAAGCTATCAAAATTTCGGCCAACCCCTAGCCCCAAAAACTGTACAAGTACATAGCTATCAAGGATCAACTTTTGCCAACCTTTCTTTCCATAGCACATTCCACAAATTAAGCCATTTGTTCCCTTACTTGCCTTATCCTATTGATTCCTTTCCTCAACTTCAATGTTTCATTAATCCATTTAGCCGCCTTACCATAAAAATTAAAAGTCTAACATACCAAAAATGAAGCTTGGCTGACACTTGATAGGAGAAAGCAAAAATAAAAGCTTTCAAATTGCATGCTAGGAGATTTGAACCTCTCCCCTCAAGCAAACATGCATGCGCCAACACCACCTTGCTACTAGCTCATCTTATGCTAGTTTTTGACACTTAAATTTACTTAAACCTTAAAGTCACTTGATCTACTTTAATTAAATAATCCTTACTAAAATTTATTCTAATTCTGAATAGTTCTCAAGTCTTCTCAAGACTATACTAAACATGCAAAATTTAATTATTCACAAGTTAAGCACCAAAACATGCATCATATCAATACTCAATTTTTTTAGGATGTTACAAGCATAATATAAATATACATGTTGTCATCCACTATAAGTAAAAATAGGCTATTTGCCTTTTAAGGACTGCATAATAATAAAGCCACATCAATTTAGTCATTAATCAAATGAAAAGCCACTTTTAAACTTTATGTGATTTAGTCCTTTTTATCAAATTAAGCATACAGACAGATAAATTATCTTACAAAACTTTAGCACATGCATAATCACTTATCAGAGGCACAAAAATAATATTAAAAAATTATACAGACTCAGATTTGTGGTCCCGAAACCACTGGTCCGACTAGGGTATAAACCAGACTGTTACAGTGGCTCCTCAATTGATGCTTTTGGTTGGGCATAATCTCTATTCTCTAACTCCAAATGTTCAAAACGGGATTAAGGATTAAATCCCTTTTGATTAGCTTCTAGCAAAGCTAAGTATTCATCCTCCTCTTCATCATTTGGAGGGTCTGATGTCAAAATTTGTTCCAATGGGTCCTCAACATAGTTAAGTTCCCTTTCCATGATTAATTCCTCTAAATCAGACACTGGAGAACAATCATCAATTATGTCAGGAAATCGCATAGGCTTAAAAACATTAAATGTTACCTGATCGTCCTGAACACGCATAGTCAGCTCGCCCTTCTGCACATCTACAAGGGTCCTTCTAGATGCTACAAAAGGCCTTCCTAGGATGATTAACACTTCTTTGTCTTCTTCAAAGTCTAGAATAACAAAGCAAGGAGGAAAAATAAATTTATCTACACGTACCAATACGTCCTTGATTTTTCCTTCTGGATGTGCCAAGGATCAATCTACTAATTGAAGTGAAACCGTAGTAGGTCTAACTTCACCTATCCCCAACTTCCTAAATATTAACATGGATATCAAGTTGATACTCGCATCCAAATCACATAGTGTCTTACCATAATATATTGCTCTAATGTTGCAAGGAATGGTAAAACATCCAGGATCCTTCAACTTTGGGGGTAATTTATCTTGAAGATATGCATTGCATTCCTTTGTTAGGGCTACCGTCTCAAATTCTCCAAGTCTTCAATTCAGCATTTGTTCAAGTGCTTCAACCAATGGGATGTGGATATGGAGTTGCTTGAGTACGTCTAGGAACTTCTTGAATTGAAGTTCCTACTTCTACTTCTGAAGTCTTTGAGGTAGGGTGATAAAGGTTTCTTTACTGGAACAGGCTAATTTGTCTTCTGTGGCAATTCTGCATCTAACAAAGTTGTTATTTTATTAGAATTAGCTGGTTCAGAAGTTACCTTATCAGATTTTGTAGATTTAGGTTCTGGTGAAACTGAAATTTCAACACTCAGTTGGACTTCCTCTGCATCTCGAGCATCAATTGGCTCCTTTTCAACTTTGACTGTGTTAGGCTCTAATGTCTTTCTGCTCCTCATTGTCAATGCTTTACAATACTTTTTCCCTGGATTCCTCGGATTCTCTGTATCACTAGGTAAAGCACCTTGTGGTCGATTTCTAAGTTCAGTTGCAAGCTAGCTCATTTGGTTTTCCAAGTTTTTCAATGTAGCTACTTGGTTTTGGATTAAGGCATCATTCTTGGCTGTGTATGCCTTCAACAAGTTTTCTCAGCCATTGGATGGTTCAACTTGAGGTTGTTTCTAAACTTGTTGGGTAAAAATAGGTGGCTGGGTCGATCTAGGTTGGGCATATGTGTTACTGGGTCTAGCCCCTTAGTTACTCCAAAAGAAATTAGGGTGGTTTCGCCACGATGGGTTATAGGAATTGGATTGTAGTCCTTACCTTCCTCGGTTTTAGTTTTGTTTACCCACGTAATACATGGATCCTGGGTTCGATGGACATTCTTTGAACAGATGTCCTTCCCCACACTAGACACAGGCTACATTTTCAAATTGATTCGGTTGTTGTGCTACAAAACTATTAAACCCATTAGTGGTAAAATTTTTAAGCATAGAGGAAATTGAAGATACCTGAGATGCGAGTAAAGTAAAAGCGTCTACTTCATGTATTCCAGCGACTCATCTTCCTGACGATGCTCGATTAGTTGGCCATTGATAATTGTTGCTGGCAATCCTCTTAATGATTTCATAAGCCTTATTATAAGACTTAGAAAGGAGAGCACCATTAGCAGAAGCGTCCACTACCATCCTCGTATGGGAACTGAGATCGTTATAAAACATCTCAAGTTGGATGCAATGTGGGATTCCCTGATGAAGGCACTTCCGTAATAATTCTTTGTACCTTTCCCATGCCTCATACAAGGACTCATCATCCATTTGTTGGAAAGCAGTGATCTCGTTCCTCAACTTAGCATTCTTGCTAGGCAGGAAATACTTCATGAGGAATTTTTCTGCTAACTCTTACCATGTGGAAATTGAATTTGGTGGCAATGAGTTCAACCAAGCTCGAGCTCTGTCCCTTAGTGAATATGGGAACAGCTTCAATCGTAGTGCATCTTTGGGTACTCCGGCTAACTTGAAAGAATCGCTCACCTCCATAAACAGTCTTAAGTGAAGATGAGGATCTTCAGTAGGCATTCCACTAAATTGGTCCACTGTCTGAAGCATTTGGAACATGACTGGCTTCAGCTCGAACTATTGTGCCTCAATTTTAGGTCTCCTATTACCTGAATTAAGATCATGAAACACTGGCTCGACATACTGTCTTAAATCTTTATCCCAATTATCAGCGATAATGACAGGATTTTGAGCAGGGTTTGCTTTGTTTCCTTGATTCGGATATTCGAAGTTCATCTCTTCGGTCCTTCTTTGACTTGCTTGTCTTCTCTGCAGTCGAAAAGTTCTTTCTATCTCAGGGTCTATGAGGAATAAACACAGAAAAATTAATTAAGTTCAAATTGAACAAAAAAATAAACCAAAATACAAAATTAACAAATTCACAAATAATGACTTTATAAAATAGTCTCCCAGCAATGGCGCCAAAAACTTGGAACAACGAAAATGTGCAATGTACACAATCGCAACAAGTAATAAAGTGACAAGTAAATGCCGAGCTATCGTATCCACAGGGACTGTGAAAAGAATTATTTATGAATACAATTTAAAAACACTTTGGTGAAAAAAAAAATATTTTGATTTGAAGAGGTGATTAAAAACTAGGACTTTAACTAAGTAAAAAAATAAAAATAAAATAAAATTTCCAATGCACAATTTCAAAAGATGTTTTAACCAAGATGACATAATTTTGTTAGATTAATTACATTTCTTAACTTAAAATTATTAAACTCATGTTTATGTCGTTACGAATAAAGTCACGACAACTCGATAATTTGCTAACTTATGAACATACTTACTTACCAAAACCTATTTATCTCTTGACTATATCTCTATGTCAATTCAACCGATTAAACAAATTTTAATAAGCAAGCGTGTTAATGAACATACATACTTATGAAATTAAAATAATCTCTTGTACATATCTATATGCCAATTCAAACAGTTAATTCAATCTCATAAGCACATAAAAGATTACGTGAGGTAACAATGTATTTCTACCTTGAAACAGTTTAATCAAAATAATCTTGCAAGTTATGCAAGGCTAATGTATCGTTAGATATCATTGCTAATTTAACCCTCAGCTACCTTAGATGATTAAACATGCACTGATCAAGTATCATGTCAATTAATTACAATTTCAATCCGTTTAAATAATTAATTCATTAGTTACCTTACAATTGTAATGCAAGAATAACTTAGTCATGGTTTTACTTAATCAAACATCTTACCGAGGCCTATAACAACACAAACACACTTTTAATAAATTAAGTAGACAAAATGCAATCAATCTAACACAAATTAAATTTAAGCCATATTAATTAAATTAAAGATATCAACATCACAAATATTCATAGACATCTTCATCATAACAACAACAAAATTAAAAGGATAGGGAATAAGAATCAAATTCGGTGTTTCTCTGAGGTTTGACTAGTTTGCCGCTCCTCCTTCTCTGCTTGTTCTTGTTGAACCAAGGCTTCTACGAACACTTGAATGCAGCTCCAAATGGTGGATGGATGACTCTTTTCAAGAGGTGAAATCAGAAAAGGAATCGAGGAAGAAAATGAAGAACAATGGAAGGGAATGAAGAGAGAAAAGTGAGAGAGAAGTGAAGAAATGAATGTGTTTGAGATGTGTTTGAAGTGAGCAGCCAAGGGGATATTTATAGGTTGGGATGGCTGCTAAAATTAGAAAAATTAGCAGCCATAGAGTCCCCCCATCGTTGGCCACACATGTGGAGAATTTGAAGGTTTAACTTGCCATTTAAAGGTAGAGGCAATTCTATAAATGCATAAATAGTGGAGGTGTAATAGCCCAATTTTTGGGCTAGTCAAAATAGTGGTCTCGAGACCACTAACCCGAGGTTGAGGAAAATTATTTGGTATTATTTTATGTGTTATGGAATTAATATATGGCTATATAAAAATTTTGGTGCTTTAATTTTAACAATTGTATGTTTAATTGTGAAAAAGGACTTAATCGCATAAAGTACGAAAGTTTCAAATTACAAGCTAGAGGTGTCTAATAGCCAAAGAATATCAAATTGAATGTTCTTAAAGTGAAATTAGGCCATTATATATGTGATGGCCGGCCATATAGCTTAGGGGGACAAGAGCATTAGTTTTAGTCAAAATTTGGTGACTTTAGGTGATAAAAAATAAATGAAAGAGTTGTCATCTTTTACTATTCACACTTCTTCTCCACCAAAAATTGAAGAGAGAATAGGGTTTTTTGAAGTTCAAATTTTTAGCTACATCTCATCCTTGCAAGTAAGTCATTTTGATGATGATTTTTGTACTTTTGGAGTCCCTAAAGCTTAAGCTAGCTAATGAGGGGACTATATTTGTTAAATGGTTGAAAGTTTAGGGAATTTCCATGAGAGATTTTTTATTGTTACAGAGTTTTTATGGAAGAAAATGAATGTTAGTGAGATCAGAAACAACTTTAGTAAAGGGTGTTGCCAAGAAAACACCTAAATTGGACTTATTTGCAAAGATTAAAAATGTGTAATAAATGCATGAAATAGTTGAAATTATGAGTAGTTGTAACAGTATTAAATGTTCAACTAGGCTTGTTTAATGAGAAAATATGATGAAAAATGATTTACGAGCCTAGAGGCAAAATCGTAATTTTTTCATAATACAAGGGCAAAATGGTCATTTTTCCTAAGTAGAGATTATGATGTAATGTGGTTATAAAATGATTTAATGAGTGAAATTTTGATGTTATAGATCAATAAGAGCGCGGAATTAACCTTGACCGGGGAAAAGGCAAGGTTTCGGATTAAACCGCAAACTAACACGTTTTGCACTCGAGGTAAGTTTATGTGTAAACAATGCATTTTAAATATACATGTTGTAACATATTGGTGTATTGTAAGATTGAGAATATATATATATATATATATATATGATTCAAATAAGTTGAATTAGGTATGTAAGTGTGGAATATTACCCGTAGTAATTAATGGTGGGCTGTGTGTGATACAACCTTAATTATTCTTGTTGGTGGGCTCTGTGCGATACCATCATGTTATTCATGTATGATGGGCTGTGTGCGATACCTTCGTTTATAATATCATTTGGTGGGCTATGTGATATACCACCATAAATATTCTTATTGGTAAGCTATGTGCGATACCATCGTGAATATTATTATTAGTGGGCTATGTGTGATACCACCGTAAATATACTTATTGGTGGGCTAAGTACGATACCACCCTATTAAAGATTAATGGTGGGCTAAGTCCGAAACCACCTAGTGTTTGGCATTGCTATGAATGATTTATTGTGAATTTGTTATGTGTTGTATCATGTGATCTTGTGGTAATAAGTGCAGGAATATATGTTAATGAATGTGAGCATTATGTTGTGATATGGTTGAAATGTGGTAAGAGATGAATGAATAAGCATGATCTTGAATTGTGAAATGCTATTTATTGATTAGCATATAGTATGATGTTTATTGTTTACATGTAAACTTGCTAAGCTTTAAGCTTTCTCCCTTTCTTTCCCTTGTTTTATAGAGTTAAAGAGTCGGGTCGGGATACGAAGATAATTGGAAGACCACCTACACTATCAGCTCATCTCGGTATATTTAGAACTAGCATTTTGAGTATGGTAATGGCATGTATGGAGGCTAGACTAGGTAAATCTTTTTGTTATTTTGGCCAAATGTGTTGGCTCCTTATAGATGAAATCTTTTGTATATTGCCATAGTAAATGGCTCTTTACTATCAATCAATGATAAGAAGAGGTTATTCATGATTTTGTAGAGTATATGAATGGTTTGTTTGGTTATGAAAATGCATGATTAAATTGTTGGAAGAGGGTAAATTATGCTTGAGTGAGTTAGGGCGATGAAAGAGCTTGGCAAATAGCCTTGTTCTTGTCCACACGAGTAGGCACACGAGCGTGTGTCTAGGCCGTGTGTGAAACATGGTCAATTGCATGGGTGTGTGAGTAGGCCATGTGTCTCTTTGCATGTTAGAATTGCAAGTCAGTAAGCTCAATAGTAAACACACGGGCAGAGACACGGCCTATGTCTCAGCCGTGTGGGAGGCACAGCCATGGACATGGGCGTGTGTCCAGGCCATGTGAAGTCTGTACCTTGAATTTGGAATTGAAATCGCCACACGGTTGAGCACACGGGCATGTGAAATACCACACGGCGTGTCCCATTTCACACGGGCATGCCCCTATTCAGGTAAAATTTTCCTAAGTGCGTGCAAGTTTCTGATTTATTTTCAAAACCTTTCGAAAGTGTGTTTAGGGCCTCGTAGGCCCATTAAAAGTACGTTAGAGGTGTGAATGAAAAATTTTTAAATTGGGAATGAAATTTCGTAACTCAAAGCTATATGACCATGTAAGTTAAGTACGGTAACGCCTCGTACCCGATTCATACGTAGAATTGGGTAAGGGGTGTTACATTTAGTGGTATCAGAGCTATGGTTTAGTTGATTCTCAAACTACCGTAGCGTGTGTTTGAGTCTAGTTATACATGCCATAAACGTATATTGATAGTGTGGTGGCTTCTAACAATTCTAAACTTTGTTTTCATATAGTAAATGGATCCTGATCAAACGGCTGCTAATGATGCAGCTAGTAACGCACCGGCTCTCACGCAAGGGACCGCGCCTGTAGAGAGTGGACCCGATACTAGGGGTCAAGGAGAAGAGGCCCGAGAAACCTTTCTCCAAATGTTGAGTAACTGGTACATGGAGTATGTATGAGCGAACCCTAATGCTCAACCTCCTCCACCCCCTCCTATACCCCAGCCAATTCATGTGGCTCCTCAAGGTATAGATGTAGTGAGGATGACCACGCCTCCGTCAGATAAGATTCAGAAGCAATAGGCACGAGGAATTCAGAGCTAATATAGACGATGACCCTAAGAGGGCAGAGTTCTAGCTTGAGAACTCGATGAGAGTATTTGACGAACTCTCCTATACACCTGAAGAGAGCTTAAAATACGCCGTTTCCTTGCTGAGGGACTCGGCATACCATTGGTGGAAAACATTGATGTCGGTGGTTCCAAGGAGAGAGTGATGTGAGACTTCTTTTTGGAATAGTTTTGAAAGAAGTATATAAGCCAACAATTTATGGACCAGAAAAGGAAAGAATTCTTTGAATTGAAGCAAGGAAAAATGACTGTGGCAGAATATGAGCGTGAGTTTGTTAGGCTCAGTAAGTATGCACAAGAGTGTGTGTCTACAGAAGCTATCTTGTGCAAGAGGTTTGAATATGGACTGAATGAGGATATTAGACTACTAGTTGGGATTTTGGAATTTAAATAGTTTGTGGTGTTGGTTGACTGGGCATGTAAGGCCGAAGAACTAAATAAGGAAAAGAGGAAAGCCATGAGTGAGGCCCGAGATGCGAGAAAAAGGCCAATGAGTAAATCATACCAAGCTCAATCAAAGAGGTCCAAGGAAATGAACCCTCGGACGACAGCGTCAGTTGGACATCCACATCAAGATCAAGGTAACACATACTCGGGCTCGAGATTTCAAGCCACTTCAATGGAAAGTGTAGGCAACCCGAAGTCCAAACTGAAGCGTCCAAATTGTGGTAGGTAGCACACTAGAGAGTGTTGGGGAAATAATCGAATTGTTACAAGTGCGGTTCACCTGACCATTTTATCCAGAATTGTCAAGAGAGGGAGGAGAAGGAAGGAAAACAAAAAGTGAGATCAAGCAATGTACCTTTGAAGGGTAGATCACAAAAGAACCCAGAAGGTGGGACTAGTAGTAGAGGTGCGGCTCGAGATTCTACTGTGAGACCGGAGGGTCGAGCTCCTGCAAGGACCTATGCCATTCGCGCTCAGGATGAGGCATCATCTCCAACTGTGATAACGGGTACTTTTTCTCTTCATGACACCTCTGTTATTGCTTTGATTGATACGGGATCTACCCATTCATACATTTGCATGAAATTGGCATCTAGTATGAGCATGATTGTTGAGTCTACAGAATTTGTAGTAAAAGTGTCAAACCCGTTAGGCAAACATGTGCTAATTGACAAGGTGTGCAGGAATTGTCCTTTGATAGCTAGAGGTCAATGTTTTCTAGCAAACCTTATGTTGTTGCCGTTTGATGAATTTGATTTGATTCTTGGCATGGATTGGTTGACTGCCCATAATATTTTAGGGAACTTTGGTGGCAAGTTTATCGAACTGAAATGTAAAAATAGGGATGTCATTCGGGTTGAATTAGGTAGATCGGATAATCTACCAGTGATAATTTCAACTATGGTAGCTGAGAAGTATTTTAGGAAAGGATATGAGTCTTATCTTGCTTTTGTGCTGAATACTCAAGAGTCAGAGGTAAAGATCGAATCAGTGCCAGTGGTATACGAATATCCAGATGTGTTCCCGGAGGAGTTACTTGGATTGCCTCTAGTTAGAGAGGTCGAGTTTGGAATTGAGTTAATTCCAGGAATGGCACATATTTCAGTTGCCCCGTATAGGATGGCATCATTGGAGTTGAAAGAACTGAAGGTTCAGTTGCAAGAGTTAACGGATAAGTGTTTTCCAAGATCGAGCTATTCCCCAAGGGGTACTCCGGTACTTTTTGTGAAAAAGAATGATGGGTTGATGAGATTGTGTATAGACTACAGATAGCTCAACAAGGTAACAGTGAAGAATAAGTATCCTTTTCCAAGGATAGATGACTTGTTTGACCAACTGAAGGGAGCTACGGTGTTCTCCAAGATAGACCTAAGGTTTGGTTATTATTAGTTGAGAGTTAAGGAGCAAGATGTGCTGAAAATTGCATTTCGGACGAGGTATGGCCATTATGAGTTTCTTGTCATGCCATTTGGCTAACGAATGCCCCTTCAATTTTCATAGATTTGATGAATCGCATCTTTCGACTGTACTTGGACAAATTTGTAGTCGTTTTTATTGATGACATATTAGTCTATTCTCGGGATGAGAGTGAACATGCGAAGCATCTTAAAATTGTTTTGAAGACTTTAAGAGACAAGTAGTTGTATGCTAAATTTAGCAAGAGTGAGTTTTGGCTCCGAGAGGTCGATTCCTAGGGCACATTGTGTCGGATGATGGTATTAGAGTTGACCCGAGTAAGATCTCAGCTATTGTGGAGTGGAAGCTGCCAAGAAATGTGTCGGAAGTCAGAAGCTTTTTGGGTTTAGCGGGGTACTACTGACGGTTCGTAAAAGGGTTTTCCATGATTATTACCATGATGATGAAACTACTGCATAAAGATATTAAGTTTGAATGTACTGAGAAATGCCAACAGAGCTTCGAGAGATTGAAAACATTGTTGACTGAGGTGCCAGTTTTAGTACAACCTGAGTCAGGCAAAGAGTTTGTAGTATATAGTGATGCATCATTTAATGGACTCATTTGTGTGTTGATGCAAGGGGGTAAGGTAGTAGCTTACACCCCGAGACAGCTAAAACCACATGAGAAGAATTATCCGACTCATGATTTGGAGTTGGCTGCAATTGTTTTTGCTTTGAAGATTTCGCGCCATTATTTAAATGGTGAGAAGTATCAAATCTTCACAGATCATAAGAGTTTGAAGTACTTGATGGGTCAAAAGGACTTGAATTTGGGACAACAACAGTGGCTCGAATTATTGAAGGATTATGAATTAGTAATTGATTACCATCTGGGGAAAGAGAATGTAGTTGCGAACGCCTTGAGTAGAAAATCTTTGTCTGCTTTGAGAGCTATGAGTACTAACTTAGCATTGTCTGATGATAGAGTTATATTGGCTGAGATGAGGGCTAAACTATTATTTATTCAGTAGATATGTGAAGCTCAAGAGAATGATAGCGAGCTACAAGCTAAAAGAGCTCAGTGTGAGTTGGGAAACGATTCTAATTTTTGGGTGAGTTCAGATGGTTATTTGATGTTTCACGACCGGATTTGTGTACCTAAAGATGATGAGTTGATTCAGAAAATTTTGCATGAAGCACACAGTGGTCACTTGTCAGTACATCCCGGTAGCACGAAAATGTAGAATGATCTGAAGAAGTTTTATTGGTGGCTGGGTATGAAAAGGGACATCTCTGAGTTCTAGACAAAATGTTTGGTATGTCAACAAGTGAAAGCCGAGCACCAAGTACCTTCGGGATTACTTCAGCCGATGATGGTTCCCGAGTGGAAGTGGGATCGGATCACCATGGATTTTGTAATGGAGTTCCCTATGACTCCGAAAAAGAAAGGTGCTGTGTGGGTTATTGTTGATAGATTGACGAAGTCGGCTCACTTTATACCGGTGCAAGTAGATTATTCGCTTGATAAGCTAGTTGATCTGTATATTGCTGAAGTGGTGAGATTACATGGAGTGCCTATATCTATTATCTCGGATGGAGATCTTAGATTTACTTCGAGATTTTGGAAGAAGTTGTAGAAAGCCTTGGGTACAAGGTTGAATTTTAGTACAGCATTCCATCCTCAAACTGATGGCCAATCTGAAAGAGTGATTCAAGTTCTTGAGGATATGCTCCGGTGTTGTGTGTTAGATTTGGGAGGTAGTTGGGAAAGATATCTACCTTTGGATAAGTTTGCTTAAACAACAGTTATCAGTCGAGTATACGGATGGCACCGTATGAGGCTTTATACGGTCGCAAGTGTCAAACTCCTTTGTACTGGACCGATCTTAGTGAGAAGCAAATTCATGGGGTTGATCTAGTTAAAGAGACCGAGGAGAAAGGGAAAATAATCTGTAATAGTCTGAAGGCCGCTCCGGACCGACAGAAGTCATACTCGAATTTGAAAAGTAAAGAAATCGAGTTTCAAGTGGGTGACAAAGTATTTTTGAAAGTATCCCCGTGGAAGAAAATATTGAGATTTGGTAGAAAGGGAAAATTGAGTCCACGATTCATAGGGCTGTATAAGATTATCGAAAGGATTGGCCCAGTGGCATACCGGTTGGCCTTGCCGGTAGAGCTGGAGAAAATACACAACGTGTTTCATGTATCGATATTGTGGCAATATCATTCCGATCCTTCGCATGTGATCCCTCCAATGGAAGTTGAGATATGATCAGACATGACTTACGAAGAGGAGCCGATTAAGATATTGGCTCGAGAGGTTAAACAGTTGAGGAATAAGAAGATAGCCTTAGTAAAAGTGTTATGGCAAAAACATGGTGTAGAAGAGGCTATGTGGGAACCAGAAGAAGCCATGAGGGAACAATATCCAAATCTTTTTACCTGTGAGATTTTCGAAGACAAAAATCTCTAAAGGAGGAGAGAGTTGTAACAGCCCGATTTTGGGGCTAGTTAGATAAGCGGTCTCGGGACCACTAATTCGAGATTGAGAAAAATTATTTGGTATTATTTTATTTGTTATGGCATTAATATATGGCTATATGAAAATTTTGGTGCTTTAGTTTTAGCAATTGTATGTTTAATTGTGAAAAGGGACTAAATCGCATAAAGTATGAAAGTTCAAATTACAAGCTAGAGGTGTCTAATAGCCAAAGAATATCAAATTGGAGGTCCTTAAAGTGAAATTAGGCCATTAGATATGTGATGGCCGGCCATATAGCTTAGGGGGACAAGAGCATTAATTTTATTCAAAATTTGGTGACTTTAGGTGATAAAAAAATGAATAAATAATATGAATGAAAGAGTTGTCATCTTTTACAATTCACACTTCTTATCCACTGAAAATTGAAGAGAGAATAGGGGTTTTTGAAGTTCAAATTTTCAGCTACATCTCATCCCTTCAAATAAGTCATTTTGATGATTTTTTTGATGTTTTTTGTACTTTTGCAGTCCCCAAAGCTTAAGCTAGCTAATGAGGGGACTAATTTGTTAAATGGTTGAAAGTTTAGGGAATTTCCATGAGAGAGTTTTTGTTGTTAGATGAGTTTTTATGGAAGAAAATGAATGTTAGTGAGATGAGAAACAACTTTTGTAAAGGGTGTTGTAGAAGACCAAATTTGCCCGGGCCCATACCAAAAACAAAAAATACAAAATTAAAAACCAAAATTAAAGTCCATGTCCAATAAAAGTCAGTTTTTTTTTACAAGCCCATTAAAAATATCAACAGCAGGCCCAAATACTCCTAGCCCACAATAGAAAACAAACAGGAAACCCTAGGGTTTCCCCTTTCTGCCACAAGCTTCCAATGCCGCAACCCAGCCAAACGTTTGGACTCCCTCGTGCGTGCCCCCACACGCGCGACCGCACGTAGCGCCGTTGCTCCCACATGGCCTCTGTACCCATGCGCACACCACTACTCGAACAGCCTCCGTACCACCACGTCGACGTCTCCACGGCCTTGTACCTGTAGAAAAAAAAACAAACAATAGCAACAATATAATAACAGCAGAGAATAGAGCATAAAAATGTATTTTGTTTTCTTCACAATTTTTTTGGGCTATATAATCAAAAGCCAACAAAGGATCAGGGACGATTTTTTTATACAAGAAAAATATACCCAAAGCAGAGGTATTTTCAATTTTTTTGAGTCTATTTTTCATTTCGAATGTCATGCATGCATAGAAATAGAATAAAAATACAAACTTTTACCTTTTGGTGAGATCGGAGTCTCGAATCCGAAGCGTTTTGGGTGGGTTTTTTTTATTTTAACAAGGGATTTGGCTTTAGTTTTTTCAGATATGTGTTTAGGGCTCATAAAGGAGTTTAAATCGGCCTTTTCTAGCCTCCGGCTACTGCGCATGATGGCGGAGTATGGCGGCCCAATGACCGGAGCTTGGCCAAGCATGGGTCGGTGCTCGAAGGGCTAAGGCCTATTTTCAGAGAGTTTTCTTTGGTTTTTTTTTTTAAAGACAGTGTTAAAAATGTTTTTTAAACTGATTTTTTAGTATTTATAGCCCCTCGGTGCGACGTCGTTTTGGTGTGGCCTGTTAATGACCAAAACGGCATCGTTTAAGGGCGATACCCGCACGAGTGACCCGACCCGACGAAGGATCCTCACGTTTTGAGTAAATGGGTTATTTACGTTTATAGTCCTTTCGTTTTTTCTTGTGTTTGCAATTCAATTCTTTTGTTTCTTCAAATTTACCTGTTAATTTTGTCATTTGTTCGCTTTAGTCCAGTATAAGATGACATCTTTTAAATAGCGCGGGAAAATTCTTTTTTTAATACATGCATTGTAACAGCCTTAACCCGGCCCAAACGCTAGGACCGAATATGGGTCGTTACGGAGAAAACTTTTGAAACCCATTTTCGAAATCCAACTAAATTTTGTTGAAAAACTTCTTGTTTTGGTTATTTTGCTAAGATCATACCTAGTGTTTATTTTAAAAAAAAAAAATAAATAAGTCAAGTTATGAAACCAATTTCAGATGTGCCCGATGGCACGATAAAACATTTTTCGTGTTAATTTAGAAAAACGCATGATTTAAATTTCATAGTACAAATAAAAATATCCAACATAAAAGGAATAATTAAAGTAAAGTATAATGAGGCCTTATTACATCCAAAATAAAACAATCCAATAGCAGAATTTAAAATAACAAGAATCAAAGTCCATTAAAGCTTAAATCCACCGCATGGCCTCCTCAAGTCCCTCCGGCTCCATGTCCGCGATCTAAGCATCACCTGAAAAATTAATGGAGAAGGTGAGTCACCAAGACTCAGTATGTAACCCTTCCCGCTTTAAAACATTTTCATACACAACATATAACAATTAATAAGCGAATAATGTATACCCAACCTAGCCAACCATACGCCATCGTCTACCCTGCTGTGGTACCAAACCACCGGTGGTGCCAAACCACCGTGACATATAGTCACAATGTGTTACCAAAACACCGTGTCCAGAGACACAAATCGAGTGATGGGGCCAACCCATCGTGTGATACCAAATCACCGCAGACGATCCCATATCTCAAGTGGGGCCAACCCACGGTGGTGTTAACCACAGGGACAAGTCGCTATTGAGGTACCAAACCTCGGGAGGTACCAAACCTCTGGTGACATATAGTCACGGTGTGCTACCAAAGCACGGTGCCCGTCGGCACAATATCACCGCCCCTCCACTCATCAATCCCACAATGATAAACATACATATATTTCATGCCATCACATTCTTAAATCTCATGTGTCAACACATCATGCTTACCAAAAGCATTAATAATAATAAATCACATTACAGGTACTTACCTGAATCACCACTTATACCGATTTGGTATTCATTCCAATGCTACATTCATAAAAGATGAGCATTCACAAAGTTAAGCATATTTAATATATTATATAGTGTGTATGTACACACCTGTTACCACGATAGTCTCAAATCCAAAGATAACCAATCGCCACCTTATATCTCTTTGTTCCTATATTCGGCCATAATAGAGTTAGTGATATGGGCCATTCGGCCAAACCAATTAATTTGAGAGGGATTCCTTGTGAACCCGAACGTTACCTTTACGCTTTAGGATACTTAACCACAATACCCGATTCCCGAATCTGCTTCATCAATTACCACCGGTTAGTAAACAAGCCATTAGCCTTCGGCTTTTAAATATTTGCAAACTAAAACTTATGAGAACCGATTCTTACCAACACTTACCACTTGATTGGTCACGAATGGAACTTAGTTGACGACCTCCAAAATTCCAGAACACCTAGACAGATTCGGTTAGTACCTTGTAAAAATCGACAAGGATAGGAAGAAGGAAGCATAGGCATTCGGCCAACTCTACTTACCATACAATTGATTGAACACCTAGCGAAATCCTGATGTGCCTATGCCTCTTACACCATTATTACCAAGGTGAGCAAAATAGGAGAAGAGAAAATCAGCCCTTCAAAGGGAGTGATTCGGCCAAGTAGAGCTTTTGGAAAAGGGATTTCGGCACCTTGATGGGAGTTAGATTCGGCTAGGGGTGTTTAACTCAAGGCTGGATTTTTGGTGGAAGAAGAAAAATAGGTAGAGAGTAGATGATTCATAGTAGGAAAATAAAAGAAGAGAGAATTGAGGAGGGAATTGCAATGGGAGATGCTAGGAGGGTTTCGGCCTAGGTTTTGGAGAGGATGTAAAAAGAAAAAGAGAATATATGATGAGAGGGTTTAGAGATTCGGCTAGCAACTTGCAAAAAGAAAATAAGGTGATCACTTTAGGTGCTTATATAAGAATTCGGCACCCCTCCCTAGTGTCCTTGCCGTCCCTTCTTCTAAAGAGTTCAAGATTTACCAACCTTCCTTGAATCACTCCAAGCCTCTCATTCAAATTAATATGATTTAATTTCTAATAATACATAATAATCCTTTAATAATCCATGTAATATCCCCTATTATCCTTAAAATAAAATCCCCTATTATCCTTAATTTAATTTATTATTTATCATCAATAAATAAATAATAAAAGAGTTTAAAGAGAGGAGAAACTCTCCTTCCTATGCCGTCCAACATAGTGCCAAAAGAGGATTTTCATGACTCGAACACAAGCTCTCCTTGCTCCCTTGGTGGCGCCACATGTAGCTCTCAAGTGGGCTTGCTTTGCCACTTGGTCTAAGCTCATTTTATGTCCAAATTATCCCCATTTATTCTTATAACACCCTCTTGCCAAGGCTCCCTACCTTAAAAGTTAAAACTAAAATTTCCTACCAATCGAGCCAACACAAAGCCTTAAATTGATCATTATTATTCCATAAATAATGACATAGCAGTTCTTACATAAGAAAATAATTAAATTCCAAATAACCCCATTTTTGGGATGTTACGCTTCTACCCCTTAAAATAAATTTCATTCCAAATTACATAACTAAAACAGATGAGGTATTGCCGTATCACATCCTCGTGTTCCTACGTAGCTTCCTCAAAGACCATGATTCCGCCATAGCACTTTCACTAAGGGCATCGACTTCCCACGAGAACCTTTATATCTCTATCCAAGATCTGAACCGGTTCCTCCTCAAAAGATAAGTCTGCGTTAACCTCGATTTCTGTCACAGGTACCACATGTGATGGATCTGACCGATACCGTCTTAACATTGATACGTGAAAAACGTCGTGTATCGGACTCAGTTCTGTCGGCAACTCTAGCTGATAGGCTACCGGACCCACTCGCTTTACAATCAGATATGGTCTGATGAACCTTGGGCTCGCCTTCCCTTTCGTCCAAATCTTAACACCTTTTTCCAAGGCGACACCTTTAGAAAGACCTTGTCTCCCACAAAGATACTCCATTTCCTTGCGTTTGAGATCGGCATAAGACTTACGCTTATCCGACGCTTCTTTGAGACGAGACCAAATCACTTTAACTTTGTCTTCGGCTCTCATTACCAATTCGGGCCCAACACTTGTCGTTCACCCAACTCCGCCCAACATGTCGGGTTCGGCATTTCCGCCCATACTGGCTTCGTATGGTGCCATCTCAATACTTGCTTGGTAGCTATTGTTGTAGGCGAACTCATTAGAGGTAAGAATTCCTCCCAACTACCTCGAATTCCAAGACACAACCCTCAAAGATATCTTCTAAGATCTCAGATGACCTTTTCTTGATCGCTTCGTCTGTCTCGAGGATGGAAAGTCTTTGAAATCCAATCGCGCACTCCAACGCTTGATGTAACGCTTTCCAAAACCTCGAAGTGAACCTTGGGTCCCTATCCGAGATAATCGACATTGTACACCATGCAATCGACTATCTCGCCACATACAACTTTGCTAGTTTACGAGTGAGTAGTCCTTCTCACCGGTGATGAAGTGAGTGATTTAGTCGACGGTCTACGATTACCCAAATCGCATCTTTCTTCTTTGGGCGTAAGGGTAGACCATCGACGAAATCCATAGTGATCCGCTCCCACTTCCATTGAGGGATCTTTACCGGGTTGAAGTAACCCGATGGTAATCGGTGTTCACCTTAACTCGCCGACACGTCAAACACTTCCTACGAATTCGTTATCTCACGCTTCAACCCGCCACCGTAATCAAGCTTTAGTAGATCTCCATACATCTTGCTTCCTCCGGATGCATAGCGTATGGGTCGCTATGAGCATCCCGGAGAATTTTCGCCTCAACTCCATATCTTTTGGCATACAGGCCGTCCTTGAAAACATAACACACCATCACCAATCAAACTATACCCTTCCAAACCACCATCCCGAACTTGCATTCTCTTCAGATTTAAGCCTTCATCCACTAACTGCTTGTTCTTAATCTCCTCGATCCACGTTGGCTTAACTTGGAGTTCTCGCCAAAAGGCTTCCATCGTCATATAGGCTCAATCGGGCAAACATTGCTCTTAAGTCCGCCACGACCTTCCGGCCAACGCGTCGACCACCACGTTAGCCTTACCGGATGATATTCGATGGAACGTCAGTAGTCCTTTAATGTACCAATCCATCGGCCATTGCCTCGATTCGATCCTTCGTGTCAAGATACCTCAAACTTTTGTGGTCCGTGTAAATTACCGACTTCTCCCCATAAAGATAATGTCTCCATACTTTTAGGGCGAAGACGATCGCGCTAACTCTGTGTCATGAGTTGGATAGTTAACCTCATGCGGCCTTAGTCGACGGACGATAGGCTACTACCTTCCCATCTCAGATCAAGACACACCCCAAACCGGTGTGAGATGCATCACAATAGACGTGAATAATTTCCACGCCTCGGTTGCACTAAACCGGAGCTTAGTCAAAATTTTCCTTAGCTTATCAAAGCTTCCTTGTCGCTTTTCCGACCATACAAACGGAACACCTTTCCTTAGCAACTTGGTTAATCGGTCTGCGATCGAGAGAACCCTTCCACAAATCTTCTAATACCTCGCTAACCCCGTAAAACTTCGTATCTCCGCCACCGACTTAGGCGGTTTCCACTCAATACCGCTTCAATCTTATGGATCCACTCTAATCCTTCCACGATACTACGTGACCTAATGGGCGGGTGTGGGGTGTTTCGGTTGTAAACCTGTTTCAAAAAGATTCGATACTTAGAGAAAATTTGTAAAATTTTTTTTAGAAAAATGTTGTTTGGATTGGGCTTAGATTGGAACCCATTTAATAAATTTTGAAAATCCAACTTAAGTGAGGTGACAAAACAATTTTAGGGTTTATTATTTTGAAAGAAATAAATTTTGTTTTTCTTAACTTTAATTAAAAATAAATTGTAACACAATCAACATGAATAAGCGGAAATAAAGAAAATCCAACTGGGCCTTATGGCCTTATTACATTAAGGAAAACCCAAAATAAAATAAGAGTAACTAAATCAAATAAAGTCCAAACTAATTAAATTCTCCAATGTCGCATGGCCACCTCAACGCCTCACCGCCCGGTCATTCACAACGCTCATCACCGAAAATAGTTCCCACAATGGGGTGAGTCAACGACTCAATGTGCACACAATACTATCATTCAATAAATCGCATTCATGTTCAAATCATCAAGTCCATATAATAATGAAATTATGATGCAACCCAAACCCAATCCTAATTAGCCATCCACTACACTCCCCGCACTAACCTCGCACAACCGGGGACTACTAAGTCAACCCTCCATCCGCTACTCTCCACGTTGTGTCATTAGACACCTTTGTAACCGGTTACCAAAATTTCGCAATGTGACCGTAGTCAACATTTTTCGCAATGTGACCGTAGTCAACATTTTTCGCAATGTGACCGTAGTCAACATTTTCGTTGGTGAGACCAAGTCAACACCGTTCTCCCCTTTACATAAAACCCAATGCCCCAAAACATATATATTGCATACTTAATTTCATGTTCATATTCATATATTCGCATGTTATTAAGATAACATTTTTCACAATCCTATCAGAAGTAGGAAACGTACCTGAGTACTTTTTGCCACATTTGTGGTACATAGCCACATTCACATTATTATTTATATCATATATTAAAAATATTTAGCCATGTAAAATCGAAGGATAGTAAGGGTACACACCTTTTTCGCTTAATAGGTTCCTTGAAATCCCGAAGAACGATCTACCGATCTAGATCTTTATCTCCTATATTCGGCCAATTATTAAAACATATTAACAAACCTATTTGGCTTAAAAACCAAATCCTAGTAGGATTTGTATTATTTACCTTGTTGCCGAATTGGATGATTGTAAATCAAATCCCGAAATTACTAGTATCCTTTTTCCTTGAAATCGGCTAATACTAAATCATGTAACCATGTAAGTTTTCGCTTTTGAAATAATGAAAATAATTCCAAATACCAAAATTAAGCCTTGGCCGAATATCACTTACCATACAAATTCCAAATCAAGAGAATTCCTTGCCTATATATGTTCTGTCGAATTTTCATGTTAGATCTAATCTAACATATACATCATAACCTTTAATCGAATAAATTATCTTACCTTGGATCCTTAGATTTCGAAAGATTCCTCCTTGTATTCGACAATTGTAAAAGATCCTTAATGCCTTGACCGATTGCTTCCTTGCCTAGAGTTTTGGGGTTTTGCTATGGAGATTTAATCGGGATCAAAAGAAAAAGGTTTTGGCTTGACAGATGAAGAAAAGAGAAGAAGAAAAGATAGAAAGAAAATTCGGCAGAGGGAGAGAGCAAAGGATTTTGGCTACTTGGAAAGATGAGAGAAAAAGACCTTGGGTTCTCCTTTTATAGCCAAATTTGCTAGGCCAAGAGTCCTTGACTTGGCCACCACTCTCCTTAAGATAATATTATCTCTTATTATTCACATATTTATGTGAATAAAACTCCTTTATTTATCTCTTATTATTCACATATTTATGTGGATAAAACTCCTTTATTTATCTCTTATTATTCACATATTTATGTGAATAAAACTCCTTTATTTATCTCTTATTATTCACATATTTATGTGAATAAACTCTTCCTTTTCTAGAAACCCATGCCGTCCACCTCACCTTTCGGAAGCAAAATAAGGCCTTCATTATTTGCTTCTGGATGTCTCAAACTCAGCCCAAAAGCCTCTTGTATTTGGGCCATTTCCTAAGGCCTTTGGTGTCATCTTCAGGCCACATTTCCAAGTCCGTTGTTGGGTCAAATTTCACATGCTTTATATTTTAGGGTCACTTGGCCCTAAGTTCCCTTTTGGGCTCTTAAATTCAACATTCCGGGGTCAATTTTAAGTTTCCTAAAATTTTCGCGCGGCTCTGTATTTTCTAGGTTTCCAAAATGTTTGGGTTTCCAAAATGTTCAAGTTTCCAAAATGTTCAAGTTTCCTAAAATGTTCAAGTTTCCAAAATGTTCAGGTTTCCTAAATGTTCAGGTTTCCAAAATGTTCAGGTTTCCAAAATGTTCAGGTTTCCCAAAATGTCTAAGTTTCCAAAAATGTCTAAGTTTCCAAAAATGTTCATTTCCATTTCCATTTTCATTTTCATTTCCATTTCCATTTTCATTTCCATTTCTATGCATTTCTAGGTTTCCAAAATTATTCCAAATTTATTCCAAAACACATAAAACATGTCTTTTCGCACAATTTGGCCAAAATGCATAGGCCCTTTTCAGGATGTTACATGCATCTTTGTACGTGTTTCATTTCAGTCTCTAGCAATGTTTTATTATTTGCAATTTTAACCCGAAATTTACTTAGATTTCAAGTTGGTCCTTAACCTGTTTTAATCTATTTGTTTCTTCACCGTCTTAAAAGGCTTTTTTTATTTGTTGTATTTTATTTTAATTTTTTTACATATATTATCTATATTAAATTCATATAGTATTTATTTTAAATATTTCCTTCATATTATTTACTTTGAACATTCATATCTATATATATATATATATAGATATATTAGTTAATTTAAATTATTTCATACTTTTACTTATCTTTTAAAATTATTTTACGACTACTTATTTTAAGATATTGTATATTAATTATTTTGATTATTTCACACATATCTTATCTTTAAATAATGTTGCATAATATTGGTTTTATTGATTTTCATTCTACATTCGCTTTTTTGTATAATATCTTGCTCCATTTTCTTCAATTGTTAAGATTAAGACATGTTACATGATTATTGCTATTGTATGAATTGTAAATTGCTAATTTGTAGTTATTAATTATTTGTGATTCATCATTGTAATATTTGATGTATGGATTAATCTTTGCATTGTAGATTAGTATTCCATTGTATCTTACGAAAATGTTGCGTTTTGATGTCATTTCAGTTTTAAAAAAATCATTTCATTCAAAGGTTTTTAAAATAAGGCAATGTTTCGTGTTTGGAAATCTGAGAGATCGTGCCCTAACGTGCTGGGTTTCGGTTTTTCGTTTGACCAAATAATCGAATATCCTTTTAAGATTTCATTCGTGCTTTCTCAGTTTTAAAATAAGGCAATGTTTCGTGTTTGAAAATCCAAGAGATCGTGCCCTAACGTGCTGGGTTTCAGTTTCTCGTTTGACCAAATAACCGAATATCCTTTTAGGATTTCATTCGTGATTTCTTAACTCTAAAATGAGGCAATGTTTCGTGTTTGGAAATTTGAGAGATCGTGCCCTAACGTGCTGGGTTTCAGTTTCTCGTTTGACCAAATAACCGAATATCCTTTTAGGATTTCATTCGTGATTTCTTAACTCTAAAATGAGGCAATGTTTCGTGTTTGGAAATTTGAGAGATCGTGCCCTAACGTGCTGGGTTTCGATTTTCCGTTTGATCCCAAATAATGAAATACCCTTTCAAAATCTCAATGCATGAGTTTTGAGAAGTTTGGGATGATCTAGAATCCAAGACTTAAATCGTTACATCTTAACGTGCTGAATGTGATATTTTATTTCTTTGGAACCAGAGAATCCTAATATTCAAAATCGAGTATCTTCAAATGGGTCAAAGAAGGTCATAGTTTTAAAATCATTTCAATTTTTCGACATCAAGACATTAATTAATCAATTTGGTACCAATTTTGGGCGTTGTGAAGGTGTTAATCCTTCCTCGTGCGTAACCGACTCCCGAACTTATTTTCTTAGATTTCGTAGACCAAAATTATTGTTTTAATAAATCAATATGTTTTATTAAAATAATCCATCTCAAGGTGATCCGATCGCACCTCGAATAAAGGATCGGTGGTGACTCCATTTCCATGTTTTTAAAGTCGATCCCCATTTTTCAAACCCATTAATAAAAAATGGTTTAGACATCTTGGCGACTCCACTGGGGACCCTGAAAGAGAGTCAAGCCGTAAAATTGATTAATTTCTGTCCTTATTGAAAATTTGATTTGAAAAATTACGATCCTTTTATTTGCGTTCGCTTGCGCCATCTCATTTGATTATTATGGTTCGAGTCTTGTAGAGTACTTTTGCATCATATTGCATCACCGTCGGGTCATACCTTTTTAAGTGGGAGTGAGAAGCTACTCCTTCATGAGGTTTTCACCTCCGTGCAGGATAGTGAATCGCTTTCGGGATACATCGGTACCTATGTTTTCGTTAGATTTTCATCTCCGTACAGCCATAGGGAAATGTATTCCCCTAAACCGAACTCGGTCCATATGAGCCTATAATGGGTGAGGATCGAGCAATCCGCTGGTTCAGGTACCTCAACCCTAGAACTGAACTGCATATAGAAAGCCCTAAGAACCCACCCTAGGTAGAGCTGTGATAAACCCTAGTGGCCACTCAGATAGGAGTTTGAATGATTTTCTTTACATGCTTTGAACTTCATTTCTATTGTACTAATTTTTTATCTTTGTTACTTAGCATACATTTTCATATTAGAGAGAGATTTTGATTCGGGTTCAATTGCTAAATTAGAGAGCTCGGCATGGAGAATGAATTTCTTGATAAAACGGAAGACAATACGGATGTTCGTATATTTGTAGTCCATTTCATGTAAAGAATTTTGTCCTGTAGTAAAGTTTTCTAAAGGAAATTGAGTTAGAATTGACACCTCTTTACATTCATTTCATGCATTCACATAGCATCACATCGCATGTGCTAGATTTCATGAGAAGACCCTGATTAATTAAAACTCATTTTAGTAACCTGGAAACCAACGAAAATAAATCAGACACGCACCCTTACGGTACGAGGAGAAGACTAAAGCAATGGATAAAAGGCTAGAGAAGTTGGAACAAATGCAGAAAGAGGTGCAAGAACGGATGCAAGCACAAATCAAGAACAGCTCGCTAAAATCCAGCAGGATATGATGGACAAAATGAGGGAATCTCAAGAAAATGCGGTGACTCAGATGACGCAGCTGTTGAAGGGGCTTATGATAAAGGAAAGAGCCCCACAGTTAATGTTGAGGGGAATACAGAGTATCATCAATATCCCCCTGATTTTACTCCACCACACGTGCAAACACTACCTGAAGTGACTGTACAAAGGCCATCTGTCACGATCAAGCCTCAACAATTCCAAGTTGATGCTTTGGTGAACCTCTAAACTGGCTTGGGTTCAGGAGATAATCCAATCATTACTAATGTCCCTGATTTGGATGAAATAGCTGAAGGAGAGATGTAACATCCTGAATTATTGGGCCTATACGTTTAGTGGTTGGATATGTTTAATGTGTTAATTTGAGTGTTAGGGGTTTAAATTGGGCCCAGGATAGGGCCGAAGCCTTGGTTAAAATTCCTTTTTGGGTACCATGGGGTTTAAAAGATGGTATCGGTGCTTTAGGTTGCAAAATAAGCTTGTTGCCCAGTAGTATGTGGTGTTGCAGAGGAGTTATAGGGTTGCGCCAATAGCAGGAGGTGAGGCCCAAGTTTTGGCCACAAGGAGCCCATGCCTCTGGGCCATTTTCGGCACTTAAAAGGAGCAAGGAGGGGGACGGCAATGAGGCTTAATTTTAGGATGGATTTAATGATTAGGATAATGTGGATATTATGCTGATAATAGAAGGGAGAGGTGGTGTTATTTAGGCCCCTTCTAAAGGTATGAATAGATTAAGATAAAGGAGAAAAGATAGGAGCTATCTGCTGAGAGCAGTGTTGGCCAAAATTCCATCTCCTAGAGGGGGAAAGAAATCGGTTCCTTTATGGCAAAGGGGTGCCGAAATTTCCCCTACTATTTGATTAATGGTTAGTTATCAAGAAGGGCACTTTCAGGTTTTGATAAGTAAGTGCCGAAATTCTCTATAAATGGGGGTGGTATCTCTTCAATTCCGGCATTTGAACTCTATTCTTTTCCTCATTCTCTGTGCCGAAACTCTCAGTCATTCTCTGTAATTTCTTTTCTTTTGATTTCTTCAAAAGCCAAAACCTCTCACTTCACTTTCTTTTTCCATTCTTTTCCTTTTGTGTTGATTTCCCATAAAACTGGGATCTCCTTGGAGTTACTGATTTCTCTGTGAAGGTAAGAATCGATTTCCTCAGATCTATTCCTTTCTCTTTCGGTTTTTGAGAATCAAAGCCAGGTGGCTATTAAGGTTCAGTCTAACGTTTCCACTCTTTTCATGTTCTTATTTTAGGCGACGGAGGGAATTGAAGTAGATCTCTTAGATCTAAAAGCCAGAAACACTAGTCCCTGAATCTCATATCACTTTTTAGGAATTTTAAGGTAAGGGATTCTCTTTAGATTCTCGTTAGATTCGATATCGAAATCACAATTTTAACCATATGTTATGATTAATAAGGCCTTTTTGATGGAATCAAATGTCGATCAGGCAAAGGAGGGGACTAGATCTGAAAACCCGATTCCTAAGTTTAAGAAACGATCAGTGTCGGCAGTATGGGATTGGCCACTGGGTTGTGGACTGACTTCTGAACAACACCTTAAGCAGATAGCGGTTGTGTTGGCTACGGATAGCGTCGACTTAGAAAGTCTCGCTCTAACGGTAATCAGGTGTGTAGATTCTTAACACATAAGTTTTGTTGTATTAAATGTATGCTATGGGCTAAAAGTCAGAAAGAGAGGCTATATGAACAGTCGTATTACCCAGAAAGGGTAGGCAAGGGATGCCAGGTACGTAATCATAGAAACTTCTCCATGTGTATCGAAGTATATGAAAGTCTGAGATCTGTTTAGATGGCTTAATGTTTTGATTTTTGCATGTATGTATGCATGGGATGGGATTGATTGATTTACGGAAGGGGAGCAGGTCGTGAGGCAATCGGTGGCTTTGCCACATAAGTCACATAGTGATCGATTTTTATGACAGGCAGCATAGCTGTCGAATACTATAATGTATTACTGAGGTCGTATAGCGATCGGTGGCTTTGCCACATAGGTCACATAGTGATCGATATGGTGTGTAGCGGATAGAGGGTTGATTGTAGAAATCCCCACGGTGTGATGGTTGGTACGGGGGTGTGTAGAGGATGGACTCTTAGGTTTTAGGGATGGGCCATGTTGCATGAAACATTCTGTTGCCATTGTGTATGGGCCAAGGCCCATAATGTGTTTGTGGGCCCAAGTCTTTTATGTGTTTTCGGGATTTGCACACTGAGTCTTGGTGACTCACCCTTTTATTTTCCCTACTTTACAGATGAGCAATAGATCGTGGACATGGGAGCCAAGGCGGACTCGAGGGGCCATCAATATTATTATCTACATAGACTATTTATGGATTTTCATTTGAGTTTTAATTTTTGGGAATATTTTTGTAATAAGGCTTCTATAACTTAGGTTTTCGATTTATTTTTTTTTTATGTTAAGTCTTTATAAACTTATGTTTTTCTCTTTCAAAGTCTTAATTATAAAATAAAATGATAAATGGGCTTTTCAAACACAATCAATGCAAATGCTTAAAGTTGTTTCACAAATTTCACAATTATTTGATTAAACGGCCATAATAAACTAAGATTTTCAAAACCCTACAGAGCTAAGTTTTCAAGTTTCAAACAGTGGCATACTAGATTCGATAATGACGTATGGACCGGGTTTGGGATGTTACAAGAGAGGACAAAAGAAAAATTGCCAAATCAGCTAGAAGACAGATATAAACGGTTAGAGGAGAAGTTTAAGGCTTTAGAAAGTGATGATAGCTGTTATGGAACTGATGCCAAAGATTTAAGCTTGGTCCCAGACTTGGTGCTCCCATACAAGTTCAAAATGCCTGAATTTGATAAGTATAATGGGACAAGTTGCCCTGAGGCTCATATTATTATGTTTTGCAGAAGAATGACGGGGTACATTAATAATGACCAACTGTTAATCCATTGCTTCCAGGATAGCCTGATGGGAGCAGCAGCCAAATGGTATAACTAGTTCAGTCGTGCCGAAATTGGTTCGTGGAGAGATTTAGCCCAAGCATTCATGAAATAGTACAGTCATGTGGCAGACATGACTCCCAACAGAACTACTCTTCAAAACATGGAGAAAAGGGTGAATGAAAGTTTTAGACAGTATGCGCAGTGGTAGAGAGAGGTTGCCATCCAAGTCCAGCCACCCCTTCTAGAAAGAGAGACCACCATGCTCTTTATTAATACACTAAAGGCCCCGTTTATCACTCATATGCTAGGGAGCGATACAAAGAGCTTCTCAGATGTCGTAATGAATGGAGAAATGGTTGAGATTGCCATAAAAAGTTGAAGGATAGATGCGGGAGAAAGTGCCAAAAGATCAGCCCGATGAATAGGGAAAATAAAGTGTACAGCTTGAGAAGCGTCCCAAATTAGTCACTATAGGTCAACCGAGGGCTGTGACCACTGGCCATCAGGGCTCATCAAGACAAGAATCCAGTACAAAGCAACTCTAGTTTACACCAATCCCAATGACGTACAAGGAGTTATATCAAACCATATTCGATTCACATGAGGTGGCTCCTCACTACCCGAAACCGATGCAACCTCCATATCCAAAATAGTATGACCCAAATGCCCAGTGTGAGTACCACGTAGGGGTCACAGGGCATTCGATAGAAAATTTCCTTACTTTCAAGAAATTGGTGGAAAAATTCATCGGCATGGGTATTGTGAAATTAGATGACACGCCAAATGCAGAAATATGAGCCTGGGAGTGTTTTGAGCAATAGGACTGTGGAAGAGACATGTATTTTTAAGGCTAATCTAGAGTAATATTCGAAATACACTTATTGCTTTCAGCCTAGAGGCAATAAGAGTCATTTTATGAAATAGGCTCATGTTTAGAATCTTTATTTCAATAAAAAGCATCTTTTTGAGAAAATATTCTTCCATTCCTTCTATTTATAGATTCTTTCGTACTTTGGATTACTATTCAAATATTCTTTCATTCTTTATTCATGATCATACCATACAAATAATCATTCTTGGAATCATCTTTCTGGAATTTACCTTCGTACCCAAAATGGGTCCCCAAATATCAATGACATGGGCGACGTTGTTACGGACTCCCCTTTTGAATGAAATATGGGTCTAAGGGATCTCAGGACTTTGAAGATGACAAAAATTGCAACATATCTTCTGATTTGTTAATACTAGTTGAAAAACAGATCCTACATCGCGAGCCAAAAAGGAGATGAAGATCAAAGCCTATCTTAATGTAGAAATAAGATTTCCTACGTGTGGGGCATGGATGTTATCAGGCCAGTCTCATCAAAAGCTTCTGGCCAACATTGGTTCATTTTCGTAGAAGTCGATTACTTTACAAGGATGGTAAAAGTCACTTCATATGCCAGTATCACAAAGTCGATAGTCATCGGAACAAAGAAAAGAAAAAGAAAGAAAGAATACTGACAAAAAAAGGGTCAAAAAGATCACAATTAATCTCACAAAGTCAAAAGTCTACGGTCTATTCAAAGATTAGATGCCACATATCAGTACAGCAAAAGCAGCCAAAAAGAAAAACAATGGATCATATAACGATCGAGACTTTAAGGATTGGCATACAGAAGCTATTATTTACTCTCTATGCTTATCAAACTTTGGCCAAGACTGTCACTGGAGCAACACGTTTCTCATTGGTTTTGCCCATTGGAGTCAAAATTTTGTCAGCGTTGAAATTGGATGAGACAGAATAGATCCAATCTCAATATGATCAGTTGATGTTAAAAGCTATCTGTCACGGTCAGGTAATGCGAGCTAACAAAAAAAATGATTCGCCCTAGAAAATTTCATGATAGGGCTTTGAAGAAGACTTTTCCCATGCAAAAGGGACTTCAGAAGAAAGTGGATACCAAACTAGAAAAGACCTTATACGGTAAAGAAGGCCTGTTTTGTGGAAGCATGGGTATTGTCTAAGATAGATGGCAATGACTTGCCCAATCCGGTGAATTCAAAAAAAAAATCAAAAAAGAAAAAAATAAATTTTCAGAAAAAAGAAGAAAGAAAAAGGAGAGGCCAAGGTGAAAACCCACAAAGGGCGCTTTGAGACCAAAGGGGATTTAAGCTGAAAACCCGAAAATGGCGGCTCAAATTTTGATCAAAGGGGGCATACAGTAGTCTTGCTATGCCTGAATTAACAATGAAGAAGTATGCTACATCTAGGGGCATCGACAAAGTACTTCGGACCCTAAACACATATTGAGCTTAAAATGGTCCTCAAGAAGTTTGAACAGAGAAGCTCAGGCTGCGATATCTAGGTCACCTAGTTTTCCATCTTATCTATACCTTATTCTTTTCAAGATACGCCTTTAATAAACTCCCTGCTTAATTGCATTTGCTAGCTTTGATTAACTTGCTTGTTTTGAGCTATGCTCCCAATCATTGAAATAACGGTTAGTGGACTAATAATACTTTCATGAAAGGAGTTTCACATATTACTCTGGAAGCTTATGAATAATAGAAGAAACTAAAATAGAATTATTGTTCAAAACTCACCACGTTTAAGAAAGAGTCTAAACTGAGATTTTCTCTCCGAATTTTTGTCAAAAATGGTGGTTGAACAAATGAAAAGATACTGCGTTAGTGATACAATCTTGACGAAAAGTGGGCAATGTTAACCCAAGTGTAAAAAGGGAATCATTCGCAAGAAAATTGATATTCTGCATCCATGCAAATATCATACATGCACATTTGGTTAGGTCACATGGGGAGCAATCAGTTGATCGAACAAATTACAGTCCTCTACCCCTGAGTCGCAGTGGAATGGATAGGAAAAGATTCAGATCCTATACCCCTAAGTCAGAATAATATGAACCCTGAAGTTACAGTGGGGTAGATCTGTTGAGCAAGATATAATCGTTTTCTCTGGTTTTCTGTTGAGAATACCATCCAAACAAGATGGCAGCATAATACATCAATGATAAAGCGTTAATAAACAATGAGCAATGACACCTTAAACTTTTAAAAGGGATCATTCTTATGAAATTCTGCATTCATGCAAAACACATTTAGTTAGGAGCATTTGATTCATTCCAATCATTGCATCCTAATCATCGTAAGAAATCATTCTCATGACATTCTGTATTCATACAAATGTCATCCATAAGACACATCTATTTAGGGGCATTTGATTCATTCCGATCATTGCATCCTAATCTTTGTAAAAAGACCATTCTCATGACATTCTGCATTCATACAAATTTTGTCCATAATACATTTAGTTAGGAGCATTAGATTCATTCTAATCATTGCATCCTAACCATTTTGCATAAACACAAAACTGATTTTACAGGGCAGGTCCCCTAGAGGACGTTGTCGCAACATCGATGAATTCGAATATCTTTCCTTCTTGAGTGAAGCAGATTGAAGATAGTAGATCTGGCAATCTTAAAGTTGTAGGAGTAGACCGAAGCCATACAAGTCTTATTTTCTCAAAGTTTCAGTGGAGTAGGTTGAAATTACAAATCCCTCCTCCCTGATTTTATATGAGGATCAGTCCGTATTTATTTGAAGTTTCAGCATAGAAGATTGAAACTATGAATCTCTTCTCTTTAAATTTCTATCTCTACAAAGTTCCAGTGGAGTAGGTTGAGCCTACAAATCCCTCCTCCCTGAGTTTACAATGAGGATCAGTCCGTATTTCTTTGAAGTTTCAGCAGAGAAGGTTGAAACTATGAATTTCTTCTCTCTGAATTTCTATCTCCTCAAAGTTCTAGTGGAGTAGGTTGAGGCAACAAATCCCTCCTCCCTGAGTTTACAATGAGGATCAGTCCGTATTTTTTTTTTTGAAGTTTTAGCAGAGAAGATTGAAACTACGAATCTCATCTCTCTGAATTTCTATCTCCCCAAAGTTCCAGTGGAGTAGGTTGAGGCTACAAATCCCTCCTCCCTAAGTTTACAATGAGGATCAGTCCGTATTTCTTTGAAATTCCAGTGGAGTAGATTGAAACTACGAATCCCTTCTCCCTGAAAGCACATTAGAGCAGATCGAAGTGCGGTTCCTGGGCCCCTGAAGATGCAGCGGGATGGAACGAAGCTACTCGAAGAAGAAAAGCACTAAAAGAAGCCAAGATTTTACAAGACTAGGCAAATTTGGCCCTTTTAGTCTTTTCTCTATTCTCGTTACACGACAATGAGCAAAGAGGGGCAGCTGTAGAAGCCCAAATTTGCCCGGGCCCATACCAAAAACAAAAAATACAAAATTAAAAACCAAAATTAAAGTCCATGTCCAATAAAAGTCTATTTTTTTTACAAGCCCATTAAAAAATCAACAGCAGGCCCAAATAATCCTAGCCCACAACAGAAAACAAACAGGAAACCCTAGGGTTTCCCCTTTGCGCCGTAAGCTTCTAGTGCTGCAACCCAGCCAAATGCTTGGACTCCCTCATGCGTGCCCCCACACATGCGACCGCACGTAGCACCGTTGCTCCCACATGGCCTCCGTACCCACGCGCACGCCACTACTCGAATAGCCTCTGTACTGCCACATCGACGGCTCCACGGCCTTGTACCTGCAGAAAAAACAACAAACAACAGCAACAATAGAATAACAGCAGAGAATAGAGAATAAAATTTATTTTGTTTTTCTTCTCAGTTTTTTTTGGGCTATATAATCAAAAGCCAACAAAGGATCGGGGACGATTTTTTTTATACAAGAAAAATATACCCAAAGCAGAGGTATTTTCAATTTTTTTAGTCTATTTTTCATTTCGAATGTCATGCATGCATAGAAATAGAATAAAAATACAAACTTTTACCTTCTGGTGAGATCGGAGTCTCGAATCCGAAGCGTTTTGGGTGGGTTTTTCGATTTTAACAAGGGATTTGGATTTAGTTTTTTCGGATCTGTGTTTAGGTCTCATAAAGGAGTTTAAATCGGCCTTTTTAACCTCTGGCCACTGCGTATGATGGTGGAGTACGGCGGCCCAACTACCGAGCTCGGCCAAGCATGGGTCGGTGCTCGAAGGGCTAAGGCTTATTTTCAGAGAGTTTTTTCGGTTTTTTTAAAAACAAGTGTTAAAATGTTTTTTAAACTAATTTTTTAGTATTTATAGCCCCCCGGTGCGACACCGTTTTGGTGTGGCCTGTTAATGACCAAAACGGCGTCGTTTAAGGGCGATACCCGCGCAAGTGACCCGACCCGGCGAAGGATCCGCGCGTTTTGAGTATATGGGTTATTTACGTTTATAGTCCTTCCATTTTTTCTTGTGTTTGTAATTCAATTCTTTTGTTTCTTCAAATTTACCTGTTAATTTCATCATTTGTTCACTTTAGTCCAGTATAAAACGACACCTTTTAAATAGCGCGAAAATATTCTTTTTTTAATACATGCATCTTTGTACGTGTTTCATTTCAGTCTCTAGCAATGTTTTATTATTTGCAATTTTAACCCGAAATTTATTTGGATTTCAAGTTGGTCCTTAACCTGTTTTAATCTATTTGTTTCTTCACTGTACGAAAAGGATTTTTTTTTTTGTTGTATTTTATTTTAAATTTTTTTTACATATATTATCTATATTAAATTCATATAGTATTTATTTTAAATATTTCCTTCATATTATTTACTTTGAACATTCATATATATATATATATATATAGTTAGTTAATTTAAATTATTTCATACTTTTACTTATCTTTTAAAAATTATTTTACGACTACTTATTTTAAGATATTGTATATTAATTATTTTGATTATTTCTGTAACATCCTAAATTTTTGGGCCTATGCGTTTAATGGGTGAATATGTGGAATGAGTTAATTTAAGTGTTAGGGGTCCAAATTGGGCTAAGGCTTAGGCAAAGGCCTTGATTAAAATTATCTGTTTGGGCATTATAGGGTTTAAAAGGTAGTATCTATGTTTAAAATACCAAAGTGGGCTTGTGGCCCAATCTTAGGAGGTGACGCCACACACAAGGAGTAAGGGGCCCAAATTTAAGTTTCATGGACCCAATTCTTTTAATTTAAGTTAGCTAAATTTTAGGCATTAGGATTAGGTGGAGTGGATGGCAACAAGGCTAAAATTTAGGGGTTTTAATCTTTAAAATATGTGGATAATAAGCAGATAAAGGCTATTATTTAGGAATTTATTTTATGTGGATAATAAGCAGATAAAGGCTAAGATCTAGGATTTTATGATTAAAATATGTGGATAATATGTTGATAAAGAAGGGAGGAGTTAGAGATAATTAAGTCTCTTTTAGATGAGCTAGTAGATTAAGATAAAGGAGAAAAGTTAGAATTTATCTACAAAGAGAGTGATGGCCAAGAATCCATCAACGAGAGGAGTAAAGAAACCACTACTACATGGCAAAGGGTTGCCGAATTTCCTATAAATGGGGGCTAGCTCCTTGTTTCGACATTAAATCCTCTCCTTTTGTGCCAAAATTCCTTAGCTTCTTTTCTCCAAATTTCTTTCTCCAATTTCTCTAAAAGCCAAAACTCCATTATTCTCTTCTTTCTTCTAAAAGCCAAAACTCCATTATTCTCTTCTTTCTCCTAAAAGCAAAACTCCATTATTCTCTTCTTTCTTCTAAAAGCTGAAAACTCCATTATTCTCTTCCTTCTCTAAAAAGCCAAAATCTCTATAGTTTTTATTTTATTCATCCTATTTGAGAAATTGTTCTATACTTCCTGCATTTAAATCCTCCATTGACATTGTCGAATTCTCTCTAGTACTAGCCTAATCTTCTAAGTTAAGGTAAGAGTAGATTTTGATTAGTTCTCATAATCTATTCCCGATTTTTGAAAAGGAAAAAGCCAAAGCTAATAGTTTAATGGTTTATGATGGGCGGCAAGTCGATTTGAAGGAAGCCTAGTCGACTAGATCTAAAAGCCAAATTCATAAGTCTCCAATTTCGAATTTTAAGGTAAGAAGATTTTCCTAGATTTCTATTAGATTTCATCATTATATACAAGATTTTAACTTTATAAGGAGGATTAACGATTAAATATTATTATAGTAACTCTAATAAGGATTTATGATGAATTAAATATGGATCGTGCAAAAGGAAGAATCCTAAGTTTAAGAAACGAAAGCAAGATTCATTGCTCGAGATTGGCCAATTGGTTGTGGACCGCTTCAACAACACCTTAGGCGATAGCGCTTGTGTCGACTAAGGATAGCGTCGATATAGGAAGCCTCGCTTTATCAAGAATCGTGTGTAGATTCTTGACACATAAGCTTTGTTATATTATATGTATGTTATGGGCTAAAAGTCAAAAAGGTGTGTAGATCTCTATCACACTAGGTAATCAATTATATGTATGTTATGGGCTAAAAGCCGAAAAATGAGGTCAGATGAGCAATCAGATTACCAAGAAAGGGTAGGCAAGGGATGCCAGGTATGTAATCATAGAAACTTTTCTATGTGTATCGAAGTATGTAAAAATATGTGATCTGTTTAGATAGTTTAATGTTCTGATTCTTGCATGTATGCATGGTATGGGATTGATTGATTTATGGAAGGGGAGCAGGTCGCGAGGCGATCGGTGGCTTTGCCACATAGGTCACATAGTGATCGGTCTTTATGACAGGCAGCACAGCTGTCGATATATTATTAAGGTCGCATAGCGATCGGTGGCTTTGCCACATAGGTCACATAGTGATCGGTCTTTATGACAGGCAGCACAGCTGTCGATATGGTGTGTAGTGGATGGAGGGTTGATTGTAGAAATCCCCACGGTGTGATGGTTGATACGGGGGTGTGTAGAGGATGGACTCATAGGTTTGGGATGGGCCATGTTGCATATTTTGTTACCCTTGTATACGGGCTAAGGCCCATAATGTGTTTGTGGGCCTCAAGCCTTTTTATGTGTTCTCGGGATTTGCACACTAAGTTTTGGTGACTCAACCTTTTTTTTCCCAACATTTCAGGTGAGCAGTAGATCGTGAACATGGGAGCCGAGGCGGACTCGAGGGGCCATCAAGTTTTATTTCTACAAATTATTTCGGGATTTCTTTAAGTTTATTTTATTTTTATTTGGGATTTTTTTTAAGGCCCCTAGTTTTTATTCAACTAAGAAGTTTCCAATGTTATGCAACTTATAAATTTTATGACAAGGTTTATTTATACTTAATAATACTAATATAAGATTTTATTTTTAAAATGTCACTTATTTACTCTAATAATGTCTAATTAACTTACGACATCCAAAACCAACAAGGCAAAAGTTTTCAATGTACAAGCCGTGACACGCTAGATCTAGTCGAAACGCATGGGCCGGGTTTGGGGTGTTACAATTTCACACATATCTTATCTTTAAACAATGTTGCATAATATTGGTTTTTATTGATTTTCATTCTACATTCATTTTTTTGTATAATATCTTGCTCCATTTTCTTCAATTGTTAAGATTAAGACTGTGTTACATGATTATTGTTATTGTATGAATTGTAAATTGCTAATTTGTAGTTATTAATTATTTGTGATTCATCATTGTAATATTTGATGTATGGATTAATATTTGCATTGTATATTAGTATTCCATTGTATCTTACGAAAATGTTGCGTTTTGATGTCATTTCAGTTTTAAAAAAATCATTTCATTCAAAGGTTTTTAAAATAAGGCAATGTTTCATTCAAAGGTTTAGAAATCTGAGAGATCGTGCCCTAACGTGCTGGGTTTCGGTTTTTCGTTTGACCAAATAACCGAATATCCTTTTAAGATTTCATTCATGCTTTCATAGTTTTAAAATAAGGCAATGTTTCGTGTTTGGAAATCCAAGAGATCGTGCCCTAACGTGTTAGGTTTTGGTTTCTCATTTGACCAAATAATCGAATATCCTTTTAGGATTTCATTCGTGTTTTTTTAACTTTAAATTGAGGCAATGTTTCGTGTTTGGAAATTCGAGAGATCGTGCCCTAACGTGCTGGGCTTCGATTTTCCATTTGATCCCAAATAATGAAATACCCTTCAAAATCTCAATGCATGAGTTTTGAGAAGTTTGGGATGATCTGGAATTCGAAGACTTAAATCGTTACATCATAACATGCTGGATGTGATATTTTATTTCTTCGGAACAAGAGAATCTTAATATTCAAAATCGAGTATCTTCAATGGGTCAAAGAAGGTCTTAGTTTTAAAATCATTTCAATTTTCGACATCAAGACATTAATTAATCAATTTGGTACCAATTTTGGGTGTTGCGAGGGTGCTAATCCTTCCTCGTGCGTAAGTGACTCCCGAACCTATTTTCTTAGATTTCGTAGACCAAAATTATTGTTTTAATAAATCAATATGTTTTATTAAAATAATCCATCTCAAGGTGATCTGATCGCACCTTGAATAAAGGATCGATGGCGACTCCGTTTCCATGTTTTTAAAGTCGATCCCCATTTTTCAAACCCGTTAATAAAAAATGGTTTTGACGGGTGTTGCCATGAAAACACATAACTTGGACTTATTTGCAAATATTAAAAATGTGTAATAAATGCATGAAATAGTTGAAATTATGAGTAGTTGTAAGAGTAATAAATGTTCAAATAGGCTTGTTTAATGAGAAAATGTGATGAAAAATGATTTACGAGCCTAGGGGCAAAATCGTAATTTTTTTTATAATACAAGGGCAAAATGGTCATTTTTTCCTAAGTAGAGATTATGATGTAATGTGGTTATAAAATTATTGAATGAGTGAAATTTTGATGTTATAGATCAAGAAGAGCGCGGAATTAACCTTGACCGGAAAAGGCAAGGTTTCGGATTAAACCGCAAACTAACACGTTTTGCACCGAGGTAAGTTTATGTGTAAACAATGCATTTTAAATATACATGTTGTTACTTAATGGTGCATTGTAAGATTGAGAATATATATGATTCAAATAAGTTGAATTAGGTATGTAACTATGGAATATTACCCGTAGTAATTAATGGTGGGCTGTGTGCGATACCACCTTAATTATTCTTGTTGGTGGGCTATGTACGAAACCATCATGTTATTCATGTATGATGGGTAGTGTGCGATACCATCATTTATAATATCATTTTGTGGACTATGTGCGATACCACCGTAAATAGTCTTATAGGTGAGCTAAGTGCGATACCACCCTATTAAAGATTAATGGTGAGCTAAGTGTGAAACCACCTAGTGTTTGGCATTGCTATGAATGATTTATTGTGAAATTGTTATGTGTTGTATCATGTGATCTTGTGGTAATAAGTGCAAGAATATATGTTAATGAATGTGAGCATTATGTTGTGATATGGTTGAAATGTGGTAAGAGATGAATGAGTAAGCATGATCTTGAATTGTGAAATACTATTTATTGATTAGCATATAGTATGATGTTTATTGTTTACATGTAAACTTACTAAGCTTTAAGGTTACTCCCTTTCTTTTCCCTTATTTTATAGTGTTAAAGAGCCGGGTCGGGATACGAAGTTAATTTGAAGACCACTTAAACTATCAGCTCATCCCGGTATATTTAGAATTAGCATTTTGAGTATGGCAATGGCATGTATAGGGGCTAGACTAGGTAAATCTTTTTGTTATTTTGGCCAAGTGTGTTAGCTCCTTATAGATGAAATCTTTTGTATATTTCCATAGTAAATGGCTCTTTACTATCAATCAATGATAAGAAGAGGTTATTCATGATTGTATAGAGTATATGAATGGTTTGTTTGGTTATGAAAATGCATGATTGAATTGTTGGAGGAGGGTAAATTATGCTTGAGTGAGTTAGGGTGATTATAGCCTTGTTATTGTCTATACGGGTAGGCACGCGGGCGTGTGTCTAGGTCGTGTGTGACACACAGCCAATTGCATGGGTGTGTGAGTAGGCCGTGTTTCCCCTTGCATGTTAGAATTACAAGTCAGTAAGCTCAATAGTAAACACACAGCAGAGACACGACCGTATGTCTCAGCTGTGTGGTAGGCACGGCCACAGACATGGGCGTGTGACGTGGCTGTGTGAAGTCTGCACCTTGAATTTGGAATTTAAATCACCACACAGTTGAAGCACACATGCATGTGAAAGGCCGTGTGGAATAAGTCAGTATCAACCACGGATGCAACACACGAGCGTGTGGCTGATCGTGTGATGCAAGTCAGTGTCGACCACGGGGTGCAAAGAACAAGCGTGTGAAATACCACACGGGCGTGTCCCATTTCACACGAGCGTGTGGCCTCTGTTCAGGTAAAATTTTCCTAAGTGCGTGCAAGTTTCCGATTTATTTCTGAAACCTTCCAGAAGTGTGTTTATGGCCTTGTAGGCCCATTATAAGTACGTTAGAGATGTGAATGAAATGGTTTCAAATTGGGAATGAAATTTGGTAACCCAAAGCTGTATGACCATGTGAGTTAAGTACGTAACGCCTCGTACCCGGTTCTGGCGTAGAATACGGGTAAGGGGTGTTACAGGAGGGGTTTGAATGCAATTTGAAATTCAAAGGCCATTTTGCAAGTCAAATAATCAGCCAAGAAAGCTGATTGGGACAGCATGTGGGACGGTTTTGGGCTGCCCAATGCTTGGTTGGACCAATTTTCTCGGTCCAGCTTAACTAGGCCCCTTTTCATAATTAATTAATAATAATTTATTTAACCCAAATTAAATTTGATTAAAATTAAAATTAATTATATTATGAATTAATACACATAATTTGGACTGTCTTAGGTTGAAAAATTAATTCACATTGATACTTCAAAATTGCTTCTCGGTTTTGCACTTCAAGCAGTGTTTGTCGAGCCGTTTTTCGCCCTTTGTGCAAATCTGTCAAAAATAATCAAAATTAATCAAAATTTGATATAAAATTAATTAAAATTCAACATATTCATAATTTGGGTGCAATTTAATTATTTTATAATTATTATTTATATTTCGACACGAATTTTACCGA
The DNA here is from genome assembly GCA_025506655.1 of Gossypium rotundifolium. Taxonomy (NCBI): domain Eukaryota; kingdom Viridiplantae; phylum Streptophyta; class Magnoliopsida; order Malvales; family Malvaceae; genus Gossypium; species Gossypium rotundifolium. The sequence goes on along the minus strand of CP106734.1, from coordinate 151,600,355 downwards.
AACTGCGTGAATTTGAGTTAAAAAGGGCATGAAAAAGTGTGTATATTTTCGTGTTTCCAACACTCTCTGACACACCAAACATGTCCTACTGAATGGAGATTAGCTCACATTCCCTTATCTCTCCAAACATGTCTCACGGCCTCAAAGCCCAAATCACATATACATATAGATGAGTACTCACAATCCTATGGCATGCCAACTATATCTAATGATCTCAAGTATCACAAGGCCAAAATATACGTATTTAAACACACATATTACTTACCAATTTTCGATTACTTTCACTGCACATTTGTATCATTTGCACAATATTATCACTGTCACTTAGTATGTATGACATGTCTACACATATACTCTTTCACAATAGTAATCATGAACATATAACACATATATAGCATCTCATTTCAATTCACAATTTCACAATAACACAAGCATATACCTTACAAGGTAAATTCCCAATAACACATTGAATTGTGTCCAGAAACAGTTAACCTAAACACTAACCACTATGCTTTCGCCAAAATGCCGAAAGCTCAAACTTTCCTAGCTTGTAAATGATCCTAGAGAATCTGGAACTTCAACACAACAATTCACACAAAAATACATTCAAAAATCAGCTAAGAACTCACCACAAGCAATCAAAAACATATGCCTAAGCTATGTTCCCATATAACCGAAACCTTTAACATAGCAATCTTTACATTCAAATATCTCGGTCTGTACTCAATCTTTTCACCTAAAATAAATTATGTTCATCTTTTAATTCACCTATGACTAATTCCTAACCTTTAAACTACTCTAAAATACTCAATTCATAGTATCGCTTTTTTTTTTACATGTTTATAGCTATTTTTTTGAAAAAATCATTAAAACCCAAAAAATCCTTAACGATACTTCAAAACAAGTTTAGAAATCTCTTAATCATATCAAAACCTATTGATTAACACTTTGAAATCACATTTTTACTCGAAAATGTAAAATTGGCCATTAATGAATCTATTTTCAACTTTTAATAAAAACATGCGATTTAACGCTAAAAATTCAGTTTCAAAGGCCAATAACATTAAAAACTAATGGATAGATGATTGGTTACCTTTGATGGAAGAAAAATGGACTTTTATTGAAAACCCAAAAAACCCACATGTGAAGAGGATGATGAAATCTATGGAATTTTAGAGTGTTTTCTTGGAGATTTATGAAGGTTTAATGCTTTAGGAATTATGAGAATCAAAGTAATGTAGTTTGGAAATCAAAAATCAATTGGGAGAGACTTGGGAGAGTGAGGAACGACTAAGCAAGGGATAGAGAGTGGCTATCGTGAAACAAAACTGGGAATGGATGTTTATTAGGTTCAATTTTAAAATTTGGTAAAACTACAACATAAATCCTCACAATTTTGATCTTGTTACAAATCAGTCCTTTTTTAAAAAAATTAAAGGTCTTTAAAACTCATTTTCAAAAATTGACTTGATTTTCTAAAAATCATAGTTGAAAATATTACCGATAAACCATGTCACAAAAATCTAAACATTCTAAGGCTAAATTTCCTAAAATACCCCTAAAACTCATTGATTGTTACAGAAATTAATTAAAGAAGCCCATGAATTATTATGGTCCAATGTTGGTGAACGAAGCTTCCTTCAGTTTTCTTGATTGTTTCATGTTTCTTAACTTAATTTTACTATTTACATCCTCAATGTTCAATGATGGAATCTCAAGATTTTGCAATCCAACATCAAAAGATTAACTTTGAAAAAAAAATGTATATACCTTAAACCGTAAACCTTATTTTTAAGATTAAGTTTATTAATGATTAACTAATCATCACAATTTTCTGATAATCAGATAAGTTTTCATATTCTCTCCTCTACATTTTACACAAAATTCTCCTATGGTTTGGATATCAAAATTAGTAACAAACTCATCTTCGTATTTCACACTTTAGTTGAGCGGTGATTGCCCCTCTCTCCTTTGTTTACTCGTTTTTCTTCTTAAGATTCTACTTGTTACTCTCGAACAAAGTGTATTCTCGATCTCTTCAAGAGTTTTCACTTTCTTTGTTTTTACTTATAGACCATTATCCTCTTTAATTTTATTTTTTTAGTTTGACCATCATTATTTGTTCTATTAATTCCAAGGCTATTATATCTATTTTCATTCTCCAAAGATTTGGTTATAACCACATTAGTTACATCACCTCAAGGAATTTGTGCCCATATTAATTGAAGAAACCCATGAATTACTATTGCCCAATGTTGTGTAGTAAGCTTCCATCATCTCCATTGATCATTTCACTTAATATTGTTTCTTGATAATTGCTTCCATCTAAATACTCAACATCTACCTTTTACCAATACATACATGATCATGTTTGATATTATGCTTTCTTTTTTCATTGTTATGTTCAACATAAAAAATTCCTAAAGCCAGTTCATTCAATGTGCACATCTTTTTTTTTTTATTATTTCCACCACTTACACAAATAAGTTCTTTTTTTTTAGATTTTTTCTTTGATCAACAAAGCCACTTAATTCAACATCAGATGGCATTGGGTATATGGATTGTTAGAACAATTTTCCAAACAAAAATACTTAATGAATGTCAGTACTTCTCTGAATTCAAAAACTGATGACTGAATGCAATTACAATTGAGTATCAAAACCTCCTCAATGTCACTTAATCAATTAATTAAAAATTTTATAGTCATTTTATTATAATCATATCCTTATGTGAGTGATTCTTTCATTGATACTATTTTTCCCATAGATCAACAATGTTTTATATAGTCCAACGGCGTTGATGGTTCTACCTCTTCAAATTAGATATGATATCCTAACCAATCCCCTCTTAAGAAACATTTCTTTAATTCCGTCCACTTGAAACTCAAGAAGAAATTGCATATATGATATTATTCTTACAATGATACCTTCCAATTTTTCTTTTATAAACATCTCTCTCAAGCTATTATTTTAGTATTTATATGTTTTGGGGCTCAAGAAAAAAAAACAATTTATTCTTCTTTTTGTTTCTTAGTGTAGTTTGGTTCTACTGGTTCTGTGGTATTTCAATTCCTTGAATATAATTGTAATTTCTACTAATTATATGATGATTTTTATTTTTTTTTTTTTTTTGAAAATATACTCATAGTGCAGAATTTAGATTTTTAACAAATGTATATACATATTGTGGGCCAGTTTACCAGAAAATAGCAATTTTGAATAAAATTTACGAAAAAGGACCTAAAAATAATTATTTACCGAAAAGGGTCATTTCCCCCGAAAACGCGTCCACGTCAGCGCGTTTTCAGGGGATGGATTAGGAAAGTGCATCCACGAGGGAGCGCTTTGTGCCACATCAGCCAAAAATGTGTCCACAAGAGAGTGTTTTCTGCCACATTAGCAAAAACGCGCTCCTTGAGGGTGCGCTTTGCTGATGTGGCAAAAAGGCTCCCCCAAGGACGCTTTTTAGCCCGTGCTTTTTTCATTAAAAAAAACTATTCTCGAATTAAATTTTCAAAAAAGTTCATTTTTTAGCTTATAAAAATAGACCAATTTTTTTAAAAATTTACGAGAATAAACCTTTATAAAGGCTCAAAGTGACAACACCGTTTTTTTTTAAAGTGACATCAATTAATATGGAAATATAACTTACAAAGGAAATCTTTATATAGACCCAAAGTCTCATTTCCCTTGTTTTCTTGAGCAATGTGGGATATGAGATATGTGTATAGATAGACTCATGAACAGTTTTGCAGCTTGTTCCTAAACAATATGGGATTCCTTCCTCTTTTAACTAACAACATGAGATGAAATGCTACTGATCGTGTGTCAGAGTCTTAAAAATTTATATAATGAATGATCTAGCCTAAAAACTAACTGTGACAACGACTTGAGGCAAGCGCACCTATCGAACAGTAGTATAGTTTAGTGGCAAGACCTGATTGTCGAACCCAAAGGAACCAAAAGTACTAATACTAACTTTCTTTTTATTATTTAACCTAAGAATTAAAGGCATTGTTATCTAATCTAAAATTAACTAACTACTAAACTAAAGATGCTAAGACACGGAGAAGGAATTGGGGAAATACTTTTGGAAAAACCAATTGATTAAGACAATACCCGAGGAAGAATCCAATAGACTTCACTTGTTATCTAACTCGAACTGCATTTATTTATTCACTTGACTTGATCCGTAGGATTCCCTAATTTATATTAATACCTATCTCGAGGCTACTAACGTCTAACCCTAGGTTGATTAATTGAAATCTCTTTCTAATTAAAACCCCTAGAATTGCATTAATTCGATCTATAGACTTCCATATTAGGTTTGACCCTAATCCGGCAGATTTTTGTCATCCTCTCTCTAGGGTAGCGATCAACTCCGCTTAACTATGCTAGATCTACTCTTAGACAGGGTCTATTCCTCCTCTGTCTAAGAGCATAAACGCTTGAATCAATATCCTGAAATATCAAAACAAGAATTAAGAACACATAGTTAATAACAAATCAAGTATTTATCATGCAGCTCAGAAAACAATAACAAGATCCGTATTAGGTTTCATCCCCCTCAGTTATTTGAGGGGTTTAGTTCATAATTATAAAAGAATACATCTCAGAAGAAAATATAAAACAAAACATAAAGAAAACCCTAAAACCCCCTGAAGGAATTGAAGGAGAGATCCTCAGTCTTGAGTATGATTCCAGCTTCTTGAGATAAATCAACTGGCTTTCTTCGAGTGAATCCCACAATTCGGCCCCTCTAGCTTGGCTCTTTGGCCTAGCTAAACGCCCCCTTGAAGGTTGGCCTTAGAGTGTTTATATAGGCTTTTGGAATGTCTTTCTTTGCCTCTAAGTACCCTAATCCGAATGAAACTCTTCTTTGCTACGGCAGGGACACGCCCATGTGCCACGCCCGTGTGAATCGAGTTATAAGCCGTGGTCGGTCCTGCTAAAGAGGCACGACCGTTTGACTCAGGGCCCAGGCCGTGTGGATTTCGTACTTTGGCCCATTTTCTCCGTTTTCAGCCCATTTCTTGTTCTTTTCATCCTCCGGTGCTCTCTTAGGATAAAACATGAAAACAAAGGATTAGGAGCACCTATTTCCATAATTAAAGGGATAAATCATCCAAAAGTATGCTAAATGTATGATTAAAATATGTGTATATTATGGTTTATCAGCTACACTATATTTGATTTTTTTACTTAAGAGTTTAATTTTTTACAAAAGTTAACATTTGTTACATTATAAATAGAACTTTTAAACTCTATAAGTAAAAAATATAAAATATAAAATGAGTATGGTAAAATATTAAAATAAATATTTAAAAATTACTAATAGTTGAGTGATCATTTTGTAAGTTTTATAATTGATAGCTAAAAAATATAGTTAAGTGACTACTAATGTAATTTAATATAGATATAAAATATGAAAAATAATTATTATATTTTATGTATATTATATATTTCTATAAAAAACTTATTTAAGATAATTATATACTATGTTTAAATAGATTATCTATCTAGTCAAAATAAATCAAATAAATTTATCGACATTCATTAGGTGATGAAAATTAAATTAAATTAGAATTAAAAATTATTTAGTATAATAAAATATTAAAAATAAATAAATATTTAAAAGATATATCAATTTTTAAAATTACAAAAAATACTATTTGAGTACCAAATACTCACCATTTATTTATTAATCAAATATTCATAATATAAAGTAAAATAAATAAAAATTAAAAGTATAACTTCTAAATTTAAATAATGGAAAATTATTTTAAAATTTAGAATTGCATTGATATTAACTTCAAACATTTAAAATTGAATAGAAGATTATTGCATGTACAAGTTTCATATATGCAATCTGTTTCTTTTTTTTAATAGTTCTTTTGTATATGTTAACAATTCTAAAATGCAACAAGATTAAAGATCTCAAAAGATAATTTTATAATATAAGAAAATGTTAACAAAATATAATTAAAAAAAAGAAATTGTTTTGTAAAAAAAATATATCAAATATAGTGTAGCCTTGAATCTCATGTTGTTAGTTAAAAGAGGAAGGAATCCTACATTGTTTAGGAACAAGCTGCAAAACTATTCATGAGTGTATATATACACATATCTCATATCCCACATTGCTCAAGAAAATAAGTAAAATGAGACTTTGAGTCTATATAAAGATTTCCTTTGTAAGTTATATTTTCATATTAATTGATGACATCTCAAAAAAAATAATGTTGTCACTTTAAGCCTTTAAAAAGGTTTATTCTCGTAAATTTTTAAAAAATTTGGTATATTTTTATAATATCTAAGAATGACCTTTTTTGAAAATTTAATTCGAGAAAAGTTTTTTTTTTTAGAAAAAAACACAGGCTAAAACGCGTCTTTGGGGGAGCGTTTTTGCCACATCAGCAAAGCGCGCCCTCAAGGAAGCATTTTTTGCGGATGTGGCAGAAAACGCTCCCTCGTGGACGTGTTTTCCTGCTGCATCCCCTGAAAACGAGCTGACGTAGACGCGTTTTCGAGGAAAATGGCCCTTTCCGATAAATAATTAATGAATAAGTCTTTTTCCGTAAATTTTGAAAAAAATGAGTATTTTTTAGTAAATTACCCCATATTGTGTACCAAAACAAATGTTGACGTGTTCCCAAAAAGGATATAATTTTTATTCGGAAGCTTTAAGTATAAATAATGAAAATAAATTATGAGTATATGAAAATGAAAATTGTAAAACAATGATCATACTTGTAGGGGTTTGTATACCTAAAATAAATTTGAGGAAGTAAATATAAATATGCAATCAAGCAGTGAATCACAGAATTAAAATTTCGAGAAGCATGTATAAGTCCTAGGAATTGGTAAATTAAGTAGGATTATAGGAAGACTTAAAAGTAATTTTAGGATAGAAAGTCATTAATTTTATCTTCATTAATATTTAGGTTGACTAAAGTAAATTATGTCCAATTAATTTTTTAATGCATAATGATAAATTTAACTCTTAATGTTTATATATTTTATTAATTTGACACTTTTTTTGTTAAATTTAACTATTAATCTTTTAAAAAGTAATTAAATCGTTTTTCACGAATATGATGATTAAAACATTAATCTTTTCACGATTCAAAGATGGCGGTTTACGTGTGCTTCATGCTGACATGACACTATTTGTTTTGTATATCACGTCATTAAAAATTTAATAATTATAAAAATATTCAAAAATAAAATAAATTAAAAGTAAAAAAAATTCAAAAAAAATTGAAGTATACATGAATTGCCATGCAAGCTACCATGTTTAAAATTTTAACATTTTAGTCAATATTTCTCTTTAAAAAAAAAAAACAATTCACTCTTTTTGAAATGCGAATTGTCAAATTTTTCTCTATTTAAAAGATTGGGGGCCAAATTTTGCTAAAAAAAAAAGAATAAAAATAAGATTGATAAAAATGTAAATGTTAAAGGTCAAATTTGTCATGTCTTTTTTCAATGCATAGACAAAATGTACAATTGAAAATATTAATTAAAAGAATTCTGCATTAATAAAAATTTAATGAAATAATCCCAAAATAAAATTAATTAATCTTTTAATTCAATAAAATAAAATTTACTATTTGAATATTTAATTTTAAATATTATTTTGATATAAAATTAAAATAATTAAGTCCAAAAATTTTGAAGTAAAAAATCTAATTAAATCATATATATGTTCAAAAGGAAAGTAAAATTAAAATTTTAAATAGAAGAATAAAATACTAAATAAAAGATTTTTATATTAATATGAATTTTAGTAAAATCAATAAAATTATTTGATATTTTAATTTAATAAAAAAAGAATTAGTTAAGGTTTGAATATTTAAAATTATCAATAGCATAATTACTGTTTGAATACTTAATTGTAAAAATATTCAAAGTAAATATGTCATTCACTATTTACAATTTTAGAGTTGGTACTTTTATATATATTAGGTAGATAGATTAGATAAATAGATAGATTTATGACGCTAGGATATCTCTGAAAGCCAGATATGCAGATGGGCACACTCTATTCCTATGATATTAAATGGTAGAAAAGAGTTTACAGGGGATCCAAAGAATTTTACGTACAAACACAAACGAACCAAATAAACAACTGTAACATCTACAAATATTTACCCATGGAAACTTCATCGAAACAATTCCTTGTGCAAGAATTACCTCCTCCACTCGGCTCTGACCACCTTATCTGAAATTGCCAAGCAAACAATGAAGGATGGTCATCATGTAGAAGCAGCATAGAGGGAGAGAACTAAAAATGTTCAAAAGTGATGAGCAATGACGACATCTGTCTAGTTTAGATACCATGCTCAATATGAAACTTGCATGCTAATTATTGCATAGAACTACCACATAAGAGCATGTTTAACTACACATGTAGACATGAATTTATGTACAACAGAGGCTGCCAGTTTCCATGTCTTACGTAAAGAATGGGGGAAAACTAAGCAGAATATCCATAGGTAATACTAATTTAGCAAAAAAAAAAAAAAAACAAACAAACAGAAGGGCATAAAACATTCAATGTGAAGTTGTGCTTACCATTAGCATCTTTAGAGGATGATTGAGATTTGTCACTGATGATAGCACCTTTGCCAGCTACTCCAACCTGTCTTTGAGTATGTGGGGATTGTGAACCTGTATTACTATTGGTTGAAGTTGGCAAAGAATACCGCCTGTTTAACCCATTTTTCTCAACAGCCTCGGGGATAAAGCTTGGGGACCCTTGACCCCTAAGTCTAGCTTTTGCAGATTCAGTTGGTGCCATAAAACTGGGCACTTTTGGCATGTGATTAACCCATTTGCCTGATTATCAATTTTTGCTGGGAAAGAAGCTCTTCTTTGGTTTGTGTTTGAGCTCTCATCACCGACCTGCTCATCCTTAGAGTTTAACTCCTCTGTTACTGGCATGTGCTCAATTTTACCATTGTTTTTGGCCGGTGGAAAATTAACTGCAGGACAGACAATAGGCTCACCAAGAGAAGCATGTTCTGAGGACAATTTCAGATCTGCCTCAAGAATTGACAGTTCTGATAGTGTTGCAGTCACATCTCTTATCTTCTCGGCAGATTCCTGTTCTAAAACATCAGGGTCATTAGAACTAGAATATTTTTTCAGAGTCTTCTTTGTTTTCTCATTAACAAACTCAGACTTATCAGTAACCTCCTTTGAAGAGTTGGAAAGCTTTCTTAAATTGCGCTTAACCCTCTCGAGCTCATTTTGTGGATGCACCCGAACTGAATCTGCTGCTGAGTTGACAGAAACTCTCCTCAGACCTCGTTTATTTTTTTCATACTCCAAGGTAGAATGACTAGATCTATTAACAGCTTTTGCAAAGGATAGTTTCTGAACACTTAGCTTTGTCTTTCCACTCCTAATTGGTTTTGAGGGGTATTCCCAAAATTGTGATCTTGTCCATCGTTGAAGCCATTGCCAGGATGAGTTAGGCTCCTCTGGAACATACTGAAGTTGTAGAGGCAATACAGAAGGTGACGAGGCCAAAAGCTGAAACGATTGAAATGCATGGTCACATACAGATTGGAACAACAATGGAAAAAAAAACATCGCAGAACTGGCGTAGGTCAAGACACCATGATTTTTGGCATCAACAGGCCATCAGTTAGGAACAGGAAGCAGTGGCACGCAACAAAAACATTCATCTCTAACAAATTTCATCCATATTAAAGGAAAAGGGGCCAGGAACAGGAATGTATCTTCACGCAAAATTTTGTTACTTGTCATGCTAGAGTTCTAAAGTCTGAGTACTTGGCATAACATTTCTTTCTTTCTTTCTTCTTCTTCTTTTTTTGTTTATCATTTCATGAGGTTCGGCAAGCTTAGGAAAGGAAGTGCCACACGTGGGGTCCAAAATAATTGAAGACATTTTCTAAGATTTAAGTCCTCTGAGAAGAACATATTAAGAAGTAAGCATTATCAAAAATCAATAGTAGTACAAAATGTAAATAAATAAACAAGCTTAAAAAGTATGCCAGAGGTAGTTTTGATACAAAAAGAAGGGATCTATAAACAACTGATACATTTGCATTCGAGATTCTCAGAAGGTGAAATACAGGACTCAGGCATGGTGGCTCTCAAAATAATATGGGGCATACAGCTATTTAGAGTTTTAGACATCACTTGCAAGTTAAAATAGGAAAGATGCCTCTCTTGTACTGATATTGTAAACATTAAGCATCACAGAGGAAAAAAAATACTAAAGATAACAAAGAGTAAGAATATCCGCAATAGAAAATTTAAAGTAAACAGAACCATTCAAAGGATCAAGGTGCATAAGCGCAAGTTTGAAGCACAAAAGAAACGGAAGCAATGATATGTTAAAAAATATGCATCAGACCACTACTGTGGTGACAAAAGCAAGAATTAGGAGCATGAAAATTGTCCTAAAGGCTACAGAAGTTCTCATTTTAAACAGTAAGCAGAATAAAATAGTAGTATGAGGAACCAAATCATACCTTCTGAACAAACACATTACTTGATAAATTCTTCACCGTAGAAGATATGATCACTCCTATAGAATTTGAGCTTTTCAAACCCTGCTTAAATAAAGAAAGAAAAAGTAGCTACCTTATCATGTTATGTGCAATTAGCTACTCAAAATGCCACATAATCAGACAAAAGGGAGGTATACTTTTATTTTTCAGATAAGAACCTGAAATAAAATAATCCTTTATTATTATTGATGGTTATGATATCAGTGCCCATGTTAAAATCAATATAATCACAAAAATACCTTTATTCTCATAGACTTTATACATAAACAACAAACTCAACTAGGGCATACAACTGGTGTCTACAGTTATTGTCAGGATAGCAAGAAACAACAAGCCATTATCCACTGATCGGTAAGAAAAATCACCTGAAGCAGTCTTAGATGTTTTTCCTGTATTTCCATGGCAATATCTGAACATCTGACCTTTTGACCAAGAGCTAGTGCATGCAACTTAACAATTCCCCATGTACAGCATAAAGTAGCAACAGCTTGTCTTCTAACCAAGTGACCACGAATAACTGCTTGCAGCCTTATAATGCCCTGGAGGATTCGAAATGCCCGGCGAGCCTTCCAACACATGATATTGACATCAATAAAACTACATGATTTTAGGGAGGATAATAATCATAATATAAGTGTATGTAAAAGTTGACAGCAGATTCAGTACCTCTATCAAACTTTATGCAAACCTATAAAAACCAAATTTGCATTTAAAATTTATACAAATGCTATAAATCAGCAGGTTGTCGAATATTTACAGATTCAAATATCTCTAAACAAGACGAAACTGATACTTGTGTTAACCTGAGAAACTTAGTCAAATGAGTAGTAGACTACCCAAGTTACCGTAAACAGTAATCCAGGCCCCTAAGAATTACATTCACTTACATCCCCTATGCTCATCACAATATGAAAGTATGAAGTAAATATAAAACATAGAGGTAGCCAGTCAATTGTAGAGTCTGACATATATAAGCAGTTAAACCAATATCTGGTTCGGCCATGCATTCCAACCTGCCGTGGGATTGGGAAAAGGAAACATATAAGGGCTAGGGTACGCACCTGGCATAATCTGAAAAGGTTGTGATGTGGGTGTCATCGGCTGAAGTGTTGGGCCCGGTGACTGTATAGGCGCTATTGATGGGCCCGGTGGTTCTGTCGGCGCTGTTGGTGGTCCCGTCTCATCACCCCTTCTCTTTAGATTTAAAGGGCCCCGTCGTTCCCTTTGTTCACGAAATTATCGTCGTCTTTCCTCTTCCGACAATAAAAACGGCTTGCCATGGATCCTAAACCATGGCATGTATTCCAGCATGCATGCTAACTCAGGAACGATGATTGGTTCCCGAGTAAGTATATAATCATACTGGTTCTCCCACATTTTGATATATGCTGACCAAAATCTTGGCCAATCCGTATGCAACTGTCGTAAATCAACTTTGTGCTCATCATCGAGCACCTCAGGTGCCACGGGAATCCGTTGTCGGAATCCAAATTGACGCAAAACCCGATCTGACTTTTGCATCTCTACGGTGGCATAGTTGATCAATGGGACTTTCACATGCCAAATGTTTAGATTTTGAAAGAACTCCTCCGGAATTACTGCCTGAATTGACGAATCCTCATATGGTGTCCATTCAAACTATATTAAAATGATAAAAATATTAGTTATATACTAAATACTAAATACTAAATACTAAATAATAAATATGAAATACGAAACGACTATTTTATTACGAAAATATATTTTATTTAATACTTACTTGTGATTCCGACCGTTGCTCTAATAGAAGTCAGATATCTTCAAGCGAGGTAGGTATTCCAACATAACTCATTGAATGGTTCCACCTAATTAAATAAATTTTAGCATACAATTATATTTTAAATCTACGTAATAATTGTAAAATCTAATATTAAATTTACCTCGTTATAAGTGGGAATGTATATGGGTGGTCGACTCAGTGACGTAAAAATGAAAATCGAAATCGTGCCCATAATTGCAGTAGTGATAGGCAACCTCCGATTTTCGCTTTATTCGGCCGGTCGCCCCGCACATCTCCCGATACAATTTTGCTAGCACGGCAGACCCCCAACTCAATTCACCGGCTGTTCTAAAATCAACGAGTTTCAGCAGCCACCTCAGATGTACGATGTTTCATGACAAGTCCGGCATCAAATAGCCTCCAATCATCTCAATAATGTATGCCCGAGCATACCGCATTCTTTCTATTTTGGTCGAATCATTATTCGGCTCCGGGAATGTGTCTCGTAACCAACCCATCTTGATCCGACCTCCGCAAATCTTATCCGGAATAGCACCCAAAAGCTCGTAGCATACGACTGCCCAATCACCAGAAGTTGCGAACCCGGTGACTACGTACCCAACCACCGACAATCCCAATTGCAAATGCACGTCTTCTAGAGTGATAGTACACTCTCCACATGGAAGATGGAAAGTGTGCGTCTCGGGTCTCCACCTTTCTATCAACGCTCTGATTAACTTCAGGTCCAACTTGCAAGCCTATCGTGGCCACGTGCCAAAAACCTGCTTCCCGCAGGTAATTCTCGATCAATGGCGATGGCAGACCAGGCATATTGCGAATATAGCATTGTAACACTCGATCTACAAACTGTTTAAAAAATTATAAAATAAAATTTAATTAAAATTGCATAAACTTAAAAAAATATTAAATAGTATTGAAAAATTAAAATTAAAATTAAAATTAAAATTAAAATTAAAATTAAAATTAAAACTTACCATTGTCATTTGATCGATTTAAAATGTGTTTATTGTCGAGACTAATTAATTCTCCACCATTGCTAATACGATCGAATATTTTAAAATTTATCAAAAAATATATTTTAAAAAATTTAAAAAAGGGCTTTTTTTGTAAATATTAAAGGACTTGAGAAATTTGAGAGGAAGTTTCCAGGAATTTAAGAGAAATTTGAGAAAAATTTGAGAGAAAGTTGAGAGAAAAATGAATAAAGACTTTGTTGTGAAAAAAATAAAAGGGTGGGGGGTTTTATAAGTTTTTTTTCTAACCGTTGGAGGCCGAACGGTCAAAAAAATTTGACCGTTGCAGCAAGAAAGCGCTTCCTCAAGAGAGCGCTTTCCTGCTGCATCCCCTAAAACGTGCTGACGTGGACGCATTTTTTAATTTTTTTTAATCTTAATTCGTGCAGATTTGATGCATGAATAATATTTTAAAAATATAAATTTTTAATTATTTATTATTATGCTACTTAATTGAAACGTGAAAGTTTTAAAAGTTTTTAGAATATACTTTTACATTTAAAATATAAAAACTAAATATAATAAAAAATCTACTCATTTGATTATCAAAGAAAAATCTCCGCTCCCTTTAATTTATTTTTATTGAAAAAGGTGAAAGATTTAAATCATTAAAATTTCAATTTTTATTATTAATTTTGAATTTATTTGAGTGATAGATTTTTAGTTGTTGAGTTCATTAATTAGTATTTTATGTAATTAATTAATATTTTATATTTGAAATTTATTTAGCATTATTCATTTTATATTTATAAATATATTTATATATATATTTAATATTTCAAAAAATTGATAAATCTAAAATGATGTATCAAATCGATCAATATCAATACATACTAATTCTAGTAAAAAATAGTGCGATTCAATACTAATTATTTTACTTTCGCTTTATATGGACTACATTGATTCATTTCATCCAAACTCGATCATTGTAATCAAAATATTGGTTACATAATAAACAAACCAAAGAAAAAAAAAAAGGCAAAATCCCTAATGTGGGGCAAATATCCCAAAAATACCAAAAAAAATCAAAATTATCGGAAAGGACAGGTTTCAAAAATATTGACCGGAAAGGGCAATTTCCCCAAAAATCGCGTTCACGTCGGTAGCTTTTTGGGGAAAACCTAAAAGCGTCTATGGGGAGCGCTTTAGGCCACCTCAAAAACGCCCCACGAGGCGCTTTTTTTGAGGTGGCTCAAAGCGCCCCCATGGACGCTTTTAGGCCGCAGTAATGTCAATTTTTTTGACCGTTGGACCCCAACGGTCAAAACCAACGGTGAAAAAAAAACTATAAATACCCCCCAACCCTTCATTTTTTTCACACTTCAATCCTTTCTCATTTTTCTCTCAATTTTCTCTCAATTTGCTCTCAATTTGCTCTCAATTTTCTCTCAAGTTTCTCTCAAAGTCCTTGAAATTTACGCTTAAATTTCAAAATAGTCTTCTACTATTTACGAAAAAGCCTTTTATAATTTTTTTAATATATTTATTTTTTGGAAAATTTAAAAATTCTTTATCGAGTACAATGGTCGGGAATTACGTCGCTTAGACAAAGAATCACATTGCCGTCGAGCAAATGAAATTGGTAAGTTTGAATGTTAATTTTTCAATATTATTAAATTTTTTTAATTATGCAATTTTAATTAATTTTGAATTTTATAATTTTTTAAACAGTCTGTAGATCGGGTGTTGCAATGTTATATTCGCAACATGCCTGGTCCCCCATCGCCATTGATCGAGAATTACTTGCGGGAAGCGGGTTTTTGGCACGTGGCCACGATAGGCCGGGGGTTCAAGTTGGACCCGCCTTTGATCAGCGCGTTGATAGAGAGGTGGAGACCCGAGACGCACACTTTCTATTTGCCATGCGGAGAGTGTACCATCACCTTAGAAGATGTGCAGTTACAGTTGGGATTACCGGTGGACGGGTCGGTAGTCACCGGGTCCGTAACATCTCTCGATTGGATGGCCATATGCTACGAGCTCCTGGGTGCCATTCCGAATAAATTGCAAGGAGGTCGGATCGAAATGGGTTGGTTACGAGACGCATTCCCGCAGCCGAATGAAGGTTCAACTGAAGAAGAAAGAATATGGTATGCGCGGGCATACATGCTTCAGATAATTGAGGCTATCGATGCCGACCTCTCTAGAAACCTCGTCCACGAGATGGCTCTCAAACTTGTTGATTTCAGAGCAGCCGGTGAATTGAGTTGGGGTCCGCCGTGCTATCGAGTTGTACCGGGAGATGTGCGGGGCGACGGTGCGTTTAGTAAAGCAAAATTGGAGGTTGTCTATCACTACTGTAGTCATGGGCATGGTTTCGATTTCCATTTTACGCCCTCGACTCGACCAGCCATATTCATTCCCACCGATAATGAGGTAAATTTAATATTATATTTTATAATTATGTCGAGATTTATAGTATAATTGCATGCTAAAAGTTTATTTAATTAGGTGGAACCATCCGACGAGTCATGTTGAAATACCGACTCGCTTGAGGATATACTGGCTCCTATTGGAACAACGGCTGAATCACAAGTAAGTGTCGAATTTCGTTATTATAATTTAGTATTTATGTATATAACTAATATTTTGGTAATGTTAATATAGTTTCAATGGACACCGTACGAGGATCCCGAAATTCGGGCAGTAATTCCGGGGGAGTTCCTCCAAAATCCGAACAGTTGGCACGTTAAGGTCCCGCTAATCACCTACGCGACCGTGGAGATGCACCAGTCAGATCGGGTTCTGCAGCAATTTGGATACCAACAACCGATTCCCGTGGCTCCTGAGGTGCTCGATGATGAGCACAGTGTGGACTTACGGCGGCAGCACACGGATTGGCCAATATTTTGGTCAGAACATATCGAGACGTGGGAGAACCGGTATGACTTTTTACCTAACCGGGAACCGATCGTAGTTCCTGAGTTAGCGTGCGTGCCGGAGTACATGCCATGGTTTAGAATCCATGGCAAATCGTATCTGTTATCGGATGAAGAGAGGCGATGGCAAATTCGCGAAGAAGGAACGTCGGGCCCTTTACATTCAAGGAGAAGGGTGATGAGATCGGCCCAAGAATAAATACCTACATAGTCACCGGCCCATCGCCAGCGCTACACAATCACCGGCCCATCGGTTCACCGACAACACCGACAACACAGCGTCCACGATTTATGCCAAAGGCACCACCTTTTATATGTATCCTCCTAACCCATATATGTTTCCTTTTCCTAGTCCCCCCCAGGTTGGAATGCATGGCCGGGTTCGAGTCCGTTCCTGACAACTCCTTTTAGCCAGCCGATCATGAGGCCGACGTCGGGTGTGGGATTAGAGGAGGCGCCGTCGGGAAGCAGTTCTTTCTACCAGGCTCCTTCACCGTACGGGATGCAGTCACCCCCACCGTGGTTTATGCAAACACCTCCGGGGTCATTATTTTATCAAGTTGGGTTATCATCGCAACACCCAAAACTGCACTCCACTTAGGAGAACTCGATTCCCTTCGAGGTTCCACGACCTCACGGAAGCTAGAAGAAAGAGGAATCCACAGAATCACCATCGCCCCCATGTGGCACTTGGTTCCCACCCAAGATCGACCCTAAACCCTAATTTAGTTTTGTTATTTTATTTTTTGTAATTTAGTTTTAATATGAGTAGAAAAATTTGAGTTTAATTTTTTAATTTCTGTAATTTAAATTTTTAATTTAATTTTAATATCTTTGATAAGATAGAAATGGTTTATTTTTTTTGTAATTTAATTTTTTATATGTAATAAAATTTGAGTTTAATTTTATTTCTTTTGTAATTTAATTTTTTATTTTAATTTTAGTATATTTGATAAGATAGAAATGGTTTTTTTTGTAATTTAAATTTTTATATGTAATAAAATTTGAGTTTAATTTTATTTCTTTTGTAATTTAATTTTTTATTTTAATTTTAATATATTTGATAAGATAGAAATGGTTTAATATTTTTTGTAATTTAATTTTTTTATATGTAATCAAATTTGAGTTTAATTTTATTTCTTTTGTAATTTAATTTTTTATTTTAATTTTAATATATTTGATAAGATAGAAATGGTTTAATTTTTTTTGTAATTTAATTTTTTATATGTAATAAAATTGAGTTTAATTTTATTTCTTTTTAATTTAATTTTTTATTTAAATTTTAATATATTTGATAAGATAGAAATGGTTTAATTTTTTTAATTTAATTTTTTATATAATAAAAATTGAGTTTAATTTTATTTCTTTTGTATTTTAATTTTTTATTTTAATTTTAATATCTTTGATAAGATAGAAATGGTTTAATTTTTTAATTTAATTTTTATATAATAAAAATTGAGTTTAATTTTATTTCTTTTGTATTTTAATTTTTTATTTTAATTTTAATATCTTTGATAAGATAGAAATGATTTAATTTTTTAATTTAATTTTAATAACTTGAATAAAATAAAAGCTAGTTTATTTCGCATCAACGTTGATTAGGATGGGCTATTTTATTTTTTAAATTGTAATAATTTTTTTATTTTTGAATAAAAAAGTTGTTTTTATTTGTGTTTGTAATTTAATTTTAATTATCTTATATTTAATAAATTTGAGTTATTGTACAAAAGTTCACCGCTTTTCCTCCAAAAAATGAAATTACATAGCCAAAGAAGAGACAAACAAGCTAAGAACACGATCAACTAGTCCGATTTGGACACGAGCGAGATGTATGGCCGGGTTCCTACACCACCCGCATCACCGACTTTGGTTGGTCGGTTCTCGGATATCCATATTGTTGCGTATTCTAGTCGAGGAAGGTCGACCTTTTGGTTTGCGCCTCAATTCTCTATCCCAAGAATGCTTATACGGTGCAAACGATACCGATGGCCACTTACGCTCATCTGGATCGGTGGGAATACGTGTCTCCACACGTTGTACATGTTTTCTAATTTGTAGACTTCACGACATAGCTCATGGGGTCAAGACGAAGATTATGACAAGCCGCAAGTACATGAGCACATGGGTAACGGTGCATCAAATATCCCACGATCGCATGTCCTATTTGTCAAGTGTACACGATAATGCCCGCCAACAATACCTTGGTTCGGTCTCATCAAACTCCGTGACACGAAACCATAGGCTGTCGCGGTCGTGACATACTGTGTGCATGGTGTTCGCCCGTGTCTTCCCACGGTTAATTTCTTGCAAGACCTTCGGGCTCCATACATGGCCTCCTTGCATCTGCCCTCGATAACTCGCTGCTCCTTTCGGAAATAGTGCCGCTAAACGAAAATATCTCCCGTAAAACCGCTGTAATCGGCAGATGACGGGTTCCTTTTAGCACAGAATTTATGCATTCGGCCAGGTTTGTGGTCATATGACCATATCGTAGGCAACCGCCGTCATATGCTTGTGTCCACTGTTCAAAAGGAATATTATATGTACTCGCGCTTTGGCGTTATCTACGCATAAACCGCCAACATCTCGTGAAAACGGTCTTTATTGATTCGTACCCTGCCAATATACGTTGATAGCGAATATTACATACCACTATTCAATTGCGAATAAATTGAAAATTTCAAAAGAAATTATATTAATAGATATTTCATACCTATATCGGTCACTTGCCGCTTCGCTTTTAGATCGGTGTTGCCCATAGTAGTTGGATGAAACATGCCTCGTGCAATATCGATGGTGTGTGCGATGCCACATGCTTCCTCGTCGTTCTATTGCCGCAAGTATTCCAGGCCCCGATCCGATATAACGATATGTCGTTGAGGCGGACATGCCTCCTTAACCTAGATAGGAAGAAGTCCCGCCATCACCGACTTCGGTGTTATTGCAAACGCAATCGGAAGGATTCTTCCACAGCTGTCTTATGCCACAGCTAGCAATAGCCGATGCATATATCTACCATACATGAAGGTACCGTCAATTTGTACCAGTGGCTTGCAGTATGTAAAAGCATCTCGGCATTGCTTAAATGCCAAGAACAGCGCTTGAACACTGTGCATCCACGGAGCAGACGATCGTTGTAGTACGCCGGTTCCGTTTCAATGTCTCATTGTCTTTGCTGGGACATATCTCTCCAAAGACTGACACCACTGCCATACTTCATTATATGAAGCATCCCACCGACCGTGCAACTTTTCCAACGCTTCGCTGGCTATCCAAGCCTTTTCAGAAGAGGGCGTGTACCCCATTTGCTACGAATATTGCCAATTAAGGCCGGCACTGTAGTTTTGGGATCGGCCTTCACCGTCGGGATTATTAAATTAGCCAACATGTCTGAATCCATCCTCGGATGATCTTGTGTTACACCTGTCAATGAAGCACGTTAAATAATGCAACATTACATAATATTAGTGTTATTCGAAATCATTGAACACATAGTGGTACTGTACCGGTAAGACATGTATGCGGACCTTTGTACTTCTTCACCTCCTACATCCCCGTCCTTTTCCTCAACGACGCCATGATTTTCCATGCACATGTGCTGTCTTGCACAAAGACACTTCGCTTCGCACCTATGGAGCTTTGATTTAACCATAGTGTAGTTAACCCGCCTCGATCTCAGTATTGTTTCAATGCACCAAGAAAAGTGTTCTTGTTGGAAAACTGGTTACCAACTTCTAATTGGTCCGAATCCAACGAAGAATTTGTACGGTCACGCGTCCGGTGTGGTAGTTCAGGAAACTCCAATGCATCATCTTGAGATAGATCGACATTATGCATGTGCGCTGGAGGCGAGTATGCCCTGAATAGCGGATCTTCTTCTTCTTCGTCTGAACCGCCCTCAACATCTTCAGGTACAATTGGAATGGGCTCCGATTTAGAAAATAGTCCAACTTCTGCACCGTCAGGCCCTGGCTCCCGAGGTGGATCCACATCGGATTTATCGTCCGATCCTCCATAACCTGCAACAAACAAGGGCCCCTCGCTGGTGGATGTCGTCGGTAATACATCATCCCTCCTTAAACATCTTTCGTAAAGATTCCAATCGTATGTGGATTGCCATCCACTAGAAGTTGATGACGTCCCCCAATACGTATTTCTGTCATCCGACGTCGATTGACGAATATGCATGTCCCATCCACCAACCGAGTGTCGTGCAGGGGTTATGTTTTCCATACTACCACCGCACACGGGCACTTCTGTGTTTTGCCTCCCACTTACAGAGTGTCGACTTGGGGTCGTGTATTCCCCTCGAACGATACTAGATGTTGAGGTCGCAGCCAGATCACTTGGAGATGAAAATTCTACATATATCTCGATATAGGGTGAACCACTGGCAAGATAAGTCTCCACCATTGCCTCAAGGCTCCAAGGACCTTTGATGTCGAATGCGTCATATCTCACCGGATCAACCGAAGCGCAAAATCTATACTTAATAGACTGAACTTTCATTAGCGTTGTTCCGAATATTTTACGCCTAATTCTTTTGCGAAGTTCTACCAAATTGACGTTCCGATTAAAACTCAATCGCGCTGTGTTCTCCGATAAGAAAACAACACCATCTTCGGTGTCATGCACTTCACCATTGTAGTAAATAATAGCATTAATACGTTCACTCATTTTCAATTTTTTTTTTCCTTTTGCTTGAATTTGCTTTCTGCCAACTGAGAATGAAATTTGGCTAATTTATAGCCTAATTTTGCGGATAGCATCAGAGCAAAAGCGCGCCCACGGGAGCGCTTTTCAAGATTTTGCTAATAGTGCACCTCGCCGAAGCGTTTTTACCATTGTTTGTTCGAAACGTCTCCTCAAAATAATTTTGCCGGAGACCATCAGTAGCAAAAGAGAGTCCACGTGGGGCGTTTTACCACGGTTTGTTCTGCACCGCTCCTCAAAATAATTGTGCTCGAGACCACAGTAGCAAAAGCGCCCACGTGGAAGCGTTTTCCACGGTTTGTTCAAACGCTCTCAAAATTATTTTGCCGAGATCTGCGCCTAAAACTTATTTCATTTTCACATTGCAAGTGGATCGGAAGAATCCCCAAAAATGCGTCCACGTCGGCGTGTTTTGGGAAAATGGTTTAAAGTGCGTCCCAGGAGCGCTTTAGGCCACCTCAAGAAAAGCGCCCTCGTAGGGCGCTTTTTTTTGAGGTGGCCTAAAGCGCCCCCTGTGGACGCGCTTTAGCGCTTTCCCCCAAAAACGCACTGACGTGGACGCGATTTTTGGGGAAATTGCCCTTTCCGGTCAATATTTTTGAAACCTGTCCTTTCCGATAATTTTTGATTTTTTTTGGTATTTTTGGGATATTTGCCCACATTTGGCTCACTATAAATAACTATTTTGTGGGAATAAAATAGGGTTGTAATAAAATAAAATATTAGTGGTTTACTTGGATGTAATGGAATACACAAGTAATAATCTATATTATTATTTAATTCTTTGACTGAGTTGATGTTATGAGTCAATTTACACTAACTCGGTTAGAGAAATTACGAAAATATCCTTTAGTAATAAAAAAGTTACTTTATTTGAGGATATTTTATTTTTATTTAAAAGATGAATAAAAAACTTAAATGGGATGAATTTTAAACACATGCTATTTATATTAATAAAACATCAACATTGCCACTAAACTAAAACTTTAATATAATATTCACCTTTTAATTTTATTTTGCATAATTTATTACATCCATCAATTATATATATTTATTATTATTTAAGCCCTTGATCGAGTTGGTGTCACCAATAAACTGATCACCAACTTAATTAGAGAAATTATAAAAATATCTTTCCGTAATTAAAATAGTTATATTATTCGATAGTATTTTAAGATTTTTTACCTACATAATACAAAAATAAAAATAAATACTTAAATAGTATGCCAATACCATTATTTACCAAAATAGTATGTTTGCAATAATATTAAGGGGTGGAGGGCATGGAGGAGGCGGCACCAATATTTATTTTTGTATTTATTTATTTTACCACTTGAGGTTTTTTTTTTTATATTTTGGGATAACAAAGCCAACAAATAAAAACATAATAATTACAAAGCCAACAAATAAAAACATAATAATTACAAATAAAATTGAAAAGATCACATTCTTGGACATAATAATCGTCTTTATACTAGGTAAGTAAATAGAAAAAAAAAAAACTCTCAAAATTTCAACACAATGGGACTATGTATTAAGTACATAAACAATAAAAATTAATGTTAAACAAAAAAAAAAAAAAAGAAACATACCTACTCGCTTTCTTCAAAACACCCCTTTACAAAATAAACTATCAACAAAAATTAAACTAATACCCTTTCTATTACTTGCATTTAAATTAAAAAAAAACACAAAAATATACCTATCTTTCTTTCAAACACATCCTTTCTACAAAATTAAAACCCAATTACATCAATACAGTCATTTGTAAAATAAATATATATAAAACAAATATTGGTATTGCCTCTCTCACCGTACACCAATTAAATCGTATTTCTATATTAAAAATATTAGTATTGCCTTTCTCACGCCCTCCACCCTTACAAATATATATATATATATATATATATATATATTAAAAAACACATCATTTTGTAATGATGTTTGAATGAATGTGTTAGAAAAAAATTGGGTGTCACCTCCTCCATGCCATACTCGTTAGTACTGTTGCAAACATGCCATTTTGGTAAATAATAGTATTGGCATACTATTTATGTATTTATTTTTATTTTGTATTATGTAGGTAAAAAGTCATATTTTAATATTTTTATTTAAAAATCAATAAAAAACTTACAAGATTGAGATTTGAACCATTGTTATTTACATTCATAAAACATTAATATTGCTACTAAATTAAAGTATTATTTTAATATAATTTTCATCTTTTAATTTTTATTATACATATTTTATTACCTCCATCGCTTATATATTAATATTTTAAATTGTAGTTTCCACACACATATGCGTTTGATAGGATTTTTAATATTACATTTTTGGTTGGATAGAAGAATTGAAAAGATTATGTAAGAAATTGAATAGAATGTCAATTTTACCCTTAAATTAAATAAAAATTTCAAATTATAAAATTTAAATTCAATAAATTGTATATGATGTTATACTTTTATAATAAACTTTATGATGGTATTAAATAACATATTTAATAATATATTAAAATAATACTTTTATTTTAGAAATTAAATATTTTAAAACATCATAAATATCATAAATATATAATATTTCAAAATATTATTTCAAAACCTTATAAAATATTATTGCAAAACTTTATAAAATATTATTTCAAATTATTATTAAAACATATACGATATTAATAATATTTTCAAAAGTATTTCTTAAAATATTTTTTTCCCAAATATGCTATGATGATACCACTCTCCATGCAGTGGATGATCGGACAAGGGGCTATGGCAACTTGAAAGAAAGTGATTCTCGAACAGGTTAATGATGATTTTTTTCAATGCTCCATTAAGCTCTTGGATTACTGATAATATTGACAACAAACTTGGTGGTATCAAATATGCGGGAGTGCAATGGGCTTCTCTTTTTGAATGCTTATTTGGCAAATCTGGAAAAATAAGAACTTGTTCCAACATGTTCATTACTGTTCTGACCTAGTGCTCAATCACAACTTAAGTTGGGCACAAAGTATGGAGCATGCAAAGAGAGGGAGGGACAATGTGCCCAAGTCGAATATGGGAAGCAGTATATTGCCTTTACCGAAGTCGGGTTAGATAAAACTTAACGTAGATGGAGCAATGGACTCCTGTATGTAAGCCATAGGTGGGGTATCTCGAGTTGAATTGGGAAAATGGTGAACTGGTTTTGGAAGGAACATAGGAGTGGGTTCAATACTACAAGAGGAGTTGCAGGCAATGGCCGATGGTCTCCAAATAGTTTGGCAACAGGGTTATAGGCTTGTGGAGCTTGAGTGTGATAACTTCGGGGCCATTTAGTTGATACAGAATGATGCACCTGTGGAGAATTATTTGAAGCCACTTTGGAGACCGATATAGGAATTGTTGAGCTGGCAGTGGAGTGTGGAGATCATGTGCCACGGGAAGCAAACAAAGTTGTTGATTTTGTAGCAAAGCATTTCAAGCAGAGACCGTATGAACTGCAGATGCTGGAAGGCCCACTAGCTGGGAGCTGGAAGTTGCCGATGGATGATTTGGAGCTGGCCAAATGTCTCACACAAGTTTTAGCTATGGCCTATTTAGGCCTTCTCTTTATTAAAAAAAAAACACACAACTTATACTGGTGTAAAATTTTGGTGGTTTACATATTTTCGTAATTTTTTATACGATTAATATTTTAACAATTTAATTATCATATTTTATTCTCCATTCATGTAGATTATCCATGTCAAATTTGACATGAATTAAAAATTTCTAACTATTTCTTTTATGTAAAAAAAAAAAAAACCTTTTAGAAATTATGATTCGGATGGGTTTTGCAAATGGGTGGATTGATACAATTATGGAATGCATTACATCGGTCTCTTACTCGGTGGTTATTAATGGTTATAAAGGGGAGAATTTTTGGCCATCCAGGGGATTGCGTCAAGGAGATCCACTTAGTCCATTTTTGTTTCTGATGTGCAGAGAAGGGTTATCGAGCTTATTACGATTGGCAATAAGTGAAGGTAGGTTGAAAGGGTAAAGGCTAGCGTAGTGGGCGAAGATTTCCATTTACTATTTGTCGATGACCCATTCTTTTAGTGAAGCATCTGGAGGGGGCTACTGTGCTGAAGGAAATTCTCAGGAAGTATAGAAACAGTTCTGGACAATGTGTGAATTTTGATAAATCAACAGTTTTTTTCAGTACAAACACTCCAGAAATAGACAGGAACGCAGTGATTAACATTTTAGGAGTAAGGAGTTCGAATAATCCTGAGCGATATTTAGGGTTGCCGAATATGGTGGGTAGGAAGAAGAAGGAGTCTTTTCAGATACTAAAGGACCGAATGAAACAACGCATTGATCATTGGAGCACAAGACATTTATCGCAAGGGGGGAAGGAAGTATTCATCAGGTCAGTCTTGCAAGCTATTCCGACTTACTCGATGTCCTGTTTCCTTTTACCTAAAACGCTATGTGGTGAGATTGAGAGCATTATGGCTAAATTCTGGTGGCAAAAGGGGATTGGGAGGAGGGGTATTCACTGGTGTGAATGGAGGAAACTACGCGAATTGAAGGAGGATGGTGGTCTAGGATTTCGTAATATGTGTCAGTTTAACATTGCTTTGCTTGCTAAACAAGGGTGGCGATTAATTGTTTATCCGGATTCATTATTAGCGAGAGTGCTTAAAGCAAAATATTTTCCAAATTCAGACTTTTTGAATGCATCATTAGGTAACTTACCTTCCCTTACCTGGAAAAACATATGGGCCGCTAAGGGTTTGTTGCGGAGTGGAATGGGTTGGAGAGTAGGGGAACCAAATCTCGATGCAGGCGATCACTGGATACCAGGTAAGGAAATTAATGGTTGGGGGCATCAAACAAAAAATGAAGTGAAAGTAGTTGCAGATCTAATTGATGCTGAAAATAGTGAGTGGAAAACAGAGCTAGTAGAGCGTACCTTTACAGCAGACATTGCTGAAATGGTTCTGCAAATTCCTTTGGCAAAGAATCCGGGAGTAGATATGCAGATATGGAGAGGGGAACTTTCTGGTGAATTCTCGGTCAGAAGTGCTTACAAAATTTTACAGAATGCTAGATTGGACCCTAGTGATCTATTATTACAGACGGATCTTAAAAAATTTTACAAGAAGCTATGGAATTTACAGCTACCAACTAAGTTTTTGATTACAGTATGGAGAGCTTCGTGGAACTATCTTACTACACTTGTTAATCTCAAAACAAAGAGGATTGCTACTAGTTCGGTCTGTCCTCGGTGCAGATTTGGGGACGAGGATATCGGTCATGTTTTCCGATTCTGTCCTGCAACAAAGGAGATATGGCAATTGTTAGAATTGGGATGGATTGATAATCCACAAGTTCAGTATTTCTGGAACTGGATTACCTGGGTGGTTGATAGGAGTAGTTATAAGCAGACTCGGCTTTTTTGTAGCACCAAGGGGGCAAGGAATAGGCTCGTTCATGACAAGCAGAAAGAATCAGTAGAGGCAATTTCAGCAGGTGTAAAACGGTACATGGCAGAGATTGAGGGCATACAGGCAGATAACCTTTCTAAACGCAGAATAGAAGTTCAAAGTCAAGAAGAGCTACCTTTAGAGACTACAATATTCTTTGACGCTGCCTTCAACGCACAAAGCAAAATGTCGATGGCGGGTTTGGTGGTTACTGACCGGACAGGAGGTATAGTCAAAACAATGAACATCCCTAGCTTAAACGTTTCAACTTCCTTTACAGCAGAGGCATATGCGGGATATCATGCAGTTAAACTCGGAAGATCGATGGGTTTTCAAACAGTCAGAATAAAGGGGGATTCGCGAACAGTCATCAAAAAATGTCAAACGAACAAGACAGATAAGTCAGTAATCAGTGCAATAATCAGGGACATACAAGAGTTATCAAAGCAGTTTCTAAAGATTGAGTTCCAGTTCATCAATAGAAATGAAAATCAGATGGCGCATAGAATTGCAGAGGAAGCGTTACGAAGGGGAGAAATAGGGTACCTGGGAGGAGGGATTTTGGCTAATCGCAGTGATGATCCGGAAGGCATATGGAGGAGATCTTCGGATTCAAACAATACAAAGGGAGGAAATGAGTACCTGGTAGCGAAATGGAAGATTTGAATCTGCTACTGACTGCTTGAAGGATGGGACGAGATGAAAGACTGAAACGACAACACGAAGAGGTGCCAGCTTTTGAGAATTGGCTATGTCTGTTTTTAATTTTCTAGGTTTCCTTTTTCTGTTTTAGGCTTAATTATTTTCTTTCCCTACGTAGTGCAAAATTTGGTTTACTTAGTTGGTTTTCAATTCGGCCTAACTTAATGCTCCTAGTAGGCCTTTAGGTTCTGGTTGTATTAAAAACAAAAGCCCAAAAATTGTTTTCTATTTTTTTTGATAATCATAGATTAGCCGATTAAAATTCAAAAAAAAAAAAAAATCTTTTAACCTTTAAATATATATTAATATAGAAAATATTTTAGATTGATACAAAAAATAAAAATGATTAGATTAAAATATGAAAGTAAATCCACATCTCATGTATAGTACAAGGACTAGTAAAATTTGACCTAAACTTAAATATATCAATATAATACAAAAATAAAAGACATTATAACTTATTTTGCCCTCCAACCAAAAACGAAAAATTATGTTAGCTCTCCTTCTAATTTTTCGCTTAAAATTTGAATTGTTTGTCAAATCACTCTAAAATAGATTTAAAAATTAATATTTGTTAACTTTATTAATGTGATATAAAGTGGATTATCACGTCAACAATTAACTATTTTAAAATTTTAAATATTTTTAAAATTAATTATTTCTTAACGTAGCATACACGTAAATTATCATGACAACAAAGTTAACAGATCTTAATTTTTCACCCATCTTGAAGTGACTTGACAAATAATACAAATTTAAGGGTTAAAAGAGACGAAAAATTTAATGAAAAGCTAAAATAATTTTTTTATAAAGGTGGAGGACAAAATATTTTAAGGGTCGGGCCTCGACCTTCCTAAAATGGAAAGATTTTTATTTAAGTCTTTTAATTTTTTTAAATTTTAAATTAGTAAATATAAAATTACAATTTATCCCTGAAAAGATAAAAATTGACTTAACCCTTTAAAAATTATAAAGATATAAGCCATTCAAATTGTGAAATTACATTTTATTGTCGTAAAAATTAAAATTTAATTTAAGCCCTAAAAAATTTATAAAAATTATTTTTTTGGTGAAATATAAAAATTATTTTTGGTAATACTATTATTGTCATTATTTAGCAAAAAGAATTATCTGAAACAAACTTTTTAAAAATGTATTAAAACAAGCAAGAAAATAATTGGCCAAAAGAAAATAAATATTAGAATGAAAATTATTCTTGAAACCTTCTGATTTACGTTAATAGCCCAAGGGATTATTTAGTTTTACCCTCTCATTTATAGGTTTCTAACTGCTAATCGTTATAGGAGTCATTAGAGGAATAGGAATACTTATAATTTAGTGATTAAACAAATAATATTTACGTAGTTCTACTCCATACTCTACACCGCCATTGTCTTTTCTTATAAATACTATTAGGAGAATAGGAAACTTCAATGTGATTTCTTACTATAAACGTTTCTTGCTTCTTAAGTTCCTAATGGATTCAATTCCAAACGACTATGGTATCTTTCACCACAGTACTTTTCAAAATGAGATCATCTCACAAACTCGTAATATTGCTCCCCGTTTTATGAATTTTTAATTAAGCATCGACTTCGTTTTGGTATCAGTCCACCATGATTGCCTAGCAGACATCTACACCACCACCGACGACCCTTTGTCATTCGGACAAACCTTCCGTTTCAAGCTCAACATTGTTGAAAACTAGCACCTGCTTCACCAAATTCTATTTCCCTCGTTTACAAGACTCCGAATCAACACAGCCTCTGTTGGTTATCACAGCTTCATTCATGAAATTCTCCAACGTGGACGAAGAATGTCACATTAGGTTATTAGCAGAGGAATTAATTGTAAAGTGTTGCCTTTACGATCAATGATACAGGCATCCATTGTGGAACATTACAATGATTGGATTTTGATGGGAAGAGCTTTGGTTGAATCAGAACCAGAGTTTGAAAACAGTAACCATGGCGTGGTTCCAAATAAAGAGTCCTTGGTTAAGGAGATGCTAAAGACGGTCAGAATAGAAGCTGGAGATGAAGAAGACTGTATGATATGTTTGGAGGAGCTCGAGGTTGGGTTTGACTCTATTTGCCGGTTTGAGATGCCAGCCAATTAGGCTTAGATATGAACTTTGTGTATTTAACATTCCAATTAGGCTTAGATATGAACTTTGTGTATTTAACATTCTTTCATTTGTTTCTTATTGAAGCCATTTTAGTTATCGGATAACTTTTGTGAATGGATTTAGAAGAGTTTGATTATTTTACCAACAGAAACTGATAGTAAATTTCATTATGAATGTTGCATTGTTGGAGCGGTAGATGATAGTAATGCAAATATGAAAAACATAATAATAAGAACGAAACCAAATGATGCAAAAGGAAACCAGGCAGCATGTCTACAATGGAGAATGGATGAGGAAGTTTACATGGTACTGGGAAAGCTTGCCTAGACATGAAGTAAGCCTCCAACAACATTTGCTGCTGACCAGTGTCAACTATCTCCCAGAGTTACCCCAAACACTTCAGTAGGACCAAATTCCCTCTGTTAAGGGTCTTAAAATAGCCTCAGTGAAGTGATCAGGGCAACTCCAGGGAATAGATCACTTTCCCTTTCTCATGCTACTCTTTCTTGGTATATTTATGCAATTAGGGTTCACTGTATAAATAGGGAACCCTTTCTCATGCTACTCTTTCTTGGTATATTTATGCAATTAGGGTTCACTGTATATATAGGGAAGCTTCACTAAGCTTAGAGACTGACACATTTTGAAATGGCGATCCATGGTGGGAAAAATGATTGAGAGTGAGTGAAATTCATAGCTTTCATATTTTTGGAATTGAACCCGGCCAATATTTGAGGGGAAATAAAGGGCATAGCAATAGAAGAGAAGAGAAGAATGTTGGAACATTTTCAAATATTTATAGTATTTTAATAATTATAAATGGAAGGGTATAATTAATTAAAAGATTATATCTTTTAATTTTTGAAAAGAATTATAACTATTTAAATAATATTATTTGAATAGTTATAATTAAATAAATAATAATATTTTATTTTAAAAATATTATTATTCGGTAAGGTACCTATTGATTAAAGATGTCTCTATGAAGAGACATGAAAATTCCTATAAATAGGAATCAGATTTCATTTGGAGATATACCAACAAAAAATTCTAATATTCTTTCTCTCTTCCTTCATTATCCAACATTGTTAGATTGTTCTATAAAGTATTACTGCAGAAATCCTTTATAGAAATTGGTTTTCTTGTCATACATTGCTCAGTGTGTAGTGGGCTATTCTCGTCAGTGCAAAATGCAAATAGCCATTGGCTTCATTGTATCCTCGAGGTTAATTTGCCTGGAACTCGTTTGCACACCGAAGATAGGTGGGGGAGAATATAACCTTAAAGATAGTGATTTGATACATGCCTTGGAGCCTTGTCCTATTTCTTCTTCTGTTCGAGTTTTCGTTCGTGTGTTCTAGATTTTCCTCACTGGAGTTTTGTACTAACAATTTTAAGGTGATATCCACAATGACTACCGCAACTCACGAAAGTGGAACACTAAGGGAGTTGGCTTCCAATTTTGTCAAACTTGATCGGTTTGATGGTGGCAATTTTTGACGATGGCAGGAAAAAATGCACTTCTTATTATCAACTTTGAAGATTGCATATGTTTTGGATACCCCAAGACCTGAGGAGACTGAAAATGAATCTGCTTCTTGCACGAGAGAAAGACAAAATGGGACAATGCTGATTACATGTGCATGGGCCACATATTGAATGGTTTATCGATGGTTTGTTTGACACCTACCAAAATGAGGTCACCGCTAAAGAATTATGGGACAAATTGGTGACAAGATACATGACCAAGATGTTACAAGTAAGAAATTTCTTGTCGGTCGTTTCAATAATTATCAAATGATTTATGATCGCTCATTATGGAACAATTTCGTGATATTGAAAAGATGTCAATCAATTCAAACAATATGATATGAAAATGGATGAAATGATTGTTGTATCCTCCATAATAGACAAACATCCTCCATCTTGGAAAGACTTTAAAAGAAGTCTAAAACATAAGAAAGAGGAAATATCTCTTGAGGCTTTGGCAAATCATCTTCGTATTGAAGAAGAATATCGAAAGCAAGATCGAATCTAAATTCGAAAATGCCAAAGTGCATGTTACGGAGGAAGTACAGATCGCTAAACCATTCAAGAGAAAGTTCAAACAGATGATAGAGCACCTAAGTTTAAAAAGAAACAAAAGGGCTCATGCTATCATTGTGGTAACCGGGACATTTCAAGAATGAATGTCGATTCTTAAAGAAGAAATCATCTTCTAAGGTGATAATAACAAAAGTTCGTTGCAATGATATCGAAATTAATATGGCACAAGATGATAATACATGGTGGATTGATACTTGGAGCAACCAAACACGTGTGCAAAGACAAAACATGTTCACAAAGTTTACACAATGTGAAAATGACAATGTCTTGTACATGGGAAATTCTTCCACCGCAGCAATCAAAGGCAAAGGGTCTTGAACGCAATTCACTACGGAAAGGTTTTAACCTTAAATGATGTATATTATGTACCGAAGTTAGAAAGAATTTAGTGTCTGAAGTCTGTTAAATAAGTTTGGTTTCAAACTTGTTTTTGAGGCGATAAATTTATTTTGTCTAAGGGAGGAATTTTTGTAGGAAAGGGTATATGTATGAGAGTATGTTCAAACTAAATTTTATCAATAAAAATGAAAATACTATTTCGCTTATATGGTTGAATCTTTTGTTTATGGCATTATAGATTAGGTCATTTGAATTATATAAAATTGAATGACATGTATAAGTTAGATTTAATTCTGTTTTTAATAATAATATTGAAAAATGTAATACATGTATATTGACTAAAATTACAAGAAACCCTTTCCTAAGGTTAAAAGAAAATAAAATTGCTTGATTTGATACATAGTGATTTATGTGACATGCATAATACTCCTACATTAGGTGGAAAGAAATATTTTGTTACTTTTATTGATGATTGTTCTAAATATTGTTATATATATTTATTACATTCGAAAGATGAAGCGCTTGATAAATTTAAAGTTTATAAATCAGAAGTTGAACTTCAATGTGAATCATTTATCAAGTGCTTAAGATCGGATAGAGGTGGAGAATACTATAATCCAAGTTATTTTGAATCCACTGGGATTGTCCATCAAGTTTTAGCCCCTTATACACCACAACAAAATAGTGTAGCTGAAAGGAAAAATAGAGTATTAACTGAAATGGTAAATTCAATGTTATCATATTCAGGTCTTGGACAAGGTTTTTGGGGAGAAGCTGTTCTAACATCTTGTCATATATTGAATAGAGTTCCTAATAAGGAAACTAAAATAACCCCTTATGAATAATGGAAGAAAAGGAAACCAAACCTTAATTATTTGAAGGTTTGGGGTTGTAGAGCTATTGTCAAAGTTCCAACACCTAAACGTAAAAAGTTAGGTGAAAGAGGAATTGAATGCATATTTATAGGATATGCACATAATAGCAAGGCATATAGGTTCATGGTAATTGAACCAAATGATTCAATTTCAATTAATACTATTATTGAATCAAGAGATGCTATTTTTGATGAAAATAGATTTAATTCTATATCAAGACAATTACAGCCACAACAATTGATTCATTCTTCAAATGAGAATGGGATTCCATTGGAACAAATTGATAATAATGATGAATCTTGTCAAGAACTAAGAAGAAGTAAGAGGATTAAAAAGGTCAAAGATTTTGGACCAGATTTCATGATGTTTCTTGTAGAAGGAAAAGGTGAAAGTATATATAATAAGATACCTTATTATTATAATACCGAATCTGATCCTATTACATTTGAAGAGGCAATGAAATCTCAAGACTCTGCTTTTTGGAAAGAAGCAATAAATGATGAGATGGATTCAATAATGGGAAATTAAACTTGGATCTTAGTTGATCTTCCACCGGGTTCCAAATATATAGGTTGTAAATGGATCTTCAAAAAGAAAATGAAGGTCGATGGAACCATTGATAAGTTTAAAACAAGGTTGGTAGCCAAAGGTTTTACACAAAAACAAGGTATTGATTACTTTGATACCTATGCTCCAGTAGCAAGAATTGCTACAATTAGACTCTTAATATCACTTACATCCATATATAATTTGGTTGTTCACCAAATGGATGTTAAAACGCATTTTAAATGGTGAATTGGAAGAGGAAGTGTACATGGAACAACCGGAAGGATTTGTTGTTCCAGGACAAGAGCATAAGGTATGTAAGCTTGTTAAATCTTTATATGGACTTAAACAAGCACCAAAACAATGGCACCAAAAGTTTGACAATGTTGTTTTAGCTAATGGTTATAAAATAAATGAATCCAATAAGTGCATATATAGCAAATTTGAAAATGGAAAGGGTGTCATAATTTGCTTATATGTAGATGACATGCTCTTTTTTGGCACGGATTTGGAACAAATAGAAAACACAAAGAAATTCTTGTCAAACAACTTTGCTATGAAAGATATGGGTGTAGCAGATGTTATTCTTGGGATTAAAATAACCCGAGATGAAAGCACTGTAGCTTTATCACAATCACATTACATTGAAAATGTGCTT
Organism: Gossypium rotundifolium; assembly: GCA_025506655.1. Classification (NCBI taxonomy): domain Eukaryota; kingdom Viridiplantae; phylum Streptophyta; class Magnoliopsida; order Malvales; family Malvaceae; genus Gossypium; species Gossypium rotundifolium. Next base: position 151,566,621 of record CP106734.1, on the reverse strand, counting down.
AAAAGTTTGATCTTTTCAATCAGTATACCAAATCTACACCCATGGATCCTCAAATAAAATTAGTATCTAATGCTGGTAGGAAAATTGATCAATTGAAATATGCAAGTCTAATTGGTTGTCTTATGTACATAATGACTTGTACAAGACCAGATATTGCATATGCTATTGGGAAATTGAGTAGGTACACAAGTAATCCAAGTAGTTTGTATTGGCAAGCATTGAATAGAGTACTTAAGTATTTAAAGAAAACTATTAACTATGGATTGTGTTATAATAGATATCCTCCAGTTTTAGAAGGGTATGCGGATGCTAGTTGGATTACAAGTTTGGAAGATCATGCATCTACTAGTGGATGGATCTTTATTCTTGGTGGAGGAGCCATTTCTTGGGGTTCCAAGAAACAAACTTGTATTATCGATTCCACCATGGCGCAGAATTTATTGCATTAGCATTGCATCTAAAGAAGCGAAATGGTTAAGAAATTTACTTTATGATGTACCTTTATGGCTAAGCCAATTTCACCTATTTCTATCCGTTGTGATAGTGAGGCTACTCTAGCAAAGGCATATAGCCAAGTATATAATGGAAAGTCTAGACACATTGGATTAAGACATAGTTATGTCAGACAATTAATCTTTGATGGAGTGATCACTATTAATTATGTGAGGTCAAGTGAAAATTTGGCAGATCCTTTGACAAAAAGTCTTGCTAGAGATGCAGTAAAAAGGACCTCAAAAGGGATGGGACTCAAGCCCATTAATCAGAGTCATCCATGATGGAAACTCGACTCAACGCTTGGTATAACGTCAAGTCTTGAGTTCAATGAGACAAAGTACATCATTAGTATGTGACTGTTAGCACTATAAATAAATTCATCCTAAGATTAAAGTGCTAGGTACCCATAATGATAAGGGAAGGATGAGTAATGTACTCTTAATGGACCCATAACATAAATATGTTAGAGTGTTATAATTACGGGAACACTTTTGATGGGATCTACCTATGTGAGTGGAAGTGTGGCCGTTTCTAGGAGCTCAAGGGCTTGGCTCGACAAAGACTCATGAAAAGAGGACACGACACATGGCCATAATAGTGTCCCTAGATACTATGCATTAACCGATGTTGAAATCATTGTGTGAGATGTGTTCGGTTAATCAAATGAAATAGTTGGTTCAAAGCTTAGTCTACCATGCAATTTCGATTAACTTTAACATGTTTTCACTAAGTGAAGGTTCAATCGTAAGATACCTTCATTTATGCAAATTGATTTCAAGAATATCAAAATCTAAATATTTTGAAAATGGGGAGATTGTTGGAACATTTTCAAATATTTATAGTTTTTAATAACTATAAATGAATGGGTATAATTAATTAAAAGATTATATCTTTTAATTTTTGAAAAGAATTATAACTATTTAAATAATATTATTTGAATAGTTATAATTAAATGAATAATAATGTTTTATTTTAAAAACATTATTATTCGATAAGGTACCTATTGATTAAAGATGTCTCTATGAAGAGACATGAAAATTCCTATAAATAGGAATCGATTTCATTTGGAGATATACCAACAAAAATTCTAATATTCTTTCTCTCTTCCTTCATTATCTAATATTGTTAGATTGTTCTATAAAGTATTACTGCAAAATCCTTTATAGAAATTGGTTTTCTTGTCATACATTGCTCGATTGTGTAGTGGGCTATTCTCGTCAATTAAAACGCAAATAGCCATTGGCTTCATTGTATCCTCGAGGTTAATTTGCACGAACTCGTTTGCACAATCAAGATAGGTGGGGGCGAATATAACCTTAAAGATAGTGATTTGATACATGCCTTGGAGCCTTGTCCTATTTTTTCTTCTGTTCGAGTTTTCGTTCGTGTGTTCGAGATTTTCCTCACCGAAGTTTTGTACTAACAAAGAATGGTAACAAGTGGACAAAATGCTAGTTGGATTTCCCCAACTCTTTACATGTTAAATATCTGTCCATTCCGACCTCTTCTTTTCTCTTTTCAGAAGAAGAAAAAGGAACCCTTTTCAAGTATAAAACACTATGCCTCATGCTTGACAACATTAACTAGGATTATTTACTTGGCTTTGAAAATTAAATCATTTAATAAAAATTTGAAATATTAGGAGTAAATGAGAAATTTTGTTTAGTCAAATCTCTTGTAGCATCTGCAATGCATTAAAAAAAAAGAAGCAGTTTATTGATGAATTATGAAATTGATGGCTAATTATCAATGTTTAGCATTTCAATCAGACCATAAGTTTCTATCTTTAACATGGTCAATCAGATTGGTGCAACAAAAAAACTTCATCTATTCCAGTTAAAGGAGTTATATGAAAATCAATCTTGTTTAGCCTTGGATCTTATTATGGTGCAATAAAACTTAATAAAAAGAAATGTCCATTCATTTTCCTTGGAGCAAGTAAGAAAGAGAATTTCTACTTTTGATTTGTTAACAAGCATAGCTGAAACGGTTTTATGACAATAGCCTAACCTTGCTAGAAAAGCCATCAACGATTTCTTATTAGCCACGAAGCATTGCGTAATGATACAACTGATAAAAAGCCATAATTCCCTACAGATTTAATCAAGAAAGATTATTAGTTATTATGCAAAGAAAAGAGAAAACCAGTTTTAGTAGGTAATCAATCAACTTCATCTGGTTATTTTTATCTTTATTAACAAGGCAACACCATGCTAGCTAGAATTGTTGCTCTTGCATATCAAATCCAGTAGCAATAAGCCATTTGAATCACCATTATAAAATAACTAGAGAAAGCAGTATATTTTGGGTAGCTCCCTGATTATGTCAGGACTGTCTGCAAAAACAAGAAAACTTAAGTTTTGAGAGAGTAGCTTTAAATTTCAAAATATCTTCTTTTTGTTAAACTTCCTTCTGCTGGTTGCTTCATGTGGAAACTTGGGCTGATTAACCTCAATTATTCGGTAAGAGACTTGCGATTATCTTCGATGTTGCTGGTTGTTTGTTTTGATTTATGTGAGTCTAAAGATGATGGGATAAATTCCCTTGTGAAAAATTAATCTAGACTCAATAACAGGCCAGATGCATCCTTTCGAAGGATTGTGAGGTCAAAAATTGCATAAAATTCTGGCTATATATACTTTTATTCTCTATCCATCATTTTCTTGCACCCCACCCGCATAGAATCTATGCAGCTAATAATTGAAATATAGCTTTCATAATGAACCTTTTTATTTAATGTCGTGTCAAAAAATATACATACAGACAACTCCTAATTAAAGATAGCATGGACTGTTCATAACAAACACCTCAAAGTTATTAAGGGCAATGCATACGGAACTTTTTGAACTATGACAGTAATACAAGTATGGAAAAGATGAGGGAGAGCTCAAGATTATTCTCTATCCTTAAGTTTCAATAACTTGCCATGTGACGCCGGTCAGATCAGCTGAAGGGTCACAATTACTTGGCCACATGCACGTATAGAGCTTTTACTTATAAATAGGTAGGCTGACTTCCTATTGCCTAATCAACTAACCACAAAGAAGACATAGAGAGTCAGATGTCCTCTAGAGTTCCCCTGTTCACTTCACTGGGGTTATGGGGTCTGCTCTTCTTGGACCCTTCATATAAGGGAGGTCACTGACCTACTGAAGTGTTTGGGGGAACTCTTGCTGCCACCTGACACTATTTAGAAAGATGAGCATAAGAAGTCATAACTATAAAGGCAAGGTTTGTGTATATATCTTCTTTCTTCAACTTACACATATTATCATTTACATACCATGCACTTACACATATTACCATGTTCCTTTTACAGACCATGCATCAAGATTTATAGCATTAAGTATTTTGTTGTTCAACTAATACGCAGTTCCACAGGTGGACGAACTTCGGCTCTATGATGTGCAAAGAGCCTCAACCTTCACATAGTAGTTCAACTGTCACAAGTTTCTTTAACTTCCCATCTTTATTACACTTTGTAAGATCTAGTGCATGGACCAATCACCTTATTCTCAAGTACGATTGCATTGTTTAGTAGATAGATTGCAACCTCAATCTCATGAATCAATCTGTGCCAGCAACAAAAACTTTCCTTAGATGATAAATGAAGGCAGCTCGAAGGACAGGTTATTGCTGCTTCTTAATCGATAACGGTTGTCCAGCTTCAGGGAAACTCAACAAAGTTAAAGCAGTCAAGGATAAGACAATCCTATTCATCACCAACAAATCCTGCCTTTGGTTCAAACTATGTTTTTTACTAGATCATTCATGCTGATGTGAGCTATCATTAGTTCTTTCCCAACTGATTTTCAGTTTTTCTGGATATTCTTTTAATCACAACAACCATATACCTATGTAGAAGAATATTTGCTCTTCTTTTCATGGTAATTTATCTGGATTCGAAAGCTAATGTGAAAAATCTTTTTCTTCTTAGTTGTTGGGGTTTTGACAGCAACAAAGGAAAAATTGAAGCAAAGAACAATGTAAAATTGAATTTGAGCTTGTACATCCTCAGCAGCTTGAGCTTGGTTTTGCATCTGAGCTTGTGCCCTTCCTTTGTTCTTGCAAATCTTCTCAACATGACCAAACTGTTTACAACTCCTGCACTAGGTATATGGCTTGTACCAGTAGTACTTCTCCAATTGTGTGCTTCTTTTGCAGTGAATGCATGGTGGAAATTTCTTCTTTCCAGCATCCATCTTTGGTTTCTCCTTTTTGTCAAGCCATGGTTTCTTCCCTTTGTAGCTCGAACTTGAGCTTTCTTTGGCTCTTTCTTGGAAAGCTCATTCTAGATGCTCCTCTAGCCTGTTGGCCGTCTTTTGCTCGAGTGCATATAGGGAATTTACCAACTCAGACAAGGAGATGGTTGATAAGTCCCTCGAGTCCTCCAATGAGGAGATCTTTGACTCAAATTTTCCAGGAAGAGTTGTGATGACCTTTTCAACAACTTTGCTCTCACTGAAATCATCACCAAGGAGCCTAATGTTGTTGATTGTGGCCATTATCCTATCAGAGTACCGCTTGATGGTCTCTGACTCTCTCATCTTCAAGTTCTCAAAGTCTCTTCTAAGGTTGATCAGTTGCTGCTACCTTGTCTTGTCTGATCCCATAAACTCTTCCTTCAGCTTCTCCCATGCCTGTTTTGGTGCGTTACAAGCCATTTTCCGAGTGAAAATCATATCAGATACTCCATTCTGCAAGCAAGCGATTGCTTTATGCTTCTTGGCACATTCTTCACTATATTGCCTAATCTGTGCAATGGTGGGATTGGCCCTCAATGGAGCTGGTTCAGTGTCATTTTCAACCACATTCTATAAGTCATGTGCTTGCAGGTAAGTTTTCATCTTTACTACCCAATTATGGTAGTTCTCACCAGCAAACACAAGTGGTGGTGGTGGTGGTGTAAAGCTCATCTTGCAACAACAAAAATGACAACTTCAGTTTTTTTAAGTTTTGTTCACAAAAAAAGCTACCAACACAGAGGCCTTCAAAGATGATAGGCTCTGATTACCATTTGCTGGGGTTTTAACATCAGTAAAGGAAGAATTGAAGCAAAGAACAATGTAAAATTGAATTTAAACAAGAAGATAACTGAAAATAATCTCAAAAAATCAGATTTTTCATTAACTTGAGAAACATATATGTTACAATGAAATATGATAGTTACTTAATGTATAACTGCTCCCACTAATACATGGTTAAAATTTAGCTTAAGTTACACACAAAAGAAGCTGACATATCAGCCATTACATCAAATTCAAATCAACAACTAATCCTACTAACTTTAAAGTGAAATTACAAAACAACTAGGGGAGTTACAAATGAACAAAATAAACAAAATGCTGTTGCTCACTGGTTCAGCTTCGATGCTGGTCTGCTACTGGTTTCTTGTTGCATTGTAGGCCAAAGTTCAACATTAGTAAATAATTAGTATAGTATCATCAAAGATAATGGAATTTGAGTGGTAAATTTCCACATTATGGGATGTCAAACACTCAAAATTGACGAGAAAAAAGGCTACAAAAAATAATAACGTACATGCATTTTGAACTTTTGCATCAATGAACGTGCCTGGAGAACATTTCTTATCCATGGAAGGCTAATGTGAGGCAAAAAACTTTTAAAATTGCTATATATGCTTGAGACTGTAACGTGTTGGCATGCTCTTAGGGACTGTCTCAGCCTAAAACAACAAAAAATAAATAATACTAATTAGAACTCACTAAAGTAAATACATCATCATGTACTCATTGACCTTCCCGTAGAAAATGTAGCTTAGCCACAATGTCTCAAGCTGTGGAATATCATAGGGAAACTTGTAGAAAGGCCAAAAATACATCATCTCTTGTCTTTGCATCAGTGAAATGAATAACTGCAGTCTTTAGAATTTTTTACTTGAGTGAATGAAACAATAACCCTTGAATTCCAATGTCTCAACATCACTACCATTTATCTGCAACTCTCTCAAATCATCTCAGACATTGCCACAAATCTTTAAGTACTTAAGTTGATTTGACAACTGTTATGAAAATGATCATCCGATTTCAAATTCACCCATTTAGGTCAGGGCTTGTGAGTGTCTTGAAACCAAAAAAATTAAAATGATGTTTGTTTGCCTAGCACTCCCATCACCAAGAAGAAGATATTAGGCAAATTCATAGAACTTACTCTAATCAATCAATGAAATAAGAAAAAGTGGTTTCATACATATCATCATTGTAGTACACATCGGTACACCTTTTTGCTGATAAAAAAAGGTCAATCTTCTTAATCCCTTTTCAAATAACAAAGTTGATCCATTGATCAAGATGTTCACCATGCCAATGGCATAGTTTAAAGCACCCTTTGAGCTTTTTTATTTGTTGGTCAAAAAATTGGTTGACACAATTCAAGGCGGATTGGCTTCTTTTGTTTTAAACACCAATAGTTGTATTCATGACCCAGAAAACAGGTTTCATCCGACATGTTTACATCAAAGTTGAGGTTTGAGTGATTAATTAGCCCATGAATACTGATGTATGTTCACGTGACTAACTAAAAATACGACGAAGGCAAGTGCATTTATCGATAAATAGTATAGCTACGGTGAGTAAAGATATCGTATCCACGAGGACTAAAAGTATAACACCCCTTACCCATATTCAACGTCAGAATAGGGTTACGAGCATTACCGGACTTACAACACACTTAAACATACATTTTGCGTACATTTAGTCAATTCATATATAATTGATTCACAACCAAGCATTTTGTCCCTAATACGAGCCTACGAGGCCCTAAATATGCTTTAGAAGTGGTTTGGGACTAAACTGATAACTTTAGAAACTTTAGGAATCACAATTCTTTTTAAAAATAGGGGACAAACGCCTGTGTGGCCCGCCGGTGTATCTCACAAGGTCAATAGACACGCCCCTGTCACAGGCCGTGTGAACATTCGAAATGGGAGTACATGGTTGTGTCCCAACCCGTGTCTGACCCCGTGTAACTCTCTGACTTAGGTCACATGACCAACACACACCTGTATGGCTAGCCCGTGTGCCCTAAAAATGGCTATACATGCTCGTGTGCTAGGCCGTGCCAAACCTTTAGGGTATACTGACTTATACCACACCGCCGAGTCAAATGCCCGTGTGTGAGGCCACGTGAAGCATATTGATTTGATTTTAATTTCAACATCAGGGGACACACGATTGTGTACGTGACCGTGTATCACACACAACTGAGACACAAGCCCGTGTCTCTGCCCGTGTGGACAAAAATAGGCTGTTTACCAAGCCATTTTGCCACCTAAACTTATGCTCACCTACATCAAACTCAAAAGCACCAATACATAGCATTAATAGACATATAACTCAACCTCAAAACAAGCATATTCTATACCATTTCATTTCTCATCAATACCAATCACAAATACCACAATGTGCCATCTAATTTCATACCTAATTTCACTTATTAAACATCAACATGGCCATTTCCTAAACATGCATTATTTAAACCAAACATTTTACTTTGCATAAATTCACAAACATACTATAACCATTTCCAACCATTAGTTACCTTAAATGCTAAACTACCATAAACCATTTGCAAGTAATTATGAACCACATCATGAACCATTTTCACATATATACAAATCAAAACATAAGCATTTACAAGCCAATTTATATGGCTAGAATCATTATCAACACATAACCAAAATGAACATAATCCTATACATGCCACATGACCAAAACACAAGCTCAAAAGTACCAAATTGATAGTTGGATAGTGTGATATAGTCTCCGACGATCTCCGAGTCTGAGCTAGCTTCAATGTCACTATAAAACATGGAAAATTAAACAAAGTAAGCTATATATCTTAGTAAGCTCATATGATAATAAGAAATAAATATCACCATTCTTTTACATTTTCAAATAAGTAACACAAATTGCATCAAAGCATTAAACACCAAGTTAACATGAATTTAATCACATAATTGATCATAAGCTCACATCTTACTTTGATTCATTGCTCAAATAGTTTACCATACATACCTGTATCGATATGTATCTATTTCTCACCAATTCACATATTCAATATACCCGTTGAACCATTTGAAATAGAAGTCGGATACTTAGGAGTCTCACACACTAAGTGCCAATATCATGGCCCGAATCCAAATCAAAGTAACTCGCACCCGAAGTGCCGATATCATGGCCCGAAGCCAAATCAAAGTAACTCACACCCGAAGTACCGATATCATGGACCGAAGCAAAATCAAAGTAACTCGCACTCGAAGTGCAGATATCATCGGCCGAAGCCAAATCAGTGTATCCCCTAATGACATGTCACTAGTATCCTAATATATTCCAAAGGTTCAATTGGGATTTCGAATGCAGAATCATCGTCAAATAATTTTCAAACTTGTCCATAGTCTCGTATTCACAGTATAAATGAAACTTATTACATACGAACTTACCTCGGTTGTAAAAACGATGACACGAATCAACAAATCCGAGATTTTTTTTATTTCCTCAATCTAAGTCTGTATTTTGCTTTTCTTGATCTATATAATATCAAATTCAGGTTATTTAATTACCTCACTATTCAATTTAGTCCAAAATACACTTTAAAACACATTTACACTTTTACCCCTAGAATTTCACAACTTTTACAATTTAGTCATTATTTCATAAAATCACAAATTCATTAAATTCAACCACAACCCATGCTAACCAAATTTCAATTAGGTCCCTATCAGCCCATATCTGTCATTTATTTCACATTTTAACCACCAAGTTTCCACATTTCATAATTTAATTTCTATTTTGCATTTTCACTAAAAATCACTTAATAAAACTTATATAATTCACAACAAGCATTCATAATCTATCATCAAACATCAAAACACATGCTTATTCATCAGTGGAAACATTCAAAATCTTTAACAATTTTGCAAAATAGTCCCTGGGCTAGCTAGACCTAGTTGCAACGATATCAAAAATAGATAAATCATTAAAAATGGAACAAAAAAGAACTTACACGTACAAGGAGAAGTGACCGAATGTTCAAAGCCCTAAAAATGGTGTTTTGTTCTTGTATTTTTGGCAATAGGAAGATGATAGCCTTCAAATTTTGATTTTTGTTTTATTTATTTTACTTTAATAACCAAATTACAATATCAACCTTTAATATAAATCATTATAAACACCTAATGCATGTCCATAAATGTCCACTCATGATTGAAATGGTCTAATTACAACATAAGGACCTTAACTTTAAGGTTCTATAGCTATTTAATACCATTAGCTATTAGAACATCACTTTTGTACTTTACGCGATTCAGTCCTTTTTATCAACTTGACTAATCAAACTATAAAATTTCTAAACGAAATTTTCACACAAACATATGCTGTAGACATTAAAATAAAAAAAAAATTTTGGCCTCAGATTTGTGGTCCCAAAACCACTGTTTCGATTTGACTAAAAACGGGCTATTACAAAAAGTATTAGTAATTATCATTTTCCTATTATTTAGTCGACAAATTAGAGTGATTGTTTTAAACTAAGATTTACTAAACTAATCTAACTAAAGAACTCAATAGAGAATGAATCAGGAAAATAATCGAGTAATAACTAATGAGAGAAACAATACCCAGGAAAGAATCCACCTAGAGTTCATCTATTATCATGAATCTGAATTAAACAATTTATTCACTTGGTATCTTGATCCATAGAAATTCCTAAATTATGCTAATATCTCTTCTGAGAGTAAGAGCAATTGACTCTAGGTTAATTAATTTAAATTTCTTTCTAATTAAAACCCTTATTATCGCATTAACTCAATTTATGGATTCCCCTATTTGATTTGACTCTAATATGGTAGATTTATGTCATCCTATTTCTAGGATTGCATGCAACTGCACTCAATTATACTAGATCTACTCTTAAATAGAGACTTTTGCTCCACTAATTAAGCATATTAAACATGATTAAATATCCCGAAAATATTAAAACAAGAGATAATCACACATAACTAATTACAAGAATAAAGTATTTATTGCATAAAATAGAAATCAAATAATAGAATTCATCATAGGGTTCATCTTCCCCAAGTATCTAGGGAATTAGTTCATAATTGTGAATAAAAACATCTCAAAGTCAGAATAACCACAAGAAATAAAGAAACTCATAAAAACTTCAAGAGAAATTAAAACGAGCTTTTCAATCTTGATGGAAATCCGCTTTAGAGTTGACTCCAATGGTGTTCTTCGAGTTATTTTCTTCTATTTTCTCTGATGGCTCCTTTCTCTCTTCTTATATTTGTATTTATAAACTTTAGAATGCTTAGAAAGCCTAAAAATTATGTTTTTCCATATGTTTTTAGAAAATCCCCATTTAAAAATAATTCAAGCAAAATAATAAATATGTCAAACATAAAGCAAAAATAAAATATTCCAGAGGCCTTATTACAACTTAAAAACCCAAAATAGTAAAAGTAATAAAGTAAACGTAAATAGAAATCTGGAGTTCAACAACACCATTTCTGAAGTATGGCCTCCACCGAGTCATCCATGGCCCAAGTCCCTATCACTGAGCATTACCTGCAAGAGTTAAGGAAAAGGGGTGAGTTACTAGAACTCAGTGTATAATCCCTTTACCGTCATCCACTAGGCCTGAACCCGTAAAGCAACATCTTGGGCCTAAGCCCATATAGCATAATCTTGTGCCGAAGCCCATTTACATAACAGAATATATATATATATGTGCAATGTATGCAACCCAACCCATCCATCCAATCACACCCCCGTACAAGCCAATCACACCTGTGGGGGTCAAGTCAACCCACCCCGCCAAACACACCAATTCGCAGGCAAGTTGCCATTTATAATATTTGTGGCATAGCCAACAGAGTATCATATACGGTAATATAATTGGCACATAACCTTAATCACGATGGCACAAAGCCATATTTAAATTGGCACATAGCCATTATCAGAATTTGTGGCGAGGCCACCAAAATAATATATAAGGTAATATAATCGGCACACAGCCTTGGGTAAATACGTTTGGCACGAAGCCATAATCACGATGGCATAGAGCCATAATCATGATGGCATAGAGCCATTATCAGAATTTGTGGCAATGCCACCACGCTACACTTCTCTTCATTTAGATTCCCGCCCCATGCAACATGATAAAATGCATCATACATCACAATATACATATATAAAAACATAATATAATCATACATGTGTTACCAAACAATATTAAAGATAAAACAGACAGTCAACCCAACAAGGGTATTTTGGTAATTTGGCCCAACGAGGGCATTCTATCAAATCGGCCCATAGGGGCATTTCGGTAAATCAACCCATAGAGGCATTTTTGTAATTCGGCCCATAGGGGTATTTTCGTAATTTGGCCCATAGAGGCATTTCAGTAAATTTCACAACCCAAAGGTATTTCTGTAATTTTACCCATCGAGGGTATTTTTGTAATTTCGCAACCCCGACTTAACTACTAATTTAGGGCATAAAAATTGAAATTGTCCATCTGCGTCACATTGACTAAATTGACTCTAACTCGAGTTAGGAAACTCAAAATTTAGATCCGTAAATTTTTCTTGAAACTAGACTCATATATCTTCTTACTACAATTTTTATAGAATTTTTGGGTTAGCCTTTTAGTACAGTTTATTCATTAAAGTTTCCCCTGTTTCACTGACCAATGGTTTTGACCTCTCTTACCCTAAATTCAAATATCTCCTTGTACAGTTTTCATATGTTGCTTCCACTTGTTTCTATTGAAAATAGACTCACTAAAAAATCTATACATATAAATTATAACTCATAATTCATTTTGTACAATTTTGAATGATTTTTCCAAGACAGAATAGGGAACCACGAAGTCATTCAAAACTAGTCTCACTAAAATTAAAATATCACAGAATATAAATTCCTTTCCTTATCTGTTTCTTTCATATAAAAATAGACACAATAAGCTTTCATTCTATATCTTATTCACTTTCTAATTCCCTTTCTCATATTTTTTGTGATTTTTCAAAATCATATACTACTGCTAACCATAAACTGTTTCATTGCAAAATACGGTTACCATTACAAACATACGCATGCCCGAGTGGTCACAGATGCCGGTTTCAGGTTTTTTGATCTTTCCACCGAATCACAAAACATTTCATGCAAATATTCAGAGAGGTGTGAGATTACACACCTTATTCGAAATTCATAACACGATACTCTCCGCGGCACCAACAATCCGAGTCTCTTATTATGAGGAATAGGTGTTCGATTAGCCTTCTGTTAAAGTACTTCGAGTCCCTAGAAGTGATTAACACAAGAACAAATGTTAGCCACACCATATTCGGCTTGAGTAAGAATCACCCAAACAATACACCCTCTTCACCTATATTTTACTTTACTTACTTACCAACCCTCTTCCGAAAGCCAAAGGCTAGAAAGATGACAAGAGTGTAAGCTAACACTCTACCGATTCGGCCCACACCAAGAGAACCAAGAAGATGGAAGTAGTAAGGAATAGATTCGGCCTTGGTCAAAAGAATAGGGTGAATAATCGGTTTTAGAAGAGGGAGTAAAAGAGAAAAAAGAAGAGAATAAAAGAAGAGGAAGAACACTACCTTACAACCACTGAAAACCCGAGAAGGCAAAGAAGCTTCGACAAACACAAGAACCAAGTTTCGGCTATCAAAAGAAAATGGCAAGAGTAGGTTGAGGGTTACGGCAAAGCAAGGGAGAAAATGAACAATTTTGGACTAGGAAGTTTAGGCCAAAGCAAGGGGAATGTTTCGGCAAGACAAAGAAAATGGTTTGGAAAAGAAACGCAAATTGTTCAAACAAAAGAAAAATACCTCTCAAGCACCAAAACTAGCAAAATGGCGTGCAAAATTTGACTCTCCCTTCCCCCTAACAAAATCGTGTGAAACTCTTGCCAAAAGGATAGATGTTGACCATCAACTTCTTTCCAAAACATCTTCCTTAAAACCAGCTAACATATCCCCCTTCTTGCTCCTTTCTTTTACTCCTTTCCATACACTCCTCCTTACCATATTTCCTTAGCCACCTTTCCATAATTAAAAAGTCCACCTTACAAAAAATACAACCATGGCCGACACTATGGATGGATAACACAAGAAAATTAATCAACATTTTGCACTAGGTGGGATTCGAACTCCACCCCTCAAGCCTATACATGTAACTTTCCAAAATCACCTTCCCAATAAGTCCAACTTGAAATAATTTCGTTCTCTTGTTCTTAAAAATTTTAAACGCTCTCAAGCCCAAGGCCCAATAGGCCCAATTCTACTAGGCCCAATTTTGGGATGTTACATGTGCATTTCCACACAGGCTGGGCACACGCCCTTGTGAGCCACACTGTTTGGCCACACGCCCATGTGCCAGTTTATGTCGATTTTGAACCCTGCTTCTCTTTTACGTGAAAAAAACCTAAATTTTAGAGTTTCAGAGCATTCTAAAGTTTATAAATACATATTAGAAGAGGACTAAAGGGGGAATACAAAGTATAATGAAGAAATTACTCGAAGAACGCCAACGGATTCAACTTAGAAGCAGGATCTCCTTCAAGATTGAAGATCTCCATTCAATTTCTCTAGAAGTTTTTGGGTTTATTTATGTCTTGTTGTTTTCCTAATTTTGAGATGTTTCCTTCCCAGATTATGAACTAAATTCCCTAGATACCTAGGGAAGATGAAACCTATGATGGATCTTATTATTTGATTTTCCTAAATTATATAATAAATACTTGATCCTTGTTCTCAATTATGTGTACTTATTTCATGTTTTAATGTTTTCAGGATATTAATTCATGATTGATGTGCTTATTTCAGTGGAGAAAAAGTCCCTGTTTAAGAGTAGATATGGCATAATTGAGTGGAGTTGCATGCAATCCTAGAAATAGGACAACATAAATCTACCGGATTAGATTCAAATTTAATAGGGGAATCCATAGATCGAGTTAATGCGACAATAGGGATTTTAATTAGAAAGATATTTCAATTAATCAACCTGGAGTCAGTTGTTCTTATTCTCGAAAGAGATATTAACATAATTTAGGGATTTCTACAAATCAAGGTACAAGTAAATAAATCGTTTAATTCAGATTCAGAATAATAAGTGAAGTCTAGGTGAATTCTTTCTTGGGTATTGTCTATCTCATTAGTTTTACTTGATAAATTTCTTAATTCACTCTCTGTTTCATTCTTAGTAATTAGTTTAGTTAATTCTAGACTAAAAACAATTCCTCAATTTATTGGCTAGATAATAAAAATATAGTAATTACTAGTACTTTTAGTCCTCGTGGATAATATTCCCGGCTGACCATGGCTATACTACTATTCGATATATGCGTTTGCCTTTGTCATGATTTTAGTTAGTTTAGTGAATCATCATCAACTCTATTCCTTGTGCTAGTTTCTAATCTTGGTTCCTAAAGAACCAATTTTTCCTGTATCTTCATATCCACTCATCAGAGTTATATCACAAACATCACCTCTGTATCCTCCAAACTCCCCTTCTTGTTTGAACACATAGGTGTTCCCTCGTAAGGTTGGGTTTTCACCAAAAAAAAGTTTGCATCGAAGTGCCTTACTGGAGGAAAAACATTTTATCCTATGTCTTATTTATCACTATACATAATATCCCTCCGATACCTTATTACACCAGTCTGGATACAGAGTTTGCACATCAAGGTAGGATTACACAAACCTTATATATACTGGATTTTTTGGGTCTATGTAGCCGTATATAGCCTTGCATGCACTAACTCTTTCACAGGCTTCCTTAGACATGAACATTAGAGACAAATGGCAAAGTCACTTACTTGGTTGTGCAAATTTTAGAAGCAAGCAAATTAAATCATATACAAGACACAAGGCATAAAGGAACTCACCAAAATACTTTACTCAGAGCTTTATCTACTCTACTAGTTCTTGCCCTTTAGTATTGGGACCTTCTCTCATTTCTTTAGCTAAAATAATAAAATAACTTCTTTAATCATAAAAAAGACCAAAAAATTACGATACAACAAGAATCTATAAACATGCAAATAGTTTCTGGATAGAAGTTTCCTTCCTACCCAGTATTCAAAGAAATCCTACCAGTCCTTTCTTACCTTAGCTTTTATATATCTGGTAAAGCTTAAAGGAAGGTTCAAGAATTTACCAGCAGACAACTAGCACAAAAGTTCTCCTAAGCTTTTATAGTTAACACCCTTGTTAGCAAAGAAGAGCACTTTTGGTTTCTTTGATGATACAAAAGTCTGGTGGAGAAGATGAATCAGAAATCTTCTCTTAACTATCACACTATCCCAATCAGGATTTTCTCTAATCATTACTCGTTCCCGCATGCTTCCACTAATTAATCACATCCTACGAGGCCTTCTAAGTGTGCTAATTACTGGCACGTTGATTCCATTAGGATGCCAAATGACCTAAATGTATCCTAGAAGCCATCGTACTTACCTAATTAACGACACTAAAAACACGAATGATGATCTTATTACCGGAAAAGTCCACCTAATAAGGTCCTCACCCTAAATACAATCTCTCTATCCCTTAAAATGGTATTCCGCAGTATTGGTGAAGTTATTTGTAATGCTCTGCCACGAAGTTACCAATCTTAATCGGTTTAAATTTTACAACTTAGGCGGTCTTTGCCTTCGTAGTCTCCCGAACCGATCCAGTTCGCTAAACTAGGGTGTGACAACTCCCTCACCTTAAAAATAAATTTCATCTTCAAAATTTCATACCTATGAAGAGATGCGGATATTTATATCTCATGTGCTTTCTCTCTCCCATGTAGCTTCTTCTACCTTGTGGTTTCAGCACAACACGTTAACTAGAGGAATCTTTTTGCTCCTGAGCATCATAATTTCCTTGTTGAAGTTATATATAGGCTCTTCCTCGTAGGATAGATTTGGTTCTACCTCCAACGTTTCCAATTGAACTGCATGATCTGGATCATAGCGATATCTTGGCAACATTGACACATGGAATACATCGTGGATTTTGGATAGTTCTGGTGGAAGAGCTAAATGATTTGCTACTGGCCCTATGCACTCTAGAATCTCCTAAGGTTCGATAAACCTTAGGCTAAGTTTCCCTTTTAATCTAAAATGAATAATCCTTTTCTAGGGTGAAACTGTAAGGAACACTTTGTCGGCAACTTCATAAGATATATCTTTCCTCCTTCTGTCCGCATATGCCTTCTGGCGGTCCCGATCTTCAAGTGATTCTCGATGGTCATTACTTTTTCTTCTGTTTAGTGGACTAGGTCTGGGCCAACTAGCTTTCGCTTACTAAGCTCCATCCAACATATCAATGATAGACACTTTCTCTCATATAGACCTCAAAAGGTGACATGCCCAAGCTGGTGTGATAACTATTGTTATAGGCGGATTCCCCCAAAGGTAGATATTTTTCCAAATTCATCCCAAAATTGATCACACAACTTCTGAGCATATTTTTCAGCACTTGGATCACTTTATCTGATTATCCATCAGTCTGTGGATAAAAAGTGGTACTAAGCCAAAGCTTGGTTACAAGAGATGTCTGTAACTGCTTCTAGAACCTCGACGTGAATCTAGGATCTAGGTCAAACACAATTGAAGAAGGTATACCATGCAGGAGAACTATTTATGAAATGTATAGCTCTGCTAGCTTCTCCAATGAGTAGTTCGTTTTCAACACCACAAAATAATCTGACTTTTTTAATCGATCCATAATTACCCAAACAACATTCTTCATGTATGCAATAATAGGAAACCTCGAGAAAAATCCACCGTGATCATGTCCCACTTCCATTCTGGAATTTCTAGTGAGTACAATTTACCAAAAGGAACCTAATGTTCCACCTTGACCCTCTGGCAGGTTAAGCACTGCATTATAAATTTTAATATCTCCTTTTTCATTCTTAGCCACCAAAATAAATTCCTTAGATCTCGATACATCATTAAACTTCAAAAATGAAGGGAATAGGGTTCTTAGTAAGCTTCTTTCATAATTTCTTGCCTCAGGTTACCATTATTAGAAACATACTGCCTTCCCATGAAGTGTAATTCTCTTTCTTTACTCATACTGAAATTATTAGCATCCTTAAACTTAATTTGTAATATCCCGGGTTAAGGGCTATTTTGTTTTGACATTTGTTTGCATGTTAAGGGCTTGCTATGTTGTTGTTTGCGTGATTTCGGGGCTTAGTTGTAGGCTAGGTGTGAGCCTGAGTAGGTGGGAAAATTTTAGTTTTTGGGCTTTATGTGATAGGAGCTGAAGGAGCTGGGTCTTTTATATTTTAATTGGTGTTCTTGAGCACAAGTGAGGACCTAGCAAAGTGGCAAAGCATGCGCCACTTGGAGCATGTGTAAGGCGTCAAGTGCAAGGGAGGAGGAGGTCTTGTGTTCAAGTCATGAAAATCCCACATTTTGGCTCCCATTTTGACTGGCATGGAGGGAGGAGTTGTAGGCAGTTCGAACTCTACCTAAGACCTAGTCAAATGGTGGAATGATGGGTGGAGAGTGATTCTAGGAGGTGGACTAATTCAAAGTGATTTGAATTAGTGGCTTGGGAGTGTTTGGGGGGAGGTTGGCTGGTTTTTAGGAGATTCTTTGGGGGAGTTTGGCCGGTTGGTGAGTGTTGTGAGGGAGTGAGGAGAGTGCCGAAATTTCCACTTAGGCAAATGTGCATTTTCGATCACAATTTCTTTTTTGGTAAGCTAATTTTCGTTTAGTCAAAAGCTAGCAAAAGATCTCTTCATTTGAAAATAGCCTAAGCCGAAAAGAACCTTCCATTTTTGCTCCTTGAAACCGAAACACAAAGCAACTTTATTTGCCAAACTTTGCACTCTTTCTACATTTTGGTGTTGCCAATCAAACGCTCCATTCGCTCTCTCCATTTCTTCTTCATTCAAACCGAAAGCTTCAACAATCATACCCTTGTCGATTTTGTCATTGGTAGCCGAAAGTTTTCTTCTCTCCCATTTCTCTTTATTTTGTTCATTGTGTAAGCTCAAACCATTTCACCTTGTTCCCCTAACCTTCATTTTCTTTTCTCAATCTCCTTTAGCCAAAACACCATCCTCCAAAATCACCATCATCCATCTCTTTTTTCTTTAAACCGAAAGCACCTCTCCATTCATTTTTTTATTTTCTTTCTTTTCCAAAACCTGTTAGCCGAACCTTACTACAACCCTTGCCGATTTCTTCTTTGTTTTTTAAAACTTTTCTTTTCTTGCTCAAGGGTGTTAGCCGAACCTATTCCTCTTGTTGGAGTCTTGTACAATCGGTCTTCTAAGAGGGTAAGTGTTGGCCGAATGGCCCTTTCTCCCTTTCTTGTGCTTTGTCAATCTTTAGTGTGTGAGAGCCGATGTTGGTGTTTGTTAAAAAGGAGTAACGTTCGGTTTTGATGATCATTTTCATATAGGGCCTTTGGTTTTCGAAGCAGCTGATTGGAGAAGTCAAGTGGTAAGTAGGGGTAAGAGGTTATCATGTTAAGTCTATTCTTTTAGAATTCTATAAGCCAAAGTTGCAATGGTTTAACGGTTCTGTTAATAGGGTGTGCCGATTGTTAAAAGAGGAACCATTGTCGATCCGGGTTTGGTAGGAAACCAAACGTTTGCAAGGTAAGGGTTAATCGATATACCCTTTTGGTTTAAATGGTTGTGGCCGTATGGTTTAAGTGTTAATCCCTTGTTGGCCGATTGTAGGCTCAGGGTTGTCGAAGTGATCGAGGGACGTAAATCGATTCTTAGGATTAACATCTTCGCTTTTCGGTGTGTAAACCAACACACTTTCTTAACTAAGTAATGTGATAACTTTGTTTGTGTAAATGAAACAATGTGGTTGACTATTTTGGTACCCATTGAGGTATGGATACGGATTCGGTAAGTCTGTTTCATTATGAAATATGTGATAGTATGTGATATCATGGTTATTGGGGTATATACTTTGAGATGCCATATTAAGCATGTGAGCATGATAGCATGATTGCACGATTTTGCATTTAGTATGATGTGCTATTGGGTGATATGAGAGGAGGGGAGTATGATATCCGTGTCTTTGGGACACTGTGTCTTTGGGACACGAGGTTTGGCACCTCCGGTGGTTTGGTACCACATATTTTGTGACTTTGGGTCACGGAGGTTTGGCACCTCGGCGTCTCGTCCCGGTGGCTTAGTACCACGGTGGGTTGGCCCTACAGTTGATTATATGGGATTGGCGCTTGGTGATTTGGTATCACACGATGGGTTGGCCCCATCATCGGTTTGTATTGTGGTCACCACGGTGATTTAGTATCACACTGTGTCTTTGGGACACGGTGAGGTTTGGCACCTCATTGCGACTCGTCCACGTGGTTTGACACCACCGTGGGTTGGCCCCACTTATGAGATCTGGGATTGTCGCTAGTGATTTGGTATCACACGATGGGTTGGCCCTATCATTGGATTATTTGTGACTTGGTCACCAAAGTGGTTTGGCACCACATTATGGATATCGTGACTTTGGGTCACCAGTGGTTTGGCACCACCAGTGGTTTGGTACCACGCGGGGTAGAAAAGGTGATATGGTTGGCTAAGATCGGGTGTATTACTTGCATTATTTTGTTATGATGTGTGTTGGCATGTTATCTGGAGAGGACTTATACACCCAGTCTTGCGACTCACTCTCTCTCCTTTGACTTTTTCAGGTGACACTTAGACGTGGACATGGAGCCGGGATGGACTCGAGGTGCTCATGCCATGCTTAAATAAGGATTTGCCAGACTTTTTATTAAATTTGGTACACTAGCTTATTTATTTCTATTTTGTTTTATTTGGGTTTGTAAATGGCCTCTTAAAATTTTGTTTTGCTATGTTTATGTTCAAAGTAGATTTATAATATGCCTTAACAAATTAATTGGGTTAAAATGTGCTAAAACTTGAAAAGATAATGATTTCAAAACTACAAAGCGATATTTTTAAGCTATACCATCGGGTATCACACTATAATTTGGGATAAAAGAACTCAAATGTTTTTCTAACTTAAACTCGATTTTCTACTAAGTCAAAAATGTTATAGTAATAATAAGAGACAACTTAAACTTCTTAATGAGATAAACCTATTTTACCTACCCATCGGAGTAAGTTTTCCAAAATTTTTGGGTTTTCAAATACATCATCAGATTTCAATAAAACCTACTCAAGTTTTTCTTCAAATACACAATTTAGCGAAGTGTTTTCCTCAAACTTTTAAACTTAAACCTAAACCTCTCAAAACCTTTTTTCTCTGTGACATACCAGACTCGGTCGTGGTGTGTTGACCGGTTTGGGGTGTTACAATTGTGGTATCAGAGCCAAGTTCAAAGGCTCGGCTGTGGGCCTGAGGCCCAAAATGTTTTCAAAAGTCTATTTTAAGTGTTATGTTTTGAAAAAGTATGGTTTGAAAGGCATGGCACCGAGTCTCCGGCACCAATCCGCCCAGGTAAGTACCCCGTACTATTGGTTGTGATAATGATATTGATGAGATGTGATTGAATGGCTAGTGATAGTAAGACTACCTTAGAGACTGAAACTGATAGGACTCTGTGGACTCGCGAAAACGAAACTTCTTTAATAAGCAATATTCATAAGACTCTGCTTAAA
Source organism: Gossypium rotundifolium (assembly GCA_025506655.1). NCBI lineage: Eukaryota > Viridiplantae > Streptophyta > Magnoliopsida > Malvales > Malvaceae > Gossypium > Gossypium rotundifolium. The sequence goes on along the minus strand of CP106734.1, from coordinate 151,545,475 downwards.
AATAGTGGAATAATTACTGATGCATAAAATTCTTTAAATCAGACGAGATTTAGTCATGAGTACCCGAGGTGGACGTGGTCGTGGACGAGGTCGCGGTAGGATGACAGTTTCTGAACCCGTAGGATCTGGTCAGGGGTCAGAAAACGAGGTACCGATTCCGCCACCAGCTGGAGGTGGTGAGTTTTAAGAGCAGACTGGGGATGACGCAGTGTCACAGGCGATGCTGCGAGTGTTAGAAAGGGTAGCTGGAGTAGGTGGAGGCGTAGGAGCTAGGAAATCTGTGCCTGAGCGACTTCAGGCAAACGGGGCTGAATTCTTTCGGGGTGTCTCGGGTGTTACTCCTAGCACTGCTGAATACTGGCTGGAAGCGACAGAGCGGATCATGGATGATCTAGACCTGACTATTGAAGAAAAGTTAAAGGGATCGTATCACTTCTCGAGATGAGTCATACCAGATGGTGGCTCCTTTGTTAGGACACGGTACTGCAATGAAGAATCGACTTGGGACTATTTCCGGCCGCTTATTAGAAAAATACGTGGGAGCTAACTACATTAATGAGCGTGAAAGCATTTTGAGGTTAGTTCGGGAGCAAATCGTGTCGAGTCTGGCGAGTTTCTCGGTGAGTCGGTATGCCGGGGTATGGTGGGCTGCTTGAACATGAAAGGTGCGTTCGTTTTGAGGATGGCTCTCTGACTAATTAAGATTGTTGATTGCGCCTCGGCGGGAGCGTGAATTCTGATTCGGTTGAAAAGGCAAAGGTAGCCGAGGGCATTAAGGAGTCGGTGAGGCAAAGCATGGATAGGAACCACATAAAGGAGTTTTGGATCTTCCGTTCATCGGTGTCAATGAGAAAAGGGCTAGGCCGAGTGGGCGAATCGATCGGGTAGGTTTGTTCTTTGCTAAGCGAGGACCGCCGCATGTAACCGTTGTGGGAAAGCTCATTGGGAGGATGTTGGGTGATGGTAAAGGTTGTTTTGAGTGTGGCTCATTGGACCACAGTGTGAGGGACTGTCCGCGCAAGTTGGTTAGGATTCAATCGGAGAATCGGGGCCGTACTCGATCAGAATAACGGACCACCACCGCAGAGGGGGTCGAGGTAATGGCGAGAGGAGGTAATGGTTCGGTGGGGCCGTGGAGCATCGGGCGAGGTGCAGTAGTTCTAGGCTAGGCAGTAGGGGTTGGTGTATCTTTGCGAGGCACCGAGAGGAGGCGACGACCGGACGTCATTACAGATGCGTTTTTAATCTTTGGTTCTCCATTTACTGCTTTGATTGATGTGGGTTCAACACATTCATATGTTGCAAGTAGCATAGTGAAGACCATGGAGTTAGACTACGAGATATCTTCTAGGCGGATGACCGTAATAAGCCCTTTAGGTCACTCAGAGTTGTAGATAAGTTTGTATAGAGGCGCACCTCTAGAACTCAAGGGTAGTGTTCGTGGTCGATCGATGGAACCGCCTTTCGGGAGTTCGATCGATTCTTGGGATGGATGGTGGTTAAGTCTTAAGGCGAAGTTGGATTCTGCTGACTAAGCGCATGGTTCTGAGCACAGCTGAGGGTGATGAGGTAGTTCTAATCGGTAATAGAAGGAATTATTTGTCCAATGTGGTATCTGCTTTGAGAGCCGAGAAGATGGTCAGAAAGGGCTGTGAAGCATATGTGGTTCATGTGTATGCCTTGGAGGCTAAAGAGTCTACTGTGGAGACGGTTCGGACAGTTAGAGAATTTGTTGATGTGTTTCACGAGGAGCTTAGGGTTTACTGCCAGATCGGGAGGTAGAGTTCGGGATAGATCATTACTTGAATCGCGCCAAGATCCATTGCTCCGTCTGAGATGGCACCTAAAGAGTTAGTGGAGCTTAAGGCCCAAATTCGGGAGTTGTTGGACCGAGGCTTTATTAGGCCAAGTGTTTACGCCTTGGGGCGCTTTAGACTCTTCGTCAAAAGAAAGACGATTACTATGCGGATGTGTATAGACTACCGCCAATCGAATAAGTGACGATCAAAAACAAGTATCCACCTCGAATAGATGACTTGTTTGATCAGCTGAAGGGTGCGTCGATTTTCTCGAAGATCGATTTAAGGTCTGGGTATCACCAGTTAAAGGTGAAGGAAGCGGATATCTGTAAGACGGCATTTCGTACTCGATATGGGCACTTTGAGTTCTTGGTTATGCCGTTTGGGTTGACTAACGCACCGGTAGCCTTCATGGATATGATGAATAGGGTGTTTCAATAGTATTTAGATCAGTTCGTAGTGGTTTTTATCGATGATATCTTGGTGTATTCAAGTACTGAGGAGGAAAATGATACGCATTTGCGGGTGGTATTGCAGATTTTGAGGGAGAAACAGCTTTATGCGAAGTTTAGCAAATGCGAGTTCTGGCTTAGGGAGGTGACGTTCTTGGGTCATGTAGTATCGGCTGAGGGGATTAGAGTGGACCCTCGTAAGGCAGAGGCAGTTTTGAATTGGAAGCCGCCTAAGTCAGTAGCTGAGATTTGGAGTTTTTTGGGTTTGGCAGGATACTATCGAAGATTTGTAGAGAGTTTCTTACTGATCGCAGCACCGATGACTAAATTATTAAGAAAAGGGGTTCCGTTCATTTGGACTGAGAAGCAACAGGAGAGCTTCGATAAGTTGAAGAAGATTTTGACAGAAGCTCCGGTTCTGATTCAACCTGAGGCTGGTAAGGAATTCACGATGTCTCGTGATGCATCACATCTGGTTTGGGTTGTGTGCTGATGCAAGAAGGGAAGGTTGTGGCTTACGCATCTCGGCAGCTGAGGCCACATGAGGTCAATTATCCAACGCATGATCTGGAGTTAGCGGCTGTAGTATTTGCCTTAAAGATATGGAGGCATTACTTGTACGGAGAGAGATTGATAGTTTACACGGACCATAAGAGTCAAGTACCTTCCGACTCAAAAGACTTGAATCGAGATGGTAGCAGATGGATTGAGTCTTTGAAAGACTACGATTGCTCAATTGAGTATCATCCGCAAGGCTAACATTGTGGCGTACGCGTTGAGCCGTAAGGTTGTTTGAATCTAAGGCGATGTTTGCCCACTTGAGTTTGTATGACGACGGGAGCATTCAGCGTAACTACGAGTTAAGCCTACTTGGGTTGAGCGGATCGAGAAAAAAGCGGTTGTTGGATGAGGTTTTGAGCGCGAGAGGACATAAGTGCGAATGATGGGTTGAAGGGTTATAGCTTGTCTAGTGATGGAGTTCGTGTTTTCGGGGAAGGCTTGTATACCGAGATCTTGAGTTAAGGCGGAAGATTCTTTAGGATGCACATAGCAGCCCTACGCTATGCATCCCGGAGGTAGCAAAATGTATAGGGATCTCGAGAACGATTACGGTGGTAAGTGCGAAAAAGGAAGTAGCGAGTTTGTAGGGAAGTGTCGACATGTCGCAGGTCAAGGCCGAGCATCGATTGCCGTCTGGGTTGCTTGACCGATGAAGATCCCACAAAGGAAGTGGGAAAGGATAACTATGGATTTAACAAGGGTGGATTACGCTTACACCAAGCAAGAAGGATTGATTTGGGTAATTGTGGATCGACTGACTAAATCAGCTCACTTTATTTCAATGAGGGTGGACTACTCACTTCAGAGGTTGGCGAAGCTGTATGTGTCAGAGATAGTGAGACTGCACGGGGTGCCAGTATCGATCATCTCGGATAGGGATCCGAGATTCACGTCAAGGTTTTGGAAAGCGTTGCATCAGGCTCTGGGTACAGTTAGATTTCAAGATGGCATTTTATCCATGACCGACGAGCGATCGGAAAAGGTTATCTGATCTTGGAGGACATGTTACGAGGTTGTGTATTGGACTTGAGGGTAGTTGGGAGGAGTATCTACCGTTAGCTGAATTCGCCTACAACAATAGTTACCAGCGAGCATCAAGATGGCACCATATGAGGCGTTATGCGGTAGGAAATGTCGCTCACCTACTTGTTGGACGAGTTAAGTGAGCGTCGATTGTTGGGGCGAGTTGGTTCTTTGAGACCGAAGACAAGGTTAAGTTGATTCAGCTCGATTGAAGGAAGCTTGAATCGTCGAAGTCTTATGCCGATCTTAAGCGAAGGATATAGAGTTTCTTTGTGGGGATCAAGTTTTTACGAAGGTCTCGTAGTGGAAGAAAGTGTTAAGGTTCGGGAGGAAAGGCAAGCTAAGTCCGAGGTTTATTGGGCGTATAAAGTCTTGAGGCGAGTGGGACCGATTGCATATCAGCTTGAGTTGTCACCAGAGCTAAGTCAGATTCACGATGTGTTCCACGTTTGATGCTTGGCGTTATCGTTCTGATCCATCGCATGTGGTAGCAGTGGAAGAGATCGAGGTAAACCTAGATTTGTCTATGGAGGAAGAGCCTGTACAGATTTTAGATCGGGATGTGAAGGTTCTACGTAGGAAGTCTGTGCCTTTGGTTAAGGTTCTTTGGCGGAATCATGGCATGGAAGAAGCTACGTGGGAACCCGAGGATGTGATGAGACAGCAATACCCGCAACTCTTCTGACCAGGTAATTTCGAGGTCGAAATTATTTTTAAGGGGGTAGAACTGTAATATCCCGGGTTAAGGGCTATTTTGTTTTGACATTTGTTTGCATGTTAAGGGCTTGCTATGTTGTTGTTTGTGTGATTTCGGGGCTTAGTTGTAGGCTAGGTGTGAGCCTGAGTAGGTGGGAAAATTTTATTTTTTGGGCTTGATGTGATAGGAGCTGAAGGAGCTGGGTCTTTTATATTTTAATTGGTGTTCTTGAGCATAAGTGAGGAGCTAGCAAAGTGGCAAAGCATGCGCCACTTGGAGCATGTGTAAGGCGTCAAGTGCAAGGGAGGAGGAGGTCTTGTGTTCAAGCTGCGAAAATCCCACATTTTGGCTCCCATTTTGACGGCATGGAGGGGAGGAGTTGTAGGCAGTTCAAACTCTGCCTAAGACCTAGTCAAATGGTGGAATGATGGGTGGAGAGTGATTCTAGGAGGTGGACTAATTCAAAGTGATTTGAATTAGTGGCTTGGGAGTGTTTGGGGGGAGGTTGGCCGGTTTTTAGGAGATTCTTTGGGGGAGTTTGGCTGGTTGGTGAGTGTTGTGAGGGAGAGAGGAGAGTGCCGAAATTTCCACTTAGGCAAATGTGCTTTTTCGGTCACAATTTCTTTTTTGGTAAGCTAATTTTCATTTAGTCAAAAGCTAGCAAAAGATCTCTTCATTTGCAAATAGCCTAAGCCGAAAAGAACCTTCCATTTTTGCTCCTTGAAACCGAAACACAAAGCAACTTTATTTGCCAAACTTTGCACTCTTTCTACATTTTGGTGTTGCCAATCAAACGCTCCATTCGCTCTCTCCATTTCTTCTTCATTCAAACCGAAAGCTTCAACAATCATACCCTTGCCGATTTTGTCATTGGTAGCCGAAAGTTTTCTTCTCTCCCATTTCTTTTTCTTTTGTTCATTGTGTAAGCCGAAACCATTTCACCTTGTTCCCCTAACCTTCATTTTCTTTTCTCAATCTCCTTTAGCCGAAACACCATCCTCCAAAATCACCATCATCCATCTCTTTTTTCTTTAAATCGAAAGCACCTCTCCATTCATTTTTTTTATTTTCTTTCTTTTCCAAAACCTGTTAGCCGAACCTTACTACAACCCTTGCCAATTTCTTCTTTGTTTTTATAACTTTTCTTTTCTTGATCAAGGGTATTAGCCGAACCTATTCCTCTTGTTGGAGTCTTGTACAATCGGTCTTCTAAGAGGATAAGTGTTGGCCGAATGGCCCTTTCTCCCTTTCTTGTGCTTTGTCAATCTTTAGTGTGTGAGAGCCAATGTTGGTGTTTGTTAAAAAGGAGTAACGTTCGGTTTTGATGATCATTTTCATATAGGGCCTTTGGTTTTCGAAGCAGCCGATTGGAGAAGTCAAGTGGTAAGTAGGGGTAAGAGGTTATCATGTTAAGTCTATTCTTTTAGAATTCTATAAGCCAAAGTTGCAATGGTTTAACGGTTCTGTTAATAGGGTGTGCCGATTGTTAAAAGAGGAACCATTGTCGATCCGGGTTTGGTAGGAAACCAAACATTTGCAAGGTAAGGGTTAATCGATATACCCTTTTGGTTTAAATGGTTGTGGCCGTATGGTTTAAGTGTTAATCCCTTGTTGGCCGATTGTAGGCTCAGGGTTGTCGAAGTGATCGAGGGACATAGACCGATTCTTAGGATTAACATCTTCGCTTTTCAGGTGTGTAAACCAACACACTTTCTTAACTAAGTAATGTGATAACCTGTTTGTGTAAATGAAACAGTGTGGTTGACTATTTTGGTACCCATTGAGGTATGGATACGGATTCGGGTAAGTCCGTTTCATTATGAAATATGTGATGGTATGTGATATCATGGTTATTGGGGTATATACTTTGAGATGCCATATTAAGCATGTGAGCATGATAGCATGATTGCACGATTTTGCATTTAGTATGATGTGCTATTGGGTGATATGAGAGGAGGGGGAGTATGATATCCGTGTCTTTGGGACACTTGTGTCTTTGGGACACGGAGGTTTGGCACCTCCAAAGGTTTGGTACCACATATTTTGTGACTTTGGGTCACCAGAGGTTTGGCACCTCGGCGTCTCGTCCCAAAGGCTTAGTACCACGGTGGGTTGGCCCGACAGTTGATTATACGGGATTAACGCCATGATTTGGTATCACACAATGGGTTGTCCCCATCATCGGATTTGTGGATTGTGGTCACCAGTGATTTAGTATCACACTTGTGTCTTTGGGACACGGAGGTTTAGCACCTCATTGCGACTCGTCCCGTGGTTTGACACCACCGTGGGTTGGCCCCACTTATGAGATACGGGATTGTCGCTAGTGATTTGGTATCACACGATGGGTTGGCCCCATCATTGGATTATTTGTGACTTTGGGTCACCAGTGGTTTGGCACCACATTATGGATATCGTGACTTTGGGTCACCGGTGGTTTAGCACCACCGTGGGTTTGGTACCACACGGGGTAGAAAAGGTGATATGGTTGGCTAGGATCGGGTGCATTACTTGCATTATTTTGTTATGATGTGTGTTGGCATGTTATACCGGGAGAGGGACTTATACACTGAGTCTTGCGACTCACTCTCTCTCCTTTGACTTTTTCAGGTGACACTTAGACGCGGACATGGAGCCGGGATGGACTCGAGGTGCTCATGCCATGCTTAAATAAGGATTTGCTCAGACTTTTTATTAAATTTGGTACACTAGCTTATTTATTTCTATTTTGTTTTATTTGGGTTTGTAAATGGCCTCTTAAAATTTTGTTTTGCTATGTTTATGTTCAAAGTAGATTTATAATATGCCTTAACAAATTAATTGGGTTAAAATGTGCTAAAACTTGAAAAGATAACGATTTCAAAACTACAAAGTGATATTTTTAAGCTATACCATCGGGTATCACACTATAATTTGGGATAAAAGAACTCAAATGTTTTTCTAACTTAAACTCGATTTTCTACTAAGTCAAAAATGTTATAGTAATAATAAGAGACAACTTAAACTTCTTAATGAGATAAACCTATTTTACCTACCCATCGGAGTAAGTTTTCCAAAATTTCTGGGTTTTCAAATACATCACCAGATTTCAATAAAACCTACTCAAGTTTTTCTTCAAATACACAATTTGGCGAAGTGTTTTCCTCAAACTTTTAAACTTAAACCTAAACCTCTCAAAACCCTTTTTCCCTGTGACATACCAGATTCGGTCATGGTGTGTTGATCGGGTTTGGGGTGTTACATAATTCGCTCCTTTATTTCCTTGCATCGTGTGTCCTTCAATTGAAACTGTAACACCCATTACCCGAGACTTTAGCCAGAATAGGGTTATGAGGCATTACCAAACATTCAGAACATTTCACTACCATTTCATGATACAAAGTCAAACATCAATCAACCATATTCAATCAAAAGTATATAGTCCCTTATTGAGGTCTTCGAGACCTTAAACACGTGTTAGAAAGGGGTTAGGACTAAACCGGAACACATACAGAAATTCTCAAAAATTTAAAACTTTTCAAAATTTCAGGGGTTACACGCCTGTGTGGGCATGGCCGTGTGTCTCCCACGGCCGCTAGACACACCCATATGTCTTCCCCGTGGTCGAATCTGACTTAACTCTACATCCACCAAGCACGCCCGTGTACCATGGTCGTGGTCGATCCTGACTTGGCTCCACGGCTACCAGGCACCCCCGTGTGCTAAGGTTTTGTGCTCTTAGGCCATATACTGACTTTTTCACATGGCTATTAGGCACGCCCGTGTACCATGGCCGTGTTCTCTTAAGCTAACTACTGACTTTACCCTAGGTCACTAGAGACACCAGTGTGCCATGACCGTGTAGTCAAAATAGGCCATTTGCAAGGCCAATTTGCCACCCACACAAGGTCAATCCTACAAGCACATTTAAGCATAATTCCACATACAATTTGGCAACTAATCTCATGTTAAGTGATCAACATAACATCTCATACAATCTCATTTATAACCATGTTAACTGATAGACTAAATTGCACCACTTGAACACATTCAATACCAAATATGATTCCTCCTCAAACTCACTTGATCATACTAGTATCAATCTATCACCAAGATTACCATTTATAAGACATATCCATTGCTATCAACACATACCAAAACTCACTTCACATACCAAATCCACACAAGCATATTTCAAACATTTATCTAGCCACCTCACATGGCTATTTACGCATCCCATACATAATTTACATATCTAACCTATACATGCCATATTTCAACTATGTACATCTTTCCAAAAGTACCAAAATAGATTGCCAATAGTGTGATTGAGATGCTGACGATTCCTAAATCTGAGCTAGCTTTACTGACACTGCAAAGCAGAGAAACAAATCACATAGTAAACTTTCATAGCTTAGTAAGTCTATAATATAATACATGTAATTCAACAATTCAAGTCAATATACAAAAATAAGCCATCACTTAGATTAATTTACCAATGATACACCAACTCAAGTATGCTTAATGTTTACATAGCATTTCATCCATCAACTTTCAAATTCACCAACACATAGATATCATACATATCTTAAACAACACATAGTTATCATACATACTTTAGCCAACACATAATTATCATACATATCTTAGCCAACACATAGTTATCATACATACCTTAGCCAACACATAGTTATCATACATACCTTAGCCAACACATAGTTACTCACCAACCATATAACTCAATCACTCAACTTTACACTTGATCAACTTTTGTTATTCTCTTGCTTTATTCGCACACTTAGTGCCAAATCGTAGTCAAAACGTAATTGTCATCGCACACTTAGTACCAATACATTAAATCAAGTTTATATCGGTATCGCACACACAATGCCAATTCAATAACCCGAAGCTTCTATCATTTCGTACACTCAGTGCCAATCATCTCTGTCTCGTTTCTAACTTCGCACACTTAGTGCACAATAACTCAATTTCGCACATAGCATCTCTACTTTCATAGTTACATATATATATTCATTCAATTCACATCACATAGATATATTTTACAAATAGTATTACATCCGAACTTACTTCGGACGTCAAAATACCGAAACAGTCGATTAATCGAGCACTTTATCTTTGCCTCGATCTTAATCCGAACCTCTCCTCTCTTGGTCTATACACATTCAAATTCAATCCATTTAATCACCAAATCATTCATTTTATTCCAAACACACATATTTAAGGAGTTTTACAAAATAGCCCTCACATTTTCACATTTTGACACTTTAGTCCCTATTTCACAAAATCATAAAATTCATATAATTTCTTTTCACACAAGCCTAGCCGAATTTCCCTTGTGTTCATACAAACCCACACATTTCATTTATTTCACATTTTAATCCCTTAATTTACACTTTTCACAATTTAGCCCAAATTAACTAAATTCACCAAAAATTTAAGAACAACACATGTTCATCTAACACATATCTTTCTTTTAACACCAATACTCATCACAAAGCTCACCATTTCATCAATAGCATATCTCATAAACATCATCAATTCTTCAAATTACAACTCGGGCTTAATAGTAGACTAAGCAACAATCTCAAAAACATAAAATCATCAAAAACCAAATTCAAAACATACCTTAATTTGGATCAAATGCTAGCCGAACCTAGCTTATTCTTTCTTCTTTCTCTTTGCCAATTTTCAACACAAAAGATGATAACTATGCTTTTCTTTCATGTTATTTTATCATATTAACATATTAATTCACCTTTTACTAATTACCCTTAACTAATAACAAATAAAACTTGTTCATTTTAATGGCATAACCGTCCATTACTCATCCACTAACTTATAAATAGTTTAATTGCTACATAAGGCCTCCTCATTATAAATACAACTACAATTAAGCACTTAACAATCAACACACAGCATTTTACACTTTATGCGATTAAATCCTTCCTCTCAATTTGACATGTAGTCGATAAAATTATCACACAGAATTTTCACACAGGCTATATCACATATAATAAACACCAAAAATAATATATTAAAATATTTTTCGACCTCAAATTTGTGGTCTCGAAACCATTATTCTGACTCGGGTCTAAATCAGGCTGTTACAGAAACTCCAAAATTTGATATAGGAATACGGGTTATGCCCTTCATTCAGTGAGAATCAACCCATCATTATCCAGACATACTTTTTGTAACACTCTTAACACGTATCGTCGTCGAAACAGGGTTTCCAGAGTATTACTAGAACATTCAGAACTTTTTACAAATAATTTACATAAATCACTATTCATTTACCGAGATCATTCAAAACGTCCCTTAATTGGACCTCGAGGTCCAATACAAGCATTAAAATCAAGTTGGGACTTAATCGGAAACTCATAAAATTTTTCGTGACATTTCAAAAACTTTCCAAGGTTGCAGGGCTCACACGCCCGTGTGGTCTAGGGACATGCCCGTGTGATCAGGCTGTGTGGTCACCCACGCTTGTGTGCCTAACCCGTGTAACTCTCTAACTTGCAAGAATGAAGAAATTGAAGTCACATGGCCAAGTCACACGCTCGTGGGCTAGGCCGTGTGGCAAATTTAATTTTCAAAATTTAGGTGCAGTTTTCACACGGCTGTGTAACACGCCCTTGTTCATGGCCGTGTCAACCACACGGCTGAGACACACGCTCGTGTCTCACCCCATGTGCTTAATTCTGAGTATTCTGTTTCTAAATTTTTAGGTGTAAGGGACACATGGCCAGGACACACGGCCAGGCCACATGGCTTAGACACACGGTCTTGTGTCTACCTATGTGGACAAAATAAAGCCATTTCTAGCCTCATTTGTCGCCCAAAACTTACCATTTCCTTGCACCAAAACTCACAAGCATATGTCTACCAGTCCAACATCATATTCACATAAAATTATACATTAATCATGTGGTATTATCGCATTTGTCACAGGATATAAACTTACTCTTATCATAAACTTATATGCTAACATATTTCCAACAAACTAACACATAATAAGCACTTATGTGATTATGAAAATATTACTTCAAAATGGCCAAACTTAGACCATCACTAGCCACTCCAATGGCTAGATTACAAAACAACAATTACAAGCCATCATTGGCCAAATAAGCTTATACATGCCGTTATACCAAAATGGGATTTCTATTTATACCAAAATGAGATAGTGGATAGTGTGATGACTGCTCCGATCGACTTCCAACCTTCGCGAGCTTTTGAGCACTATAAAATAGGGAAAATTAAACAAGGTAAGCATTTTATGCTTAGTAATTCCATATAACGAGAAATAAACTTATCAGTTATATTTATTAATACAAGCATACACAATAAACAATCCATCAATTTTGGGTAAGTTACCTAAGCACATACACTTATTCAAACAAGTTAGTCACATAATCTCATATGTATATCTAATAAACATAGATGAGCTCATCATAATATAAACTTTCATTCACCTTCACCTTTCCATACTTCAAGAGTCCTTTTCGTCGAACTATTGAAATTTCGATGGATGTTCGGGTAATATACTCATGTGCATAAGTACCCATTAGGGTACAAAATAAAAAGGCACACTCTTGAGCCCTACATTTTACAACAGGATTGCCAGTCCAGGCTAAATCCTATCCGAAGCATAGAGAGCTTAATTTGGAATACCCGTCCGGGCTAAATCCAATCTATATCAAAAGCTCAAGAGGGCTTACATTAGAATTATCCGTCCGGGCAAAATTCTATCTGCAATATATGCAATATTATTCTTATTCAAGAAATCACCTTAATCTATAGAATTTCAACATTCAACTGGAACATGACAATTTGTCCATATTTCACAACTTAGGACTATTTCATTATGTATATATCATCTCACACAATCATACAATTCATTTCAAGCATATTAACATACATATTTAAGTTACACGAACTTACCTTGAAAATGGTTTGTATTTGAATATCAACTAATTTGAAACCTTTTGCTTGCCTCGATCTAGTTCTGTAGTTGGTCTTTTCGGATCTATATGGATAAATTAATCTATCACATTTCATTTACATTTGCTTTCTATTACATCCTAGGCAAAATTACCATTTTGCCCCTATCCTTTTAAAAAAATTTGATTTCGTCCCTAAGCTCGAAAAATGAAATTCATGAAACTTAACCCTCTTTCCAAGCCTAGCCAAAATTTATATACTACATTTACAGCACATACATTTCACAAATTTCAGAATTTTCCATGGGTTTTACCACTTTTTTCATTTTAGTCCCTAAATCAAGTTTTCATCAAAAATTGCTTTGTAAAAGTTGTTTTTCTATGAGTAACCTTTCATTTTTTACATTAAATTTCCAATTTTCAGCATGTTCATCCATGACCCAAATTTCATACCTTGATAACTTTTCAAATAAATCCCCTAAATAGGAAGATTAGACTATCCTAATTCCAAAAATATAGAAATTACTAAAAACGGGCCTTGATTTCATACCTTATTAAGCTTGAAAAGTTTTCTTCCTCTCTCCTAAGGTTTCCATAGAAAAATTGGGAAAGATGATGTGAAAATAGATGATTTATTTCTTTTTAATTAATTATTATCTATTGATTTTATTGAATGCCAATTTAGTCCCTACCCTTTTCTAATTTTTCCATGGATGAGTCATTGAAATATCTACTAACTACTCTTCAATGGTCTAATTACCATATAAGGACCTTAAGTTTGAATTCCATTCCTAGTTGATACCTATAGCTACTAGAACCCAACTTTTGCATTTTATGCAATTTAGTCTTTTCCCTAATTAAACACACAATCAGTAAAACTTTCGTATCAAAATTTTCATGTGACATTCCTATCACGATACAACCATAAAATAAAATAAAATAAAATTTTATTTTTGGCTTGGATTTGTGGTCCCGAGACCACTGTTCCTGTCTTACCGGAAATGGGTTGTTACAACTCTCCCCTTTAAAAATTTTCGTCCTAAAAAATTCTTACCAGAAAATAGATTAGGGTATTGCTTCCTCATAGTATTCTCCGACTCCCAGGTAGCTTCCTCTAACCCATATCGTTGCCAGAGTACTTTTACCAATGCAACCTTTTTATTTTTTAGCTCTTTCATTTCATATGCCAGTATTTTAATCGGTTCTTCATTGTAGGTCATATCAGGCTGAATCTCAACTTCTGTTGGAGTAATAATGTGTGAAGGATCCTACTAGTATCGTTTTAGCATGGACACTTGAAACACATTATGAATTTTATCAAGCTCTGGTGGTAATGCTAACCAATATGCAGTAGGCCCGGTTCTTTCAATGATCTCATATGGTCCGATGAACTGTGGCCTCAGTTTTCCTTTACAACCAAATCGGAGAACTTTCTTCCAAGGTGACACTTTCAAGAATACTTTATCACCAACCTAAAATTCTATCTCTTTCCACTTTAAATCAGCATAAGACTTTTGACGGTCCGAGGCCGCTTTCAAACTGTCTCTAATTATCTTCACCTTTTTTCGGTCTCCCGTATCAAGTCAACTCCATGTATCTTTTTCTCACTCAACTCTGTCCAAAACAATGGGGTTCTACATTTGTGACCATATAGAGCTTCATACAGTACCATTTTAATACTGGACTGATAACTGTTCTTGTAAGCAAATTCAATCAAAGGCAAGTATTTTTCCAGTTAGCTCCAAATTCAAGTACACAACACCGAAGCATGTCTTCTAAAATCTGTATCACACGTTCAGATTGTCCATCTATTTGAGGATGGAATGCAGTACTAAAGTGTAAACGAGTGCCCAGAGCTTCTTACAACTTACTCCAAAATCAGGACATAAACTGTGGATCTTTATCTAAAATAATGGAGATTGGCACTCCGTGTAGCCTCACAATCTCAGAGACATATAATTTAGCCAATCTATCCAATGAAAAATCCATCTGTATTGGAATAAAGTGTGCTGACTTCGTTAGGCGATCAACAATTACCCAAACAACATCTTTCTTTTTCGGTGACAAGGGAATCCTAATACAAAATCCATGGTAATTCTTTCCCATTTCCATTCTTGTATGATTATTGGCTGCAATAATCCCGAAGGTACTTGATGTTCAGCCTTTACTTGCTGACAGATCAAACATCTATATACCAATTCAGAAATATCTCTTTTCATACCTGACCACCAATACATTTTTTTCAAGTCATTATACATTTTGTTACTACCAGGATGTACAGACATTATACCATTGTGTGCTTCATGTAAAATCTTCTGTACCAATTCTGAGTTCTTCGGTACACATATTCTATCTTTGAATAACAAACAATCGTCCGAATCAATCTAAAACTCTGAGTCAGGATCTGACTCACTTTGTACTTGTTTGGCCTGTAACTTATCATCGTTCTTCTAAGCTTCACAGATTTGTTGTCGAAATGTTCGTCTAGCTTTTACCTCAGCTATGATTGAATCATCATCAGAAAATGATAACCGGGTGCTCAATGTCCTTAAGGAAAATAAAGATTTTCAGCTCAAGGCATCCGCCACTACATTAGCTTTCCCCAGATGGTAGTCAATAACGAGGTCATAATCCTTCAATAACTCCATCCATCTTCGTTGTCTCAAATTCAACTCTTTTTGTGTCATTCAATACTTCAAACTTTTGTGATCTGTAAAGATGTGACACTTTTCACCAAAGAGATAATGCCACCATATTTTTAGTGCAAAAATGATGGCTGCCAATTCAAGATCATGTACCGTAATTTCTCTCATGCGGTTTCAGCTGACTAGATGCATAAGCCACTGTTTTACCATATTGCATCAACACGCAACCCAAACCATTTAATGAGGCATCATTGTAAACTACAAATTCTTTACCCGATTCAAGTTGGACTAATACAAGTGTTTCCTTCAGTAAGGCTTTCAATCTATCAAAACTCTGTTGACATTTGTCAGTCCACTCAATTTCACATCTTTTTGCAGCAATCGGGTTACTGGAGAAGCTATCATTGAAAACCCTTTAACGGATCTCCGATAATATCCAGCTAGTCCCAAAAAACTTCTTACTTCTGAAACATTCCTCGGTTGCTTCCAACTTACAATAGCTGAAATTTTTATTTTGGTCCACTTGAATACCTTCTGCAAATGCAACACATCCAAGGAAACTAACTTCCTTTAACCAGAATTCACATTTACTGAACTTTGCATACAATTGTTTCTCACGCAGAGTTTGCAATACAATTCTCAAATATTCAAAATGCTCATTTTCATCCCGGAAATAAGTCAAAATATCATCAATAAAAACAACCACAAACCTATCCAGGTATGGTCTGAAAATTCAGTTCATCAGATCCATAAATACTACCCGGGCATTAGTTAATCCAAATGGCATCACCAAAAACTCATAATGCCTATATATGGTTCTGAAAGCTATCTTCGGAACATCCAAATCTTTTACCTGTAGTTGATAGGAACCAGATCGTAGGTCAATTTTCGAAAAGATAGTGGCACCTTTGAATTGATCAAGCAAGTCATCTATACAAGGCAACGAGTAGTTATTCTTTATTGTTAAGCTGTCTGTAATCGATGCATAATCTCAGTGATCCATATTTATTTTTTACAAACAATATCGGTGCACCCCATGGTGAAAAGCTGGGTCGGGCAAATCCTCTATCAATCAACTCTTGCAACTGTACCTTCAGTTTTTTCAATTTTGTAGGAGCCATTCTATATGGTGTTATAGATATTGGTGTTGTCCCTGGCATAAGGTCTATGGAAAATTCTACCTCTCTAACTGGAGGTAGACCAGATGATTCTTTTGGAAATACCTCAGGAAACTCACAAACAACCGACACTGACTGGATTTTCAACTCTGATACTTTGCTATCCAGTACAATAGCAAGATAAGCCTCATACCCTTTTTAATATATCTCTGTGCTGATATTGCTGAAATCACATTAGACAACCCATCCAGTTTCTCAGTTTCAACCTGAAGTAACTCACCATTCTGACACTTCAATACAATATATTTATTCTAACAATTTACCACTGCATCATGTTAGGTTAACCAATCCATTCCCAATATTACATCAAATTCATCATAGGGTAACAACATCAAATTAGCCGAAAAACAGTAACCCTCTATCATCAATGGGAAATTTTTACAAATTTTATCCACCATAACATGCTGACCCAAGGGGTTTGAAACTTTAACCACAAATTCAGTGAATTCAACGATCATATTTTTAATAGACACAAATTTTGTGCATATATATGAATGAGTGGAACTAGGATCAATTAAAGCAATAATATCAGTATCAAGTAGAGAGAATGTACCAGTGATAACATCTGGTGTTGAGGCATATTCTCTTGTACGAATCGCATATGTTCTTTTCAGAGTATGAGCCTCAGATTTAGCTATTGAATCTTTTGCAGAACTATGACTACCACCGACATTTTCAGAATACCGTGGTGGTCTACCCCTCGAGACATGATTACTCAGCTTTGGGGTCTGTTCAATGTTATTCTCAACCCTTTCCGGGCAATCTTTAAGAAAATGGTCAAGAGAACCACATTTAAAGCAAGCCCCACTTCTCATTCGACACTCTTCGTAATGTAATTTATTACAGACAATGCATCATGGTCTGGGGTTTCCAACACTCCCAACACTAGTTGTTAAGGAAGACAAAGACCTCAGGTTAGTACGTTTAGAACTTCGTTCCTTTCCCGAATACTCCCTTGATGTAGAAAAAAGCTCATGATAATTCTTTGATTTCTTTGAAGTAGATGATTATGTATTGTTCACAAATCTTTTACTCAAAACTCGAGCTTCCTTTTTCGCTTGCCTCTTTTCTTTACTTCATTCCTCACCTTGTGTGCTCGTTCAACCAACACCACTAATTCTCTTAATTCTAGAATTTCAATCAACAACTTGATATTTTCGTTTAGCCCTTATCGTACTTGGACACTATCATATTTCCCTGTTTGAGCTCTAAAATTTCCTTCTTTTTCTGGTCTAGGAATCTCTGACTAATATACTTTTTTTTAACTCTGTTTGGAAAAATTCCCATGTAATGTTTTCCCTTGGTACCACAGAAGATATGGTTTTTCACCAATGGTAGGCTGTGTCTTTCAACAAAGATACCGCACTTTTTAGACATTTGGCTGGTGTACATGATAACTCATCTAGAACCCGAATAGTATTTTCCAGCCAGAACTCGACCCTCTCTAGATCGTCATCGGCCGCAACACTAAATTCTTCAGCCATATGTTTTCTGATTTTATCTACTGAAGCCTTACCAATTTGAACTGGTCTAGCACCCTGTGGCGTTTCATCATGTTGTGAGGCAGGTGGGGGAGGTCGTTAAACAGCAGGGTTTGCTCTCATATATTCACTAAACCATTCATCCATTAATTCAAAGACGGCTCCTTTTGCTGCCTCACTTCGGTCCTCAGATACGGGCCTTCTATTACCACTAGATGCAGCTTTTTGCATGGAAGCTTAAACAGCACTCTCAGCTTCCTCAGTCTCGGCTCCAACTTGGTTGGAAGATATTACTATATGAAAATATATTTAAAAGTTGTCAAGAGATATCAAACTATCATAGTTTAGATAATGGCATGTATAGCTAGACTCGTACATGTTAGTCTGAGAATAGGCTAAATCGTAGCTCTGATACCACTAAATGTAACACCTCAAACCAGTATCCGTCGTCGAAATAGGGTTTTCAGAGTATTACTGGAACATTCAGAATAATTTACAAATAATTTATGTAGATCACTATACATTTACCGAGATCATTCAAAACATCCCTTAATTAGACCCTCGAGGTCTAATACGAGCATTAGAATCAAGTTGGGACTTAATTGGAAACTCATAAATTTTTTTACGACAATTAAAATTTTTCCAAGGTTGCAGGGCTCACACGCCCGTGTGGTCTAGAGACACACTCGTGTGATCAGGCCGTGTGGTCACCCACGCCCGTGTCTTGAGCCTGTGTAACTCTCTGACTTGCAAGCATGAAGAAATTGAAGTCACACGGCCAAGTCACACGCCCATGTGCTAGGCCGTGTGGTGAATTTAATTTTCAAAATTTAGGTGCAGTTTTCACACGACCGTGTAACATGCTCGTGTTCATGGCCGTGTCAACCACACGGCTGAGACACACACCCGTGTATCTGCCCATGTGCCCAATTATGAGTATTTTATTTCTAAATTTTTAGGTGCAGAGGACACACGGCTAGGCTGTAACACCCCAAACCTAGCCTAGACGTTACAACTGACTCTGACGTGTCATATTGAAGTGTTTTTGGAATTAGGCTTGTTGAGAGAAAATCATTTTTAAATGATTGCCATGTTTGTTACTATTGGTTTCTCAATTTAAAAACCTACGGAAGCTACTCTAATTAATGTCATTTCTTGAGGTTGAAAATGCGTGTTTGTCTTTAAAACAGTTATTATTTTTGAAAACTTATTTGTAACAGTTTGGCAGTTTCAAAATAAGAATTTAAAACCCAATTAAAAGAAATTTAAATCACCAGAGGCCTTATTACATAACTTCAACCTAATATAAAAATTTAAATAACTAGGTCTAAAATAAAATAGTAACGAACGTGTGGCCACCTCTGAGTCCCTCGCAGCTCCAAATCATCTAACGCTGGGGAATACTTGTACAGTTAAAAGAAAAGGGTGAGTTACGAGAACTCAGAGTGTAATCCCCTATCACGCAGTAACAGTTTGGGCCTGAGTCATAATCAGTAACAGTACAGTATGGGCCTTAGCCCATTATAGTAATCATTGTGGGCCTAAGCCAAATACAATATCAATATGGTGCACATATGTAACCCACCCCAATCCAACCAACACACCACCCGTACCAACCAACACACCATATGGGGATAAAATCGACCCACCTAACCAACACACCATGTAGGGATAAAATTGACCCACGCAACCAACACACCAATGTTGCAGCATAGCTGCTAGTAATAATAACGTAGCAGAGCCGCCAAGATAGAACGCAAAGAAAGTCGCCAAGAATGATATATGTGGCAGAGCCACCAGTACAGTATACATCCTCTATAATAGTATCCCACCCCATGCAGTATGTCATGTCATAAATCATACGTATATGCAGA
This sequence comes from Gossypium rotundifolium, assembly GCA_025506655.1. Lineage (NCBI taxonomy): Eukaryota > Viridiplantae > Streptophyta > Magnoliopsida > Malvales > Malvaceae > Gossypium > Gossypium rotundifolium. The sequence goes on along the minus strand of CP106734.1, from coordinate 151,525,822 downwards.
ATGTCATACTCAGTAACAATCATATACAGATCATGAACACAACAGCCATTTTACTCCTTATGGTATTTTAGTCATTTCACTCTTATGGGTATTTCATTCATTTTACTCATTAAGGGTATTTTAGTCATTTTACTCTTTAGGGTTATTTCAGTCATTTTACTCTTAGGGGTATTTTGTCATTTTATTCCTTCCTGAAGGTCTACAATCTCCTCGAGCGACACAGATAATGTATATGGCCAAAACAGTGTAAATGGGCCCAAAGCCCAATATTCGGCCCAAGTAGGCCAACACGCTCGTGTGGCCCATTCAGTCCAATTTCATTCACGGCTATGCGAACGATATAGCCCAGTCCAGTATTTGCCACTTATCGTGGATTTATTCCATATGGGGCCCACAAGCTTATTGAGCCCACACGGCCTATTTCAGCCAAACGAGGCCCATAACGGCCCAAGAGCACGAGAACGCTCGTGGTGGCCTCTACAGTCTATTGCCCATAATTGTGGGCTCGGTTTACCACACGATCGATCGAATGCTCGTGAGGCCTCAAATGCTGAAGTTTTAACTTTTCGACTTTTCGACTTTTGCTAACTCATAGAAGTGATAGTGTGATTACACACCTGTTTAGCGAGACACGCGAAGAATCCCACGTGTACCGAGCTTGCACTCAACAAGATCTTCAGTTAATTAACTGACGATTCAAGTTAACCACTTCTTCTCTTTTAGCCCAAAAATTCACCACCTTACCTTGATTGAATGAGGGTGGCTTAATCCTCTAAGATCGCTAACCCAAAATTGATCACACGCCTTGCCGAGAATTTGAATTATAAACAGATCTTGTTAGATAGGATCAACTACTATCTCATCAACATAAAGACAACATTCGACTTAACCTCAAAAAATGAGGTAGTATATAACCTTAATTGAATACTTGAGGAAAAAGGATGTGGTTGCTTCAAAACCACTTGTACACCACCACTCATTGAGGAAACCCTAAAAATAAGGAAGGGATCATAAATCGGTACCCAAAAATAAAAGGAAAAAGATTCGACTTAGATGAATGAAAGGTAACATAACTTAAACCCTTACCGATTGTCAGGAAATCTTATGAAGACCAAAATAGCAAGGCAGTAGAATAGAAAAGTACTCGGCCAATCCCCTAATAGCAGAGTAACTAAAATGGCTAGCCAAAAAGGTGAAGGGTATTCGGCTTAAACAATATGAGTATATCAGAAGAAAACAGAAAAAGGGAATGAAGCAAAAAGAAGAAAGAGAATTCGGCTAGCAAAGAAACCAAGAAAAAATCAAATAGAGAGGGAGAGATGAAGCTATATTCGATCAAAGAAGAGGGTGAAAGCAACAAGCAATTCGACAAAGGCTTAATTGAATAGTAAGAGGAAAGAAAAGTTGAGAAAGAAGAGAACTCAACTAGGTTGTGAAGAGGAGAAGTCGGCACTAGAATGGACAGAGCAAAACTCAAAGGGAAAAATGCTCGAAATGCAATATTCAGCTACTCAAAAAGGAAAAAGAAAGAAAGCATGCTAAAGGTTGACAAAAGTCACAATTTGACACACCCAAAATAATAAAAAAAATTCCCAAAACCGAACAAAATGCAGAGAAAGCACTTAGAAACCCCTTAGCCAAATTTCCATGCCCAAGACTCCTTATTTGGCTACACCACACCAACATTTGAATTTCTTTGATTTTCTCCTCCTAAATCTCCTCCATAACCTTACCAACATATCCCTTGATCTCCTCCCTTGACCAATTCCATAACCACCTCAATAGAGTTTCAGTCAAACTCTACCTCTCACACCATAAGGATATAAAATAAATACTCCTTTGCATGTCAAGGGATTCGAAACTAAGCTCTTACATCAGCCATTTCACGCCATCACCACTAGGCCACTAGCTCATTTGTGTCTCCTTTCCCCTACAATTATTTATACAGCCTACCTGCTAATGCTTCACCCCTTTAATTAAGAAAAATAAATTTTTGCTAAAGACAAAGCTCAAACCAAAAGTTTCTCAGAGACTCTCAACCGCTCCTAAACCACTCAAACAGTCCCTTATTCAAGTCAAAACACAAAAAATCAAAACATGGATTTTTGGGGCGTTACAATTCTACCTTTTTAAAGAAATTTCGGCCTCAAAATTTACCTGATCAGAAAAGGTATGGGTATTGTTGTCGTATCACCTCCTCAGGTTCCCATACGGCTTCCTCGATACCGTGATTTCGCCAAAGCACTTTAACCAGTGGAATTGATTTATTCCATAGTAACTTAACCTCACAATCCAATATCTGCATTAGCTCCTCCTCAAAAGTCAGATCTGGCCTAACTTCGATATCCGTGACTGGTACTATATGTGTGGGATCTGAGTGATAATGCCTCAGCATGGAGACATGGAATACATCATGAATCTAATCTAATTCTGGAGGCAACTCAAGTTGATAGGCGACAGGTCCCATACACTTCAGTATATGGTAAGACTCAATAAACCTAGGGCTAAGCTTACCCTTCCGCCTAAACCTCAGTATCTTTTTTCATGGAGAGACTTTAAGAAACATGAAATCTCCGACGGAATACTCAATCTCTCAGTGTTTAAGATCTGCGTAAGGCTTCTGCTTATCAGACACTTCCTTCAACCAGTCTCGAATCAGTTTTACCTTTTCTTCGGTATCGAAAAGTAACTCTGGCCCCAAAACTCGCCTCTTGCCCAACTTAATCCAACAGGTAGGAGTACGACACCTACGACCATATAACGCCCCATACAGTGCCATTTGAATACTAAACTGATAGCTATTATTAAACTCGAACTCTGCTAGTGGCAAAAAGTCTTCCCAGCTGCCTCGGAAATCAATAACACAACTTCTTAACATGTCCTCCAGCATCTGAATCACCCTCTCTGACTGCCCATCTGTCTTAGGATGGAATGTAGTACTAAAGTCCAACCTAGTACCCAAAGCCTCGTTTAATTTCTTCCAGAACTGAGATGTGAATCGAGGGTCTCTGTCAGATATGATAGAAACCGGTACCCCATGCAGTCTCACAATCTCAGCAACATACAACTTTGCCAGCTTCTGCAATGAGTAATCAGTACGGATTGGTATAAAATGGGCAGATTTAGTCAATCGGTCTAAAGTAACCCATACCGAATCCTTTATAGTACGCGTTAAGGGTAGCCCACTCACAAAATCTATAGTTACCCTCTCCCACTTCCAAAGTGGAATCTTAATCGGTCATAGAGCTCAAGGCGACTAATGTTCAGCCTTAACTTGCTGACATGTCAAGCATTTACTCACAAAATCAGAATTTTATGCTTTGATACGCCACCAAAGACACTCACGAAGATCTCGGTATAACTTGTTTCTGCCAGGATGCATAGCGTATGGGCTACTATGCGCCTATTGGAGTATAGACTGCCTCAACTCAGAATCCCTCGGTACACAGACTCCCCACAAAAACACAATACTCCCTCATAATCTGTAGTCTCTCCATTTTCAACTTGTCGAAAACGAGAAACCAGTGACTCATCCACCAACTATTTCCCCCTAATTTGCTCCATCCACGTCGGTCTCACTTGAAGCTCAGATAACAAGCTACCATCATCATACAACTGAGACGAGCAAACATTGCTATCAAATCAGATACAGCCCTACGGCTCAGTGCGTCAGCTACCACGTTAGCCTTACCAGGGTGATACTCAATCGAGCAGTCGTAATCCTTAAGCAGCTCCACCCATCTTTGCTACCTAAGATTCAACTCCTTCTAAGTGAGGAGGTACTTGAGGCTCTTGTGATCTGTGTAGATAACACACTTCTCGCCGTATAAATAATGCCTCCAAATTTTCAATGCAAAAATCACCGCGACTAACTCCAAGTCATGAGTTGGGTAATTCGCCTCGTGAGGCTTAAGCTGACGAGACACAAAAGCAACCACATTACCCTCCTACATCAGCATACAACCCAATCCATTGTGTGATGCATCGCTGTAGATAGTAAATTCCTTCCCAGACTATGGCTATATCAAGACAGGGGCCTTAGTTAGAACTTTCTTCAGTTTCTCAAAACTTTCTTACTACTTACTTTCTTCAGTTTCTCAAAACATTCTTACTGCTTATCGGTCTAGTTAAATGGTACCCCTTTACGCAGTAACTTAGTCAGAGGTACAACAATTAAGGAAAACCCCTAAACAAAATGTCTATAATGCCCTGCCATACCCAGAAAGCTTTGAATCTCAGATACGGTCTTAAGTGGTTTCAGTCCAGTACGACTTCAATTTTTCGAGGATCCACCCTAATCCCCTCGATAGACACCACGTGACCAAGAAATGTAACTTATCATAGCTAGAACTTACACTTACTAAACTTAGCGTACAATTGCTTCTTTCTTAAAATCTATAGAACAATTCGAATATGTGCATCATGCTCATCCTCGATTCTCGAATACACCAAGATATTGTCTATAAATACCACCACGAACTGATCCAGGTAGGGCTAGAATAATCGGTTCATCAGATCAATGAAAGTAGCTGGTGCATTCATCAGCCCAAACGACATCACTAGGAACTAGTAATGACCATAACGAGTCCTAAATGCAGTCTTATACACATCAGCCTCTTTAAACCTCAGTTGGTGGTACCCAGAACGAAGACTTATTTTGGAGTAAATTGAAGCTCCTTGCAGTTGATCAAACATATTGTCAATTCTCGGTAAAGGATACTTATTTTTGATCGTCAGCTTATTAAGTTGTCGATAATTGATGCACATGCGCATAGACCCATCCTTCTTCTTTACGAACAACACTGGTGCTCCCCATGGAGACACACTCGGTCGAATGAATCCTCGGTCCAGTAGCTCTTGAATTTGGGCCTTTAACTCTACTAGCTCTTTCAGTGCCATTCTATAAGGGGCGATGGACACTGAAGCTGTTCCACGCAGGAGTTCACTTTGCGGTTTGGAGGCAACCCAGGGAGCTCATTAGGAAACACATAAAAAAATCCTTAACTATCTTGATATCTCCAACGGAAGGACCCTCAAATTCAAATACACCAATATAGGCTAGAAATGCCTCTCAACCCTTACGAACCAGTTTTTTGGCCCTTAGTGCAGAAATCACATTAGACAGGAAGCCTCTTCGTTCTCAGTTACCGCCACTTCCTCATCCTCAGTAGTTCTCAACACAATACGCTTAGTAGCACAATCCAAACTTGCACGGTGTTTCACCAGCCAATCCATACCAAATAAAAGGTCAAATTCACCAAACGGTAATTCCATCAAGTCTGCTAGAAAGACAAACCCTTGAACCTCTAGAAGCACATTTTTGAACAATTTGTCTACCCTAACCGATTGTCCTAGTGGACTTAACACCATCATTTCATTAACAGTACTCTCACATAAGATACCCAAGATGCTAGACACAGTACATGCAATGTATGAATGCGTAGATCCTATATCAATCAGAGCGATGTAAGGTACATTATGAATGAGGAATGTACCGGTTATAACGTCTGGAGCGTCACCATCCTCTCGGTGATGAACAACATATACCAGGGCTAGCTACCTCACTTTAGTGTTACCAGTACCTCTGCCTGGTGCTCCACGACTTTGTCCCATACCATTACCACCTCTGGCTTGCCCACGGCCTCTCGGTGGCTACTGCTGACCACCTCTTATTGGTTGACCATAACCCTGTCCTGTAGCTTGCATTTGAACAGGCCTCTGGGGACAATTCTTAACTTGATGATCCATGGACCCACATTTGAAGCATGCCCCAATCCTCTTCCAACACTTACCCTGGTGAGATCTCCCACAATCAGCACAAGGCTGCAGTCTAGTCATAGCAACAGGAACTCCAGTCCAAACTGGCCCATCAAACCTAGCCTTCTTAATAGCCTCCCAGAAGAACTTGAGGGCCCAAAATCCCTTTTATTTCTACCCTTATTTTTTCACGATTCTAGCACTCTGAGCGCTTCACCTCTTCAGCAATCTTTGCCTTTTCTACAAGAGCAGCAAAATCTCACTCCCTCTGCGGAGCTATCAATACACTTAACTCGTCTCAAGGCCATCTTCAAAATACACAAAACGTTCATACTCAGTTGCTACTATTCTTCGTGCATACCAACTCAATCGTAAGAACTCTGCCTCATATTTCGCCACTATCTTATTCCCTTGGATCAGGTTCAGAAATTCCCTTCTTCAGGCGTCCACATAACTCACACTCACATATTTCCCTTGGAAGGCTGCCTTAAAGAAATCTTATGTCATTCGATCGGGTACCCTCTCTCACGATAAGCCACTATTGGTAGGCCTCATCTCGCAGTAAGGACACTGCCCCTTTTAACTTTTGTTCTATAGTACAGCCAAGGTCGTCTATTATCCATCGGTAGCCTCTAACCAGTACTCCACCACATTTGGGGCTACTCCAAAAGTACCCTTGAAAATTTCCACTCCATTAGACCGGAGTCGTTCTGAAATTAACCCTCAGCCCACTGATCCTACACTAGCTCCAGTAACCCTCTCTAGAATGCGGAGCATGCTTGGGATCGAGCATCATCCCCAGCTACTCGATCTTAAAACCCTGTCTCAGTTACTGGTGAGGCCGGTGCTTCCTAGCAGGCATATGGCCCGATGCCGACGATCCGCCCGAGCACTTCCTCGGCATCTACCGCGGCCCCATGTACCCCTTCCATGAGTACCTCTTGTGCTCATTTCGATATGTGCTTTATCTGATTAAAAAGTCTTATGCATCAGATTATAATTTCAGTAATTATTAACAAATGTATTATGAAAAACAGTCATTAGGGGTTTGTTTTCGCAGATCAAGTTCTCACTACAGTTTACATTCTCCTACGGTCTTAGTTTCCTCTCTCTAGAGTTTCACGATATAACAGTAATCAGAATTAGAGAACTTATAGATTTGGCGCCGGAGACTCTGTGTGCCATACTTGTTCATCTTTCAAAAATATTTCAAATCTTTAAAATCTACTTTCAAAAATACTTTTCAAAACACATACCACAGTCGAGTTTTGCAACTGGGCTCTGATACTACTAAATATAACACCCTAAACTCGGCTTAGATGTTATGACTGACTCTGACGTGTCAGATTAAAGTGTTTTTCAGAATCAGGCTTGTTGAGAGAAAATCATTTTTAAACGATTGCCATATTTGTTACTATTGGTTTCTCAGTTTAAAAACCCATGAAAGCTACTCTAATTAATTTCATTTATTGAGGTTGAAAATGCATGTTTGTCTTTAAAACAATTATGATTTTTGAAAATTTATTTGTATCAGTTTGGTAGTTTCAAAATAAGAATTTAAAACCCAATTAAAAGAAATTTAAATCACCAGAGGTCTTATTACATAACTTCAACCCAATATAAAAATTTAAATAACTATGTCTAAAATAAAATAGTAACGAACGTGTGGCCACCTCCGAGTCCCTCGCAGCTCTAAATCATGTAAGGCTGGGGAATACTTGTACAGTTAAAAGAAAAGGGTGAGTTACAAGAACTCAGAGTGTAATCCCCTATCATGCAATAACAGTTTGGGCCTGAGCCATATTCAGTAACAGTACAATGTGGGCCTTAGCCCATTACAATAATCAATGTGGGCCTAAGCCCAGTACAATATCAATATGGTGCACATGTGTAACCCACCCCAATCTAACCAACACACCACCCGTACCAACCAACACACCATGTGGGGATAAAATCGACCCACCCAACCAATACACCAATATTGCAGCATAGCTGCCAGTAATAATAACGCAGTAGAGTTGCCAAGATGAACGCAAAGAAAAGTCGCCAAGAATGATATATGTGGCGAGCCACCATCTTGTACTTCCTCCATAATAGTATCCCACCCCCATGTAGTATGTCATGTCATAAATCATACGTATATGTAAAATGTCATACGCAGTAACAATCATATACAAATCATGAACACATTAGTCATTTTACTCCTTATGGGTATTTCAATCATTTTACTCATTAGGGGTGTTTCAATCATTTTACTCTTTAGGGGTATTTTAGTCATTTTACTCTTAGGGGTATTTTAGTCATTTTATTCCTTCTCGAAGGTCTACAGTCGCCTCGAGTGAAACAGATGATTTATATGGTCAAAACAGTGTAAATGGGCCCAAAGCCCAATATTGGGCCCAAATGGGCCCATACGCTTGTGTGGCCCATTCAGCCCAGTTTTAGTCACGACTATGCAAATGATATAGCCTAGTCCAGTATTTGCCACTTATCGTGGCACAAGCCCATTTTAGCCCACATGGCCCATTTTAGCCAAACGAGGCCCATAACGACCTAAGAGCACAAGAACGCTCGTGGTGGCCTCTAAAGTCTATCGCCCATAATTGTGGGCTCAGTTTACCACACGAGCGATTGTATGCTCATGAGGCGTCAAATGCCAAAGTTTCAGCTTTTTTGACTTTTTTTGACTCACAGAAGTGATAGTGTGATTACACACCTGTTTAGCCAGACTCGCAAAGAATCCCACGTGTACCGAACCTACACTCAACAATATCTTCAATTAATTAATTGAGGATTCAAGTTAACCACTTCTTAACTTTTAGCCTAAAAATTCACCACCTTACCTTGATTGAATGAGGGTGGCTTGATCCTCTAAGATCGCTAACCCAAAATTGATCACACGCCTTGCCGAAAATCTGAATTATAAATAGATCTTATTAGATAGGATCAACTACTATCTTATCAACATAAAGAAAACATTCAGCTTAACCCCAGAAAATGAGGTAGCATATAACTTTAATTGAATACTTGAGGAAAAAGGTTGTGGTTGCTTCAAAACCACTTGTACACCACCACTGCTTGAGGAAACCCTAGAAATAAGGAAGGATCATAAATCGGTACCCAAAAATAAAAGGAAAAACATTAGACTTAGATGGATGAAAGGTAACATAACTTAAACCCTTACTGGTTGTCAGGAAATCTTTTGAAGACCGAAATAGCGAGGCAATAGTAGAACAGAAGAGTACTTGGCCTATCCCCTAATAGTAGAGTAACCAAAAATGGCTAGCCAAAAAGGTGAAGGGTATTCGGCCTAAACAATATGAGTATATCAGAAGAAAACAGAAAAAGGGAATGAAGCAAAAAGATGAAGAGAGAATTTGACTAGCAAAGAAACCAAGAGAAAATCAAATAGAGCGGGAGAGATGAAGCTATATTCGGTCAAAGAAGAGGGTGAAAGCAACAAGCAATTTGACAAAGGCTTAATTGAATAGTAAGAGAAAAGAAAAGGTGAGAAAGAGGAGAACTCAACTAGCTTATGAAGAGGAGGAGTCGGCACTGGAATGGACAGAACAAAACTCGAAAGGAAAAATGCTCAAAATGCAATATTCAGCTACTAGAAAAGGAAAAAGAAAGAAAATATGCTAAAGGTTGACAAAAGTCACAATTCGGCACACCAAAAAATAACACAAAAATGCCCAAAACTGAACAAAGAGCAGAGAAAGCACTTAGAAACCACCTAGCTGAATTCGCATTCCCAAGACTCCTTGTTCGGCTGCACCACACCAACATTTGAATTCCCTTAATTTTCTCCTCCTAAATCTCATCCATAACCTTACCAATATTATGATATCCCTTGATCTCTTCCCTTGACCAATTCCACAACCACCTCAACAGAGTTTCAGTTAAACTCTACCTCTCACACCACAAGGATATAAAATAAATACTATTTTACATGTCAAGGGATTCGAACCCAAGCACTTATATCAGCCATTTCACGCCATCACCACTAGGCCACCAGCTCATTTGTGTCTCCTTTCCCCTACAATTATTTATACAGCCTACTTGCTAATGCTCCACCCCTTTAATTAAGAAAAATAAATTTTTGCTAAAGACAAAGCTCGAACCCAGAGTTTCTCATAGACTCTTAACCACACCTAAACCACTCAAACAGTCCCTTATTCAAGTCAAAACACATAAAATCAAAACATGGATTTTTAGGGTGTTACACAGGCTACACGCCACGGCCTAGACACATGCTCGTGTGTCTACCAGTGTGGACAAAATAAAGCCATTTCTAGCCTCATTTATCACCCAAAACTTACCATTTTCCTACACCAAAACTCACAAGAATATGTCCACAAATCCAACATCATATTCACATAAAATTAGACATCAATCATGTGGTATTATCTTATGCATCACAGGATATAAACTTACTATTATCATAAACTTATATGCTAACATATTTCCAACAAACTAACACATAATAAGCACTTATGTGATTACCAAAATATTACTTCAAAACAGCCAAACTTAGACCATCACTAGCCACTCCAATGGCTAGATTACAAAACAACAATTACGAGCCATCATTGGCCAAATAAGCTTATAGATGCCATTATACCAAAATGGGATTTCTATTTATACTAAAATGAGATAGTGGATAGTATGATGGCTGCTCCGACTGACTTCCAACATTCGCAAGCTTTTGAGCACTATAAAATAGGGAAAATTAAACAGGGTAAGCATTTTATGCTTAGTAAGTCCATATAACGGGAAATAAACTTACCTGATATATTTATTAATACAAGTATACACAATACACAATCCATCAATTTTGGGTAAGTTACCTAAGCACATACTTTTATTCAAACAAGTTAGTCACATAATCTCTTATGTATATCTAATAAACGTAGATGAGCTCATCATAATATAAACATTCATTCACCTTCACCTTTCAATACTTCAAGAGTCCTTTCCGTGGAACTATTGAAATTTTGATGGATGTTCATGTAGTATACTCATGAGCATAAGTACCCATTAGGGTACAAAATAAAAAGGCACATTCTTGAGCCATACATTTTACAACAGGATTACCAGTCCAGGCTAAATCCTATTCGTAGCATATGCTCCAGAGAGCTTAATTTGGAATACCCGTTTAGGCTAAATCCAATCAATATCAAAAACTCATGGGGGCTTACATTAGAATTACTGTAATATCCAGGATTTAGGGGTTATGCATTTTAACTCAGATGTATGTAGTAGTGTGCTTGTGTGCTGTGTGTATGTGTTTTGGGGGCTTTGGGAACTTTGGGGTGTAGGTAAAAGCCTTAGGGAAATTTTTGACTTTAAACTTTAAAGGAAGAGCTAAGAGAGCTAGACCTTAAGAAAATTTTTGTGGGTTATGACACAAGAACTCAATTGGTAAAGTTGCTAGGAGGCGCCACTTAGGGCACTTGTGGTTGACGCATCAGGGAGTGAGAAGGGCCTTGGTTCGAGTAGCAAGGGAAGCATTTTGGGGTAGCCTTTTTGCGTCAAGGGGGAGTGAAGAGTTGGAGTTGCCATGGACACTTCATGGATGAAGTGTAGATTGGGTCAAACAGCTCAAATTTTTGGCTAAGTAGGAGGAAAAGAGGGGATTTGGATGAGAGAAGAAGAGTTGGCCGAATGGAGGGGTCTTGGGATGGTATTTTCGGTCATGTAGGGGAGAATAGGTGTTGAAATTTATTTGGCATTTTCAAGTTTTTTTTCCTTCCTTTCTTCTCTTTTGTCTCTCAATCGAAAGTGAAGGTGACCATTTGGTGCATTTTGGCTATTTTCTTCCCTTTTATTTCTTCTCTGAAGCTGAATCATACCTCTCTTTCCTCTCCTCTTTTCTTTTCATAGTGGTAGCCTTAAACTTTCACTTCATATTCAAAGCCGAATAGCCCTTTTAGCCTTTTGAAACCTTGGCCGAATCTTTCATCTCCATCTTTTGAGGGCTCCTTCGATTTCTAAGTAGTGGTGGTAAAGTTCTTTTCTCTATAAACTTTTCTTGCTCTTTTCTGGTTGGTTTGCCGAAAACCAAAGACTAATCTCAGTATGTTTGTGTATGGTCAATCTAAGTAAGGCTTTGATTCATAACTCTTCTTGGAAGCCAAGGTTAGGAGATATCTCAAGACTTCTGGGATTTGACCAAGCGAGGTAAGAATAATGCTATTCGGCCAAAGGCCATATTATTTTTCCTTAGTGTTGGCCGATTCTAACCATGGTGTTTTAGGGAGAAAAAGTTATATGCCAAGTTTAGCAAGTGTGAATTTTGGTTGAAGGAAGTTACGTTTTTGGGTCATGTGGTGCCTGCAGAAGGGATAAGGGTGGATCCCCGTAAGATTGAGGCAGTGCTAGATTGGAAACTACCTAAGTCTGTGGTAGAGGTTCGCAGTTTCTTGGGGTTAACAGGCTATTACAGGAGATTTGTTGAAGGGTTTTCGTCAATAGCAGCACCTTTGACGAAGTTGTTGAGAAAGGAGGTACCTTTCATGTGGGCGGATAAGCAGCAAGAGAGTTTTGAGAAGCTTAAGAGGGTATTGACAAAAGCTCCAATTTTGATTCAGCCTGAAGCAGGGAAAGACTTTGTGGTGTATTGTGATGTTTCTCACACAGGAATGGGATGTGTTCTAATGTAGGACGGGAAGGTGGTCACTTATGCGTCTCGGCAGTTGAGGCCACATGAGGTTAACTATCCGACGCATGACCTGGAGTTGGCTGCGGTAGTATTCGCTCTAAAAGTGTGGAGGCACTATTTGTATAGAGAAAGGTCGGTGATCTACACGGGCCACAAGAGTCTGAAATATTTGTTAACTCACAAGGAGCTGAATTTGAGACAGCGAAGGTGGGTGGAGTTGTTGAAAGACTACGACTGTTCAATAGAATATCACCGGGGCAAGGCGAATGTGGTGGCAGATGCCCTAAGTCAAAAAGTAGTGTCGGATCTAAGGGCGATGTTTGCACATCTTAGCCTTTATGATGATGGAAGTTTGCTAGCAGAGTTGCAGGTGAAGTCGACATGGTTAAGTCAGGTGAGAGAAAAATAGTTGGTAGATGGTGAACTAAGTGCTAAGCTGCTGCAAGTGTAGAAGGGGGAATTGGAGGACTATGGTGTAAATAACGATAGAGTGCTGTGTTTTCAGGACAAGGTTTGTATGCCAAAGGATGAGGAGTTAAGGCAGAGAATTCTTCAGGAATCGCATAGTAGCCCTTATGCTATGCATCCTGGAGGAAGTAAGTTATACAGGGATCTACGGGATTAGTTTTGGTGGCTTGGTCTGAAACGGGAAGTTACAGAATTTGTGGGGAAGTGCTTAACGTGTCAGCAGGTTAAAGCTGAACACGAAGTACCCTCGGGATTGCTTCAACCAATAAAGATTCCGCAGTGGAAGTGGGAGAGAATCACTATGGACTTCGTTAGTGGGCTTCCCTTTACGCCCACTAAGAAAGATTCAGTATGGGTGATAGTAGACCGGTTAACAAAGTCTGCACATTTCATACCAGTGTGGGTTGACTATTCGATGCAAAGGCTGGCAAAGTTGTATGTGGCAGAAATTGTGAGGCTGCATGGGGTACCGGTGTCGATTATCTCGGATAGGGATTCGAGGTTTACGTCTCAATTTTGGAAAGTACTACATTAGGCATTAGGCACCAGGTTAGACTTCAGTATGGCATTTCATCCGCAAATGGACGGCCAGTCTGAACGAGTAATTCAAGTACTGAAGGACATGTTGAGGGGTTGCGTGATAGACTTCAGAGGAAGTAGGGAGGAGTTCTTGCCTTTAGCGGAGTTTGCATATAACAACAGCTATCAAGCAAGTATTCAGACGGCACTGTATGAAGCACTGTATGGATGGAAGTGTCGCACTCCTACGTGTTGGACAGAGTTGGGGGAACGTCATGTTTTGGGTCCAGAGATTGTGGCAGAATCAAAAGAAAAGGTTAGAGTGATTCGGGCACGATTAAAGGAGGCATCTAATAGACAAAAGTCGTATACAGATCTCATGCAGAAAGAGATAGAGTTTGCAGTGGGGGATCAGGTGTTTCTGAAAGTTTCACCATGGAAGAAGGTGATGAGATTTGGTCGCAAGGGAAAGCTAAGTCCCAGGTTTATAGGACCTTATCGGATTTTGAAGCGGGTTGGACCAGTGGCGTACCAGTTGGAATTGCCTTTAGAGTTAAGGCAAATGCATGATGTGTTTCACCTCTCGATGCTATGACGATACCGATCGAACCCATCTCATGTAGTGCCAGTTGAGGAAGTGGAGTTGAAACCAGACTTGTCTTACAAAGAAGAGCCAATTTAGATTTTGGAGCGGGATGTGAAAGTATTACGTAAGAAATCAGTTCCTCTAGTTAAAGTGTTATGGAGGAACCATGGATCGGAAGAAGCTTCATGGGATCCGGAGGAAGCAATGCGACGGCAATACCCTCACCTATTTTAGCCAGGTAATTTCGAGGCCGAAATTATTTTTAAGGGGGTAGAACTATAATATCCAAGATTTAAGGGTTATGCATTTTAACTCAGATGTATGTAGTAGTGTGCTTGTGTGCTGTGTGTATGTGTTTTGGGGGCTTTGGGAACCTTGGCGTATAGGTAGAAGCCTTAGGGAAATATTTGACTTTAAACTTTAAAGGGAGAGCTAAGGGAGCTAGACCTTAAGAAAATTTTCGTATGGGTTATGACACAAGAACTCAGTTGGTAAAGTGGCTAGGAGGCACCACTTAGGGCACTTGTGGTTGATGCATCAGAGAGTGAGAAGGGCCTTGGTTCAAGTAGCAAGGGATGCATTTTGGGGTAGCCTTATTACGTCAAGGGGGAGTGAAGAGTTGGAGTTGCTGTGGACACTTCATGAATGAAGTGTAGATTGGGTCAAACAGCTCAAATTTTCTGCTAAGTAGGAGAAAAAGAGGGGATTTGGATGAGAGAAGAAGAGTTGGTCGAATGGAGGGGTCTTGGGATGGTATTTTCGGTCATGTAGGGGAGAGTAGGTGCCGAAATTCATTTGGCATTTTCAAGTTTTTTTTTTCCTTCCTTTCTTCTCTTTTGTCTCTCAACCGAAAGTGAAGGTGACAATTTGGTGCATTTTGACTATTTTCTTCCCTTTTATTTCTTCTCTGAATCCGAACCACACCTCTCTCTCCTCTCCTCTTTTCTTTTCATAGTGGTAGCCTTAAACTTTCACTTCATGTTCAAAGCCGAATAGCCCTTTTAGCCTTTTGAAACCTTGGCCGAATCTTCCATCTCCATCTTTTGAGGGCTCCTTCGATTTCTAAGTAGTGGTGGTAAAGTTCTTTTCTCTATAAACTTTTCTTGCTCTTTTCTCGGTTGGTTTGCCAAAACCAAAGACTAATCTCAGATGTTTGTGTATGGTCAATCTAAGCAAGGCTTTGGATTCATAACTCTTCTTGGAAGCTAAGGTTAGGAGATATCTCAAGACTTCCGGGATTCGACCAAGTAAGGTAAGGAAAATGCTATTCGGCCAAAGGCCATATTATTTTGTTTTAGTGTTGGCCGATTCTAACCATGGTGTTTTAGGAAGGGTTCAACAGATATAAAAGGGGAGTCTCCGGGATTCAGATCTATTTCGGTAAGAGTATTTAGATAAGTTATAGATGTGTTCCGTTTAGATTCTTACGTATCAATTAACCAGGTTTCTGATTAAGTGACATTCGATGGATGCAAGTACTAGTGGAGGAGAGAAAGGGGTAGTTCCTACTCCTAGATTTAAGAAACGCTCGATTTCTGCAGTACGAGATTGGCCACCGGGTTATGGGCCAACATCGAAAAGGGATAAGCAAATCGCCGTGATCCCTGCAAGCGAAAGTGTTAGTATCGAAAGTGTTAGTATCAAAAACGTGGTTCTCAGTATTATCAGGTGTGTAACCCCACCCTAATTCCCGATTATTAATAATAACGTTAAATATGTGTTAGTAAGGCTATGGATAAATATGGCTAAGGGTACCATTCAATGGTACAAAGGTACTGTGCACGCTTCCCTAACACTCTATTAAACAATGGTTACAAACATTGATATGAAACATGTGTAATTTCCTTATGGCCTTGGGGTAGTGTGTATCGCATGAGATCTGTATATTTTGTATGTTGCATGGGCATGAGGGTGATATTGAAAAAGGGAAGTGTTCTGGTGGTTTACCACAATATCCGATGACTTATGTCATAATATTATGAATCCGGTGACCTTGTCACATTATTTGGTGGCTATGCCACGTATTAAGGGCGATGAGCAGTTGACTACAGCGACTGCCTTCGAGGGTGTGTAGCGGATGGGGGGTCGCTTTAGTAATTCCCACGGTGTGATTGGCAGGTACGGGTGGTGCGTAGAGGTTGGATATCTAGGTGGGTTCGGGTTGCATCATTATTTTATATACATGTGATTTAATATGCTGTGATATGGGCTTATGGCCCAAAATGTTATAATAAAAGCTATAATCGGTTGGGGACCTGTGTTGGTGGTTACACATTGAGTCTGTTGACTCACCCTTCGTGGGCTAACATTTTGCAGGTGATACATAGAGAAATGGACCGGGTCGGCAGGGACTATGTGGTGGCCATGCTCAGCAAAGTTTCGATTTTCATATAATGGAACTCTTTCCGTTTCTTTAATATGTTTTCTTTCGAGGTTTATTTGGTATTTTAAATTTGTAATAAGGCCACTACTTAACTGTTTAAATTTATGTTTTAAGTTTTATTTCCATACGATAATTAACGAACAAGTAATTAAATATTTTTCTTAAAGTAACTTCAAATATTTTATCACCTACTCAACTTATGGTTTTCAACCTAATGAACTCTAAAATCTGACAAAATGAAAGAAACATTTTTGGCAAAATACAACTCGAATGGCAACTTGGTTTCCAACTCGTTAAAAATTTAACCTGGTTTTGAATTGATTTATTTTATAAGAAAACGAAACAAAATTTAAGCTAAGTTTTCTTAAGGAGCATGTCAGATCCGGTCGGGGCTTGTGGGCTGGGTTTGGGGTGTTTCAATTACCCATCCGTGCTAAATTCTATCTGCAACATATGCAATATTATTCTTATTCAAGAAATCACCTTAATCTATAGAATTTCAACATCCAACTAGAACATGAAAATTTGTCCATATTTCACAACTTAGGACTATTCCATTATGTATATATCATCTCACACAATTATACGATTCATTTCAAGCATATTAACATACATATTTAAGTTACACAAACTTACCTTGAAAATGGTTCGTATTTGAATGTCAACTAATCCGAAACCTTTTGCTTGCCTTGATCTAGTTCCGTAATTAGTTTTTCAAGATCTATATGGATAAATTTAACTATTAATCCATCACATTTCATTTAAATTTGCATTCTATTACATCCCGGACAAAATTACCATTTTGCCCATATCCTTTTCAAAAATTCTGATTTTGTCCCTAGGCTTGGAAAATTAAATTCATGAAATTTAACCCTCTTTCCAAGCCTAGCCAAAATTTATATACTACATTTACAGCACATACATTTAACAAATTTTAGAATTTTCCATGGGTTTTACCACTTTTTTCATTCTAGTCCCTAAATCATGTTTTCATTAAAAATTGCTTTGTAAAAGTTGTTTATCTATGAACAACCTTTCATTTTCTACCATAAATTTATAATTTTTAGCATGTTCATCCATGACCCAAATTTCATACCATGATAACTTTTCAAATAAATCCCCTAAATAGAAATATTAGACTATCCCGATTCCAAAAATATAGAAATTGCTAAAAACGGGACTTGATTTCATACCTTATTAAGCTTGAAAAGTTTTCTTCCTCTCTCTTATGGTTTCCATAGAAAAATTGGGGAAGATGATATGAAAATAGATGATTTATTTCTTTTTAATTAATTATCATCTATTAATTTTATTGATTTCCAATTTAGTCCATACCATTTTCAAATTTTTCCATGGATGATTCATTGAAATATCTACTAACTACTCTTCAATGGTCTAATTACCATATAAGTACCTTAATTTTTGAATTCCAGAGCTATTTGATACATATAGCTACTAGAACCCAATTTTTGCATTTTATGCAAATTAGTGCTTTCCCTAATTAAACACACAATCGATAAAATTTTTATATCAAAATTTCATGTGACCTTTTTATCATGATACCAACCATAAAATAAAATAAAATAAAATAAAAATTTATTTTTGGCTTGAATTTATGGTCCCGAGACCACTATTCCGATCTCATAAAAAATGGGCTGTTACACTCTTGCTCTCAAAGAAGCCTGAGTCAGTACAGTTTTCCTGCTCAAAGCATCAGCAACCATATAAGCTTTGCCTGGATGGTATTCGATGGTCGAGTCATAATCTTTTAATAGCTCGATCCATCGTCATTGGCGTAGATTCAATCTTTTTAAGAGAGAAGATTCTTGTGTTTTGAGAATATACAACATTTCTCCCCATAGAGATAATGGCTCTAAATCTTTAGGGCTAGCACCACAACTATTAGTTCTAAATCATGAGTTCGCTAGTTCCTCTCATGAGGCTTGATTTTTCCTGACACGTAAGCAATCACCTTTCCTTTCTACAGGAGTACACACCCTAACCCATTCATAGATGTGTCCGTAAAGACAACATAATCTACTCCCAATTCTGACTGACTCAACACTGGGGCTTCTGTCAATGCTTTCTTTAACTCATCAAAATTGTGTGACATTCTTCAGACCAATGACACTTCTCGTCCTTCCCTAGAAACCGTGTTAATGACGTTGCCATTATAGAGAACCTTTTCACAAACCTTGTATCATCCCGAAATTGGGCCTAATAGAATTAGGCCCATTGGGCCTTGGGCATAGAAGTGTTTAAAATTTTTGAGAACAAGAGAACGACATTATTTCAAGTTGGACTTATTAGGAAGGTATTTTGGAAAGTTACGAGGTTTCTAGGAAGTTTCGAGTTCAAGTTAGGCTATAGGAAAATTTTAGTGTTTGAACACTTAAGGGGGAGAAGGCAAGTGGCATCAATGCTTATGGAAATAAGTGAGTAAATTGCTAGCATAAATGAGAATATGGTAAAGAGGATGTGGAGTCACATGAAGGGCTTTAGGGGAAGAGTTTCGAATCCCACTTGGTACAAATTTTGATTATTTTTTTATGTGCTATTCATCCATAGTGTCAACCAAGGTTTCAATTATGGTAAGGAAGACTTTTTCTTTTAGGAAAGATGGCTAAGGAAATAAGGAAAGGATAAGTGGAAGGAAAGAAGGAAAAAGAAAAGGAAAAAAAGGGAATATGTTGGCTTAAAGTGTGGAGGATGTTTTGGAAAGAGTTTTTGGGTCAATCATGACCTTTTGGTGTATTTGGCACACGGTTTTGTTAGGGAGAGGGAGAGCCAAATTTCTCTTGGCCATTTTGCAAAGCTTTGTTCATTTTGGCATTTTCTTTACCAACTATTTTTCTCTTGTTTTGGCCGAAATACCTAGTCATTGTTCATCTTGTCCCCTTGTTGTGCCGTAAGCTTTAATCCATCATTGTTCACTCTTCTTTGGTTGCCAAAACTATCAAGCCATCCTTTGCTGCTACTTATCATTCTCTTAGCCTTGGTTTCCGAAGTTGATTGGTAAGTGGATGATTAGGCCGAATATTGGTGGTAAGATGTTACTCTTTATTTCGATGTTTTACACCGCTCATGTGATTCTATTTTATGGCGTTGATATTAACTTCTTGCTCTTGTGGAAGGGATGAACATTGGATGAAGTCTAACCCCTTTGGTACATCACTTATTTACTTTAGGAACTCGTTGCAATAGCCAAAGTGCAAGGCTAGATTTTAGAACCTAGTAGGGAAGGATCACGATTGTGGAGGCAACGAAGAGTGGTTCTTTAGGAAATCCTAATAAGGTGTGTAATCTCGTACCCTTCCGAATACATGTTTGAAATGGTGTGTAATCTCACACCTCTCTGAATATTTTCATGAAATGTTTTGTGATTCGATCGAAAGATCAAAAAATCAGAAATCGGCATCTGTGATTACTCGGGCGTGCGTATGTTCGTAGTAGAAACCATATTTTGCAATGAAACAGTTTTTGGTTAGTAGCAGAGACATGATTTTGAAAAATCATGAAAAATATGAGAAAGGGAATTTGAAAGTGAATATAGAATTAAAGCTTATTGTGTCTATTTTTATATGAAAGAAACAGAGTAGGAAGAGGTATTTTATATTTTGTGATATTTTAATTTTAGTGAGACTGGTTCTGAATGACTTCGTGGTTCCTGTTTTGTCTTGGAAAAATCATTCAAAATTTTACGAAATGAATTATAAGCTATAATTTATATTTATAGATTCCTTAGTGAGTCTATTTTCAATAGAAACAAGCGGAAGCAACATATGGAATCTGTACAAGGAGATTTTTGAATTTAGGGTAAGAGAGGTCAAAACCGTTGGTCAGTGAAACAGGGGAAACTTTAATGAATAAACTGTACTAAATGGCTAAGCCGAAAATTCTGGAAAAAATTATAGTAAGAAGATATATGAGTCTAATTTCAAGGAAAATTTACGGATCTAAATTTTGAGTTTTCTAACTCGCGTTATAGTCAATTCCGACAATATGACGCAAATGGACAGTTTCAATTTTTATGCCCCAAATTAAGAGTTAAGTCCGGGGTTGCGAAATTACCAAAATACCCTCGATGGGTAAAAATTACAGAAATACCTTTGGGTTGTGAAATTACAAAAATGCCCTTATGGGACGAATTATGAAAATGCCCTTATGGGCCGAACTACGAAAATGGCCCTATGGGCTAAATTACCGAAATGCCCCTATGGGCTGATTTGTTAAAATGCTTTAGTGGGCCGAATTATTATATTGCTTTAATGGGCCGATTCATTACAAGTATTCAATAGATTAATGGTTGTTATTTATATGTGGATGTTTTATGTTATTATGTATGTTGCATCTCTACATATTGCATGGGATGGGAAAATTGAATGAAGAGAAGTGTAGCCTGGTGGCATTGCCACAAATTCTGATAATGGCTATGTGCCAACCTAAATATGGCTTTGTGCCATCATGATTATAGCTTTATGCTAAACGTATTTACCCAAGGTTGTGTGCCAATTATATTACCGTATATGATACTTTGGTGGCTCAGCCACACAAATATTATAAATGGCAACTTGCCTGCGAATTATTATAAATGGCAACTTGCTTGCGAATTATTATAAATGGCAACTTGCCTGCGAATTATTATAAATGGAAACTTGCATGCGAATTATTATAAATGGCAACTTGCCTGCAAATTGGAGAGACTGGCGGGGTGGGTTGACTTGATCCCCACAGGTGAGATTGGCTGGTACGAGGGTGTGATGGATGGATGGGTTGGGTTGCATACCTTGCACATATATATATTCAGACCCAGTGGATGACGGTAAGGAGATTATGCACTGTTCTTGTAACTCAACCTTCTTTCTTAATTCTTGTAGGTAATACTCAGTGATGTGGACTTGGGCCATGGATGACTCGGTAGAGGCCAAACTTCAGAAATGGTGTTTTGAACTTTAAATTCTTCTCTATTTATTTTATTACTTTTACTATATGGGTTTTAAAGTTGTAATAAGGTCTCTGAGATAAACTTTAATTTGCTTTATGTTTAGACGTATTTATTATTTTTCTTAAATTGTTTTAAATGAGGATTTTCTAAAATCTTAAATAACGGTTTCAAAATTGATTTGATTAACAAATGGATTTTTAACAAATATATTTATAAATAATTTATCTCGATTTACTTTCAGATTATTAACGCTATTTTCAAAAGTTACGATTTTAAAAGATCACTAGTTCAAATATTGATTCTTCAATCAGCCTTTCAAAGATTAGTAGTATTTTTATCAAATATTTCTAATCAAACTTGTTTTTCTCAATTACACCTATTTTAGTATGAATCACAAGATCCTTTATACGTTTTCTTCATTGTGACACACCAAATTCGGGCCTAACTTCTGGGCTGAGTTTGGGGTGTTACAAACCTTCTGTAATAACCCAAAAATCTAAGGAAATTTTGCACTTCAGTAACACTTTTTGGTGGATTCCATTCAGGAGCAACTCGTATCTTCTCAAGATCTACCTTGATTCCTTCTACGAATATAATATGGCCTAAGAAATGGACTTCTTTTAGCTAGAATTCTCATTTTCTGAATTTAGCATACAATTTATTCTCTCGAAGAACACTTAAAACTATTCAAAAGTGTTCCTCGTGCTCTGCTTCGCTCTTCGAGTAAACCAGAATGTTGTCAATAAATAAAATGACACAACTATTGAAGTAAGGCTGAAATACTCTATTCATTAGGTCCATGAATACTGCTGGCGTATTGGTCAAACTAAAGGGCATCACTAAAAATTCATAGTGGCCATAGCACACATTTTTGGGATATCATCCCCTTTAATATTTACTTGATAATATCCAGACCTCAGATCAATCTTTGAAAACACCTTGGCTTCATTGAGCTGATCGAACAAGTCCTTAATTCTAGGCAATAGATACTTGCTCTTTATGGTTACCTTGTTTATTTTCCTATAATCAGTACACTACCAAAATGTCCTATCCTTCTTCTTAACGAACAGTATTGGTGCACCCCAAGGTGAAACATTTGGTCTAATGAACCCCTTATCCAACAGTTTTTTTAATTGAGTTTTCAACTCCGTCAACTTTACTGGGGCCATTTTATAAGGCGCACTTGAGATAGTAACAGTTCCTGGCATTCTTTATGGTTACCTTGTTTAGATTCTTATAATCAATACATAACCAAAGAGTCCCATCATTCTTTTTAACGAACAGTATTGGCGCACCCCAAAGTGAAACAGTTGGTTTGTTAAACCTCTTATCCAATAGTTCTTGCAGCTAAGTTTTCAACTACTTCAACTTTACTGGGGCTACTCTATAAGGGGCACTTGAGATAGGAGCAGTTCCTAACGTCACAATAATAAAGAATTCTACATCTCTGTTTGGCGGAATCTTTGATAATTCTTCTGAAAAGACATCAGGAATTCATTCACAATTGGTACCTATCCAAAGTCTTCCCTCATCAACTTAGAATCAAGGATATATGCTAAATAGGCATCTCCACCCTTAACCATTAATTTCTGGCCTAAAATCGATGAAATTAAATTATTCCTACTCTTTCACTTTATTCTTGAGACAAACACCCTATTTCCATTGGTAGATACTAACCATACCTCTCGTGATTTGCACTCAACTACATCGTCATGCCTCCTCAGCCAATCCAATCCTAATATGGAGTCGAACTCATGAAAACTCAAAAGCATCAAATCAACCAAAAATACATGTCTGCCAAAACCCAGTGAACAGTCCTTTACCACTTTGTTTGCCATAATACTCTGGCTTAGTGGATTTGTGACTATCATACTAACCTCTGTGAGGAAACCTCTAAGACACCACCTAGTCACAAACTTATCACAAATATAAGAATGGGTAGACCCAAGGTCTATCAATGTATATATGCAGGTGTCAAATAGAAAGAAGTTACCGTAATAATGTCACGAGCTTCAACATCTTCCTTTTCCTGTATGACATACACCCTGGCTGAGGCTTTCAGTCTAGGTCTGACTATATTACTTTTTAGAACTCCCTAGACTAGCCTTGATTTAACCATCATCCCCAATTTCACTTCCAGACCCACCTGGATAGATTGCTCAGTATTTCCTTCTACTCTTATGGGGTAATCTCTCTTGTATTTGTCTTAGGCTCCACAATTAAAACATCTCTAGTGGCCCTCCAGCATACACCATTATGGTTGACTGCCTCCGAACATACCAATGTCTAGAGTAGAAATCCTACAAAAATTATATGAAAAGGTGGTATCCATAAGTATACGAGTCACGTTGTAATATAGTTACAATGGAGTAGATGGGTACTCTGAGGATCGTACCCAAGGGAGGCGAGAACTAAATTAATTCTAAACTAAGCATAAATAGATCTAATTAGTACTTTAGATGAATTATATTAAGATGAAATAAAAATAAAGGTTTTTATGATCTTTACTAATAATAATAAGAGAAAGAAAAGAAATAAATAAATCACGAGAAATCAAATAATAGAATGTGTCAAATCTGAATATAGATGATTAACTTGCTTTAGTAATCATAACCAACTGTTGGTTTAGGTTTTCTATTCAATCAACTAGTCGATATCCCAACAGGATCGTCCGATCTTCCACTAAATAATGAGTCAGCAAGAACTACTTATCTCTCGACCTCACAGTCCAGACCTGTTCAGGGTTAAGGTGTTCACAGAAAGAACATACCAATTTTGGATTAATTCCTACCTTATTGACTTCCTAGGGTTGTTAGGCATAAGGTTTAGGTTCTTCCTTTCCTGAACAACTGATCTGCTAAGAGAACCCTACAAAACAACTAATTAATCATACCTCCACTCGCTAATCCCCCACAGGAGGATTAGTTCCTCATAGATCTCATAAAAAATATAAACTTGATAGAAAGAATAGACAAGAATAATAATTCAAGAGTATAAAGTGAAATGCACAGAGTTTGATCAAATGCACAAATCTGATTTCTCCCGCAAAAACAAATAACAAAAAGTGAAATAAAACCTAACACCTAAGAAGAGAAAAAGACTAAAGACTAAATCTAAAAGGAAAATTATATAATCTAAAAGTTGTCCATAACATGTGTTAATTGAGCCTATTTATAGACTTTAGAGTGGTCATCGTCTTTAACCCTAGGTTAGTTACCGTCCTTATGCTTCATGTTTGATTGTGTAGACCAAAATACCCTTGCTCGTGATTATTTAACGTACAGAGGTGATGTCGTGACACACCAGGTCCCATGTCACGACATTGAGGGCAGTATGCTTTATCTTCAAGCTATCTTTAGGGGTGTGTCTCGACATCCTCAGACTATGTCATGACACTAAAGGCAGTCTGATTTCTCCCGCAAAAACAAATAACAAAAAGTGAAATAAAACCTAACACATAAGAAGAGAAAAAGACTAAAGACTAAATCTAAGAGGAAAATTATATAATCTAAAAGCTGTCCATAACATGTGTTAATTGAGCCTATTTATAGACTTTAGAGTGGTCATCGTCTTTAACCCTAGGTTAGTTGCCGTCCTTATGCTTCATGTTTGATTGTGCAGACCAAAATACCCCTTGCTCGTGATTATTTAATGTACAGAGGTGATGTCATGACACACCAGGTCCCGTGTCACGACATCGAGGGCAGTATACTTTATCTTCAGGCTATCTTTAGAGGTGTGTCTCAACATCCTCAGACTATGTCATGACACTAAAAGGCAGTCTTGGAATTCTTCTATTCTACTCCCTATATTGTGACATCTAGCTCCCCGTGTTGCAACATAGCAACCAGTATTGAGTTAGCACACCTTCTAATGGTCTTTTGCACACTCACAAAGCATATTAGCTCACCCTTAGGCCTTATTCGGTCCCTAAGGTCAATAAAAGACTCAAATTACACATTTTATTGAATTTAGATAATATTACAAAAACTTTAACTAAAATTTAACAAAAGTGCTTGTATTCAAGCTCCTAAAGTGCGAAAGCTAGTTTAATCTACTACACCGAATTACGACAGATCAATGGTTCTTCTCGCAACTGTTATAGATGGGAAGTTTAATTCTCTGGGACCCTTCCGTGCTGGCCATAGACGTCACTTGGCATACACTTCTTTCTCCTTGGAAGCCCATAATTTGTGACTCCTTGGTTAGGGTAGTAGGATACCCTTTGACATCTATGGGTCATTTGAACCCAGCATTAGACATTGTGCAGGAAGCTATGCGCTTGCTCCTTTCCCTACCACTAACCTTATTTCTTTCTTGAATGGCTATCTCCATTCTTTGGGCCTTAGCTGACAAGGCTACAAAGTTTCTAATCTCGAGGGCAGACAGTAGTACCCTCAAGTCCTCATTCAAACCTCCTTAAAACCTGATGCACAAACCTTCCTCGTTTGGCACCAAATCTTTAGCATACTTGCTGAACCTAATAAACTCCTTCTCATACTCAAACACTTCCATTTTTCCCTATTTGAGTTCGAAAAAGTCCTTCATCTGTTCAACAAAGAGCCTGTTGATGAACTTCTCCTTAAACTTCTTTAGACTAGCGATTAGTTTTCCATCAAATTAGTTTGCCATATTCGGTGGAAACATTAATCTGGTCTGTAGACCAGCTAGCGGACACTGCTGTATAAAACTCAGCCTATTGACAGATCACACTAGTTTCTAAACTTGTATGTTACAGTCCCGGGTGCATCTACTCCTTGAATACGCTACTTATGTGGATTAACATTTATCACTAACAGGTTTACTGTTTATGTTCTAATACAACGTATACTACCACATGCACCTTTTTTTTTCAAGTATTCCCTTCCTTGTGATAGCTTCTGATCCTAGTTCCCGAAGAATAAATTTTTCTTGTATCTTCATATATGCTCATCAAAGCTATATAACAAGCATCACCTCTGTATCCTTCTAACTCCCCTCTTTGTTTGAACACATAGGTGTTCCCTCACAAGACCGGGTTTACACCAATCACATTTTGCATCGAAGTGCCATACCAGAGGCAAAACATTTTATTTTTTGTATTCTCTGTCATTATACATAATATACCTCAGATATCTTCTTACACTAGTCTAGATGCAAAGCTTGTGCACCAAGAAAGGAGTACTCAAACCGTATATATATATATATATATATCAGATTTTCTGGGTCTATTTAACTGTATATAGCCTTGCATGCACTGATTATTTGACAGGCTTCCTGAGACATGAACAATAGAGACAAACAACAAGGCCAGTTACCAAGCTGTTCAGAGTTTAGAAGTAAATAAATTAACTCAGATACCAGACACAAGGTATAGAGGAAATCCCCAGAATATTTTACTCAGGGCTTTATCTAATCTATTAGTTCTTTCCCTTTAGTACTGGGACCTTCTCCCGTTTCTTTAACTAAAAGAATAAAACAAATTCTTTAGTCATAAAAAATGACCAAAAACATACAATATAATAAGAAACTATAGACATGCAAATAATTTTTGGATAAAAGTTTCCTTCTTACTTAGTATTCAAAGAAATCCTATGAATCCTTTCTTACGTTAGCTTCTATCTATCTAGTAAAGTTTCAGGGAAGGTTTAAGAATTTATCAGCAGATGATTAGCACAAAAGCTCTCCTAAGCTTTTACAGGTAACACCCTTGTTAGCAAAGAAGAACTATCTTGGTTTTTTCAACGATAACAAAG
Source organism: Gossypium rotundifolium (assembly GCA_025506655.1). Taxonomy (NCBI): domain Eukaryota; kingdom Viridiplantae; phylum Streptophyta; class Magnoliopsida; order Malvales; family Malvaceae; genus Gossypium; species Gossypium rotundifolium. Next base: position 151,498,765 of record CP106734.1, on the reverse strand, counting down.
TTTGGTGGAGAATATGAATCAGAAATTTTCTCTCAACTATCACGCTATCCAATTTATAGGTAATTCACGTCCAAATCCTAATCAGGATTATCTATAATCATTCCTCGTTCTCACACGCTTCTAGTAATTAATCACATCTTACGATGCCTTCCAAGTGTCTTAATTACTGACACGTTTCCTATAAGTCATCATACTTACCTAAGTAATGACACTAAAAAAATGGATGGCGATCTTATTAGTATGAAAGTTCGCCTAATTAGGTTCATGCCCTAACTACAATCTCGCTATCACATAGAATGGTACTCCGTAGTATTGCGTAGTTCTTCGTAGTGCTTCACCATGAAGTTACCAATCTTTTCTAGTTTAAGTTTTACAACTTAGGCAGTCTTTGCCGACATAGTCTATCGAACCGATCCTATTCACCAAATTAGGGTGTGAAAAATATATGATTTTGGAACCCCATTTCTATTATTCGAGTATACGAATATTAAATAATAATATTTACGAGGTTAATATATAAATAAATTAAAGTTTGGTGGGGAAGAGGAATAAAAAATATTCTCTCCATTATCATTCAATCCTATTTATAGGTAACTGACGCCCAAATCCCAATTAGGATTATCTCTAATCATTACTTGTTCTCGCACGCTTCCACTAATTAATCACATCTTACGAGGCCTTCCAAGAGTCCTAATTACTGACACGTTGCTTCCACTAGGATGCCAAGTGACCTAAACATATCCTATAAGCCATCGTGCTTACTTAAGTAATGACACTAAAAACAAGGGTGATTATTTTATTAGAGGGAAAGTCCATCTAATAAGGTCCTCGCCCTTACTAAAATCTCGCTATCACTCGAAATAGTATTCTGCAATACTGGCAAAATTCTTCGTAGTGCTCCGCCAAGAAGTTACCAACCTTATTCAGTTTAAGTCTCACAACTTAGGTGGTCTTTACTAGTGTAGTCTCCTATATCTGTAACACCCCTAACCCGAAACCGTCACAGGAATAGGGTTAAGAGGCATTACTAAACCATCAGAACATTTCACATCCATTTCACAACACAAAGTCAATCATCAATTAGACATATTCAAATATAAACTTTTAGTCCCTTAATGAGGTCTACGAGACCTTAAACATGTAATATCCCAGATTAGGGGTTATGCATTTGGCGCATAATTCATGAATTAATAGGCTCAGTGTGTGGGTGAGTGTGTTTAAGGGGTTTGGAGAACCTTAGGAGATGGGGAAAATGCATCGAAAAAATATTGGAATTTTAAGTGAAAAGAGGAAAGTGAACATTTTTGGAAACTTGGAAATGTAAGGAAATGTTTTAGAAATGTTAAGTTTAAAAGAGGAAAGTAAACATTTTTGGAAACTTGGAAATGTAAGGAAATGTTTTAGAAATGTTAAGTTTAAAAGAGGAAACTAAGGCAAGGTGGTCTTAAGAAAATTAATAGGAGAAATTTGACACAAGAACAGGCTTGGAGAAGTGGCTACGAGGCACCACTTAAAGCCCAGTAAGTGACGCCACAATCAAGGGGGAAGGAGCCTAGGTTCGAGTCACGTGGGAAGTAAATAAAAGAGTTTTATTTTGCTGCAAGGAGCAAGGGAGTTGGACGGCACCAAGGCACTTGGGGAAGAGTTTAATTCTCTTTAAAATTCGGCTAAATAGATAGATAATGATGGACTATTATTATTATTATTTTAATTAAGAGATAAGAGATAAATATTGGATTAAGTTTTATTAAATTGAATGGGTGATAATTAAAGTGATAAAGTTATGAACATAGGAGTGATGGCCAAGTAAGGGAGTCTTGGCCTAGTAATTTCGGCAAAAGGAGGAAAATAAGGCTATTCATCAATCTTCTCTTTTCCATTGAAGTCTCTACCGAAAATTTCCTAGCGAACTCTCTCCTTTCTCTCTTATTTTTGCCATAGCTGAAATCTTTAAGTCCACCATTGCCGAATCCCCTAGTGACTCTTTTCCCTCTCTTTTCTTTTGATAAATCAACAACATAGATAACCTTTTGAAACACCCCAAACCCGGCCCACGAGCCTTGACCGGATCTAGTATGTTCTCCGGTGTAAACCGTTTCAAATTCTTTTATTACTTGTGTGTTTTGAAAGGAAAACTGTTTTGGGTTGGGCTTGAGTTGAGAACAAGTTTAGCTCATAAAAAAAAATATCCTTTACTTTAGGTGACAAAACGTTTGGGCTTTGTTTAAAAAAAATTCATTACTTAATCTTTTAAGAAATAAAGGTTTGTAAGCTACAAATAAAAACAAAATAAAATAATTCTACTAAGGCCTTATTACATCAAATAATTCCCAAAATTAAAATTTAAAATACTTAAAAAAAAACAAAAGTCCAAGTCGTAAATTTCTTGCTATGCATGGCCATCACTAAGCTTCACGAACCCGGTCCATCATCGATCGTCATCCTAAAATAGTCCCACAATGGGTGAGTCAAATAGACTCAATGTGTAACCAACACCAAGAATTAACAGATTTAGGCATACCATACATATCATGTTCACATAATAATAATGATGCATTCCCGAACCCAAACCTAGATACCATCCGCTACACATCCCCGTACCAACCTGCACACCGTGGGCACTACTAAGTCAACCCCCCATCCGCTACACATCATCGAAGGCAGTCGCTGCAGTCGACGTGCTCATCGCCCATATAAAATTCGTGGCATAGCCACCAGATTAAATAATTGTGTCATGAGACACCACATTCGATAATGTAACCGGTTACCACATTCGGATAATGTGACCGAAGTCACCACATTCAGATAGTGAGACCGAAGTCACCACATTCACTTCCCCTTTCTCATATAACCCGAATGCCCCAAATTATTCATATCATGCATATCATACTTAAATTCACATTCATGTCACTTTTCACATGTTAAATATAACATATTTCGTAATCCTAGTAGGAGTAGGAAACGTACCTGAGTACTTTGTACCATAACATGGTACTTTAGCCACATTCTTACACATTCATATTAACATATATATCAAGTTAAAGCCATAAATCTATTAAGATTTGTGTGGGGTACACACCTGATTCGCTTAACGATTTCACTTGAAATCCCGAAATTCGATCTACTGCCATAGATTTTTAAGTCCCTACATTCGGCCAACCTTAGTATGTTAGCAAAGGCCTATTCAGCCAAACTTAGTGTTTTCTTTTGAAGCCTAATCGGCTATAACCCAAATCCAAAGGATTTATGTAGTCAACTTCTTACCTTTGGTGCCGATTTGATGACTATTCAAATCCAAATCGCTACTATGCTTCTTCTTGTATTCGCCAAGCATTGAATCACTTAAATGATTAGTTTCGCTTTTTAAACGATTATCAAATAGATCTAGATATCAAATCGCCTTGGCCATATTTATGTGCTTACCTTCCAAATCTATATCCCGATTGTCTTTGCTTACCTTCCAAATATAGACATATGTTAGAGTTTAATCTAACATTAAAACATTGGCCTATGCTCTTATATTCGCTTTCCTTGAATGTTGAAATCAGAACTCCTCTTTCTCTATCGACACCACCTAAATCCTGAATTCCTTCCATAGTTTCGCCAAAATACAATATGAGGATTAGTCCCAAATTTCGACAGCTTAAAAAGAAAAGAATGGAAATCGAGTCCAGATCTTACCCTTACTTGGAGTAATCGATGGAACTCTTGCTTGAACCCTTAGCACTATTCGGCTATGGCCCTGATATGTATCACAATTTTGGCTTTTGAGGCTTAGTGAGAAATCGGCTAGGGTTATTGGTACCTTCAGCTTTTGATTATGTTTGTAATAGAAGAAGAAAAGAAAAGAGAAAAAAGAGATCAATGGCAGAGAGAATTTGGTAAAGGAAGGAAAGAAAAGAATGGAGAAATTTGCTAGAGAATTTCGGCAGAGGCTTTCTTGAAGAGAAAAGAATGAATGAAGAATGGCCTTATTTTCCTTCTATTGCCGAAATTCCTAGGCTAAAGTCCCCTACTTGGCCACCACTCTTCCTATGTGATAATTATCACTTTATTTCAAAATTAAAGAATAATCCCTTAATTATCTCTTCTAAAATAAATCATCATTTATCTACCTATTTAGTCGAAATTCTAAAGGGAATAAAACTCCTCTTTTAGGTTCCCTTGTGCCGTCCACCACCTTTACTTCTAGAAGCAAAATATAATTTCTTTTATTTGCTTCCCAAGTGACTCGATCCCTGGCCCAACACCCTTGCTTGAGGCACCATTTCCAGGGGCCCTAAGTGGCATCTTCAGGCCACTTTTCCAAGCCTGTTTGTGTGTCAAATTCCTCCTATTAATTTTCTTAAGGCCATCTTGCCTTAGTTTCCTCTTTTTAAACTTAACATTTCCATACATTTCCAGGTTTCCAAAATGTTCACTTTCCTCTTTTAACTTAAGTTTCCAAAATGTTCACTTTCCTCTTTTAACTTAAGTTTCCAAAATGTTCACTTTCCTCTTTTAGCTTAAGTTTCCAAAATGTTCACTTTCCTCTTTTAACTTAACATTTCCAAGTTTCCAAAATGTTAACATTTTCTTTCATTTCCAAGTTTCCAAAAATGTTCATAATACATTCATAACACATAAGACATGTCATTTCGTACAATTAAACCGAAAATGCATAGGTCCTTTTCAGGATGTTACAGTTCTACCCCCTTAAAATAATTTCGTCCTCGAAACTTCCTTGCTAAAATAATTGAGGGTATTGTTGTCGCATTGCCTCTTCTAGTTCCCACGAAGCTTCTTTCGATCCATGATTGCGCCACAACACTTTGACTAGAGGAACTGACTTCCTTCGTAATATTTTCACATCACGTTCCAAAATCTGAATCGGCTCTTTCTCGTAGGATAAGTCTGGCTTTAGCTCCACTTCTTCAACTAGTACCACGTGAGATGGATCCGATCGATATCGACGTAGCATGGATACATGGAATACGTCGTGCATCTGCTGCAACTTTGGTGGCAACTCTAGTTGGTATGCCACTGGTCCAATTCGCTTCAACACCCGATAGGGCCCTATAAACCTTGGGCTTAACTTCCCTTTCCGACCAAACCTCATCACCTTCTTTCAAGGCGAGACTTTCAGAAACACTTGGTCTCCCACTTCAAACTCTATTTCCTTCCGCTTGAGGTCTCAAGAAGACTTCGCCTATCGAGGCTTCCTTTAACCGTGCTCGGATTATCTCAACCTTCTCTTGGCTTTACGCCACCAACTCGTCCCAAAACTCGACGTTCTCCTAACTCACCCAACAAGTAGGAGTTCGACACTTCGACCATACAATGCTTCATATGGTGCCATCCGAATACTAGCCTCGATAATCTGTTGTTGTAGGCGAACTCGCTAAAGGTAAGTAATCCTCCCAACTTCCTCGAAATCCATCACACACCTCTCAACATATCCTCCAACACTTAGACATTGCTCAGATCGCCTGTCGATTGTGGATGAAAAGCCGTAGTGAAGTCCAACTTAGTGCCTTAAGCTTGATGAAGTGCCCTCCAAAACCGAGATGTGAACCTTGGGTCTCTATCTAAAATAATTGACACCGACACTCCGTGTAACCTTACAATCTCTGCCACGCATAATTTGGCTAACTTCTGAAGGGAATAATCCACTCTTACCGGGATGAAGTGTGCGGACTTAGTTAAACGGTCCACTATTACCCATACCGAGTCCTTCTTAGTAGGTGTAAGGGGAAGCCCACTAACGAAGTCCATGGTAATTCTTTCCCACTTCCACTGCGGAATCTCAATTGGTTGAAGTAATCCTGATGGAACTTGGTGTTCAGCCTTAACTTGCTGACACGTCAGACATTTTCCCACGAATTCAGTAACTTCCCGTTTAAGATCAAGCCACCAAAATTGTTCTCTTAAATCTCTGTACAACTTAATGCCTCCGGGATGCATAGTATAAGGGCTACTATGCACGTCTCGAAGAATCCTCTGTCTTAACTCCTCGTCCTTCGGCATACAGACTTTTCCTTTGTAGCACAATACTCCTTCATCATTAACGCCATAATCCTCTAACTCTCCGTTCTGTACTTGCTGTAGCTTAGCACTTAGGTCCTTATCAGTCAACCGTCCCATTTTCACCTCATTCAGCCATGTGGGTTTGACTTGCAACTCTGCCAACAGGCTTTCATCATCATACAACCTTAAGTGAGCGAATATAGCCCTTAGATCTGACACAACCTTCCGACTTAGGGCATCAGCTACCATATTCACCTTGCCCGGGTGGTACTCTATCGAGCAATCATAATCCTTCAATAACTCCACCCACCTTTTCTGCCTCAAGTTCAACTCTTTCTGAGTCAACAGATACTTAAGGCTCTTGTGGTCTGTGTAGATCACTGACCTTTCTCCATAGAGATAGTGCCTCCACACCTTAAGAGCGAAGGCCACTGCTGCCAATTCCAAGTCATGGGTTGGATAGTTAACCTCATGCGGCCTTAACTGCCGAGATGCATATGTGACTACCTTTCCGTCTTACATCAATACACATCCCAAACCCGTATGGGAAGCGTCACAATACACCATGAATTCCTTTTTTGCCTCTGGCTGAATCAATACTGGAGCTTCCGCTAAGACCTTCTTAAGCTTCTTAAAGCTCTCCTGCTGCTTATCTGACCATACAAAGGGTACTTCCTTCCTCAACAACTTTGTCAAAGGCGCGGCTATAGACGGGAACCCTTCCACAAACCTTCTGTAATATCCTGCCAAACCTAAGAAACTTTGGATCTCAGCCACGGACCTAGGTGGTTTCCAATCCAACACCGTTTCGATCTTCCTAGGATCCACTCTTATTCCCTCTGCAGATACCACATGCCCTAGGAACGCCACCTCCTTGAGCAAAAATTCACACTTGCTGAATTTGGCATAGAGCTTCTTCTCCCTTAACACTTGTAGCATAACTCGGAGATGCTCATCATGCTCCTCTTCAGACTTGGAATACACCAAAATATCATCGATGAACACGACGATGAACCTATCCAAGTAAGGTTGGAAAACTTCTTGTTCATCATATCCATGAACGCGGTCGAACGCTCACAACCCAAACGGCATTACTACAAACTCAAAATGGCCATATCTTGTCCTAACGGCTGTCTTATGGATATCTGCATCCTTCACCTTCAACTGATGATATCCCAACCTTAAGTCGATCTTTGAGAACACTGCCGCCCCCTTAAGCTGATCGAACAGGTCGTCTATCCTTGGCAAAGGATACTTGTTCTTAATGGTCAGCTTGTTCAACTGACGGTAATCTATGCACATACGCATAGTTTTGCCCTTCTTCTTCACAAACAGAACCGGTGCTCCCCATGGAGACACACTGGGTCGAATGAACCCACGATCCAGTAATTCCTGGATTTGAGCCTTGAGTTCAACCAACTCCTTTGGTGCCATTCGATACGGGGCAATTGAGATAGGAGCTGTTCCCGGCAGTAAATCTATTCCAAATTCCACCTCCCTATCTGGGGGTATTCTTGGTAATTCCTCTGAAAACACATCTTCAAAGTCTTTTACCGTTCTAACTCCATTGACACCTTCTTCCTTTTCACCCAACGCACTTACGAAGGCTAAAAATGCCTCGCACTCTTTATGAACCATCTTCTCAGCCTTAAGAGCCGAAACTATATTAGACAAGTAGTTTCTTCTTTCTCCTATCATAATGACCACCTCATCTTTCGGGGTCCTTAATTCCATTCATTTAGCCGCACAATCCAACACGACTCGGTGTTCTACTAACCAATCCATACCAAGTATGAGGTCAAATTCTCCGAAGGGTAACTCCATTAAGTCAGCCCGAAAGCTCGCTCCTTAAATTTCTAAGGATACATTCCGAAAGATCTTATTCACCACTACAGTTTGGCCTAATGGGCTTACTACCGTCATCTCCCTATCAGAAAGTTTAGAGTCTAGGCCTAGTGTTTCAACTACACTACAGGCAACATAAGAATGGGTCGAGCCCACATCAATTAAGGCATAATAAGGCTTGCCATAAATAAAGAACGTACCGATTATGACGTCCGGTGCATCTCCATCCTCCCTATGGTGAATCGCATAAACCAAACCCGGCTGCCTTGCCTCAGTATTAGCAGCACCTCTGCCTTGTGTTCCACGTTCTCTGCCAGCACCATTACCTCTGTTATTCGAACCACGACCTCGTTGAGGCTACTGTCCTCCTCTACCAGCCTAATTAACATTCTGAGCTGCTGATCGACTTTCATCTAGTTTCTTAGGACAATCTTTGAGCATATGGTCCTTGGACCCACACCTAAAACATCCTCTCGTCTTTTTTCAGCACTCCGCTAAGTGCTTCTTTCCACAATGATCACAAGGACGACATCGCCATCCTGCATCAAACTTGTCAATCTTTGGCCCATCAGTTTTGGGCATTTTCTGCACATTTCTCGATGATCTTAACGACCCATAACCCCTATTGGGTCTATTCCTATCAGAGCTCTGCTTAACTGAGTCCTTGATTCCCTCGGCTACCTTAGCCTTTTCTACTAACGTGGAAAACTCTCGCTCCTGATGTGGAGCTATCAGTAACCTTAGGTCATCCCTTAAACCGTCTTCAAATCGCACATATCGCTCATGCTCCGTAGCCACTACTCCTCGAGCATATCGGCTTAACCTTAGAAATTCAGCTTCATACGCTGCTACCGACTTGTTCCCTTGAACCAGCCCCAGAAAAGCTTTCCTCTACTCATCAATATACTTGGTTCCAACATACTTCTTTTGATAAGCTTCTTTAACATAGTCCCAGGTCAGGTCCTCAGCTGTGGCACCATCCCGAATAGTTAACCACCATTGATATGCTTCATCGCGTAACAGTGCCACCATTACTTTCAACTTCTCCTCAGGGGTCAGATCAAGCTCATCCATGATGCGCTCAGTTGCTTCCAACCAAGATTTCACTATCTTTGGGTGCCACACCAGATACTCCACGAAACATTTCAGCTCCATTAGCTCGAAGCCATTCAGGCACAGACTTTTGATTTCCCGAATTCCCTCCTGCACCAGCCACCAACTCCAAAACTCGCAAAGATCGCTGCTGACACAAAGATCATCCCCGTCTGAGGGTCGCTCAACACCAATAGCTGGGGGTGGTGGTGGTGGTACTTCATTATCAGACCCTTGACCCGATCTAACGGGTTCTGACCTAGTCATTCTTCCTCTATCGCGTCCACGAAAACCACGTCCTCTAGAGCTCATTTCTAACGTCAAGATCTGATTACGAAGTTTTATAAATTAGTACTTTTGTTTCACTTGATTACCCGCGAAGAAATTTTATGAAAAGGAATTTAGGAGTGGTTCTTTCGTATTCATACATGCACACAGTCTTTTCATTCATTCATACATCCATCAAACAATTATGAACCTTCGTTCATTTAGAGAAACGTTGTAGTTTTCATTGTTGTTGTTTTTCCACTACCCGGGGTATTTTCGTAATTTTTCAAAAAAAAGTTCCTTGGTGATTTTGTCACAAAGTATTTTGGTATTTTTTTTCCACAAACCGGGGTAAATTGTAAAATTTTAATAAATTAGGGATATTTCAGAAGTTGCAAAACTTTGAGGGTTCTTTTTGAGAATTGTACTTTCCAAAACGGTGGTGTTGCAAAAATTTTAGAAATCAGGGTCATTTGGGTAATTTTGTAAGTTAGGGGCAATTTTGTAGTTTTTCCAAAATTAAGGTATATATTTTTTTTTTGATAATTTGCAAATAAGGGTTTTTTTTTAGACTTGTTATAAAATAATGATAATGTTGATTAAAACTGTGGGTATTTTAGACATTTTTTTATAAACCAAGGGCATTTTTGTAATTTTATAAATCAGAAATTTTTCGGAACATTGTGTAGAAAAAAATAATTTTCACAAATTAAAGAAAAATGATTTTAAGAGTTTTAAAATTAGGGTTCTTAAAAACATGGCTAGTTCCCTTTCGGGTTTTAGTTATTGGGTTTAGCCTATGATCGAGCCTTCTTGGTCGTATGTAACCAAAGCTACGCACTGTAGGATTCGAGTGGAGAGGAGGTGAGTCACACTGATCGCTAAGTACCAAGCTCCCATGAAACCATTCCTAGGCATGCGCATGGGGTTGCCACACCCACTAAGTCCTCTGGGTTAGGGTGAACCGAAGCTACGCACCAGGTAAGATTCCTGCGAAGAGGAGATGAGTCACTAGGACTACTTAAATACCAGGCTCTTCCGGATCCAATCCTAGACATGCGTACCATGGTTGTCGCACCCTAACTCGATTGACTTAGCCACAGGTTTGTTTAGTTAGGCCTTTAAGTCTTATGTAGTAGTTGGAGTAGACTAGTCCTAGGGTTCAAGTACCTATCATTCTATTCTATGTTCCATTCCTTTTCTACCCTTCTATAAATCACATAATCACACAGATGGTTAGGGGTACTTACCTCGTGGACTGCGGGTCGGAGACTTAGGTGCCATGCCATCAAACCTGCCTATTTTCAGAAATACTTCCATAAAACTCATTTGGCCTTGATTTGAAAACGTTTTGGGCCTTGGACCACAGGCCGAGAGTTTAAAACTGGCTCGATACCAAATCGAACACCCAAACCCTACCACGAGCCTTGGCGGATCTCGGTATGTTCCCTGTAAACCGCTTTCAAATTCTTTTATTACTTGTGTGTTCAAAGAAAACTGCTTTGGGTTGGGCTTGAGTTGAGAACAAGTTTAGTTCATAAAAAAATATCCTTTACTTTAGGCGACAAAACGTTTGGGCTTTGTTTAAAAAAATTGATTACTTAATCTTTTAAGAAATAAAGGTTTGTAAGCTTAACAAATAAAAACAAAATAAAATAATTCTACTAAGGCCTTATTACATCAAATAATTCCCAAAATTAAAATTTAAAATACTTAAAATAAAACAAAAGTCCAAGTCAGAATTTCTTCAGTGCATGGCCATCCCTAAGCTTCTGCAGAACCCGGTCCATCACTGATCGTCACCTGAAAATAGTCCCACAGCGGGGTGAGTCAAACAGACTCAATGTGTAACCAACACCAAGAATTAACAGATTTAGGCATACCATACATATCATGTTCACATAATAATAATGATGCATTCCCGAACCCAAACCTAGATACCATCCACTACACATCCCCGTACCAACCTGCACACCGTGGGGACTACTAAATCAACCCTCCATCCGCTACACATTATCGAAGGTAGTCGCTGCAGTCGACGTGCTCATCGCCCATATAAAATTCGTGGCATAGCCACCAGATTAAATAATTGTGTCATGAGACACCACATTCGAGATAATGTAACCGGTTACCACATTCGTATAATGTGACCAAGTCACCACATTCAGATAGTGAGACCGAAGTCACCACATTCACTTCCCCTTTCTCATATAACTCGAATGCCCCAAATTATTCATATCATGCATATCATACTTAAATTCTCATTCATGTCACTTTTCACATGTTAAATATAACATATTTCGTAATCCTAGTAGGAGGAGGAAACGTACCTGAGTACTTTGTACCATAACATGGTACTTTAGCCACATTCTTACACATTCATATTAACATATATATCAAGTTAAAGCCATAAATCTATTAAGATTTGTGTGGGGTACACACTTGATTCGCTTAACGATTTCACTTGAAATCCCGAAATTCGATCTACTGCCTTAGATTTTTAAGTCCCTACATTCGGCCAACCTTAGTATGTTAGCAAAGGCCTATTCGGCCAAACTTAATGTTTTCTTTTAAAGCCTAATCGGCTATAACCCAAATCCAGAAGGATTTATGTAGTCAACTTCTTACCTTTGGTGTTGATTTGATGACTATTCAAATCCCGAAATCACTGCTATGCTTCTTCTTGTATTCGGCCAAGCATTGAATCACTTAAACAGATTAGTTTTGGCTTTTTAAATGATTATCAAATAGATCTAGATATCAAATCAGGCCTTGGCCGGACATATTTATGTGCTTACCTTCCAAATCTAATATCCCGAATTGGATCATTGCTTCCTTAATACTGTCGAAAACCCTATAGACATATGTTAGAGTTTAATCTAACATTAAAACACTGTAGAATGGCCTATGGCCGCATCTTATATTCGCTTACCTTGAATGTTGAAATCCCAGAGAACTCCTCTTTCTCTAGTCGACACCACCTAAATCCCGGAATTCCCTTCTATAGTTTCGGCCAAGATACAATATGAGGGATTAGTCCCTAAATTTTGACAGGCTTAAAAAGAAAAGAATGGAAACCGAGTCTAGATCTTACCCTTACTTGGAGAAATCGATGGAACTCTTGCTTGAGCCCTTAGCACTATTCGGCTATGGCCCTGATATGTATCACAATTTTGGCTTTTGAGGCTTAGTGAGAAATTGGCTAGGGTTATTGGTACCTTCAGCTTTTGATTATGTTTGTAATAGAAGAAGAAAAGAAAAGAGAAAAAAGAGATCAATGGCAGAGAGAATTTGGCAGAGGAAGGAAAGAAAAGAATGGAGAAATTTGCTAGAGAATTTCGGTAGAGGCTTTCTTGAAGAGAAAAGAATGAATGAATAATGGCCTTATTTTCCTTCTATTGCCGAAATTCCTAGGCTAAAGTCCCCTACTTGGCCACCACTCTTTCTATGTGATAATTATCACTTTATTTCAAAATTAAAGAATAATCCCTTAATTATCTCTTCTAAAATAAATCATCATTTATCTACCTATTTAATAAAATTCTAAAGGGAATAAAACTCCTCTTTTAGGTTCCCTTGTGCCGTCCACCACCTTTGCTTCTAGAAGCAAAATATATTTCTTTTATTTGCTTCCCAAGTGACTCGATCCCTGGCCCAACACCCTTGCATGTGGCGCCATTTCCAGAGGCCCTAAGTGGCATCTTCAGGCCACTTTTCCAAGCCTGCTTGTGTGTCAAATTCCTCCTATTAATTTTCTTAAGGCCATCTTGCCTTAGTTTCCTCTTTTTAAACTTAACATTTCCATACATTTCCAGGTTTCCAAAATGTTCACTTTCCTCTTTTAACTTAAGTTTCCAAAATGTTCACTTTCCTCTTTTAACTTAAGTTTCCAAAATGTTCACTTTCCTCTTTTAGCTTAAGTTTCCAAAATGTTCACTTTCCTCTTTTAACTTAACATTTCCAAGTTTCCAAAATGTTAACATTTTCTTTCATTTCCAAGTTTCCAAAAATGTTCATAATACATTCATAACACATAAGACATGTCATTTCGTACAATTAAACCGAAAATGCATAGGCCCTTTTCAGGATGTTACACCTTTAGCCGATTTCTTGTTAAGTTCCAAAAGCCAAAAACTTGCTATTATCAAGACCATAGCCGAATATTGCTAAGGGTTCAAGCAAGGATTGCCGATCTCTAAAGTAAGGGTAAGATCTCATTCAGTTTCATCCTTTTTCTTTAAGATTTGCTGAAATCTAGGACTAACCCATTAATATCTTGTTGTCAAACTTTGAAGAGATCTTTCGAGATTTACTAAGTGTCGACTACAAGGAAGGAGAAATTCTTTTCCGAAGGTACACCATAGGCAGCGTGTTCCCTAGCTATTCTATGAGTTTCGGATTTAAAATCCACAAGGAAGTATCTATAGCATTCGCCAAGGCCATGTTGAGTAAATAGATGTGTTTCATTAATATTTAAAAGCCAAAACTAATCTATTCAAGTAATCTAGTGATTGCCGATTTCCGTAAAGAAGGATACAAAGTTTCCTGGCATTTGATTAGACATCAATCGGCAAAGAAGGTAAGGATTTAAGTGTACTAATCCTCACTGGATTTGGTTTTATGGCCGAATGGCTCTTTACTAAGTATTAAGTGATTGATCAAATGTAGAGATTTAAGATCTAATGCATTAGATCAAGCTTTTCGGGATTTGGAGTGAACTTGCTAAAGCGAATCAGGTGTGTACCCCACACTACTTTTTAATAAGATTTATGGCAATAATTAATATGTGCATGTTTATAAGAATGTGAATATGGCTAAGATACCATGCTATGGTACAAAAGTACTGTGCACGCTTCCTACTCCTACGAGGATTATGTTAAATATCTCATTACGACACACATATGACATTATAAGAATGTGAAATAAGAATTTGGCATGTTAATGCATGATATGTATGATATGGGGCATATGGGTTATATGAAAAGGGGAAGTGAATGTGATGACCTAAGACCACGATATTTGAATGTGGTGACCTAAGACCACGATATCTGAATGTGGTGACCTAAGACCACAATATTTGAATGTGGTGACCTAAGACCACGGATTTTATAAGGGCGATGAGCACGTCGACTGCAACGACTGCCTTCAATGGTGTGTAGTGGATGGAAGGTTGACTTAGTAGTCCCCACGTGTACAGGTTGGTACGGGTGATGTGTAGCGGATGGTATATAGGTTTGGGTTCAGGTTGCATCATTTTTTTTTCTATCTGTTATATGAACATGTATGTGATATGATAATGTATGCCTGAATTTATTAAATGTTAGTGTTGGTCACACATTGAGTCTGTTTGACTCACCCCGTTGGGGAACTTTTTCTTCCAGGTGACGATCAGTGATGGACCGGGCCGGCAGAAGCTTAGGGATGGCCATGCTCAGCAAGAAATTTATTTTTATTCAAACTATTTTATTTTAAGTATTTTGAATTTAAATTTTGGGAATTATTTTGATGTAATAAGGCCATAGTTGAACTACTTTATTATTCTTTTAATTATTATTTTTATCAATTAAAGATTAAGTAAATTTATTTTTTAAAACAAACCCTAAACGTTTTGTCACCTAAAGTAAGAGATTTTTAATAAAATGAACTTGTTTCCAATTCAAGCCCAACCCAAACCAATCTTTCTTACAAAACACACAAGTTTTTCCTAAGTACAAAAGAAATTTGAATCGGTTTACACCGAGGAACATACCAGATCCGGTCAAGGCTCGTGGGTCGGGTTTGGGGTGTTTCAAAACACGTGATAGAAAGGGGTCGGGACTAAACCGAACACATATGAAAATTCTAAAAAATTTAAACATTTTTCAAAACTGCAGAGGTCACACACCCGTGTGGGTAGGCCTGTGTGCTTTACACGGCCTTAGACACGCTCGTGTGTCCAAGTCGTGTTAAAATAGGGTATACATACTAACTTGTCCACATGGCCTGTGACACGCCCGAGTGCCTCACACGTGGTGGACACTGACTTGTTTCTCTTAGAAAACTTAAACAACACAGTCGAGCCACACGCCCGTGTACTCAACCATGTGGGCAATTATAGGCCATTTTCAAGGCCAAATTACCCCCCACACTTTGAATTCACCTACAAGCATCAAACCAATTCCAAACCATGCCTCAAATGCATCCAAACATACCATTTCATGCACCAATTATTCACCAACAATACCATCCATCCTTATACTCAATTCCTACTCAAAAAGATCCCTTTCAAAGTACCATTTCCACAACTTAATTCATGTAAACTAAATATCATTTAGTCAAGCCACAAATCGCAATTAATACACCATTTCCATCAACTAACGCAAGTATGAAATATACCATTTTCAATCTTACCACCTTATGCCATATTCATCATTATCATAACTCATACATAAGCATCAACATCATTCAACTTCCAAGCCAAATCACATGGCAAGGTTCACACATAAAAAACATACACCATATCTACTACCTTTACATGCCATATACCAACTATATACATCTTTCAAAAGTACCCAAAATGTGTTGCCGATAGTGTGATAGAGATGCTGACGATCCCCGATCCGAGCTAGCTTTACTGACACTATAAAATAGAGAAAACAAATCACACAGTAAGCTTTCAAAAGCTTAGTAAGTTCGTAATATAATACAATTAATGTAACACCCCAAACCCGGCCTAGAAGTTAGGCCCGAATCTAGCATGTCACATTGAAGAAAGTTGAAAAGCTAAGCAATTGTTTAGAAAAGTTTTATCGAATTTTTGAACTCTAAGTTCATTGTTTTTTTGAGAAAAACGCGATTTGCTAAATTACCATTTAAAAGTTGTTATTATTTTGAAAAATTGTTTTGTTATGAAAGTTGAACTTGCATCGTTGCGTAAACATGATATTTTAGAAAATGATAGCTAATGTTTTAAGAAAACCCTGTATTTATAAGTTTAACAGTTATAAACGAAAACTTTGAAAAAATAAACCAATGGCCTTATTACAAAATATTAACCCAAAATAAATAATCTAAAAGAAAAGGTAAAAATCGAAATTACTAAAGTTCACGAGTAGTACCTCCGATGTATAGCTACCCCCGAGTCCTCCACGACTCCTAATCCTCTATCGCTGGGAATTACCTCAAACATTTAATAAAAAGAGGGGCAAGTTTACAAAACTCGTGTGTACAACCTCACCGGTAAGAACATGCATCACAACAATCCGGCCAAGCCCATTACAAGATGTGGTGGCAATTAGGCCTTAGCCCAAAATAGCCTCGGTTGAGCCTTAACCCATATCATATGTCACAGTAGATAATGTATGCAATGCGATGCAAACCCATCCCAACCTAATTTTTCCATCCACTACACACCACCTGTAACACCCCAAACCCGGCCTATGCGTTAAGGCCAGTTTTGACATGCCACACAAAATAAATATACTTTGATTCCTTTTTAAGTAAAACCTATTTCAAAGTTTTGATGAAGTCATTATCGATTAAAAGATTTGAATAATAAATCGACAATTTGAGATGTAAGATCTTATAAATCAAAATTTGAAAAATATCGTTTAACAATTCGAGAAAAATTTTAAAAGAAATTAAAGATATTTTTTTCGGAAAGAATTGAAGAAAAAATTAAGAATAATTTCTAAGTTACAATTATGAAAATTTTTATGAAATCCTTTTTATACACTCATTTGGAATAAAACGTTTATTTAAGTTTTTAGAAAAAAAAATACAATCCCAATTTGAAATACTTAAAGCAGTTTATAATTTCATCAAACAATAACCAAATCAAAAAAATTATCAAGAGGCCTTATTACAAACCTTAATTCAAAATAATTAAAAGTATTAAAAGAAATCCAAATTTCCAAATCTAACCGTTTTTAAGTATGGCCTCCACCATGATATCCACAGCCGAAGTCTCTATCAATGATCATTACCTGAAAGGGATAAGGAAAACGGGGTGAGTTACTAGAATTCAGTGTGTAACCCACTTACCATTGTCCACTGGGCCAAAAATCCAATTAAGCATTTATTGGGCCAAAGCCCATTTACAATTATAAAATAATAACATGTATATAATATGCATGTGATATGCAATTCCCAAACCAAACCTAATTTCCATTCGCTACACACCACCCGTACCAACTAGCACACTTGTGGGGAGCTTTAGTCACCCACCCCGCCAACACACCAAAATAGACATTAAGCCGTTTATAACAATTTGTGGACAAGCCACCAGATTCACAGAGTTTACATGGCATTGCCATTTTTCAGATTTGTGGCAGAGCCACCAGAATTTTGTAGCAGAGCTACCAGAACTTCTCTTCGTCAATATCCCATCCCATGCAATTCATGTATATAATATATATTAATTTACAACAATTCATTCAAATATTTATTACGAACAATTTGGACCATTATAACAATCATCACAAGTTGGCCCATATCACAATCTGGCCCATATATCAAATATCACAATTGGGCCCATATAACTAATATCTCATTTTGGCCCATATAGCAAATATCACAATTGGGCCCATATCACAATCTGGCCCATATAACAAATATCACATTTTGGCCTGTATAACAAATATCAAATTTATTGGTTTGGCCCATTGAGGGTAATTTCGTAATTTTCACCGTTTTAATACCGATTTCATAGTTTTACCAAAATAGTGATAACTATGCCATTTTACCCGATTTCGCTAACATGTGATTTAATTGAGCGATTAACTCAATATAATTATCTAACCCATGAAATATGGTGTGAGATTACACACCTGATTACGGTAAGCACTACACTTTCTTGACCGTCGTCACCTAAAAATATTTCAACTCTTGATTAGACAATGAACGTGAAATTGTAAGTTTACTCTAAGATAAACAATCTAAGTTTTTACCCTCGGAATCGCGAACAACTATGATTTGTCGATTCTCCCCGATTGACGGTCCACAACTCGGTGGATAATCCCAAATCGCTGATGCCTCACAATTGCGAACAACCTCAAATAGTTGTTTCTCACCGGATGAGGGTCCACAACCCGGTGGAAAATCTCAAATTGTCGAAACAACCCTTCGTTTGAATCTAGAAGGGATCGTAAATCCGCTCCTTTTTCGATCACCAAAGACTACCCCTTTTGATTCGATCTTGTTTGCCTCTATTGAAAATAAATATTAGTCCAAACTAATATTACGTTGTTATAAACGATTGATCTTAGGGGTAAAGTCGGCTTGCCACAAGAATCTGTATGATCTTAAGATGAAAGATCGAGCGATAGAGTCCCTATAATAATATCGATTAATCAACACTACCTTAACGAATAAAAAGTGATTATAGAATCCTTGAAGAATCCTTACCTTAGAGATTTTTGGACAGAATTCTAGCGATTAAACGATGACTTTGAAAACTCCAAGTTTCGGCCTTCCACTATATTTCTATGGTAGAGAAAAGTGATTTCGTAAGAGAGAAGGTATGGTGATGGTCTCGATCAATATGGCCATCCCACACCAAGGTAAAGATTCGGCACTAAGAGAAAGAATAAAATAAAAAATACAAAAAAAAAGAAATGTTGAAATGGATCACTTACCGATTGATCAAAGTGTGAGTAGAAATATAGTTGAGAAGAAAATTTGTATGAATGGAAGACTCGGATATAGGGAGATGATCAATGATATTCGGCTATGGTGAGAATATTAGAAGGGGAGTGATGTTTGAAAGTTTTTTTGCAAAAAGAAAAGAAGAAGAAAAAAAAGAAGTAGAAGATATGGTGTTTAAGTTTTGATTTTCAAGGATGAAAAATGAACAAGGAAAAAGGTCTTCAAGTTGGTATGCATTCAGAAAAAGAAAGAAAAGAAATCAAAATGCCTTTTCAAGGTTGCATGGTTTCGGCACAAAGAAGAAAAGAGTTTCGGGAGTATGAAAGATTATACCAAATTGGTCAAAAAGAAATGGCCAAAACAAAAAAAAATTTAGCTATTGCTATTGACCACATTTGGCTAGGGAAAAAGAGTTTTGGAGAAGAGAAATGATACACTAGTCGCTAATAGAATTGACCAAAACTAGCACCTAAACCTTACCAAAATGCTAATAAAATTCAGCCATCCCCCTTACCCACAAAAACCGTCCAAATGCATAGCCAATTGGTCAAAAGTTTGGCCAACCAAACTTTCCAAAACATCACCCATGGAATAAGCCTTATGCTCCCCTTACATGCCATTTTCATTTGATTCCTTTCCCTAACTTCAATCTTGCCTTTTTCTCTTAGCCATCTTGCCATAAAAATAAAAGTCGAACTTACCATAAAATCATGCTTGGCCGACACTATAAGGAAGGAAAGAAAAAAATAAAAATCACACATGCACTCAAAGGGACTCGAACTCCTTCCCTTAAGGTAACACATATGGTGCCATATCCCCTTTACTAATTGCTCACTTATACTAGCTATTTACCACTCTATTACCTTAAGATTTAAGGTCACTTACTCCATTTCCTTAAAGTACTAAATGCCAAAAATTTTACTAAATCCAAATAAATCCCGAGCCTTCTCAGGACTACCTAAACACACACATTGGATAGTTTAACTAGCTGAGCACCTAAATAATGCAACATATAAAATTCAAATTTTAGGATGTTACACCACCCATTCCTGCCAAACACACCAGTGGGGATTTCTACAATCGACCCTTACCGCTACACACCAAGGGTAGCCCAGTTACGGTACTACCGAACGTTGCAGCAAAGCTACTTAATCACATACATTGGGCTTAAGGCCTCCGGTGGATCCATACCATACGACCATGCAATCCTGGATCCATACCATATGGCCATGCGATCCTCAAATATTGACACAGAGTCATCAATATATATATGTTAGGCACATAGCCACGGTAAATATGATTGGCACAAAGCCTTCGATTTTGGCACAAAGCCAATAATTACGGTACGAAGCCCATATTAATGGCATACAGCCCTCGATAACATTATCAGTGCAGCATGGCTGCTCGGTGGCTAAAAGCCTATGGTGGATCCATACCATACGGCCATGCGATCCTAGATCCATACCATACGGCCATGCGATCCTCAAATCTTCTTCCGCACCATAATTCCCACCCATGCAATATGTCGTGTATGTCATGCTCAATCATTACACGTGTATGCAAATTGAGATGCTCAGTAACAATTATTTAAACATGTAATAAAAGCATATTAGTCATACAACCATAGTCAAATTAGACAGCTCATTGCATAAGTCGATCATTTACCTACAAGGGCAAATCAATCATTTTACCCTATAAGGGTATTTCGGTAATTCCACCCTATAAGGGTAGTTCGATAATTCTACTCATAACCAATCTATGTAAGCAATGCATCTCAAACATAATCAATCATACAATTAACACATACAACGCTAGTACTACCACGAGGGTACAACGATCATTTTATCGTACAGGGGTAAAATAGTAATTTCGTAAACTAGGCGTATCTCGATAATTTTACAAATCAGGGGTATTTCGATAATTTTGTAAACCAGGGGTATTTCAATAATTTTGCACTTAATGGCCTTTTTGATGGCCTACTGTCGCCTCGAGCGACAAAGATACCTTCTCTTATCGAAACGGTGCAATTGGGCCTAGGGCCCATTCTCGGCCCAAATAAACCCACACGCTCGTGTGGCCCATTTAGCCCAAATCTAGCCACAGATATTAGATTCACCTAATCTAGTCCAATTTCTACTACACAGTCATACAATTTATTCATATGGGCCCACGGGCCCATTGGGCTCATCATGGCCCAAGCAGCCTCAACTATCGCGTCGAAGCTCCCACACGTGTGCTCGCACGCTCGTGTGGCTACCATTACCGTGTTACTGACTTTTTGACATTTGCCGCTCTACAGCTAGAGTAGAGAGAAGTACACACCTGATAGGAATCTGGTGCTAATCTGCGCTCCGACCACTTCTGTCCAAACGCCCACCAAGGTATCTTAACCCTCCTCATAGACTGCTGCTCTATATATAGCTAGCTTCTCACATTCCTTCTTTGTATCTTTCCGATGTGGGATCCCTCCGTTAGCAAAGTTTAAATCTAACTCAAACTCTTGCCGTCCAATCCGGAAAATATATATTCCCTTGCTTTCCATGAGATTTGAACCCAGGCTCCCTTGTAGCATAATCCATGCCGCTAACCACTTGGCCACAAGCTTCTCTTGTGTCTAAAATCATGCGTAACTAAATATAAGACTATGGCAAAATTCTAGAGTCCATTTAAAAAAAAAATCAAAATATAAGAGCCAAGACTTGAACCTTGGACCTCCTTCCTTCCCTGTGGCGTCACCCCATTGTCTCTTATGTGGCGTCACTTTGCCACTACACCACACACTCCACTTGTGTCATTTTTTCCACATTTTATTCTTAAAGCCTACTACTAACTCCCAGGGTTTTTTTCACCTAAAACCAAAATTTCCCTACAGCCAAAGTTTGAACCCGGGACTTCATAGAAGCCCCCTATCCTTCCAAAATCACTCACCTACTAGATCCAACTTGCATTAAAGCCGTTCTATTATTCACTAAAATTTTAGCCACTACTACGCCAAGGCCCAATGGGCCCAACCCTACTAGGCCCAACTTTGGGATGTTACAATTAACTCATTAATATAATTACATTATACAAAAACAATCCATCACATAGATTAATTTACCATCACATATACCGCACTATCCAAAGCTAATATGCTCAATTAACATTTCATAAACTCATTTATAATCTCATCAACCACAGAGGTTTCGAGCGTACCTTAGCCAACACTTATTTATCGATCACACAAGCCACTCATTACTAAATATTTCACTTCGATCAACTTTCGTTATTCCTACAATTCAATCGCACACTTAGTGCCCAAATTATAGACGAAGCTTAAGTAACATCGCACACTTAGTGCCTCTATATTGAACTGATCTTAAATCGATATCGCACACACAATGCCAACTCATTAAGCAGAAGTTTCTATTATTTCGCACACACAGTGCTAATCGATTCTGTATCGTTTCTAAGTTTGCACACTTAGTGCCTCAATACTCGAACTCATATATACAACACATTTCTATTTCATTAAGAAACAATCATTCATTTCTCATCACATAGATACAAGTTTAATTGCAAGTATTATATCCGAACTTACCTCGGACGTCGAAATACCAAAACGGTCGATTAATCGAGCACTTTGTCTTTGCCTCGATCTCGATTCAAACCTCTCCTTTCTTGGTCTATACACATTTAAATTTAGCTCATTCAATCACCAATTCATTCAATTTAGTCCAAACACACATAATTAGGACATTTTACAAAATAGCCCTCACAATTTCACATTTTGACACTTTAGTCCCTATTTCATAAAATCATCAAATACATACAATTTCAAATCACATATGCTTAGTTGAATTCTTCCCATGCTAATACAAACCCACACATTTCATTTATTTTACATTTTAGTCCTCCAATTTCTCATTTTCACCACTAAGCCCAAATTACTCAATTTCACTAAAAATTCAAAGATAAAATATGTTAATCTTTCACATATCTTTCATATTTCATAACCAACAATCACAAAGATCAAACATTAATCAATGGCATATCTCAAAATCACCATCAATTTCCAAAATTAAAGCATGGGCTAGCTTGAGCACAAAGCAACGATCACAAAAACGTAGAAATTATCAAAAATCGATCAAAAATCATACCTAAATTGAGCTAAGTAGTAGCCGAATGCTTCAAACTCCTAAACTCTTATTTCTTTTCTCAATTTCGGCAATAGATGGATAAAAGATGAACAAAATTGGTTTTGTTTTATTTAATGTTAACATAATTGACTTTTTACCATTTTACCCTTAATGAATCTTAATAATAACACTTTATGCCATGCTATCATCTTCCACTAACTATTTAATGGTATAATATCAACATAAGAACCTCTCCTTTAAGAAGCCATGTCAAATTATCACTTTAGCAATCAGCACACAGCTTTTACAATTTACGTGATTAAGTCCTTTTTGTAAATTAAACACATAATTGATAAAATCTTCACACGAAACTTTCACACAAGTTAAATCACATATAATAAACAAAGAAAATAATATTAAAATATTTTTTCAACCTCAGATTTATGGTCTCAAAACCACTATTCTGACAAGGGTCTAAACCGAACTGTTACAACTCTCCCTCTTAGGGCTTTTCATCCCCGAAAATCTTACTAGTGAATAAGTGTGGATATTGCTCTCTCATAAAATTCTCATGCTCCCACGTAGCCTCTTCAACTCCGTGTTTATGCCACAACACTTTCACTAAGGAAATTCTTTTGTTTCTCAACTCTTTGATTTCACGTGTCAAAATTCGGATCGGTTATTCACTATACGACAAGTCTGGCTGAATCTAAACCTCAGTAGGAGCAATCACATGAGATGGATCAGATCGATACTGTAACACCCTAAACCTGACCTAGAAGTTAGGCCCGAATATGACGTGTCACATTGGGGTGTTTTTCGAGAAACCATGGTTCCATTTGAAAACCTTTCTTGATATTAAAAACTAAAGTCCCAGTTTGCATTTGTTTATTATTAATCGACATTTATTAAAAAGTTATTACCTGGAAATAACTTTGTTTGTTGCGAAAACTTAATTAAAATGACTGACTTATGAAAACGTGATGTTTACGACCTATTCGAAAAGCGTAGTATTTTGAAAGCGATATTGTTTTGGAAAATCGTGATACAAAGTTTAGCGATTTAAAACATAATAAACTAAAAATCCAAAACTAAAACCGAATTTAAGAGAGGCCTTATTACAAAATATTAACGCAAGTAAAAATAAGTAAAATACTAGAGTCCAAAATCGCTCAGAGTGTGGCCACCTCCGAGTCCTCTAGCACGTCAATCGCCATCGATGATTACCGAGAAAAATATTAAAAAGAGGGTGTGAGTTTACGAAAACTCAGTGTGCATAACCCTCATCAATAAGAACATGAATCACAACAGTTCGGGCCAAAGTCCATTTAAGTAACGGTGGCAATTCGGCCTTATCCCATAAAAGCCTCAGTTGGGCCTTAACCAATAAATATCACAAATCATATTTATCTGGGCCTGAGCCCATCTCAAATAAAACCACATATGCAATGCATTAATGCCCATACCAACCCCACGCACTCCGCCTCTCCGTCCAACCCTACACTCGTGGGATTTAATCGACCCACCCATCCCTACACTCCTTATGTAGCACCTGCGGCTCTAACTTATCGGTCTGAAGATAGTCGCTTTCGGTGGCTAAAAGCCTTCGACGGATCCACAAATATCAAGCGACCATGCAATCTTATCTGCACTTCCCCTTTCGAATAATCCCATCCCCATGCAACATAACAACACATGAATGCAACATACAATAATAATCATACAATAACAATCATAAATCACATACAAGAATAATCATATAACATGTAGGGGCATTTTCATCATTTTTGCCCTCCAGGGGCATATCAATCATTTTAACCATCGAAGGTATTTCCATAATTTACCTACCAAGGGTATTTTCGTAATATACCTACTAAGGGTATTTTCATAATTTACCAACTAAGGGTATTTTTGTAATTTACCCACCAAGGGAATTTTCGTAATTTACCCGCCAAAGGTATTTTCATAATTTTGCACCTGCAATGGCCTTTTTGAAGGCCCAAAGTTGCCCCGAGTGACTCGGCTACCATTTTCAATCTTTATCGACTATTGGGCCTAAACTCGATTTCGGCTCATTTGGCCCACGCACTTGTGTGGCCCATTTAGCACAAATCTAGCCACGTATATGAAATTCACCTAGTCTAGTTCACTATATACTACACTATCATACATTTTATTCAATTGGGCCCACGGGCCCATTGGGCCCACTTCGACCCATCCTGGCCCAACAGCTTCAACCCACAAAAACACTACTGATGGCCTCAACTATCGCGTCGAAGCCCCCACACGTGCGTTTACACGCCCGTGTGGCTACCATCACTGTGTGACCAGCTTATCGGCATTTGCCGCTCTACAACTATAGTAGAGAGAGTACACACCTGATATGAATTCTGAAGCTGCTAAACCGTGCTCCCAAAGCTCCTAAGCCCAACGCCCACCAACATATCTTTTCTCTCCTCCTAGAATGCTCTTTATATAGCTAGATTCTCACCTTCCTTCTTTGTATCTTTCCAACGTGGGATCCTTCCGCTAGCAGAGTTTAAATCCAACTCAAACTATTGTCGCCCCATCTTATCAAAATAAATACTCCCTTGCTTCTCATGAGATTCGAACTCAGGCTCCCTTGTAACATAACCCACACTGCTAGCCACTTTACCAACTAGCTTCTTGTTTCTAAAATCATGCGCAACTAAATATAAGTCCTATGGCCAAATTCAAAAATCCATTTAAAAAGAAAACTAAAATGCAAGCACCAAGACTTGAACCTTGGACCTCCTTCCTTCCTCTATGGCGTCACCCCCTTTGCTCCTTAAGTGGCGTCACTTTGCCACTACACCACACACTCCACTTGTCATTTTCCCCATTTTATTCTTAAAGCCTACCTACCAACTCCCAGGGTTTTTT
This sequence comes from Gossypium rotundifolium, assembly GCA_025506655.1. Classification (NCBI taxonomy): domain Eukaryota; kingdom Viridiplantae; phylum Streptophyta; class Magnoliopsida; order Malvales; family Malvaceae; genus Gossypium; species Gossypium rotundifolium. Next base: position 151,472,909 of record CP106734.1, on the reverse strand, counting down.
TCACCTAAAACCAAAATTTTTCCTATGGCCTAACTTTAACTCGAGACTTCATAAAAGCCTCCTAACCTTCCAAAATCACTCACCTAATATGTCCAACTTACCTTAGTACCATTCTCTTATTCTCAAAAATTTTAAATGCTACTACCCCAAGGCCCATTGGGCCTAATCCTACAAGGCCCAGTTCCAGGATGTTATAAATCTACCCTCCTTAGAGAAATTTCGTCCCCAAAATTTCCAACAATCTCATAGCCATACAATATCGGATATACCACTACGCTTCTGCTGCGCACTCTAGTCCTAATTATCTGAATTACAAATTTTATGAATTTAGCTCATAGTTCCAATAATTAAACAAATGTTTTATGGAAGTAGTAGTTAAGAGTTGATTTTGAAATTGCTACTCACTATAGTTTTTAATCTCCTACGGCCTCAAGATAGTCTATCATCTAAAGTAAGCCCAAGATTCACCTACAAAGAAGAATGCTTTAAAATAGATAAGAGAACTTACTCGCCCGACTGAGACTCAAGATGCCACACAAAAACCTTTCAAAACCACTTCAAAATCATTTGTAAACATCTTTAAAATAAACACTAAAGCCTATCTCACAGTCGAGTTTTGTAACCTAGGCTCTGATACCACTAAATGTAACACCCCAAACCTGGCCTAGAAGTTAGGCCCAAATCTGGCGTGTCACATTGGGGTGCTTTTCGAGAAACCATGGTTCCATTTGAAAACCTTTCTTGATATTAAAAACTAAAGTCCCAGTTTGCGTTTGTTTATTATTAATCGACATTTATTAAAAATTTATTACTTGCGAAATCTTAATTAAAATGACTGACTTATGAAAACATGATGTTTACGACTTATTCATAAAAGCGTAGTATTTTGAAAGCAGATACTGTTTTGGAAAACCCTGATACAAAGTTTAGCAGATTTAAAACATAATAAACTAAAAATCCAAAACTAAAACCAGAATTTAAGAGAGGCCTTATTACAAAATATTAACCCAAGTTAAAAATAAGCAAAATACTAGAGTCCAAAACTGCTCGTAGTGTGGCCACCTCTGAGTCCTCTAGCACGTCGAATGACTTATCGAGGATTACCCGAGAAAAATATTAAAAAGAGGGTGAGAGTTTACGAAAACTCAGCAGTATAACCTCATCAATAAGAACATGAATCATAACAGTTGAATCGAAGCCTATTTCAAGAACGGTGGCAATTGGGCCTTAGCCCATAAAAGCCTCGATTGGGCCTTAACCCATAAATGTCACAAATCATATTTATCCGGGCCGAGCCCATCTCAAATAAAACCACATATGTAATGCATTAATGCCCATACCAACCCCTCAAGACTCAGCCTCCTATCCAACCCGCACTCATGTGGGATTTAATCGACCCACCCATCCCTACACTCCTTATGTAGCACCTACACGGCACTAATTATCGGTGCAAAGATAGTCGCTCGGTGGCTAAAGCCTTCTTGTGGATCCACAAGTCGTCAGCGACCATGCGATCCTATCTCGCACTTCCCTTTCGAATAATCCCATCCCCATGCAACATAATAACACATGAATGCAACATACAATAATAATCATACGATAACAATCATAAATCACATACAAGAATAATCATATAACAGGTAAGGGCATTTTCGTCATTTTTGCCCTCTAGGGGCATATCGGTCATTTTACCCATCGAGGGTATTTCTGTAATTTACCTACCAAGAGTATTTTTGTAATTTACCTACCAAGGGTATTTTCGTAATTTACCAACTAAGGGTATTTTCATAATTTACCCATCAAGGGTATTTTCGTAGTTTACCACCAAGGTATTTTTGTAATTTTGCACCTGCAATGGTCTTTTTGAAGGCCCAAAGTTGCCCCGAGCGACTCGGCTACCATTTTCAGTCTTTATCAGACTGTGGGCCTAAACTTAATTTTGGCCCATTCAGGCCCACGCGCTTGTGTGGCCCACCTAGCACAAATCTAGCCACGTATATGAAATTCACCTAGTCTAGATCACTATATACTACACCATCATACATTTAATTCAATTGGGCCCACAGGACCATTGGGCCCACTTCGGCCCATCGTGGCCCAACAGCCTCAACCCACAAGAACACTACTGATGGCCTCAACTATCGCGTCGAAGCCCCTACACATACGCTCACATGCCCGTGTGGCTACCATCGCCGTGTGACCGGCTTATCGGCTTTTGTCGATTTCGTGTGTGTAGTGTTCTAAATGTAACACCCCAAACCTGGCCTAGAAGTTAGCCCCGAATCTAGCATGTCACATTGGGGTGCTTTTTGAGAAACCATGGTTCCATTTGAAAGCCTTTCTTGATATTAAAAATTAAAGTCCCAGTTTGCATTTGTTTATTATTAATCGACATTTATTAAAAAGTTATTACCTGGAAAGAACTTTGTTTGTTGCGAAAACTTAATTAAAATGTCTTACTTATGAAAACGTGATGTTTACGACCTATTCGCGAAAGCGTAGTATTTTGAAAGCAGATATTATTTTGGAAAATCGTGATACAAAGTTTAGCGATTTAAAACATAATAAACTAAAATCAAAAACTAAAACCGAATTTAAGAGAGGCCTTATTACAAAATATTAACCCAAGTAAAAATAAGTAAAATACTAGAGTCCAAAATCGCTCAGTAGTGTGGCCACCTCGAGTCCTCTAGCATGTCGAATCTACATCGAGGATTACCCGAGAAAAATATTAAAAGAGGGTGTGAGTTTACTAAAACTCGCAGTGCATAACCTCATCAATAAGAACATGAATCACAACAGTTGGGACCAAGCCCATTTCAGTAACGGTGGAAATTGGGCCTTAGCCCATAAAAGCCTCAGTTGGGCCTTAACCCATAAATGTCACAAATCATATTTATCTGGGCCTGAGCCCATCTCAAATAAAACCACATATGCAATACATTAATGCCCATACCAACCCTGCACTCTGTCTCCTGTCCAACCCTGCACTCTTGTGGGGATTTAATTGACCCACCCATCCCTACACTCCTTATGTAGCACCGGTTGCGGCACTAACTTATCGGTGCAGCTTAGCTGCTCGGTGGCTAAAAGCCTTTGGGGGATCCACAATCATCAAGCGACCATGCGATCCTATCTGCACTTCCCCTTTCGAATAATCCCATCCCCATGCAACATAACAACACATGAATGCAACATACAATAATAATTATACGATAACAATCATAAATCACATACAAGAATAATCATATAACATGTAAGGGCGTTTTCATCATTTTTGCACTCTAGGGGCATATCGGTCATTTTACCCATCGAGGGTATTTCTGTAATTTACCTACCAAGGGTATTTTTGTAATTTAACTACCAAGGTTATTTTCGTAATTTACCCACTAAGGGTATTTTTATAATTTACCCACTAAGGGTATTTTTATAATTTACCCACCAAGGGTATTTTTGTAATTTTACACCTGTAATGGCCTTTTTGAAGGCCCAAAGTTTCCCCGAGCAACTCGGCTAACATTTTTGGTCTTTACCAGACTATTGGGCCTAAACTCGATTTCAGCCCATTTGGGCCCACGCGCTTGTGTGGCCCACCTAGCACAAATCTAGCCACGTATATGAAATTCACTTAGTCTAGTTCACTATATACTACACCATCATACATTTTATTCAATTGGGCCTACGGGCCCATTGGGCCCACTTCGGCCCATTGTGGCCCAATGACCTCAACCCACAAGAACACTCTTGATGGCCTCAACTATCGGTCGAAGCCCCACACGCGCCAGATGCCTGGTGGGCTACCATCGCTGCAGGATCGCTTATCGCTTTTGCCTATTTCGTGTGAGTTGTGTTCTAAATGTAACACCCCAAACCCTACTAGAAGTTAGGCCCTAATCATGCGTGTCACATTGGGGTGCTTTTCAAAAACCATGGTTCCATTTGAAAACCTTTCTTGATATTAAAAACTAAAGTCCCGCTATGCTTGTTTATTATTAATCGACATTTATTAAAAAGTTATTACACGAAAGAACTTTGTTTCTTGCGAAACTTAATTAAAATGACTGACTTATGAAAACGTGATGTTTACGACCTATTCGCGAAAGCGTAGTATTTTTAAAGCGATATTGTTTTGGAAAACCACGATAGAAAGTTTAGCGATTTAAAACATAATAAACTAAAATCCAAAACTAAAACCAGAATTTAAGAGAGGCCTTATTACAAAATATTAACCCAAGTTAAAAATAAGTAAAATACTAAAGTCCAAAACTGCTCGTAGTGTGGCCACCTCTGAGTCCTCTAGCACGTCGAACCGCTTATTGAGGATTACCTGAGAAAAAATATTAAAAAGAGGGTGTGAGTTTACGAAAACTCAGTGTGCATAACCCTCATCAATAAAAACATGAATCACAACAGTTCGGGCCGAAGCACATTTTAGTAACGGTGGCAATTGGGCCTTAGCCCATAAAAGCCTCAGTTAGGCATTAACCCATAAATGTCACAAATCATATTTATTTGGGCCTGAGCCCATCTCAAATAAAACCACTTATGCAATGCATTAATGCCCATACCAACCACGCTTTCCGCCTCTTGTCCAACCTCGCACTCTGGGATTTAATCGACCCACCCATCCCTACACTCCTTATGTAGCACCAATTGCGGCACTAACTTATCGGTGCATCATAGCTGCTCGGTGGCTAAAAGCCTTCGGGGGATCCACAATCGTCAAGCGACCATGTGATCCTATCGGCACTTCCCCTTTCGAATAATCCCATCCCCATGAAACATAATAACACATGAATGCAACATACAATAATAATCATACGATAACAATCATAAATCACATACAAGAATAATCATATAACATGTAAGGGCGTTTTCATCATTTTTTCCCTCTAGGGGCATATCGGTCATTTTACCCATCGAGGGCATTTTCGTAATTTACCTACCAAGGGTATTTTCGTAATTTACCTACTAAGGGTATTTTCATAATTTACCCACTAAGGGTATTTTCGTAATTTACCCATCAAGGGTATTTTTGAAATTTACCCATCAAGGGTATTTTTGTAATTTGCACCTGTAATGGCCTTTTTAAAGGCCCAAAGTTGCCCCAAGCGACTCAGCTAACATTTTTGGTCTTTACCGGACTATTGGGCCTAAACTCGATTTCAGTCATTCGGGCCCACGCGCTTGTGTGGCCCACCTAGCACAAATCTAGCCACGTATATGAAATTCACCTAGTCTAGTTCACTATATACTACACCATCATACATTTTATTCAATTAGCCCACGCCCATTGGCCCACTTTGGCCCATTGGGCCCAATGAGCCTCAACCCACAAGAACACTCTTGATGGCCTCAACTATCGGTCGAAGCCCACACACGCAAGGCCGCACGCCTGTGGCTACCATCGCTGTAGACCGGCTTATCGACTTTTATCGATTTCGTGTGTATTGTGTTCTAAATGTAACACCCCAAACCCGGCCTAGAAGTTAGGCCCGAATCTGACGTGTCACATTGGGGTGCTTTTCAAAAAACCATGTTTCCATTTGAAAGCCTTTCTTGATATTAAAAACTAAAGTCCCGGTTTGCGTTTGTTTATTATTAATCGACATTTATTAAAAAGCTATTACCTGGAAAGAACTTTGTTTCTTGCGGAAACTTAATTAAAATGACTGACTTATGAAAACGTGATGTTTACAACCTATTTGCGAAAGCATAGTATTTTGAAAGCAGATATTATTTTGAAAACCGTGATACAAAGTTTAGCAGATTTAAAACATAATAAACTAAAAATCCAAAACTAAAACCAGAATTTAAGAGAGGCCTTATTACAAAATATTAACCCAAGTTAACAATAACTAAAATACTAGAGTCCAAAACTGCTCGTAGTGTGGCTATCTCTCGAGTCCTCTAGCACGCCAAACCGCTTCTCGAGGATTACTTGAGAAAATATTAAAAGAGGGTGTGAGTTTACTGAAAACTCAGCAGTGCATAACCTCATCAATAAGAACATGAATCACAACAGTTCGGTCAAGCCCATTTCAAGAATGATGGCAATTGGGCCTTAGCCTATAAAAGCCTCGCTTAGGCCTTAACCCATAAATGCCACAAATCATATTTATTTGGGCCTGAGCCCATCTCAAATAAAACCACATATGCAATGCATTAATGCCCATACCAACCTCGCACTGCCTCCTCGTCCAACCTCGCACTCCTGGGGATTTAATCGACCCACCCATCCTTACACTCCTTATGTAGCACCGGTTATGGCACTAACTTATCGGTGCAACTTTTGTCGCTTTCGGTGGCTAAAGCCTTTGGGGATCCACAATCGTCAAGCGACCATGCGATCCTATCTGCACTTCCCCTTTCGAATAATCCCATCCCCATGCAACATAACAACACATGAATTCAACATACAATAATAATCATACGATAACAATCATAAATCACATACAAGAATAATCATATAACATGTAAGGGCATTTTCGTCATTTTTGCCCTCTAGGGGCATATCGATCATTTTACCCATCGAGGGTATTTCTGTAATTTACCTACCAAGGGTATTTTCGTAATTTAACTACCAAGGTTATTTTCGTAATTTACCCACTAAGGGTATTTTTGTAATTTACCCACTAATGGTATTTTTATAATTTACCCACCAAGGGTATTTTTGTAATTTTGCACCTGCAATGGCCTTTTTGAAGGCCCAAAGTTGCCCCGAGTAACTCGGCTAACATTTTCGGTCTTTACCGGACTATTGGGCCTAAACTCGATTTCAGCCCATTCGGGCCCACGCGCTTGTGTGGCCCACCTAGCACAAATCTAGCCACGTATATGAAATTCACTTAGTCTAGTTCACTATATACTACACCATCATACATTTTATTCAATTGGGCCCACGGGCCCATTGGGCCCACTTCGGCCCATTGTGGCCCAACAGCCTCAACCCACAAGAACACTACTGATGGCCTCAACTATCGGGTCGAAGCCCCCACATGTGCGCTCGTACGCCCGTGTGGCTACCATCGCCGTGTGATCGGCTTATCGGCTTTTGCCTATTTCGTGTGAGTTGTGTTCTAAATGTAACACCCCAAACCCGGCCTAGAAGTTAGGCCCGAATCTGGCGTGTCACATTGGGGTGCTTTTCAAAACCATGGTTCCATTTGAAAACCTTTCTTGATATTAAAAACTAAAGTCCCAGTTTGTGTTTGTTTATTATTAATCGACATTTATTAAAAAGTTATTACCTGGAAAGAACTTTGTTTCTTGCGGAAACTTAATTAAAATGACTGACTTATGAAAACGTGATGTTTACGACCTATTCGCGAAAGCGTAGTATTTTTAAAGTAGATATTATTTTGGAAAACCGTGATACAAACTTTAGCAGATTTAAAACATAATAAACTAAAAATTTAAAACAAAACTAGAATTGAGTTGAAGCGTGTTGAAGAGTGTGGGACCAGTAGCTTATCAGCTTGAGTTGCCAGTAGAATTGAGTCAGATCCATGATGTGTTTCATGTTTCAATGCTTAGACGTTATCACTCAGATCCTTCGCATGTTGTGCCAGTGGAAGAGATAAAAGTAAACCCAGATTTGTCTTTTTGAGGAGGAGCCGGTGCAGATCCTGGATTGGATGTTAAGGTCTTGCGTAAAAAGTCAGTTCCTTTAATGAAAGTGTTATGGCAGAATCACGAAACTGAAGAGGCTACGTGGGAACCAGAGGATGTGATGCGGCAGTAATACCCTCAACTCTTTTGACCAGATAATTTCGAGGCCGAAATTATTTTTAAGGGGGTAGAACAGTAACATCCATAAATCGAGGTCTTTGCATTTTACTTATCGCATGTAGATAGTAGGGCTGTTGTGCTTGTTTAGGGTGTCTTAGGGTCTAGGCTTAGGCCAGAGATAGGCTGGAGCCTTGTGGAAAATTTCATTTTTGGGCTTCTAGTAGATAGGAGCTGATTAGGCTAGGTGTTAATGGAAAAGTATTAGAGCGTTTAGACACAAGTATTCCAGTGGTAAAGTGGCAAGGGAGGCGCCACTTAAGCACAAGGGGAGTGACGCCTCATGCAGGTGGGAGAGCCTTGGTTCAAGCTACGAAGATCCCTTCCTGCTTGTTATTTTTGACGCTAGAACAAGGGAGAGTTACATTCAATTGGGACTCTAGTGGATGGGTGTTGAAGGGGTCAACGGATTTGAATGTGTGGAGGGGAGAAATTTAAGGTGTTGGACTCATTCAAATTTGTTTGAAAGAGTGGAAGAGAGAAATTCAAGGAGTAAAGGAGGGACGGCATAGTGTTTGAGGGGTTGGGATGTATAGCTGAATTTGGGAGGAGCTAGAAGGGGGATAAGCATTCGATTGTGTATGGAAGGATGGTGGCCAAATGTGCTTTAGGGAGAGTGTATATTCGGCTAGTTAGGGGGCATTTAGAACTTTTTTTTGTCCCATCTTTCTTTTGTGACGATTTCTCATTCTCTTTTCTCTCAAAGCCTTAACCAAATTCTTCTACTCTTCCTCTCATTTTGTGTCAAATCGAAACCATCACCCTCCCTCTCTATTGACTTATTTTCTTTCTCTTCTTTTGGATCGATAGTCGAATCACCTTACCATTCTTTCCCCTCATTCCATTTCAATTGCTTCTTAAGGCCGAAACCCCCTAATCCTCTTCTCACTTTTAGTTTCTTGCAAAACCAAATATCTTTGCTCATATTTCCATTTCTCTTCTCGCGTTTCTCTTAATCTCCTTAGGTGCCGAAATCTATTTCCTCTTCTCTGGTTCTCCAAGCTGTAATCTCTTCCCATATCACACCTTTAGTGAAGCCGAATACTCCTTGTCCATACCCCTTCTGTCTCTTTTGCGTTTTCTTCTAATCTCTTCGAAAGCTAAAACTTGTTTCCTATTTCTCTTCTTCTCTATTCGTGCTCTCTCAAAACCGAAATCTTAAACTCTTTTCCTCTGTTCCATTTTTTTTAGAAGCCAAAACCCCTAAACATTTCATTAAAGATCTTTTATCCTACTTGTGGTTCTCACACCGATTTCCCTCTCGTTTTAGCCATTGCCGATTCTTACTGAAAGGTGAGTAGCCGAATCTGTCAGACTCAGGGGGTGTGGTAACGCCATCTTGTGGAGTTTCCGGGATTCATTGGTTGTGAGTCACGTTTGGAACCTTGGGTTCTTGTCGATTCAGGTAAGGGTTCTAGTTTTGGATTGTAGTTCCTTATGTTTTAGTTCATTACGTTAACCCAATTTAGTGATAAGGTGTGTTATGGATTCGAAGGCTAACCAAACGTCAGGAGGGATTGGATCTGAGATCCCAGCCCCTAAGTTTAATAAGAGGGTTGTATATGCGGTTCGCGATTGGCCACCGGGGTGTAGACCAGCATCGGAACAGGAGAGTAGGCAGATCGCAGTAGTGTCAGCTAATGATAGTGTCGACGTAGAGAGCGTTGTATTGCGAGTAATCAAGTGTGTAACACTTACACACTTCGTAGGTTAATATGTTATTATCTTGTGATTTGTCCAAAGCCAGAATAATGGCAAAAAGCAATGTGTTATGATGTGTTACCCTTGTGGGTACATGTGAGGACTCCGGGTAAGCCCATTCTGACTTGGCTAACATTGATTGCCTCAGTTAAGGTTGCATATGCCATGATATGTTATTTTTGATTATTAAGCATGATTATTTTGCCATGAAAAGCATGCTCATAAAGATGGGTGATGAGAGGAGGGGAAAAGTATGTTTTCAGACTGTCACCAGTGGTTTTGACCACACAGTGGGTTGGCCCCGCTTATTATAAAATAGTGACTAAGTCTCAGCGGTTTTGACCATCAGTGGTTTTGACCACACGTGTATTAATTGTGACCTCGATCACCAGTGGTTTTGACCACATATATATTATTTGTGACCTTGATCACCAGTGGTTTTGACCACACGGGGTAGACACAGGAGTTTCGGATGGTAAGGTTTTGGGATGCATGATATGCATAAGAACTTATGAAACTGTGTAAGGGCTTATATCTTTGGGATGGGGACTTATACACTGAGTCTCGGTGACTCACTGTAACAGACCGAATCTGACCCTAATCGGAAAGGTCATTTCGGGACCACGAATCCGAGTTCGATAAATATTTAATATTTATATTTTGAGTTTATTATATGTGAAATTATGTGTGTGAAAGTTTCGTAGAAAAATTTTATCGTTTGAGCATCGAATTTGATAAAAAGGACTTAATCGCGTAAAAGATAAAAGTGGCATACTAGAGTGTAAAGTGCCTATTTGAGCATGGCTTCTTAATATGAAGCATTAAAAGGGTAAATAACCCGTTTTTTTTAGAGATAGTGGACGGCAACATGCAAATTTTATAAAGTAAATATATGTTTATATTATATGTTATGTTATAATATATTATTATATTATAAACATATTATAAAGAACACATAAAAGAAAAGAAAGTGGAATGTTCATCTTTATTTTTCATTGTTATTGCCAAACAAAAGAAAAGAAGAGAGAAACCAAAGCTCTCAAATATTCGGTCTTTGCAAGCTTAATTAGGTAAGAAATCTAACTCGATTTTTGTTAATTTTTACGTTTTTTGAGATCGTTGCTTAGTATATTACCCGACCCATGCTAGAATTTCTAAGATTAGTGTGTATATATGAATCGGCCATGGATGAATTCTTGAGGTTTATGATGTTTGATGATGTTAGATGAAAGGTAGGATAAAAATTAGTATATTATGTGTTAGAAGTTTTGATGAATTTGTGTTTTTAGGGCCAATTTGTAAAAATAAAATTTTAGAAGGGCTTGATTGCAAAATAAATGAAAGAAATGGACTTGTATAGTCCTTACACACATTCGGCCTTTAAAGAGTATGGTGAAATTTGATGTATTTTGAGTGTTATGCAAATAGGACTAAATTACAAAGTTGTGAAATACTAGGGGTAAAATAGTAATTTGCCCATTTATGTGCTTAGGGACCAAATTGAGATGAATTGTGCTTGAATGAGCTAAATTTAATGTGTTTTAGATCAAGAGCAAAGAAAACGAGTTAGATCGGGAAAGACGAAGGTTCTCGAATAGCCGATTCAAGACTACTTATCGACAATCGAGGTAAGTCCTTAAGCAAATTTATGTTGAGAAATTATTTACTGAAAGTAGTGTATGATAAAATTGGTATTGAATGCAAGAAAATGGAGATAGGCCGAATGTGGGTATGAAATGTTAGTAAATTTATTTGTTGAGTGTGATGTGAATAATTATGTTCGGTTTAACATGAAATTGTAAAATAAAGCATACGAGGTGGATGTGATTTTAGCTTTAAGCAATGTGTATGAAAATATTGATTGGTTTGATAATTGAGCTTAAATGCCTAGCGTGCCTCGTCTCGTGATATATTCGGGCTTAGTGCTCAGCGTGCTTCATGCTTGATTTGTTTCGCTAAATGCCTAGCAGTGCCTCGTGTTTGATATATTCAGCTTAGTGCCTAGCGTGCTACGTCTTGATGATCTGCTTGGGCTAAATGCCTAGCGTGCCTTGTGGGTGATATATTCGCTTTAATGCCTATCGTGCTTTATGTTTGGTGTTTAAATCTTGGACCTTTGGTCTAGCAGGTTTTATATTAGCGAGTGTTAATTCGAGCTTATGCTTATGAATAGAAATGGTCTATATATGATGGTAATGACTAAGTCAAGGTTTGTTACTATAGTATTCTACTGAAAGTTAGGTATTGAATCAAGTTTACGATACTTGTGATGCTTCTTGAATAAATAAGTTGATAGAATGTGTTGGTACATTTGGTATGTATAGTATTTGATTAAAATAAAAGACATTGAGTTGATGTGGATTATTTCCTTATAAGAGTAATTATGTTATATATATATATATATATATATATAGTTCGCCATGCTTCACACACATATATATATATACATTCAACTATGTGAAATCATTTTAGATGTGCATTGAAGATGTTATTCAGAGGTGTGTGAAATTGTATAAGAATTTATTTATCGATTAAGATACTTTCGATAAGTTTTACAAGTCAAGTATATAATGAATAAGGCTTCGTTATTTATGTATGAACATTGAAATTCGGCTAAGATGGTATATAGTGTGTATATGTCATAAATATCGCTTGGGACTTACTAAGTTAGTAAACTTATTTGTGTGTAATGTTCTCCTCTGTTTTATAGATTAGGTAAAGGCTACCTGCTCAACGGGATCGTCAAGACAGTCGACCATACTATCGATCGCTATTTTGGTATTTTAAAAGCTTGAACTTCGAACCTATGGCATGTATAGGTGGTTTTTTTATATGTTTGGTTTTGAAGTTTGTATATAGATAGCCATGCGAAAATGGCTTGATTATAATGTTAAAGCTTGTGTGTATGTGGCTATGTCCTAAACTCATTTTGAAAGCATGTTTTTACCTATATATTTTTGTGATGTTTTGTTATATAGGTTCGGTTGCTAAATGATAAGTAATGAATATGTTTCATGACTATTTTGTTGATTATTTTGGTACGGATCCAAATGGTAAATGATGGTTATGAATTAGGTATATTTTGGATAGTTTTATTGGATAGTTAAAAGTGCCAAGTTGATGTTAATATTAATATATGTATGCATACATGTATGGTTATAAATTCGGTTACAACAAGTGGTTCATTTTGGATAAGCATATGATCTTGATTATGGTGTGACCGAATCAATGATTAGCTAATAAAATGAAATATGAAGTTAGGTATAATAATATATATATGCTAATTAGGTGTACATTGAAATGTTATTTGTGTTTAAATGTTAAATATGGCTTTTGGTTTTAGGGTAAAATGCGCATATATATATATATATATATATATATATATGCATCAATAGTATGTTCACCATGTTGTAATGTTACTAAAGTCGCATATATGATTGCATAATAATTAATGTAGAATGGTTTTATTTTGTGCTTGTGTAGAAGCAATAAAATGATATGTTTGATATTCAACTAATGAAATAGATATATAACCTATATTTGATGTATGGAATGTAATGATATAGGTGCAAAATGTTTTAAGTATACAAATGCCATTAATATTAGAGTCATATGTGTTAAGTACATGTAACATGGCTTTGTTGCATATTAGTTATTTCAATATGTGGATATATAGATGATATTAATATGCTTGAGTTTTGAAGCATAGTTTGTATATGTATTATAAATAACTAAGCATGATTAACTTTATCTAGTTATGTGTTTCATATGTGCAAATTTAACTAATATGATTTAGCGGATGATTGCTATTGGATTTAGAAGTTATATTGTATAGAAATTGATATAAACTTGTGTATGAAAAATGATAAATGACTGTGTGGAATTGTGTTTTGTCCGGTAATGCCTCGTAACCCTATTTCGACGACGGATACGGGTTAGGGGTGTTACATTTTATTGGTATCAGAGCTTACGGTTTAGTCGATTCTAGGACTACCGTAGCACGTGTGAGTCTAGCTATACATGCCATAGTTATATATATCGATAGTGTGGTGACTTCTGACAATTTCAATTGTATTTTATATAGTAAATGGATTCTATCCCGATAGAGCCAGAGTGATGATGTAGAGAGTGTTGCTTTGGTCTCGCATATGGATCAAAGCACCATTAGACTCTCAACCGCCACGGTAACCACGAGGAGAGGCTAAATAAGCCTTCTACCAAATGATGAATGAATGGTTTACCTAGTTTGTTCGAATAATCCGATTGTACAACAACCTCCACCCCGAATAATCCAACTCCGATTCCTTCAAAGACTCCATGATAGATCCGATGAGATCTAGTAGGCCTCAATTGATAAAATCAGAAGTTTGGGGTAAGAATTCAGGGCCAATGATGATGATGACGCAGAACGAGCCAAAATGTGGCTTGATAATACTATTCGGGTACTTGATGAGCTATCTTGTACTCTAGAGGAATGCTTAAAGTGTGCTATATCGTTACTTCGGGACACTGCATATCATTGGTGGAATACACTAGTATCAGTGGTCCCGAAAGAAAAAGTGACATGGGATTTCTTCCGAATCTAATTCCACAAGAAATATATCAGCCAGAGGTTCATCGACCGAAACAAAAAGAATTTCTTGAATCAAACAGGCGAATGACCGTGATGTAATATGAACGGAAATTTGTCAGGCTCAGCAGATATGCTAGAGAGTGTGTTTCTACTGAAGCTATTATGTGCAAAAGGTTTGAAGACGGTCTGAATGAAGATATAAAGTTGCTTGTTGGTATTCTTGAAATTCAAGAGTTTGTGACATTAGTTGAGCGAGCTTGTAAAGCTCTGAAGAGCTCGGGAAAGAGAAAAGAAAGGCTGAGATAGAAGCTAGAGACACTCGAAAGAGATCGTCGGTAAGAATCTCCATTCCACATCTAAAAGTTTAGAGATGACTTCAAAGACATAAAGCTACTTCAGATTCGTTTAGACGTGATCGACCTCCAAAGGGCTCCCGAGCTACCTCGATGGCTAGTGTTGATAATGTTCCAAAGAATCGAGTTGAATGCAAGCATTGTGGAAAATGGCATTCTGGGAGTTGTAGAGTTCATGATCGGTCCCGCTTTAAATGTGGATCCTCGCACCATTTTATTCGAGAGTGCCTAATGTTAATGAAAGGTATTACGACGCAAAACTCTAGACCGAGCAAAGGCATCAAGACGGGCGCACCACCCATGCATTCGGCAATGTAGGTGGTAGTCGAGAGGGACGAAGAACACAAAGAGCTCGATTCGAGGCTAGAGCTCCGCTTAGAGCTTATGTTACTCGAGCTAGAGAGGATGTCGCTTCTCCGGATGTCATTACCGGTACTTTCACCCTTTATGATACTACTGTGATTGCATTGATTGATCCTGGTTCGACCCATTCATATGTGTGTGAAGCTCTGGTATTCAAGAAGACTCGCCATTGAGTCTCATGAGTTTGTGATTCGTGTATCCAACCCTTTGGGTAGATGTGTGTTTGTTAATAAAGTGTGTAAAAGTTGCCCATTGATGATTCGGGATTTTGTTTCCCGATTGATTTAATGTTGTTGCCTTTCGATGAGTTTGATATAATTTTGGGAATGGACTGGTTAACTTCGCATGATGCAGTGGTGAATTGTAAAAGAAAGTTTATTGATTTGAGACATCAGAACGGTGAGATCGTTAGAATTGAATCCAGTGATTTATGTGGGTTTCCTATAGTTATATCCTCGATGTTAGCCCAGAAGTATGTGAGAAAAGGGTGCGAAGCTTATTTGGCTTATGTAATGGATAATAAATTGTCCGAGAAATGATTGAATCTGCATCTGATTGTATGTGAATACCCAGATGTGTTTCCTGAAGAATTACCGGGTTTACCCCCAGTACAAGAGATTGAGTTTGGCATTGAATTAACTCCGGGAACGACTCCGATCTCAACAGATCCATATCGAATGGCACCCATCGAAATGAAAGAGTTGAAAGCACAACCGCAAGAGTTAACAGATAGGGCTTTTGCGACCAAGTTTCTCTCCTTGGGGTGCGCCAATTCTTTTTGTGAGAAAGAAAGATGGAACGATGCGAATGTGTATTGATTATCGGCAGCTGAATAAAGTAACTATAAAGAATAAGTACCCGTTACCTCGGATTGATGATTTGTTTGATCAGTTGAAAGGGGCTTCAGTATTTTTGAAGATAGATTTGAGATCGGGTTACTATCAGTTGCGAGTCAGAGATACAGATGTGCCAAAGACTGTATTCCGGACTCGGTACGGACATTTTGAGTTTTTAGTTATGCCTTTTGGACTTACTAATGCACCTACTATTTTTATGGATTTGATGAATCGGGTTTTCAGACAGTTTTTGGATCGATTTGTGGTAGTGTTTATTGATGATATATTGATTTACTCCAAAGATGAAATTGAACATGCTGAGCATTTGAGATTAGTACTACAAACTTTGCAAAATCAGCAGTTGTATGTGAAGTTTAGTAAGTGTGAGTTCTGGATGAAAGAGGTCAGCTTTTTGGGACATGTTGTTTCAAAGATCGGGCATTCGAGTTGATCCAACAAAATATCGGCTATACTTGATTGGAAGCCACCAAGAATGTTTCCGAGATTCAAGTTTTTGGGACTTGCGGGTTACTATCGACGATTTGTGAAAGATTTTTCTATGATAGCTACCTGCTTGACAAAGTTATTGCGAGAAAGATGTCGTTCGAGTGGTCGAAAAAGTGTCGAAAAGTTTTGATCACCGAAAGCCCTTTTGATGAAGCTCCAATATTAGTTCAAATTTAATCGGGTAAAGAATTTGTTGTTTATTCCGATGCTTCTTTAAATGGTTTGGGCTGTGTTTGATGCAGGAAGGCAAAGTTGTAGCTTATGCTTCAAGACAATTGAAGCCGCATGAGAGAAATTACCCGACGATGATTTAGAGCTTGCGACCATTGTGTTCGTGACCAAGATTTGGCGTCATTACTTATTTGGCGAGAAATGCCATGTTTACTCGGATCACAAAAGTCCAAGTATCTAATGACTCGAAAGACCTAAATTTGAGACAACGCAGTGGCTAGAATTGTTGAAAGACTATGAATTGGTGATTGACTATCACCCGAAAAGCTAATGTTGTTGCGGATGCATTAAGTCGAAATCATTATTTGCTCTTCGTGCAATCAATGCACAGATGGCTATGTCTAGTGATGGTTCGATCATAGCCGAAAGTTACGAGCAAGACCGATGTTTATTCAAAAATTTGTGATGCATGTAAAGTTGATGAAGATTTGATTGCTAGCCAAATTCAAAGGTGAAAAGGGTACGTAATCGATTTTTAGATTGATGCAAATGACTGCTTGAATTTTAAAACCGAATGTGTGTTCCTAAAACTCGATTTGATATGTGTGATTCTCGAGTGAGGCCCATAGTGGTCAATTATCAATACATCCGGTAGCACAAAGATGTATAATGATTTGAAATAGTTCTATTGGTGGCGGGCATGAAACGGATATATCCGAATTTGTCTCGAAATGTTTAATTTGTCAGCAAGTAAAAGCTAAACATCAAGTGCCATCCAGACTACTTCAGCCAATCATGATACCTGAATGGAAATGGGATAGAATAGCAATGGATTTTGTATCTGGTCTCCCTATGACACCGAGTAGGAAGGATGCCGTCTGGGTTATAGTTGATAGGCTGACTAAATCAGCTCATTTTGTGCCAAGACGCATGCACTATTCACTTGATAAACTTGCTGAATTGTACGTATCACAGATTGTGAGATTGCATGGTGTACCGAGTTCCATTGTTTCAGACAGAGACCCGAGATTCACATCGCGGTTTTGGAAGAAGTTGCAAGAAGCTTTAGGTACTAAACTTCATTTTAGTACAGCCTCCCATCCGCAGATGATACAGTCATCCGAGCGAACTATTCAAATACTTGAGGACATGTTTAGATGTTGCGTTCTCGAGTTTGAAGGTACGTGGGAACGATACCTACCTTTGATTGAATTTGCTTATAATAATAGCTTTCAATCAAGTATCAAAATGGCACCTTATGAAGCTTTATACGGGCGAAAATGTCGAACACCATTATACTGGACTGAGCTCAGTGAAAATAAGATACACGGGGTTGATTTGATTAAAGAGATCGAATGTAGTGGCCATAATCAAAGATAATTTGAAAGTCGATCGATCGACAAAAGTCTTATGCTGATTTGAAACGTAAAGACTTTGAATTTCGTGTAGGAGATCGTGTATTCTTAAAAGTTTCCCGTGGAAGAAAGTACTCGATTTGGTCTGGAAGGCAAGTTGAATCCGAGGTTCATCGGACCGTATGAAATCATTGAACGATTGGGCTGTTGCTTATAGATTGAAGCTACCTCCTAATTAGAAAAGATACACAATGTATTTCATGTTTCTATGTCTGTAGATACTGATCGATCCGTCACATGTGATTGCTCAAATCGAGATTGAGATACAACTGATATGACGATGAGGAAAAGCCGATCCGTATTCTAGCTCGGAAATGAAAGAGTTAAGAAACAAAAGATTTCCTTAGTGAAAGTGTTATGGAATCGACACGAATTGAAGAGGCAACGGGGAGCTTGAAGATTCAATGAGGCAACAATATCCGACGTTGTTTAACGGTAAGATTTTCGGGACGAAAATCCTTAAGGGGAGAGTTGTAATGCATCGAATCGACCCTAATCGGAAAGGTGGTTTCAAGACCACGAATCCGAGTCCGATAAATATTTAATATTTATATTTTGAGTTTATTATATGTGAAATTATGTGTGAAAGTTTCAGAGAAAAATTTTATCGTTTGAGCATCGAATTTGATAAAAAGGACTTAATCGCGTAAAAGGTAAAAGTGGCATACTAGAGTGTAAAGTGCCTATTTGAGCGTGGCTTTAATATGAAGCATTAAAAGGGTAAATAACCCATTTTTTTAGAGATAGTGGACGGCAACATGCAAATTTTATAAAGTAAATATATGTTTATATTATATGTTATGTTATAATATATTATTATATTATAAACATATTATAAAGAAAACATAAAAGAAAAGAAAGTGGAATGTTCATCTTTATTTTCATTGTTATTGCCAAACAAAAGAAAAAGAAGAGAGAAACCAAAGCTCTCAAATATTCGATCTTTGCAAGCTTAATTAGGTAAGAAATCTAGCTCGCTTTTGTTAATTTTACGCTTTTGAGATCGTTGCTTAGTATATTACCCGACCCATGCTAGAATTTCTAAGATTAGTGTGTATATATGAATCGGCCATGGATGAATTCTTGATGTTTATGATGTTTGATGATGTTAGATGAAAGGTAGGTTAAAAATTAGTATATTATGTGTTAGAAGTTTTGATGAATTTGTGTTTTTAGGGCCAATTTGTAAAAATAAAATTTTAGAAGGGCTTGATTGCAAAATAAATGAAAGAAATGGACTTGTATAGTCCTTACACACATTCGGCCTTTAAAGAGAATGGTGAAATTTGATGTATTTTGAGTGTTATGCAAATAGGACTAAATTACAAAGTTGTGAAATACTAGGGATAAATAGTAATTTGCCCATTTATGTGCTTAGGGACTAAATTGAGATGAATTGTGCTTGAATGAGCTAAATTTAATGTGTTTTAGATCAAGAGCAAAGAAAAACGGAGTTAGATCGGGGAAAGACGAAGGTTCTCGAATAGCCGATTCGCACGGCCTATCGACAACCGAGGTAAGTCCTTAAGCAAATTTATGTTGAGAAATTATTTACAAAAGTAGTGTATGATAAAAATTGGTATTGAATGCAAGAAAATGGAGATAGGCCGAATGTGGGGTATGAAATGTTAGTAAATTTATTTGTTGAGTGTGATGTGAATAATTATGTTCGGTTTAACATGAAATTGTAAAATAAAGCATACGAGGTGGATGTGATTTTAGCTTTAAGCAATGTGTATGAAAATATTGATTGGTTTGATAATCGGGCTTAAATGCCTAAGCGGGCCTCGTGCGGTGATATATTCGGGCTTAGTGCCAGCGTGCTTCGTGTCGGTGATTTGTTTCGGCTAAATGCCTAGCGTGCCTCGTGTTTGATATATTCAGCTTAGTGCCTAGCGTGCTTCGTCTTTTGATCTGCTTTTGGGCTAAATGCCTAGCGTGCCTTGTGCTTGATATATTCGGGCTTTAATGCCTAGCGTGCTTTATGCTTGGTGTTTAAATCTTGGACCTTTGGTCTAGCGGGTTTTATATTAGCGAGTGTTAATTGAGCTTATGCTTATGAATAGAAATGGTCTATATATGATGGTAATGACTAAGTCAAGGTTTGTTACTATAGTATTCTACTGAAAGTTAGGTATTGAATCAAGTTTACGATACTTGTGATGCTTCATGAATAAATAAGTTGATAGAATGTGTTGGTACATTTGGTATGTATAGTATTTGATTAAAATAAAAGACATTGAGTTGATGTGGATTATTTCCTTATAAGAGTAATTATGTTATATATATATAGTTCGGCCATGCTTTACATATATATATATATATATATACATTCAACTATGTGAAATCATTTTAGATGTGCATTGAAGATGTTATTCAGAGGTGTGTGAAATTGTATAAGAATTTATTTATCGATTAAGATACTTTCGATAAGTTTTACAAGTCAAGTATATAATGAATAAGGCTTCGTTATTTATGTATGAACATTGAAATTCGGCTAAGATGGTATATAGTGTGTATATGTCATAAATACTGCTTGGGACTTACTAAGTTAGTAAACTTATTTGTGTGTAATGTTCTCCTCTGTTTTATAGATTAGGTAAAGGCTACCTGCTCAATGGGATCGTCAAGACAGTCGACCATACTATCGATCGCTATTTTGGTATTTTAAAAGCTTGAACTTCGAACTTATGGCATGTATAGGCTGGTTTTTTTTATATGTTTGGTTTTGAAGTTTGTATATAGATAGCCATGCGAAAATGGCTTGATTATAATGTTAAAGCTTGTGTGTATGTGGCTATGTCCTAAACTCATTTTGGAAAGCATGTTTTTACCTATATATTTTTGTGATGTTTTGTTATATAGGTTCGGTTGCTAAATGATAAGTAATGAATATGTTTCATGACTATTTTGTTGATTATTTTGGTACGGATCCAAATGGTAAATGATGGTTATGAATTAGGTATATTTTGGATAGTTTTATTGGATAGTTAAAAGTGCCAAGTTGATGTTAATATTAATATAGGTATGCATACATGTATGGTTATAAATTCGGTTACAACAAGTGGTTCATTTTGGATAAGCATATGATCTTGATTATGGTGTGACCGAATCAATGATTAGCTAATAAAATGAAATATTAAGTTAGGTATAATAATATATATATGCGAATTAGGTGTACATTGAAATGTTATTTGTGTTTAAATGTTAAATATGGCTTTTGGTTTTTAGGGTAAAATGCGCACTATATATATATGCATCAATAGTATGTTCAACCATGTTGTAATGTTACTAAAGTCGCATATATGATTGCATAATAATTAATGTAGAATGGTTTTATTTTGTGCTTGTGTAGAAGCAATAAAATGATATGTTTGATATTCAACTAATGAAATAGATATATAACCTATATTTGATGTATGGAATGTAATGATATAGGCTGCAAAATGTTTTAAGTATACAAATGCCATTAATATTAGAGTCATATGTGTTAAGTACATGTAACATGGCTTTGTTGCATATTAGTTATTTCGAATATGTGGATATATAGATGATATTAATATGGTTGAGTTTTGAAGCATAGTTTGTATATGTATTATAAATAACTAAGCATGATTAACTTTATCTAGTTATGTGTTTCATATGTGCAAATTTAACTAATATGATTTAGCGGATGATTGCTATTGGATTTAGAAGTTATATCGTATAGAAATTGATATAAACTTGTGTATGAAAAATGATAAATGACTGTGTGGAACTGTGTTTTGTCCGGTAATGCCTCGTAACCCTATTCTGACGACGGATACGGGTTAGGGGTGTTACACTCACCCCTTCCTTTCTATTTTGCAGACGATTCTTAGATCACGGATGGGGAGGCAGGACAGATCCAAGGTGGCCATGCACGATATTTCGGGTTTTGTTTTAAATTATTACCTCGGACTTAATTTTCATTAAATTTGGTTTTTGGTTGTAATAAGGCCATTTTAACTATTATTTCGGGATTATTTACTTCGTAAAATATCTTTGAGTTAACCACTAAAGCACATTTAAAATGGGAAAGAATCAATAAAATAAATATTTTCCAAAAACCTTAATGAATTTTTGAAATTTTTCTAAAACTTTACCATCGGGTAAATGACAAACGTATGATATCAACAAGTTAACTCGATTCTCTTTAAAAAGAAAATTTGAAATGGTTTAAGCTTTTGATTCAAACCAATTTCGGTTCCAATTAAACAAGATGTTTTTTTCAACTTAAGGTGATAATCGGTTTTATCAAAGACAAGCTTTCTCTGTGACATGCCGAATTCGGCCGTAGTGTGTTGACCGGGTTTGGGGTGTTACAGTAAGAGTGAGTATGAGTAAGTATGCCTAAGAACTTAGGAACTTTTGTTGCTATTATTATATGAGATGAATGGATTTTACCATGAACACTTATGTCGCTATATTAATTCAAGCAAACTTACTAAGCTATATGCTTACCCCTCTCTTTTCCCTTTTTCTTGTAGTATCGCTAAGATAGCTCGAGGATCGTAGAACGTCAGAGCTCGAATCACACTATCAATCAT
Organism: Gossypium rotundifolium; assembly: GCA_025506655.1. Lineage (NCBI taxonomy): Eukaryota > Viridiplantae > Streptophyta > Magnoliopsida > Malvales > Malvaceae > Gossypium > Gossypium rotundifolium. Next base: position 151,450,634 of record CP106734.1, on the reverse strand, counting down.
TCTTTTGGTATAGTAAAGTTGATTTATTTTGGGTATGGCATGAATAGGAACTTGGTCATTTTGTATCATGTCATATTTGAGAACCAAAGTGTTGGCTATTAATGTAATTTCCTCATTTTGTATATGGCCATAGGGAATTGGCCAATATTTGTCAAGTTTCATATTTTAGTGATAATCAATTTTATGAAGTAAAATGTGAAATGTATGAATAATGATTAGTGATTCTTTATAGTGTATTGTTGTCATATCATGTATTGCTTGAGTTGGTATAAGTGTGTTTATGTTTCAAGGTGGCAATTGGCTTGGAAAATACCCTTCTAATTGTCCATACGGGTAGACACACGGGCATATGTCTAGGCTGTGTATGACACATGGTCAACCCTCATGGGTGTGTTGATAGGCCGTGTGTCCCCTACACCAAATTTACGAGAATTCAATTCATCACACGAGCCATCACATGGACGTGTGCCTAGGCCATGTGCCCTTGAGAAGTTACTGACGTCATAAATAGAATGCTAAGGTTTTCACATACGGGTGAGGACACGGGCGTGTTTAGGCCGTGTGAGAGACACGGGCCATTGACACGGGTGTGTCTGATCGTGTCAAAACCCCTATAGGTTCGAAATAAAAATTAATTTCCACACAGGCAAGGGACATGGGCGTGTGTGACTACATGGCCTGCCCACACGGATGTGTCCCACTTCACACGGGCGTATGGCCCCTGTTTAGGTAAAAATTTTCTAAGAATGTAAAAGTTTTCGGATTAATTTTGAAACCTCCCGTAAGTATGTTTAGGGCCTCGTAGGCCCATAATAAGGATGTTATGAATATGAATGAAAATTTTTAAGTTTGAAAAGAAATTTAATAGCCCGATAATGTATGTTTAAGTAAGTTAAGTTTGGTAATGCCTCGTATCCTGTCCCAGTGTTAAACACGGGTAAGTGGTGTTACACGAGTGCTGGAAAAGGATTGGGGCATGTTTGAGGTGCGGATCATTAGAGCAACGTATCAGAGATTGTCCACGGAGGCCCAAGCAGATGCAAGCTATAGGTCGAGGTACTGTTCAACTACCAAGAGGTGTTCAGCAGCCACCGAGAGGCCGTGGTCAGGCCGGAGATGGAAATGGTATAGGCTGTGGTCGTAGAGTATCGAGCAGAGGTGCTGGTCATACTGAGGCGAGGTAGCTAACTCTGGTTTATGTGGCATGTCGCCAAGAGGACGGAGACACCCCAGATGTTATTACTGGTACGTTCTTTAACTACAATGTACCTTATACTGCACTGATTGATGTTAGGTCTATGCATTCGTATATAGCATGCTCGGTGTCTAAAACTTTGGGTTTAATGGTTGAAACCACTGCAATCAAGGTTACTTTGTTGAGTCCTTTAGGGCATTCAGTTAAAGTAAACAAATCGTTCAGAGATGTACCTTTGGAGGTGCAAGGAACCATTTTTTTTTTTGACTTAATGGAACTTACTTTTGGAGAATTTGACTTAATACTGGGCATAGATTGGCTAGTTAAGCATCAAGTGAATTCAGACTGTGCTAATAAATGGGTGGTACTAAAAACTACGGAAGGTGATGAGGTAGTGCTAATAAGGGAGCGTCGAAATTATCTGTCAAATGTGATTTCTGCCTTTAGGGCCGAGAAGTTGGTTAATAAGGGTTGTGAGGCATTATATCCTACATCAGTGGTGTGGATTCTGAGGTTTCGTCTGTTAAAGATATCAGAATAGTCAAAGATTTTTCAGATGTTTTTCCCAATGAACTACCTGGACTACCTCCAAACCGTGAAGTTGAATTTGGGATTAAGCTCCTACTAGGTAAAGTTCCAGTGTCCATCGCTCCTTATAGAATGGCATTGAAGGAGCTAATGGAGATTAAGGCTCAGATTTAGGAGTTACTGGATTGAAGGTTCATCCACCCTAGTGTGTCTCCATGGGAAGCACCGGTGATATTTGTGAAAAAGAAGGATGGATCCATGCGTATGTGCATCGACTACCAGCAACTGAATATATTGACTATTAAGAACAAGTATCCCCTGCCGAGGATTGATGACCTATTCGACCAGCTTCGAGGAGCTTCGGTCTTCTCTAAGATTGATCTCTGATTGGGGTATCATCAACTGAGGGTCAAAGAGGCTGATGTTCAAAAGACAGCGTTTAGGACTTCCTTGAGATGCCGTTTGGACTGACGAATGCCCCAACAGCTTTTTGGATATGATGAACCGAGTATTCCAGCCTTATTTGGATCGGTTCATAGTGGTGTTTATAGATGACATCTTGGTGTATTCGAGAACTGATGATGAACATGATGCACATCTTTGAGTTGTTCTGCAGATTCTGAGGGAGAAACAATTATACGCTAAGTTAAGCAACTGTGAATTCTGGCTATGAGAAGTAACATTTCTAAGCATGTGGTATCTACTGAAGGGATTAGAGTTGATCCTCTAAAATTGAAGCTGTTATGGATTGGAAGCCGCCTAAGACAATATCTGAGATTTGAATTTTTTTTGGTCTGGCAGGGTATTATAGACGTTTTGTTGAGGGGTTTTCGTTGATTGCTGCACCATTGACTAAATTGTTGCGTAAAGGGGTACCGTTTGCCTGGACTGATACGTAGCAAGAGATTTTTGAGAAATTTAAAAAGGTTCTGACAGAGGCCCCTGTCTTGATACAGCCAGAGTCTGGGAAAGAATTCACTATCTACAGCGATGCATCACATGTCAGTTTGGGATGTGTGTTGATTCAAGAGGGTAAGGTAGTGGCATATGGATCTTATCAGCTTAAGTCTCATGAGGCAAATTATCTGACGCATGACTTAGAGTTGGCTGCGGTGATATTTGCACTAAAAATCTAGAGGCATCACTTATACTGTGAAAAGTGTATCATTTACACAGATAACATGATCCTCAAATACCTCATCACTCAGAAAGGGTTAAATCTTAGGTAGCGTAGATGGATTGAGCTGCTTAAGGATTATGAATGTTCGATTGAATACCATCCTGGTAAGGCCAATGTGGTGGCCGACGCACTGAGCCATAGGGCTATGACGGATCTAAGAGTGATGTTTGCTCGTCTCAGCTTATTTGATGATGGTAGTTTGTTGGCCAAACTTCAAGTTAAACCGTCGTGGATCGAATATATTAAGGGTAAACAAATGGAAGATGGGTCTTTGGGTCCTCGATTCTAATAGATAAAGAGTGGGGAAACTTCAGATTTTGGACTGAATAGCGAAGGGGTACTGTGTTTCCATGGGAGAGTCTATGTACCAAAGGATATTGATTTGAGGCAGTCTATACTGCGAGAGGCGCATAATAGTCCTTATGCTATGCATCCCGACGGGAATAAAATATACCGAGACCTTTGTGAGTTGTATTGTTGGCCAGGTCTTAAGCGTGAAGTTGCTGACTTTATGAGTAAGTGTCTGACATGCCAGCAGGTTAAGGCTAAACATCAGTTACCTTCAGGGTTGCTTTAGCCAGTTAAAATTCCACTTTGGACGTAGGAGAGAGAAACTATGGACTTCGTTAGTGGGCTGCCCCTAACGCCTACTAAGAAGGATGTAGTATGGGTCATCATGGATCGGTTGGCCAAGTCAGCCCATTTCATACCAGTTCATACTAATTATACTTTGCATAAGCTAGCTAAACTGTATGTGGCTGAGATAGTGAGACTGCATGGGGTACCGGTTTCCATAATATCAAATAGAGATCCTCGCTTCATGTCTCGGTCCTGGAAGAAGTTACACAAGGCTTTGGGTACAAGATTGGACTTCAGTACTGCGATTCATCCTAAGACAGATGGTCAATCAGAGAGGGTGATTTAGATACTGGAGGATATGTTAAAGAGTTGTGTAATGGATTTTCGAGGCTGTTGGAAAGACTATTTGCCATTGGTAGAGTTTGCGTACAATAATAGCTACCACTCTAGCATACATATGGCACCTTGCGAGGCATTATATGACCGTAGGTGTCGTACTCCTTCGTGTTGGACTTAGTTGGGTGAGCGGCATGTTCTGGGCCCTGAATTGGTTTCTGATATCGAGGACAAAGTCAAATTAATTTGGGATCGATTTAAGGAAGCATCAGACAGACAGAAGTCGTATGTGGATTTTAAGAGCAAGGAGATTGTGTATTCTATGGGGGACTTCGTGTTTCTTAAAGTCTCACGATAGAAGAAGGTACTGAGATTTGGACGGAAGGGCAAGTTGAGCCCTAGGTTTATTGTGCCTTATTGCATACTAAAACGTGTGGGACCGATTGCCTACCAACTTGAGTTACCTCAAAGTTGGATCGGATTCACGATGTGTTCCATGTCTCTATGCTGATGAATTATCGCTCTGATCGCACACACATGATTTCGACTGAGGAGATTGAGGTTAGACCGGACCTGACATTTGATGAGGAACCAGTTCAAATTTTAGATCATGATGTGAAAGTTTTGAAGAAGAAGTCTATCCCACTGGTTAAGGTACTTTGGCGCAATCACAGCTCAAAGGAGGCCACGTAGGAACCCGAAGAGGCGATGCATCAACAATACCCTTATCTGTTTTGATCAAGTAAATTTCGAGGCCAAAATTTTCTTTTAGGGGGTAGAATTGTAACGCCCAAAAACCTAAGAATTTATTTTTGTATGTTTATAGCACAAATATCTACCTATCTTAGGGGTTAAGTGATTTGGGTGTGTTTGGGAGTGTCTGAGAAGTCTTGGGTTCAAGTCTGGGTTTGTACAAAATGTTTTGTTTTTAAGGAATAAGCCGTTGCCTATAATTGGTAGGCTTTTACATTATTTTGGGTAAAAAAAGACATAAAAAACCTACTGGTCTAGGGGGTAAGTGGCGTGTTACCTAGGCCAGTGGGCTGAGGTTCGAATCTTGGTGGAGGCAAGGGAGTATTTATTTTGCTGCTGTGCCACGGAGGGAGTTGTAGTTTGACTGAAACACTGAAGTGGTTGAGAAGAATTCAAATTGAGTGGTTGAGGGGAGGTGTGAAATTGAGTGGTTGAGGGGAGGTGTGATCGGGTGGAGATATTTGAGGAGGGATTTTAGGAGAAAATCAAGGGAAGTGAGGGAGAGGGAGTGTTGTACCGAAATTAGACTCTGGCACTCAAGAAATTCGGCCAGAGTGGTATACTCCACATTTCGATTTTGCCTTGTGTTTTTTTCTCACATTTTTCTTGAAAGCTGAATGTGTGAAAGGTTTTCGGGTTCTTCTGTTCTTTTGTAATTGACAACCTTCTTGGAAGAATATACCTTCTTCCTCTCCTTGCCTCTTCTTCGTTTCTTTTCCCAAATATTTTTGACGATTATTATTGTTTATTCTTTACCGATTCTCTTTTCTTTTTACCCTTATTATGTCGATTCTATTCTTACTACTTCCTTTCGATTAGTGTTCTTGTGTTCTCTCTTTTGACTTTCCAGAATACTACTCTTCTGAAAAAGGTGAGCAAATGTTTTCCTTTTCCCCTTGGCTGAATCTTCTTCCTTTTTTTCATCCTTCCCCTTTCATTTCTTTTTTGGTAATTCATTTCTTTCCCTTGCTGTTGACTGCTTTCCCTACTCTATTGTTCTGGTTATCATTCTCTATTTGCTGATAAGTCTTACACTTCATAGTGGATACTCTTCTCGTGTTATTGGCAAGTAAAAATAGTAAATTGTTATTCTGTTGTCTGATGAATCAATGTTTATCTGATTTCGGTTTGTGCATAGGAACCTTTCGAAGGGTAAAAGATTGGTAATCAACGGTTAGGTAGGCAAAAACTTCCCTCTTTACTCGATCGAAGGTAATGTGGAGTGAGTTTATCGATTGGGATCTTGTTGCATTCGATTGAGTTAACATTTAAATGATTAATTCAGAATTCTTGGTCAAGTGTAGGTTTCAATGGTGTGGGCTATTTTCTCAACAAATAGAAACCAAGTGTGTAAACACTACCCAAATCGTAAATCGAAAAAACTCGAAAACCATGACAATGGACACTATACGAGCCTGTATTCGCTCGTGTGGTACTCTGAATGCATAAAACATGGGTGTTTGACTATTAAGGCCACCATGAGTGATTTCATGGTCGTAGGTCGTTTTGGGCCATATTGGGCCAACATGGGCTGTATGGGCCCAACGAGCTTGTGGGCCCCACACGGGTAAACCACACGAATTTGTAGAGAATATTGGGCCAAACTGTGTAAATTACATGGCCGAGACCATTTTTAAATATATGGGCCACCCGAGCTGGTGGGCCCACATGGGCCCGCATTATGGGCTTTAGGCCCATTTGCACTGTTTGACTATTAAGGTTGTACGGGTCGCCCGAGATGACTATAGACCTACTGATGGGTCAGTAAGTATACCGAGACCCCCAAACTGATATAAAATGACTGTTATGCCCCTATGTTATAAAATTACTGTATGCTTTATATTATGTATGACTGTATATGAGCATGCCATGATATATATGTTGCATACATGTATGATATGTTGCACGGGATGGGATTATTATGATTGGAGAAAGGGTACTGTACTGGCAGCTTTACTGCAAATGCTGTTTAGTGCCGTAACCGGTGCTAATTTTTGGAGTGTAGGGATGGGTGGTTTATCCCCACATGGAGTGTTGGGTTGGACGGAGTGGAGTGTAAAGGCTGGTTGGGTAGGATTTCTGATTGCATGTCTGAACTGTTATTGTCACTGAGATGGGCTAAGGCCCAAACTGACACTGATACTGATACTGTAATGGGCTAAGGCCCAACTGATCTAGGACTGTTATTGATTTGGGCTTGGGCCCAGACTGTACTTGCTTATGGCCTTATTGGCCATTTTGCTTATATGGGCCCAGACTGTACTTGCCTATGGCCTTATTGGCCATTTTGCTTATATGAGGTTACACACTGAGTTTCCGTAAACTCATCCCTCTGTTTACCTGTATAGGTAATCCCTAATCTTAGGCGGATCGGTGCTGCAAGGGATTCGGAGGTCGCCACACAACCACACCTGCTTCTATATTAGATTTTTATCTACAATAATTTAATTTGGGTATTTGTTTTTGTAATAAGGCCTCTTTAAATTTTTAACTTTTAATTTGTGATTTTAATTATTTAAATTCTCACTGATAGTAATAGGACGTGGATTTTCAAAAGATGAATGCTTTTCAAAATACCACGTTTTTGTAACATACTATAAAAGCTTCTGCATCAAACATTATTTTAAAGTATAGTAACAAACTGATATGATCAACGTTCTGCTAAAAACAACTTGATTTTTAAAAGAACAAGATACCCTAAATTTCTGTTAAGATTCATAAATGAGATTTAATAATAAGCATGTATTGTCCAAAGAAACTATGTTTTCGAAAAACACTTCAATGTGATATCGTCAGATTCGGCCATAACGTCTGGGCCGGGTTTGGGGTGTTACATTTTGTTCAAAAATTTTAACATTTGGGCACTCAATTTAGTCAAAAGGACTAAATTGTAAAAAGTACAAAACTTGTTTTCTACATGTTAAAGGTGTCTAATTGCTATGGGATTTTAAATTAGAGGTCCATATATGATAATTAGACCATTTGTTAAGATAATGGACAAAAATGGACATGGTGAGATAAAATTTCAAAGTTTTAAGTGAAGGGCATTTTGGTCATTTGGTAAATAAAAGAATAAAAAGGGAAAATCAAGCTAAAATCTTGTCCATCTTCTCACCCCAAGTGCTAAAATTTAGAAGGGCTCCATAGCTAGGGTTTTGCCACTTTTCAAGCTTGATAGTAAGCGCAATCTAGCCCTGTTTTTAATGATCTTTACAGTTTTAAAGTCCTCGTAATCCATTTTTACCTATTTCTATCATTATTTTGAAGTAGGGTTCATGTTTAAAAAGTTACCCATGTGTGATATGCATGTATTTTTATGTTTGATGAAAGATATTGATTGTTTAAGGTGTGATAAACAACTTTTACTAACTGATTTTTAGTGAAAATGTATAAAAAGGACTTATTTCTAAAAAGATTATAAAATGTGTGTAAAAGTGTGATTAAAGGAAAAATATGGACTGCTATAAGTATAAAAGAGGATTAGTTAGGCTTGGGAATCGAAGAAATTGATTAGATTTCATTTTTCGAGCCTAAAGGTAAAAATGTAAATATGTCAAAGTTTAAGGGCAAAAGTGTAATTTTTCCATAATAGGATTTTGGACTGAATGAGTAATTTGGATAATAAATAACTTAAGATCAAGAAAGACGAGGTTCAGACCTTGATCGAGGGAAAAATAAGGTTATTGATGATTAGGTCCATTTTTGCTATTTTTGTATCGAGGTAAGTTCGTATGTAAATAATACATTATTATTTATGCTTTAATTGTGTTATTATTGTATGAATTGTGATTTACTTTTTGAATGAATTCGTCAAAGTTTGACAAGTGAGAAAGAAATCCCGATTGGACCTTAGGAATAGTAGGATACAAATGTCATGACATTAGGGTTAATTAAGATTACATGTAATACCATATCTGGGATATGGCATCGATATGAGATTTTGTGTAAGACCATAGATAGGCTATTGGCTTCGATATGAGATCCCATGTAAGACCATATCTGGGATTTGGCATTGGTATGATACTAAGTGTGTGAGATTTCCCGAGTATCCTTTAGTATTCCAAGTGGTTCAATGGGAAACTTAATGGCAAAGTTTAAGTTGTGAAAGACTATGGTATGATGTGAAAGATTATGGTAAGTTGCAAGTTGGTACAGGTATGTACATAAAACTCATGCTTAATAAGCTCGATATGTGATGAAACCTCAGATTGGTTCGATTAAGTAAGTTATGATGTTAAGATTTTAATAACATCTATGCTAAGCTTGATTATGAATTCACAATGACATTTATGTTAATTTACTTTATGTTAAATATATGTTAAAGTGTGTATGATGCTTATTATTTGCATAGGAACTTACTAAGCTTTAAAGCTTACTCCCTTTCCCTTTCTCTTGTCTTATAGTGTCACCAAGCCAGCTCGGGGATCGAAGATAGTCGGAGATTCATTCACACTTTCAAATTATCATTTTGGGTACTTATGATTTCAATTTTTTGAGTTATGGCATGTATAAGGACTTGGTATTTTGTTATGTGTCATAATTGATTTGGCCATAAGTGATGGTTTCAATAGTTGGTAATTCATTTATTAAATGGCCATTTGATATTGCCTAATATTTGTTAAGTATATATACATATAATGATGTTTTCATGGGAAGCTGCATGGTTTGAGATGCTAAGTATGTGATGTTTGTATGTGATAAATGATAGCATGTAACTGATATATGGATGCCTTGTGTATGGCTGATTGGGTTGAAAGTATATGCTTGGATTAGTGCTATGTTTTGTCATGTAAGTTGGTGCATGAAAGGTTGGCAAAAAGGCTTGGTAAATAGCCTTATATTTGTCCACATGGGTAGACACATGAGCGTGTGTCTAGGCCTGTGTGACACACGGTCTGCTCGACGTGTATGTGTTTCGGTCGTGTGTCCTCTGCATCTTAACTGTTGCAAAACAGAATGCTTAGTAATGAGCACATGGGCAAAGACACGGGCGTGTGTCTCAGCCGAGTGGACGGCACGACCTCGAACACGGGCGTGTGCCCTGGCTGTGTGAAGTCTGCACCAATTTTATGAAAATTTATGAAAATATAATCGATCACACGGCCTAAGCACACGAGCATGTGACTTGGACGTGTGACCTCAATTTGATGATGACATCATAAATATAAAGCTCCCTAATTTGAACACGGCCTGAAGCACGAGCGTGTCCCGAACCCACACGGGCGTGTGACCCTTTTTTCATGAAATTATTTTCTAAGTTTCCCAAAAGTTTCCAAAGTTCTCAGTTTAGTCCCGAACCACTTCCGATGAATGTTTTGGGCCTCGTAGGTTTATTTTAGGGACGATATGAATGTTTTTAAAAATTTTAAAGTTTGATTGGAAATTCCTGTCTCGGTTTTGAATGTTTGCTTGTGAATAAGTTTGGTAATGCCTTGTACCCTATGCCGTTGTCAAATATGGGTAAGAGGTGTTACACCTAATCCCTCCTAACACCAACATCCTCTGCTCTCGCCGCACCATTATTTTCGTCTCTCTGTTGCTCACCCCAATTGACAACCACCTTGTCACACAACAATACTTTGGTGCGTTATATTCTTTTCTTTTATTCCATTGTTTAAGTTGTGTTAGAAAGGGATGCGATTCCATTGCCAAGAAGTCAAAAAATATTTTTTAAACCTTCAAGGCAAGGCCTTTATTCAAGAACAGGGGTTCGATCCCACTTTGAACTTTGCGACGATATTTGGGATATTATTCATGCAACCAATGCATGGACTTCTACCTCACACCAAAAGAGTCGTTGATCGACTCAGTGGTATATGAATTTTATGCATCCCTAAAGTATCAGGAAAATAATAAGGTGCCAAATGTCAGTTATACACATTTTACGGTACAAAGAAAAGAAGTAATGGTTACACCTAAGGATATATTTCAATTTTACAATGCACCATATTATCACAAGGATGCATTAGAAGAGATAGTTATTCATTATTTTCGAGAGATTGATATGGATAACATTGTAGAATATTTAATTGAGTGGCGAGGCGTGTGGAAATGCCAACCCTGCATAAATATCCCATTGAATTTTTTATCAAGCCATAATGTTTTTGGTTGCAAAAATGTGGTTACAATTTTCTACACGCGTATCTCACTGGCCCTTAACGTTTCTACTGTTAATGCTTTTCAAGCTATGTTGTTTTATTGTACTTTTCAACATTGACAAGTTTGTAGTGGCACATGGATTTATAAGTTGATGCTTAATTAAATTAGTGGCAAGATGTAACAGCCTAATTTAGACCCTAGTTGGAATAGTGGTTTTGAAATCACAAATTAAAGGTCGTAAAATTATTTTAATATTAATTTTTGTAATTACAGCATGTTATTTGATATGTGTGAAAATTTTGTGATTTAATTTTATCGATTGGTTGTCTAATTTGTGAAAAAAGACTTAATCACGTAAAATGAAAAAGTGACTTGCTATTTGTTAAAGTCCTATATTGCTATGGTTTTTATTATGTGGGGTCCTTAAAGTGAAATTTGACCATTGAACATTAGCATGGACGGTAACGGCCATTAATTATATGATTTTTATGTTTATTTATAATGGTTAAAAAGGTAAAATGGCTTTTATAATGTAATAAATAAAATAAAACAAAAACTAAAATGGCCATGCATTCTTCTTTCTTGGCCGAAACATAAGAAGAAAATAAAGCTTTGAAAGCTTTGAATATTCGACACCTTTGGAAGCTTGATTCGGGTATGTGTTTTGCTCGATTTTTGATAATTTTTATGTTTTTGGGATCGTTGCTTCGAATACTAGCTAGCCCATGTTTAAATTTTTGAATTTGTTAATGTATTCATGAATTTCCATTGATGATAGCTTGTGGTTTTTGTTGTTTGATGATGAAAAATAAATATATGTTGTTAGATTATCATGTTTAATTAAGTAATTTTTGATAAAAATCCAAATTGGGGATTTATTTGTGAAATTTAAAAGTTTAGGGTTTAAATATGAAATAAATGAAAGATAAGTGTTGCTAGGGACTAGAATGATATTCGGCCATGCTTGGATGAAATGAAATTTTATGTGTTTGGTGTTGTTTTGAAATAGGGACTAAATTTCAAAAATGTGAAATGTTGGGGTCTAAAATGCAAATTGCCCATTTATATATTCTTGGATGAAATTGAATGAAATGTTGAATAAGTAAGTTAATTTTGATATTAATTAGATTGGCAAAAGAGGAATTCAGATCTAGATCGAGGGAAAGTCAAAATATCAAATTAGTCGACTTAATTTGTCATTACTACGAACGAGGTAAGTTCGTATTTTAATAGACATTACAAAATCATGTTATAAATGCATATTATTTATATGATTGAATTCAATGCCGAATGGTAATGCAAATGTATGTATTTTGAATAAGTTATATATATGTTATTATGATATTGAATTGTTCGAGAAGTAGAATATATGAATACGAGAAAGTTCTGATAACGTGACGACGTCCAAAAAGCCCGTACGAGCCTTAGGAATAGTAGAGGATACATATGTCATGACATAGGATTCCGAGATATGATTTCATGTAAGACCACGTCTGGGACATTGGCAACGATTTGAGATATCGTGTAAGACCTTGTCTGGGACATTGGTATCGATTAAAGATTACATGTAAAACCATGTCTAGGACATCGACATCATATATGATTTTGTGTAAGACCCTGTCTAGGATAGTGGCATCAATATTTGATTACATGTAAGACCACGTTTGGGACGTTGGCATTGTACGAGCTTTTTGAGCTATCCGAGTATCCTTATTGATTTCGAACGGTTCAACGGGCGTTCTGAGAAATAAGTGATTAAGTGAATGACATTTCAATTTAGGTATGTTGAAATGTATACAATATTTGATAATGAAAGGTAAGTATATATGTGAAAAGAATATTATGTGATGTACAAGCAAATAAAATGTGAATATGTGCAAATGAAACATGAACAAATGAATAAGATGTGATTTATAAAGTGGCATATGTGAGATTGTTAGATACTATATGAATGAAAGGTAAATTTGGGTAAAAGTGATGATATGTGATTTATATAAGAAAGATATGTGATTAAATATGTTATTTCCCAAAATGTGTTCATTTGGCTATATGAAAGTGAGAATTGAAAGTTATATGAGAATTGAATTGAATAAGCTAGTGAAAGCTAAAGTTAGTAAGTAAGTAAGTATATTATTGAATGGTGATGATTTGACATGAAAACATGTTATAAACTTGAGATAAGTTGTGTTTTGGCATGTGAGATAGCATACCATGCTTATGGCATTGTAATGAAATTATTTTTTATGTTAAGTTTATTAAGATATGAGCTTACTAAGCTTTCAAAACTTACTCTGTGTGTTTTTCCTATGTTCATAGATTTACGAAGATTTGCTCGGGATGGAAGTCGATGGAGATTGCATCACACTATCTGGCTAATGATTTCGGTATTTATATACTTTATGACTTGGTTATATGGCATGTATAGGCTTTATGATTGTTTGATGAGTATTTGTAATTTGGGCAATTGATGCCTATGTGTTTGATGAAATTTTCCATGAGATGTGTAACATCCCGAATTTGGGCCTAGTAGGATTGGGCCCATTAAGCCTTGGGCATAGGAGTGTTTAAAATTTTTGAGAACAAGAGAAAGACATTATTTCAAGTTGGACTTATTAGGAAGGTGATTTTGGAAAGTTACGGGTTTCTAAGAAGTTTCGGGTTTAAGTTAGGCTATAGGAAAATTTTAGTGTTTGAGTACTTTAAGGAGAGATGGTAAGTGGCATCAAGGTTTAAGGAAATAAGTATGTATTTAGCTAGCACAAGAGGAGCTAGTAGCAAGGTGGTGAGGCGTCACATGAAGGAGCTTCAGGGCTAGAGTTCGAATCCCATCTATTGCAACATTTGGGATTTAATTTTTGTGCTTATCAGGTGGAAGATGATAAGTGTTGGTCATGGCATCTAAGATGGTAAGGAAGACTTTTTATTGAAGGAAAGAACACAAGGGAGAAGAGTAAGGAGTAAGATAAGGGAAAGTGAAGGAAAGAAATGAAGGAAAAAGGTAAGGGAGGGAACATGTTGGCTGATTTTGTAGAAGATGTTTTGGAAAGAGTTTTGGTCAACACTCATCTTTTTGGTAAAGATGATACAAGGTTTTAGTAGGGATAAAAGGGGAGCCGAATTACTCTTTGGCCTTCTTAGGCAATTTTAGCTTTTAGACATTTTTTTCTTGACCTAATATTTTGTTTCTTTTGGTTACATTTCCTCCTTGCCGAAATTCCCTCTTCTTCTATAGTCTTCCTTCTACTCATCTTTTCTCTCTTTTCATCCAATTCTAGCTAGTACAACTTGAGCCATGTGTTGCAAATCTCTTCTTGGCGGAACCCCTACTTCTTTTTCCCTCTTAATCTTCAAGAGGTTGGTTCCATTCTTCTCATCTTTCGATTTCCATTGCGGTGTGTCCCAAAATCGAATAGTGGTTCTTACTTTTTTTTGTCGTGCCGAATCTTTTCTTCCATTCGACTTTTCTTTGAGTTAAGTTAAGCCAAAACACTATTTTTCTGATTCTTTTGATAATCAAAGGGTGAGGATCGTTAACATCAGTCGCAGTAAAGGAGCGCGTGGTGGTAGTCAGAAGGCGGGGTGGAATATCGGGACTCCGTAGAGGGAGATCACGTAGTGGTAAATGATTCAAGTGTAAGTAATATGTTGGGTATGAAATCTTTTGGAAATCTGAGGCTAACTTTTGGTTGGTATTGTTCTAGGGTCAACGAAGAGTGGTTCTTTAGGAAATCCAAACAAGGTGTGTAACCCCATACCCCTTCCGAATACATGTTTGAAATGGTGTGTAATCTCACACCTCTCTGAATATTTGCATGAAATGTTTTGTGATTTGGTCGAAAGATCGAAAAACCTAAAACCGACATCTGTGATCACTCGGGTGTGCATATGTTCGTAGTGGAAACCATATTTTGCAATGAAATAGTTTTTAGTTAGTAGCAATCACGTGATTTTGAAAAATCACGAAAAATAGGAGAAAGGGAATTAGAAAGTGAATAAGATATAGAATTAAAGCTTATTGTGTCTATTTTTATATGAAAGAAACAGAGTAGGAAGAGCAATTTTACATTCTGTGATATTTTAATTTTAGTGAAACTGGTTCTGAATGACTTCGTGGTTCCCTATTCTATCTTGGAAAAATCATTCAAAATTGTAAAAAGTGAATTATAAGTTATAATTTATATTTATAGATTCAATAGAAATAAGTGGAAGAAACATATGAAAACTGTACAATGAGATATTTTAATTTAAGGTAGGAGAGGTCAGAACCATTGGTCAGTGAAACAGGGGAAATTTTAATGAATAAACTTTACTAAATGGCTAATCCAAAAATTCTGAAAACACTGTAATAAGAAGATATATGAGTCTATTTTCAAGGAAAATTTACGGATCTAAATTTTGAGTTTTCTAACTCGAGTTATAATCAATTTAGTCAATATGACGCACATGGACAGTTTCAATTTTTATGCCCCAAATTAATAGTTAAGTTCGGGGTTGCAAAATCACGAAAATACCCTTGGAGGGTAAATTACTGAAATACCCCCAGGTTGCGAGATTACCGAATTACCCTCGATGGGTAAAATTATGAAAATACCCTTTTGGGCCGATTTATATAAAATGCCCCTATGGGTCGATTCTCAAATGCCCATACGGGCCAATTTACCGAAATGCCCCTATGGGCCGATTCATTAAAAGTATACAACAGATTAATGGTTGTTATTTATATGTGGATATTTTATGTTATTATGTATGTTGTATCTTTACATATTGCATGGGATGGGAAAATTAAATGAAGAGAAGTATAGACCGGTGGCATTGCCACAATTCTAATAATGGCTATGTGCAAATTTAAATATGGCTTTATGCCCTCGAGATTAAGGTTGTATGCCGATTACATTACCGTATATGATTTTGGTGGCTCAGCCACAAATATTATAAATGGTAGCTTGACTGCAAAATTGGAGAGACTAGAGGGGTGGGTTGACTTGATCCCCACAGTGAGAGATTGGTTGGTATGGGTGGAGAGATTGGATGGTTGGGTTGGGTTGCATACATTGCATATATATATATACTGTTATGAAAATGGGCTTCGGCCCAAAATGTTGCTATACGAGTTTAGGCCCAGTGGATGACGGTAAGAGATTATACACTGAGTTCTAGTGACTCACCCCTTTTCCTTAACCCTTGTAGGTAATGATCAATGATGTGGACTTTGGCCATGGATAACTCGGTGGAGGCCGTACTTCAGAAATGGTGTTTTTGAACTTTAGATTTCTATTTACGGTTACTTTATTATTTTTACTATTTTGGGTTTAAAGTTGTAATAAGGCCTCTTGGGTAAACTTTAATTTACTTTATGTTTAGACGTATTTATTATTTTTCTTAAATTGTTTTAAATGGAGTTCTAAAATCTTAAATATCAGTTTCCAAAATTGATTTGATTAATAAATGGATTTCATAACAAATTTGTACAAATAATTTAACTCGGATTTTCTTTCAAATTAGCAATGATTTTTTTTAGAAGTCAAGGTTTTAAAATATCACGAATTTGAATATCAAATCTTCAATTAAGCTCTCGAGATTTATAGCATTTTATCAAAGGTTTTTATTTAAACTTGTTTTCTTCAATTACACCTATTTTAGTACGAATCACAAGATCCTTTATACGTTTTCTTCATTGTGACACACCAGATTCTGGCCTAACTTCTGGGTCAGTTTAGGGTGTTACATTTTATGGTATCAGAGCCCGGTTGTAAAACTCTGATGTGGTTTGGGTTCAAAAGCCTTTTCCAATGCTGTTTAAAGTTTTAATTTATAAATGCATGTTCTAAAAGAAGTATGGCACCACGAGTATCCGGCACCAAGTCAAGTAAGTTTATGTTTTCATTTTATGATTATTACGGTATGACTGTAGAAATACTCTAGAACTTTTAGCTTTAGGAGGTAAAACTTTAAACACTGAAACATTAGGGTGTTCGATGTGCGAAAACAACTTTTATATATGTTTTCCATAAAACACTTGTTATTAATAAGGGAGAACTATAGACTGATTCATAAAACTTTTAATAAGACTAATTTGACTCAGTAGTATGAGCACAAGAGGATGCGGTCGAGGTACACACGACCATAGTAGAGGCTGAGGTGCTAGGACTGGATCTTCAGCACCGAGGCATATGTCTGAAATGGACGCACTAGCATCGCCAGTGGCTGAGACGGGATCTCATGATCGAGCTGGAGTTAATGAGCTGACTTAGTTAGTTAACGAGGTATTAGAGGAGGTTAAAGGAATCGATGAGGCACTTCGAGTTAGGTGCGTGGACTATAAGAAGAAAAGAGATCGCGGTTCTTTAGGGTCTGTAATACCCTTACCCGTAATCCCCGTCAAAATCAGGCACGAGGCGTTACCGTATAAAACTACTTGAACGCCACTTAGGCTTAACGCGACTACTCCCCTTGATGTCACTACCACAACTTCTTTTTTTTGGACTTATGAGACCTCACTCATACATACGAGGACTCTCGAGACTATATCGGCAACTCTTACAATCCGTAAAATCTCTTTCCCATCTAAACAGGGAGTACACGCCCGTGTTAGAAGACACACACACCCGTGCGTAGTCTCACATGCCCATGTGCCCAAACCGTGTCTAAAAACCCCAGCATTATGCCAAAACTCCCACGGCTAGGGCACACGCCCATGTTGCTCAAGGGAAACGCTCGTGTGCCCCGGAGACATGCCCGTGCTCTTCACCCGTGGTCGACACTGACTTATTACACACGGTCGAACACACATCCGTGTCCCTGGCCCGTATCCCTTACACGACCTCAACATGCCTATAGTCTGCCACATGGCTGAGATACATGGCCGTGTCTCTGCCTGTGTGTCCTGGATTTTGTCTATTTTCCAAGCCAGTTCCCCCTCTAAAACACAAACTCTCTTCTATCCATTTCATCAACATGTATCATCTTATAATTGGACATCTGAATATCCAATTTTTGCATACACATTCTCATTCTCATCACCATTCATGAAAGCATTTGTAGAATGCACCCATAATATCTCAATTATGCAATTACTACATACATGAATAACCACATCATAGGCGTGTAACAACCATCAATGTCGGCCATCTCCAAATAGCCTTAATAAAAAATGAACATTTATTAAATAAGGGCCAACATTTTAGGCCATAAAAAAATGACTTATGTGACAAGACGACCAAGCCTACTATACATGCCATAACCCAAAAATTAATGTATTTAGATATACCAAGTGTTCCATTTGATAGTGTGAGCGAATCTCCAACGTCTACCGATCCCCGAGCTAACTTGGCGATACTACAAGGCAAGGGAAAAGAGAGGGGAAGTAAGCATAAATGTTTAGTAAGTTCATATGCAAATAATAAGAAATTAATAAACTTGTATGGATAAATCCTCACAATAATTTCTTAAGATGATATAATCATTATATCACATGCTTACACCTTGTTACGCATGTTCACATTAATCTGTCTACTTGAGTCACTATCACTAAATTATTTATTTCTCGAGCTACAGAGCTCCAAATGAAGAATTGTTAATTTTTCCTGAAACTAGACTCACGTAACTCCTTACCATAAAAATTTTAAAATTTTTGTCTAGCCAATTAGTACAGTTTATTCATTAAATTTACCCCTATTTTGCTGTCCAACAGTTTCGACACTTCTTCACTACGAAAAAAATTTCTCCTCGTATAAAATTCGTATAATGTTCTAGTTTATTTCACTTTAAGATAGACTTATTAAGGATTTTGAGGCATCTAAATTGTACTCCATAATTATTTTTTTACAATTTTTTCTAATTTTCCAAAGTTGAAACATGGGATTCCAAAACTCATTTTGACCCTGTCTCACTAAAATTCAAATATCTCATAATTCACACTTCTTTTGCTTACTCTATTTCTTTTATAGAACAATAGACTCATTAAGATTTAATTTCATATCCCAGATATGGTCTTACATGGGATCACATATCGGTGCCGATGTCATGTCTCAGACATGGTCTTACAATGGCACACTAGCTGCCAGGGTCCAACCATGGTCTTTTCCGTCAATTCATCACGAGTCGTAGTACGATTGTATTTGACCCTGCATTTCTCACGATTGATCCTTCAATCCAATCTCGTACTTGCATACAGTCATGATTAGATAACATACATTTATAAAATAATACATCATCTCAATTTAAATTTAATAATCATTCACTATAGACTATCCATATGAACTTACCTCGACGCGAATCGGTCAGTTTGATTGACATTTCCCTGTACTTGGTCCAAATCTTGATTTCTTTGATCTAAAATGTCACATTTCACTTAATTATCACCCACATTACTCATTTTAATACAAAAATTATAGTACAGTAAATTTATAATTTTGCCCTTAAACTTTCTCATAATTACGATTTTAATTCTAGGCTCGTAATATGATTTTTATTCAATTTCTATGAAATTTAAGGTCAGCCGAACCTTTTTCTCTTCCAAAGCAACCTCAAATTCATATTATTTCACACTTTTAGGAGCATTTACAACTTTTACTAATTAACCCGTTTTAACCATTTTCAACGAAAATCACTTAGCAAAAATAGTTCTTCTAACCTCGTGTACCCTTATTCTACCATTAAACATCAAAATGCACAAATATCTAGCATGGGTCAATTTTTAAGCTTCCTTTTTTCATGCAAATAAATGGTATAAATAGAAAGGTTAAGCTTCTAGGATCTCAAAAATACGAAGAACATTAGAAACAGGGCTCAAATGCACTTACACTTGAGCATTGAAAAAGCTTGAAACCCTAGCCATGGCTTCATGAAAATTTCGGCAGCATGGAGAAGAGAATGAGCAGATTTTTGGGTTTAAATTTTGTCATTTATGCCTTAAAACACCCAAATGACAAAAATGCCCTTTGTACTAAACCTTTAATGTTCACCCTTTCATGACTAGTTTTGTCCATAACAAAATATGATGGTCTATTTGCCATTTAAAGACCTCTAGTTTAAACCCCCATTTAAATGAAGTACTTATGTTCTGGAACTCATATTTTGCAATTAATGCAATTTAATCCCAATAATAAAATTGGCACTTTATCGATAAAATTACTTAACAAAATTTACACATAATCACCCAAACATATCGTAGACTCTAAAACAATCATAAATTAAATATTTTTACTTCGGGTGCGTGGTCTCGAAACTACTGTTCCGAGTAGGCCCTATTTTGGGCTGTTACAATTCTCCCCATATGGATTTTCGTCCCCGAAAATTTTACCAAAAGATATACTTAGGATTGACTTCGCAAAGCACTATCATATTCTCATTCAGCTTCAGCATCCTCAACATCTCACTTCTTGAACTAAGATTTTGGACTGTACTTTCTTATCCTGGACATAAGAACCACATCACTGAATTTCTCAAGTTCTGACGAAATACACACTAATAAGTAACTAGCCTCATTATATCAATATTCTTATACTCTTCGATGAACCGTAAATCACTTTTCTTTTTTTACCAAATAAAATAAAATAAAATAAAAATTTCTGTCACAAAGATACTTTCAGAAGCACCTGTGACTTATCTAAGTTTCAATACTTTTACCTTTCGGTTCTGTATGAAATTTTTGATAATATATAATTGATTTCTTGGTACACAAACTCTATCTCGAAACAACAATTAAATGGTCAGTTTTTGACCTGGAGTTCCGAATCAAAAGTTAGTTCCTATCGAACACTTTTAACTTACCAGTTACTAACAAAATTCTAAGTTTCACAAAATCATGAAATAAGCATCATTATTTCTGAATAATAATCAATTTCTAATTCACATCATAAGATTCTTTTCATACAGTATTAAATGAGTGCAAGCATAAGCTACCATTTTCATGTTCTTCTATCAAAATACACTTCAAACCAATAAACTATCCAGACTAAATAATTGAATTGGTCTTGGCTGTTTCACAGTACTCTTCTAAAGGAACCATTTTCATCTAGTTGCCATGATTACTCGGACATGTATCCTATTGCAATTCCTTCCTTACATTTAATCAATGATCCTTAAATCAACTATACAGTTTCAATGATACATAACAATCTCGTTTTAACTCATTGAGATATATCAAATTACTCAGAAATAACAACCATAGTGCGAATTCCAGCTCGATCCTTCATTGTTTACTCTTTTATCACTGTTGATTAATTTACCAAAGTCTAAAGATAGATCACAACTAATAAAATTCATTTCACTATAAATTCTCAAAATACTGAACCACATTGGAGTTCGTAGCGCCATTTTAAGGCTAACATCTCAATCACACCGATAAACAATATTTTAACCAATGCAAAGGCACAGTCTTACACATCTGATGACAGTAATATGTTCACTATCAAACTAGATTTCATAATCACAAAAGCATGATTACTTCCAGTAAAGGAATATCTCTTGCACAATTCACAAAATAAAGTCGATAAGAAATTTGAGATAAGGAAATCCAAGATTCAATATCGTACTAGAAGTCTGAGAATAAAGCTCATAAGAGAAATAATACTAACTTCAACAATTCTCAGAAAATTTCCAAAAGGAAAACAATACTTATAATCACTGAACGATAATAGAAGCAACATAGTCTTTATATACACATTTCACAGAGTAACAATCAGTGGAAACTAAATTTCAACATCATGTGAACTTTATTGTCACTTTTCTATCAAATCATTTTAATAGAATACTAGAAAAGATAGAGTAATACCGATCATGGCTCAGACAAATTAACACTGCTTTCATCTATCACTGAAATCAACTAGCATTCTCATATGATAAGAACCCCAAATGAGTCGATTAGTCAATATTAAATTTTTCTTTAACTGTAACATTGCGAAACCCAAATGATTTTTCATAAAATTTCATCATAACACCCCAGTTATTTTAGGCCATTTAACACACATAATCACGGTATTCATCCATATCCTTTGTCTCTTCTGAAGGCTCATTCAAGAATTCCCTCACTTTCTATCATTTTAATAAGCATAAATAATATTCACTCATATTTCACATGATACATTAATATGTAAAAACATAAGTAAAAAGGATGTATCATTTACATATAAACTTAATCATTTCAAGTCTTACCACATTCCAAATACATATCATAAACATCACTCACATTTACGTGCACTTATACCCTGCACTTGTCATCACATAGTCATAGGTAATTTCACTTAGTCAAAGTTTCCCGATGAACACTTCAGAATAATATTGAATACACGGTGGTTTCGCACACGGCTCACTAGTAATAATAAATACGGTAGTATCGCACATAGCCCACCAATAATAATAAATACGGTGGTATCGCACATAGCCCACCATTAATGATAGTTACAGTGGTATCGCACATAGCCCACCGTTAATGATAGTTACGGTGGTATCGCACACAGCCCACCAATAATAATAAATATGGTGGTATCGCACACAGCCCACCATTAATGATAGGTACGGTGGTATCGCACACAACCCACCAATAATAATAAATACGGTGGTATCACACACAACCTACCAATAATAATAAATACGGTGGTATCAGACACAGCCCACCAAATGATAAATAGACGATGGTATCGCACAAAGCCCATCGTAATTAAGCAACAAGGTGGTATCGCACTTAGCCCACCATCAAGTGTTGTCTTTACACATTTATAATATTTTATGCTTAACTTTCGATTTGCAATTATCACACTTTATTCATTATCACATACACATCATGAATCATCCTCCATACCTTCCCAAGTTTGGCTCATCAAAACACACTTTCAGACGGTCGACTTAGCTCTACCGAAAGCGATCCGCCTAATAAAATAATTATGATCAGGGTCGGGAGTCGTCACACTATCATAGTTCAATATGGCATATATAGCTAGACTCATATTCATGCAAGGTTAGTCCTAGAATCGACTAAACCATGCTCTGATACCACTAAATGTAATACCACTTACCCGTAATCCCCGTTGGAATCAGGTACGAGGCGTTACCATATAAAACTACTTGAACGCCACTTAGGCTTAACGCGACTACTCCCCTTGATGTTACTACAACAACTTCTTTTTTTTTGACTTACGAGACCTCACTCATACATAAGAGGACTCTCGAGACTATATCAGGAGCTCTTACAATTCGTAAAATCACTTTCAATCTAAACAGAGAGTACACGCCCGTGTTAGATGACACACACGCCCGTGCGTAGTCTCACACGCCCATGTGCCCAAACCGTGTCTATAAACCCCAACATTCTGCCAAAACTCCCATGGCTAGGGCACACGCCCATGTTGCTCAAGGGACACGCCCGTGTGCCCCTGAGACATGCCCGTGCTCTTCACTCGTGGTCGACACTGACTTCTTACACACGACAGAACACATGTCTGTGTCCTTGGCCCGTATCCCTTACACGGCCTCAACACGCTCGTAGTCTGTCACATGGTTGAGATACATGGCCGTGTCTCTGCCCGTGTGGCCTGGAAGTTGGCTATTTTCCAAGCTAGTTCCCCCCTCTAAAACACAAACTCTCTTGTATCCATTTCATCAACATGTATCATCTTATAATTGGACATCTAAATATCCATTTTTTTGCATACACATTCTTATACTCATCACCATTCATGAAATAATTTGTAGATTGCACCCAAAATATCTCAATTATGCAATTAATACATACATGAATATCCACATCATAGGCGTGTAACAACCATCAATGTCGGCCATCTCCAAATAGCCTTAATAAAAAATGAACATTTATTAAATAAGGGCCAACATTTTAGGCCATAAAAAAATGACTTATGTGACAGAACGATCAAGCCTACTATACATGCCATAACCCAAAAATTAATGTATCTATATAAACCAAGTGTTCCAATTGATAGTGTGAGCGAATCTCCAACGTCCACCGATCCTTGGGCTAACATGGCGATACTATAAGGCAAGGGAAAAGAGAGGGGAAGTAAGCATAAATTCTTAGTAAGTTCATATGAAAATAATAAGAAATTAATAAAATTGTATGGATAAATCCTCACAATAATTTCTTAAGATGATATAATCATTATATCACATGCTTACACCTTGTTACTCATGTTCACATTAATCTATCTACTTGAGTCACTGTCACTAAATTATTTATTTCTCGAGCTACAGAGCTCCAAATGAAGAACTACTAATTTTTCCTGAAACTAGACTCACATAAATTCTCACAATAAAAATTTAAGAATATTTAGTCTAGCCAATTAATATATTTTATTCATTAAATTTACCCATGTTTTGCTGTCCAATAGTTCCGACACTTCTTCACTACGAATAAATTTTCTCCTCATATAAAAGTCATATGATGTTCTCGTTTGTTTCACTTTAAAATAGATTTATTAAGGATTTCAACCATATAAAGTATACTCCATAATTATTTTTTTACAATTTTAACTAATTTTCCAAATTTGAAACATGGGATTCCAAAACTCATTCTGACCCTGTCACACTAAAATTCAAATATCTCATAATTCACACTTCTTTTGCTTACTCTATTTCTTTTATAGAACAATAGACTCATTAATCTTTAATTTCATATCTCTCCCACCCTTTAATTCAATTTCTAATATTTTTGGTGATTTTTCAAAGTTATACTAATGCTGCTACCCACACTATTTTAATGTCTATTCCACTCATTCATTAATTCTTTGTATTCACTCTCATTTATACACACTTACACCAAACCATACTATAATTTGGCTCATAAAAACCAGATGATCATAGAAACATCTTACTCGTTTGCATCCTTATCAATAATACAACATAATCCGAGCACATTATTTATGAGTCTCGTATACATACCTGTGCCTATTCATAATACCCACATATCTTACTATTACTTATCTTGAGCATACTCCTTGAATTTCCCATTGAACTACTTGTAATATTAAGGATGTTTGGGATATCTCGCACACCTGATAGGACGCCAATGCCATATCCCAGATATGGTCTTACATGGGATCACATATCGGTGCTGATGTCATGTCTCAGACATGGTCTTACACAGGCACACTCACTGCCATGGTCCAACCATGGTCTTTTCCGTCAATTCATCACGAGTCGTAGTATGATTATACTTGACCCTGCATTTCTCATGATTGATCCTTTAATCCAATCTCGTACTTGCATACAATCATGATTAGATAACATACATTTATAAAATAATACATCATCTCAATTCAAATTTAATAATCGTTCACTATAGACTATCCATATGAACTTACCTCGACGCGAATCGATCATTTTGCTTGACATTTACCCGTACTTGTTCCAAATCTCGATTTCTTTGACCAAAATGTCACATTTCACTTAATTATCACCCACATTACTCATTTTAATACAAAAATTATAGTACAGTAAATTTATAATTTTGCCCTTAAACTTTCTCATAATTACGATTTTAACCCTAGGCTCGTAATATGATTTTTATTCAATTTCTATAAAATTTAAGGTCAGTCGAGCCTTTTTCTCTTCCAAAGCAACCTCAAATTCATATTATTTCACACTTTTAGGAGCATTTACAACTTTTACTAATTAAC
Organism: Gossypium rotundifolium; assembly: GCA_025506655.1. Lineage (NCBI taxonomy): Eukaryota > Viridiplantae > Streptophyta > Magnoliopsida > Malvales > Malvaceae > Gossypium > Gossypium rotundifolium. The sequence goes on along the minus strand of CP106734.1, from coordinate 151,425,337 downwards.
CCGTTTTAATCATTTTCAATGAAAATCACTTAGCAAAAATTGTTCTTCTAACCTAGTTGTAATATCCCGGGTTAAGGGGTTAATTTATTTCTGGCATTTGTTGCATGTTTATTGCTACTATGATGTTGTTTTGGTGTTTTTGGGATTTAGTTGTAGGCTAGGTGTGAGCTTTGGTAGGTGGTGAAATGCTTGTTTTTGGGCTTTAGGGATAGAAGCGAGAAGGTGTTGGGGTTTATATTTAAATTAAGTGAAATTATAGCACAAATAAGGAGCTAGCAAAGTGGCAAGCATGCGCCACATGGAGTGTGTGTGTGTGCGTCATCTACAAGGGGAGGTCTTGTGTTCAAGTCATGAGAATCCCACCCTTTTGGCTCTCATTTTGGCGGCATAGGAGGGAGGAGTTGTGGATGATTTAAACTCTACCTTGGACTTGGTCAAGTGGTGACTTGGATGGTGGAGAGCAAAGTGGGGAGGAGGACTTGGTCCACTCATTTCAAATGAGTGAATGGGAGCTTTTGGGGGGATTGTGGCCGAAATTTAGGGGAGTTGGAGGGGGGAAGTGACGGCTTAGTGTGGGAGAGGGGAAGGCCGAATATGCCTTTGCATTTTTGGTGCATATTTTCGGTCATTTTTGGTAAGCTAAGTCCTCTCTTTTTGTCAAAAGAAAACAAACAAACCAATTTCCTTTGTAGAAATTTTCTCATTTGTTGTTCTTTCTCTCATCTTTTGGAACCGAAACTCAAGCCTCTAAAAACATTTCTTTTTCCCATTTCTTCTTTTGGTAAACCGAAATTCTTCTTCTCTCAAAAGCAAGCCGAAATTCCTCCATCTCTCCTTCGTGAAGTCAAGCCTAGTTGCCGAATTTACTTGTTGCTCTCATCCTTTTTCTTTTGTTTTTCTTTGAAGCCGAATGCCTCTCTTAGTTTCCTTCTTCTTCTAAACCGAAAGCACCACCCTTGCCAACACCTCTCTACTTTCTTTCTCTTCTTAAAATTGTAAGCCACTGTCACCATCGGTGTTGCCCATTCTTTCAAGCCGAAATTCATTCTTCAAAATCACCATCATTCCTCTCTTTTCTTTAAACCAAAGCACCTCTCCATATCTTCAACTATTTCTTTCTCATTCTTAAAACCTATTAGCCAATTTTCTCCCCATTGTTTTCTCTTCATCCCTTTTGGGGGTGCCGTAACCTTCATTTCTTCTCATTTCTACTCCTTTTCTTTCCACTCAAACCGAGCATAGGTGTGTGTCAAACACTTAGGCCGAACCTTCCTTGGTATTGGCCAATATTTGGTGGTGTTGGGAGCTTGGTTCCAATCGTTTGGTAGTGGGTAAGTCCTTGGTCGAATGGTCATCCCTTTCTCTCCTTATACTTCGTCAAGGTTGGTTGATTAAGGGCGAAAAGGGTCGATCGGAAGGATTCTAATCTCTTTGTTATAGGGTCTTTGGAGTGTGGAAGCAAGCAAGGGATCGCTATTCTTTTGTTGATCGATTGGTAAGTAGGGTAAGTACATGGTATTGCCATTATTTCAATCTTTTCTTTAGGTTCAATTAAGGCAAAGGTAACAAAAGATTAACTGTTCATCTTTTATGGTGTAGCCGATTGCTAAGGAGAATTATCGGGTGATTCGGATTTGGTAGGAAACCAAATCATCTTAAAAGGATCTAGTAATCGAGGGACTTAGATCATTTTCGTTGGATTCTAGACTCGTATTTACCAGGTGTGTAAACTAACACACTTCTGTTTAGTAATATGATTGATAACCTGTGTGATGATTAATGAACAGAGATGATTGATGTGATACCCTAATGGGTATGATTCTGGACTCGGGTAAGTCAGTATTATTATTATGAGTATACTGATGATCTATGTGATACCATGGCTGTGGTTATATGTGACATGGGATATGAGGTTACACATAATAGCATGATATGCATGATTATATGATATACATGATTACATGAGTATGGTATGTTGATGGGTGATACGAGTGGAGGGAGCAGTGATATTTTGTCTTGTGAGCACCGGTGCTTTAGGTAGCACACTTTGTGACTTTGGGTCACGGAGGTTTGGCACCTCATTGCGACTTGTCCTCGTGGTTTAACCACCGTGGGTTGGCCCCACTTGAGATATGGGATCGCCTGCTAGTGATTTGGTATCACACGATGGGTTGGCCCCATCATCGAGTTGTGACTTGGTCACGGTGCTTTAGTAGCACAATTGTGTCTTTGGGACACCAAAGGTTTGGCACCACATTGACGGATATTGTGTCTTTGGGACACCAAGTGTTTTGGTAACACATTGTGACTATATGTCACCGGTGGTTTGGCACCACCAAAGGTTTGGTACCACACGGGTAGAAAAGGCGATATGGATGGTTAGGATCGGGTTGCATTAATTATGTTGCTTTGTATGATGTGTGTTAGCATGTTGTTCTTCGGAGCGGATTTACACATCGAGTCATTCGACTCACCCTCTCCTTTGACATTTCAGTGACTCGTGAGCGGACATGGAGCCGGATGGACTCGGGTGCACATGCCATGCTTTAATAAAGGATTATTGAGTTTGGGTACTTTAGCTTATTTACTTTATTTGGGTTTTATATTGGATTTGTAAAAGGCCTTTGATTTATGTTTTGGTGATGTTTATGTTTTAATTAGATTTTAATATGCCTTTACCAAACAAGTTGGTATGAATTTTACTAAAACTTGGAAAGATAATGATTTCAAAATGATAACGCAATATGTTTTTAAAACCATACCACGGGTATCACACTACGCCTTTATAGTAAGCAAATTCAAGTGATTTTCAAATCAAACTTGTATTACTCCTAAGTCTAATAAGGTTTTAAGTAACACTAAGAAACTATTAAGGTTTAAATGGTTTAAACTCATTTAGCCACACAATGCAGTTAAGATTTCAAAAATCTCTGGGTTTCACATACTCCATCCGATTTCAAACAAGTCTCATAAATTGTCTTCAAAATACACCGTGTTTCACTTTCGCTTTTAGCGAAAATTTTAACCTCTCACAAACATGTTTTCCCGTAACATACCGATTCTGGCGTGGTGTCTTGTCCGGTTTGGGTGTTACATTTGTGGTATCGAGCCAAGTTCAAAAGCTTTACCAGGGCCCGAGGCCCAAAATGTTTTAAAACTATAATTTTCAAGTATTCTGTGTTAAAAGTATGGTGGAAAGGCATGGCACCGAGTCACCGCACCGATTCGCCTTGTAAGTACCAGTACTATTTGTTGTGATTGACATGATTGGATGGTTAGTAAGACTACTTTAGAGACCGAGACTAATAGGACTCTGTGGACTCATGAAAACAAAGCTCCTTTAAAATTCATAAAACTTTGCTTTAAACACAAGTGGAATAATGATGATACATAAGATTCTTTAATTCGCACGAGATTTAGTCATGAGTACCCGAGGTGGGCGTGGTCGTGGGCGTGGTCAGTAGGATGATCTGCTTCGAGCCCGTAGGTTCCAGGCGTGGTTCGGAGAATGAGATACTGGCCCGCCACCAACGGAGGTGGTGAGTTCGAGAATGACCGGTGATGATGCAGATATCACAGAGCGATCTTTGTGGGTTTTAGAGAGGTAGCCGGCGCGGTGGGGGCGTAGGAGCTAGGAAATCGTGCTGGCGACTTGGGCAAATGGGCTGAATTCTTCCGGTGTCTCTGGTGTTGCTCCTAGCACCTTCTTTGATCTTGGTGGAAGCAACAGAACGGATTATGGACGATCTAGACCTAACTACCGAGGAGAAATTAAAGGGATCGTATCACTTCTCCGGATGAGTCATACCGATGGTGGCTCACGGTCCGTGATAAGTACCGCAAATGAAGATCTGACATGGGATTATTTCCGGGCTGCTTATCAGAAGAAGTACGTCGGAGCTAATTACATAAATGAGCAGAGGAAAGCATTTCTGAAGTTAGTTCAGGGGAGCAAATCTGTGTCGGAGTACGAGGCCGAGTTTCTGAGGCTGAGTCGGTATGCCAGGGGTATGGTGGCTACTGAAGAGGAAAGGTGCGTTCGTTTCGAGGATGGCCTGCGAGACGAGTTAAGATTGTTGATTGCGCCCCAGCAGGAGCGTGAATTTGCGGTTCTGGTTGATAAGGCAAAGGTTGCCGAGGGCATTAAAGAGTCTGTGAGGCAGAGTATGGATAGAAACCGTCATAAACGGAGTTTTGGATCTTCTGGGTCATCGGGTAATCAGCAGAAGAGGGCTAGACCGAGTGGGCCGAATCAGTCGGGTAGGTTTGTTGCTGCTAGGCAGGGACCGCCGCAGTGTAACCGTTGTGGAAAGGCTCACTGGGGAGGATGTTGGACTGATGGCAGAGGTTGTTTTGAGTGTGGCTCGCTGGACCACCGAGTGAGGGATTGTCCGCGCAAGTTAGCTAGAATTCAGTCCGAGAATCGGTAGTAATCAATCTGAAATAATGGACCGCCGCAGAGGGCCGAGGTAATGGCGAGAGGAGGTAACAGCCTGTCTGTGGGCCGTGGAGCACCGGCAGAGGTGCAGAATAGTTCGAGGCCAGCGGCTGGTTTGGTATATGCCGCGAGGCGCCGAGAGGAGGGCGATGCCCGGACGTCATCACCGTGACGTTTTTGATTTTGGTTCTCCTTATACCGCTTTAATTGATGTGGGTCTACACACTCTTATGTTGCCGATAGTATAGTAGAGACAATGGATTTAGACTACGAGATATCTTCTAGGCGTATGACCGTAATAAGCCCTCTAGGTCACTCTGTAGTGGTAGATAAACCGTATAGGGACGCACCTCTAGAACTCCAAGGGTAGTATTTGAGGTCGATCCGATGGAACCGCCATTCGGGAGTTCGATCTAATTCTCTGGATGGACCGGGGTAAGTATCGGTGAAGTTGAATTGTGGCTAAGCGCATGGTTCTCGAAAGCACACCGAGGGTGATGAAGTAGTTCGATCGGTAATAGGAGAAACTATCTGTCAACTTGGTATCCGCCCAAAGCCGAGAAAATGGTCAGGAAAGGCTGCGAAGCATATATGGTGCATGTGTATGCCTTGGAGGCTAAGGAGTCTTCTGTGGAGACTGTTCGGACAGTCAGGGAATTTGTGGATGTGTTTCCTGAGGAGCTTCCGGGTTTGCCACCAGATCGGGAGGTAGAGTTCGGGATTGATCTGTTACCCGGAACTGCGCCAGTATCCATTGCTCCGTACAGGATGGCACCTAAAGAATTAGTGGAGCTTAAGGCTCAAATCCAGGAGTTATTGGACCGAGGTTTTATCAGGCCAAGTATTTCACCTTGGGGAGCGCCGGTACTCTTTGTAAAGAAGAAAGACGGTACTATGCGGATGTGCATAGACTACCGCCAACTGAATAAGCTGACGATCAAAAACAAGTATCCACTGCCTCGGATAGATGACTTGTTTGATCAGCTGAAGGGGGCGTCTGTTTTCTCGAAGATTGACCTAAGGTCTGGATATCACCAGTTGAAGGTAAAAGAGACGGATATCTGTAAGACAGCATTTTGTACTCGGTATGGGCACTTTGAGTTCTTGGTTATGCTGTTCGGGTTGACTAACGCACCGACTTTCATGGATCGATGAATAGGGTGTTCCAACGATTACCTAGATCGGTTCGTGGTAGTTTTATCGACGACATCTTGGTATACTCAAGGACTGAGGAAGAGCATGATGTTCATTTACGGGTGGTATTGCAGATTCTAAGGGAGAAACAAATTTCTATCGAAGTTCAAGAATGCGAGTTCGGCTCGTGGAGGTGACATTTTGGGTCATGTAGTGTCGGTGAGGGATTAGAGTGGACCCCATAAGATAGAAGCGGTTTTGGATTGGAAGCCGCCTAAGTCGAGAGCGGAAATTCGAGTTTTCGGGGTTGGCGGTACTACCAAGATTTGTAGAGGGTTTCTCGTTAATTGCGTACCGATGACCAAATTATTGAGAAAGGAGTTCCGTTTGTTTGACCGAGAAGCGGCAGGAGAGCTTCGATAAGTTAAAGAAGATTTTGACCAAGCTCCTGTTCGATTCACCGAGGTAGTAAGGAATTCACAGGTGTCTTTGCGATGCATCACATACGAGCTTGGGTTGTGTCTTGATGCGGAAGGAAGGTTGTGGCTTACGCGTCCCGGCTACCGAGGCCACATGAGGTTAATTATCCTACGCACGATTTGGAGCTTGCGGCTGTAGTATTTGCCCTAAAGATATGGAGGCATTACTTGTACGGAGAGAGATCGGTAGTCTATACGGACCATAAGAGTCTGAAGTACCTCCTGACTCAGAAAGACTTGAATCTGAGACAGCGCCGATGGATTGAGCTGCTGAAAGACTACGATTGCTCAATTGAGTATCATCCGGGCAAGGCTAACGTCGTGGCAGACGCGTTGAGCCGTAAGGTTGTTTCGGATCTAAGAGCGTTGTTTGCCCACTTGAGTTTGTACGATGACGGGAGTATTCTGGCAGAACTGCAGGTTAAGCCTACTTGGGTTGAGCAGATCAGAGAAAAGCAGTTGTTAGATGAGGTTTTGAGCGCGCAGAGGACTCAGGTGCAGAATAATGGTTTGAAGGGTTACAGCTTGTCCAGTGATGGGGTTCTGTGTTTCCAGGGGAAGGCTTGTATGCCAAGAGATGCTGAATTGAGGCAAAAGATTCTTCAGGATGCTCATAGCAGCCCCTACGCTATGCATCCTGGAGGTAGCAAAATGTATAGGGATCTCGAGAACGATTACGGTGGCCGGTCCGAAAAGGAGGTGACCGAGTTTGTGGGTAAGTGTCGACATGTCAAGAAGTCAAGGTGAGCACCGATTGTTGTCTGGGTTGCTTGACCATGAAGATTCCACAAAGGAAGTGGGAAAGGATCACTATGGATTTCGCTCGGTGGATTACCGCTACACCGAGCAAGAAGGATTCGGTTTGGGTAATTGTGGATCGGTGACTAAATCACTCACTTTATCCCGGTGAGGTGGATTACTCACTTCAGAGGTTGGCAAAGTCAGTATGTGTCGAGATTGTGAGATCGCACGGGTGCCGTGTCGATCATCTCGGATAGGGACCCAGATTCACGCCAAGGTTCGGAAGGCTTTGCATCGTGCATTTGGGTACACTGTTAGATTTCAAAGACACATTTCATCCATGATGACGACGGCAATCGAAAAGGGTTATCTGATTTTGGAGGATATGCTTCGGTGTGTTCGACTTGAGGGTAGCGGGAGGAGTATCTACCGTTAGCCGAATTCGCTACAACAACAAACTACCAAGCGAGCATTAAGATGGCACCTTATGAGGCGTTATGCGGTAGGAAGTGTCGTTCAACGACTTGTTGGATGAGTTAAGTGAACGCCGCTATTGGGACCAGAGTTGGTTCTTGAGACCAAGACAAGGTTAAGTTGATTCAGCTCGATCAAGGAAGCTTCGACCGCAGAAGTCCTATCTTGACCTTAAACGGAGAGATATTGAATTTCTTTGTGGGAGATCGAGTTTTCTGAAGGTCTCACCGTGGAAGAAAGTGTTAAGGTTCGGAAGAAAGGCAAGCTTAGTCCGAGGTTTATTGGGTCGTATAAGGTACTAAGACGAGTGGGACGCTTGCATATCACCGAGTTGCCACCGAGCTAAGTCGATTCATGACGTGTTCCACGCTTCGATGCTTGACGATATCGTTCGATCCATCACATGTGGTAACAAGAGAGAGATTGAGGTAAATCCAGATATGTCCATGGAGGAAGAGCATGTACTGATTTTAGATCGGATGTGAAGGTTCTACGCAGAAGTCCGTGCCTCCGGTTAAGGTTCTTTAGGAATCATGGCGTAGAAGAAGCTACGTGGGAACCCGAGGATATGATGAGACAAAGAATACCCGCAACTCTTGACTGGTAATTTCGAGGTCGAAATTATTTTAAGGGGGGTAGAACTGTAATATCCCGGGTTAAGGGGTTAATTTATTTCTGGCATTTGTTGCATGTTTATTGCTGCTATGATGTTGTTTTGGTGTTTTCGGGATTTAGTTGTAGGCTAGGTGTGAGCCTGGGTAGGTGGTGAAATGCTTGTTTTTGGGCTTTAGGGGATAGAAGCAGAAGGTGTTGGGGTTTATATTTAAATTAAGTGAAATTATAGCACAAATAAGGAGCTAGCAAAGTGGCAAGCATGCGCCACATGGAGTGTGTGTGTGTGGCGTCATCTACAAGGGGGAGGTCTTGTGTTCAAGTCGCGAGAATCCCACCCCTTTTTGGCTCTCATTTTGGCGGCATAGGAGGGAGGAGTTGTGGATGATTTAAACTCTACCTTGGACTTGGTCAAGTGGTGACTTGGATGGTGGAGAGCAAAGTGGGAGGAGGACTTGGTCCACTCATTTCAAATGAGTGAATGGGAGCTTTGGGGATTGTGGCGAAATTTAGGGGAGTTGGAGGGGAAGTGACGGCTTAGTGTGGGAGAGGGAAGGCCAGAATATGCCTTTGCATTTTTTGGTGCATATTTTCGGTCATTTTGGTAAGCTAAGTCCTCTTTTTGTCAAAAGAAAACAAACAAACCAATTTCCTTTGTAGAAATTTTCTCATTTGTTATTCTTTCTCTCATCTTTTGGAACCAAACTCAAGCCTCTAAAAACATTTCTTTTCCCATTTCTTCTTTTGGTAAACCGAAATTCTTCTTCTCTCAAAAGCAAGTCGAAATTCCTCCATCTCTCCTTCGTGAAGTCAAGCCTAGTTGCCGAATTTACTTGTTGCTCTCATCCTTTTCTTTTGTTTTTCTTTGAGTCAATGCCTCTCTTAGTTTCCTTCTTCTTCTAAACCGAAAGCACCACCCTTGCCAACACCTCTCTACTTTCTTTCTCTTCTTAAAATTGTAAGCCACCGTCACCATCGGTGTTGCCCATTCTTTCAAGCCAAATTCATTCTTCAAAATCACCATCATTCCTCTCTTTTCTTTAAACCGAAAGCACCTCTCCATATCTTCAACTATTTCTTTCTCATTCTTAAAACCTATTAGCCGATTTTCTCCCATTGTTTTCTCTTCATCCCTTTGGGGTGCCGTAACCTTCATTTCTTCTCATTTCTACTCCTTTTCTTTCCACTCAAACCGAGCATAGGTGTGTGTTAAACACTTAGGCCGAACCTTCCTTGGTATTGGCCGAATATTTGGTGGTGTTGGGAGCTTGGTTCCAATCGTTTGGTAGTGGGTAAGTCCTTGGCCGAATGGTCATCCCCTTTCTCTCCTTATACTTCGTCAAGGTTGGTTGATTAAGGGCCGAAAAGGGTCAGACTGGAAGGATTCTAATCTCTTTGTTATAGGGTCTTTGGAGTGTGGAAGCAAGCAAGGGATCGCTATTCTTTTGTTGATCGATTGGTAAGTAGGGGTAAGTACATGGTATTGCCATTATTTCAATCTTTTCTTTAGGTTCAATTAAGGCAAAGGTAACAAAAGATTAACTGCTCATCTTTTATGGTGTAGCCGATTGCTAAGGAGAATTATCGGGTGATTCGGTTTGGTAGAAACCAAATCATCTTAAAAGGATCTAGTAATCGAGGACTTAGATCATTTTCGTTGGATTCTAGACTCGTATTTACGGTGTGTAAACTAACACACTTCATTTAGTAATATGATTGATAACCCGTGTGATGATTAATGAACGAGATGATTGATGTGATACCCTAATGGGTATGATTACGACTCGGGTAAGTCAAGATTATTATTATGAGTATCTTGATGATCTATGTGATACCATGGCGGTGGTTATATGTGACATGGGATATGAGGTTACATAATAGCATGATATGCATGATTATATGATATACATGATTACATGAGTATGGTATGTTGATGGGTGATACGAGTGGAGGGAGCAAGGATATTTTGTCTTGTGAGCACCGTTGCTTTGGTAGCACACTTTGTGACTTTAGGTCACGGAGGTTTGGCACCTCATTGCGACTTGTCCCCGTGGTTTAACCACCGTGGGTTGGCCCCACTTGAGATATGGGATCGTCTGCTAGTGATTTGGTATCACACGATGGGTTGGCCCCATCATCGATTTGTGACTTGGTCACCAGTTGCTTTAGTAGCACAATTGTGTCTTTGGGACACCAGTGGTTTGGCACCACATTGACGGATATTGTGTCTTTGGGACACCAGTGTTTTGGTAACACATTGTGACTATATGTCACAGTGGTTTGGCACCACCAAAGGTTTGGTACCACACGGGTAGAAAAGGCGATATGGATGGTTAGGATCGGGTTGCATTAATTATGTTGCTTTGTATGATGTGTGTTAGCATGTTGTTCTTGGGGCGGGATTTACACCTTGAGTCATTCGACTCACCCTCTCCTTTGACATTTCGGTGACTCGTGACGCGGACATGGAGCCGGATGGACTCGGGGCACATGCCATGCTTTAATAAAGGATTATTGAGTTTGGGTACTTTAGCTTATTTACTTTATTTGGGTTTTATATTGGATTTGTAAAAGGCCTTTGATTTATGTTTTGGTGATGTTTATGTTTTAATTAGATTTTAATATGCCTTTACCAAACAAGTTGGTATGAATTTTACTAAAACTTGGAAAGATAATGATTTCAAAATGATAACGCAATATGTTTTTAAAACCATACCACCGGGTATCACACTACGTCTTTATAGTAAGCAAATTCAAGTGATTTTCAAATCAAACTTGTATTACTCCTAAGTCTAATAAGGTTTTAAGTAACACTAAGAAACTATTAAGGTTTAAATGGTTTAAACTCATTTAGCCACACACCTGGTTAAGATTTCAAAATCTCCTAAGGTTTCACATACTCCATCGATTTCAAACAAGTCTCACGCAAATTGTCTTCAAAATACACTGTGTTTCACTTGGCTTTTAGCGAAAATTTTAACCTCTCACAAACATGTTTTCCCGTAACATACCAGATTCTGGACGTGGTGTCTTGTCCGGTTTGGGTGTTACACTAGTGCACCATTATTCTACCATTAAACATCAAAATGCACAAATATCTAGCATGGGTCAATTTTTAAACTTCCTTTTTCATGCAAATAAATGGTATAAATAGAAAGGTTAAGCTTCTAGGATCTCAAAAATACGAAGAACATTAGAAACGGGGCTCAAATGCACTTACAATTGAGCATTGAAAAAGCTTGAAACCCTAGCCATGGCTTCATGAAAATTTCAAAGATGGAGAAGAGAATGAGCAGATTTTTGGGTTTAAATTTTGTCTTTTATGCCTTAAAACATCCAAATGACAAAAATGCCCTTTGTACTAAACCTTCAATTTTTACCCTTTCATGACTAGTTTTGTCCATAACAAAATATGATGGTCTATTTGTCATTTAAAGACCTCTAGTTTAAACCCCCATTTAAATGAAGTACTTATGTTCTAGAACTCATATTTTGCAATTAATGCAGTTTAATCCCAATAATAAAATTGGGCACTTTATCGATAAAATTACTTAACAAAATTTACACATCATCACCCAAACATATCATAGACTCTAAAAAAATTATAAATTAAATATTTTTACTTCAGGTGTGTGGTCTCGAAACTACTGTTCCAACTAGGCCCTATTTTGGGCTGTTACAGGGTCGCAGTCTCGTTCTGTGAAGCGTGTCAAGGCACGTCCAAATTTTTCACTTGCGATTATTGTGGAATGTGTCACCTGGGTGAGTGTTGGAGGAGGTCAGGAGCATGTTTGAGATGCGAGTCTAAGGAGCATAGGGCTTGAGATTGTTCCATCACCATTAAGACGGGTATGTTTTGGTTGAATGTTGAAAATTTTATGAATGAGTGATAATTACCTGTTTGCTTCTGAGGATTAGATATTTGATGAGGTGAAGAGTTTCCAAGGTTAAAGATAAAAAATGAATTAGTGTTATTAAGGTCAGAGTGCGCAGCGAAAGCATAGTGGTGTGACTTGAGCAGTGCGTTTAGTAGTTGGTTTGAAATTTCGAGGACAAAATTTCTTTAAGGAGGGTAGAATTATAACATCTCAAATTTAGGCCTAGTAGGATTGGGCCCATTGGGCCTTGGGCATAGGAGTGTTTAAAATTTTTGAGATCAAGAGAATGACATTATTTCAAGTTGGACTTATTAGGAAGGTGATTTTGGAAAGTTACAGGGTTTCTAGGAAGTTCCAGATTCAAGTTAGGCTATAGGAAAATTTTAGTGTTTGAATACTTTAAGGAGAGATGGTAAGTGGCATCAAGGTTTAAAGAAATAAGCATGTATTGAGCTATCATAAGAGGAGCTAGTAGCAAGGTGGTGAGGCATCACATGAAGGAGATTAAGGGCTGGAGTTCGAATCCCATCTATTGCAACTTTTGGGATTTAAATTTTGTGCTTATCAGGTGGAAGATGGTAAGTGTTGGTTATTGCATCTAAGATGGTAAGGAAGAATTTTTATTGAAGGAAAGAACACAAGGGAGAAGAGTAAGGAGGAAGATAAAGGAAAGTGAAGGAAAGGAATGAAGGAAAAAGGTAAGGGAGGGAACATGTTGGCTAATTTTGTAAAAGATGTTTTTGGAAAGAGTTTTGGTCAACACTCATCTTTTTGGTAAAGATGATACAAGGTTTTGGTAGGGAAAAAAAGGGGAGTCGAATTACTCTTTAGCCTTCTTAGGCAATTTTAGCTTTTAGACATTTTTTTCTTTACCTAATATTTTGTTTCTTTTGGTTCCATTTCCTCCTTGCCAAAATTCCCTCTTCTTCTATAGCGTTCCTTCTACTCATCTTTTCTCTCTTTTCATCCAATTCTAGCTAGTACAACTTGATCCGTGTGTTGCAAATCTCTTCTTGGCTAAAACCCCTACTTCTTTTTCCCTCTTAATCTTCAAGAGGTTGATTCCATTCTTCTCATCTTTCGGTTTCCATTGCGGTGTGTCCCAAAATCGAATAGTGGTTCTTACGTTTTGCTATTGTGCCAAACATTTTCTTCCATTTGACTTTTCTCTGAGTTATGTTAAGCCAAAACACTCTTTTGCCGATTCTTCTAATAATCAAAGGGTGAGGATCGTTAACATCAGTCGCAATAAAGAAGCGTGTGGTGGTAGGCAGACGGCGGGGTGGAATATCGGGACTCTGTAGAGGGAGATCACATAGTGGTAAGTGATTCAAGTGTAAGTAATACGTTGGGTATGAAATCTTTTGGAAATTCGAGGCTCACTTTTGGTTGGTATTGCTCTAGGGTAAACGAAGAGTGATTCTTTAGGAAATCAAATAAGGTGTGTAATCTCATACCCCTTCCGAATACATGTTTGAAATGGTGTGTAATCTCACACCTCTCTGAATATTTGCATGAAATGCTTTGTGATTTGGTCGAAAGATCAAAAAACCAGAAACAGACATCTGTGATCACTCGGGCGTGCATATGTTCGTAGTGGAAACCATATTTTGCAATGAAATAGTTTTTGGAAAGTAGCAGTGATGTGATTTTGAAAAATCACGAAAAATAGGAGAACGAGAACTAGAAAGTGAATAAGATATAGAATTAAATCTTATTATGTCTATTTTTATATGAAAGAAACAGAGTAGGAAGAGCAATTTAATATTCTGTGATATTTTAATTTTAGTGAGACTTATTCTGAATGACTTCGTGGCTCCCTATTCTGTGTTGGAAAAATCATTAAAAATTGTACAAACTAAATTATGAGTTATAATTTATATTTGTAGATTCCTTAGTGAGTCCAGTTTCAATAGAAACAAGTGGGAGAAACATATGAAAATTGTACAATGAGATATTTTAATTTAGGATAGGAGAGGTTAGAACCGTTGGTCAGTGAAAAGGGGAAACTTTAATGAATAAAATGCACTAAATCACTAACCCAAAAATATTGAAAAAATTATATTAAGAATACATATGAGTCTAGTTTCAAAGAAAATTTACGGATCTAAATTTCGAGTTTCCTAATTCGAGTTATAGTCAATTTAGTCAATATGATGCAGATGGACAGTTTCAATTTTTATGCCCCAAATTAGTAGTTAAGTCTGGGGTTGCAAAATTATGAAAATACCCTTGGAGGGTAAATTATTGAAATAACCCCGGGTTGTGAGATTATCGAATTACCCTCGATGGGTAAAATTACAAAAATGCCCCTTTGGGCAGATTTATCGAAAATGCCCTTATGGGCCAATTTACTGAAATGCCCCTATGGGCTGATTTGCTGAAATGCCCCTATGGGACGATTCATTAAAAGTATACAATAGATTAATTGTTGTTATTTATATGTGGATATTTTATGTTATTATGTATGTTGCATCTTTACATATTGCATGGGATGGGAAATTAAATGAAGGGAAGTATAAACCGATGGCATTGCCACAAATTCTGATAATGGCTATGTGCAAATTTAAATATGGCTTTGTGCCGTCGTGATTAAGGCTGTATGCTGATTACATTACCGTATATGATTCTAGTGGCTCAGCCACAAATATTATAAATGGCAGCTTGACTGCAAATTGGAGAGACTGGCGGGGTGGGTTGACTTGATCCCCACAGGAGAGATTGGTTGGTACGGGTAGAGAGATTGGATGGATGGGTTGGGTTGCATACATTGCATATATATATATACTGTTATGTAAATGGGCTTTGGCCCAAAATGTTGCTATACGGGTTCAGGCCCAGTGGATGACGGTAAGAGATTATACACTGAGTTCTAGTAACTCACCCCTTTTCCTTAACCCCTGCAGGTAATGCTCAGGGATGTGGACTGGGGCCATGGATGACTCGATGGAGGCCATACTTCAGAAATGGTGTTTTTGATCTTTAGATTTCTATTTATGGTTACTTTATTATTTTTACTATTTTGGGTTTAAAGTTGTAATAAGGCCTCTGGGGTAAACTTTAATTTGCTTTATGTTTGGATGTATTTATCATTTTTCTTAAATTGTTTTAAACGAGGATTTTCTAAAATCTTAAATAACAGTTTCCAAAATTGATTTGATTAATAAATGGATTACATAACAAATTTGTACAAATAATTTAACTCGGACTTTCTTTCAAATTAGCAACTATTTTTTTTAAAGTCACGGTTTTAAAATATCACGAATTTGAATATCTAATCTTCAATTAACCTCTCGAGATTTATAGTATTTTATCGAAGGTTTCTATTTAAACTTGTTTTCTTCAATTACACCTATTTTAGTATGAATCACAAGATCCTTTATACGTTTTCTTCATTGTGACACACCAAATTTGGGCCTAACTTTTGGGCCGAGTTTGGGGGTGTTACAAGATGTGGCTTGGAAATCAATGTTAAATTTTTTGTGTATATGTTGCCGTATGTAATGGCATAGTTTGGTATGGTTGATGATGGTTCAAGTTGTTTTACTTGATTATTTGGTAGGTGTTGAATAATTGCTTATAATGCATGATCTTAAACTTGATCAATGAATGGTTAGTAGATGATTTATGAGTCAAGCTTGGCGTGTGATTGATGATAAAACACATATTTGAAATAGGTTGAATTGATGAATGTGATATGTGTTTTGGTATATGATGGAATAAGTGTGAAATGAGAAATGAATCATGTTAGCTTTGGTATGAGTTTTGTGTAGAAAATGGTTATGATTAGAGTTGATGAAAAGGAGAGTATTGGTATGGCATGTTTGGTGTATAAAATAACATGTTTTGGCTGCCTATTAATTGTATTGAACTGGTAGAAAATGATGTGGTTTAGGTGAGCATGAGGAGGGTGAGAAATATGGCTTAAACCAAGCCTAATTTCGTGCCACACGACCTGAGCACATGAGCGTGTAACTCAACCGTGTGACCCTTGGTGCTTAAATAAAACAAGTCATGTGTTGAACGGCCTAAACACACGGGCGTGTTTGGTGGCCATGTGGATAAGTTAGTATGTGTGCCCTGTTTTCACACGGCCTATGACATGGGCGTGTCTGGTGGCCGTGTGAGGCACACGGCCTGTTCACAAGGGCGTGTGATCCCTGAATGCTTGAAAATTTTAAGTGATTCCTAAAGTTTGCAAATGTGATCGGTTTAGTCTCGAATCTTCTCTAAAGCATGTTTAAGGTCTCATTGACCCATTTAAGGGACATTGTGTATGTTAGTGAATGTTATTCGATAATGAATGTTTATTGAGTTATGGAATGTAAGTTAAATGTTGTGTTTGATCGGTAATACCTCTTAACCCTAAGTCAATGACGGACACGGGTTAGGGGTGTTACACAAGAAGGTAGGGATATTTTCCCACACCTCATAACCGACCTGTGCAAGAAAGAAAAGGTGCCGATGTCGATGACGGAACAATTCGTCAAGTCGACCAAAAGCCTGCTCAGGAACTCCATCTATATCTAGTATGTCGAGCTCCATCGAAAGCATATCCATGATTAAAATGTTTGACGTAGACAAAAGATGGATGTTTCGCCATCACTAAAGTAGAAGAGCAAGGGAAAGAGCCAAACAAGCCAAGTGTCAAGTGAGATGACTGACATGGAGTGGGTTATCTGGTGGATGCAATTGATGAAACTGTTGGGAATTTACTACGCCTAAAGGTTCGGTATCTCGATGCCAGACTCACCACCAAACGGATACCCGCCAATGCAATTTTTCGAGTAAGCTGACGAGGAATTGAAGAAGAAGGAAGAAGGTGATGACAAAGACCACGAAGAAGAGTCAGCCCACAATGAGGACTTCAATGATGTATTCTGACCGAAACAACCGACAATTGGAGGAGCCAAGATTCAAAATCCAAGTCGTACCAGCCCTACTAGTTCTGAGGGTGCAAAGGCTGCCACACCAATCATGGGTCAAGGGAAAGGGCCTATGATTGGGGAGAACCGGCCAGATCTCTATTCGGATTAAAACTTGAACTTAATTTTTATTTTAAATTATGAACTTGTGATATTAATTTTTGATGATTTTATTTTTTCTTTAGACTTTAGTTATTTTTTATATTAGTTTTTGTGTTAGCTAATTTTTATGTAGGAACCCTATATGATATAAGGCACTACAATTTAGAGCAAAATCGGCATAAGGAGGACCACTTAACCACATTTGAGGAACTTCAATGCTTAAATCGAGTATTCTCTTCTCTTATCTATTAGGCGCATATTAAGGACAATGTGCCAAATAAAGTGTTGGGTGTAACATAGAAATTTTTCAAATTTTTTCAAGTTTTTATGTTATTTTCATTAATTTTTGTTTTTATGTGTTTTTTTGTGTATGAGCTTGTAGTAATACAAGTGATTGGTTAGGAGCATGTAAATAGGATTCCGTGTTTAAATTATAAATTTAACTTGATAGCAATTGAGTTTAGGTTGTTTAATATTACATTAATTAGTTCATTCTGTTACACTGTGAATAGGTGATAGTGTGCTAGGTATACCACATGAAAAATAGGTACATAAAAAGCATATGTGTTTGTTTAAATAATAATTGTTAGAGTGTTAATATTTAGTTACTCGTAATCTATGAATCGAAACCCTTAGGGATGACCTAAGGCATTGTTTGGTAGAAAAATTTGAGCCAAAAAGCCAATCTTAATTTAAAATCCCTAGTGCCCTAAATTTTTAGCATAAATCCTTATTTCTTAATGAACCTCAATGAAAGCCCTAAACCTTACAATATGATCTCTTGATCCAATTTTCTTGGTCCCTGCACGAACTTAGATGCCAAGGTATTGACATTGAGGGTTAGGTAGATATGATACGGTGGTTTCCAAAATAAAAGTAAAATAATAGTGAACTTAGGGGATAGTATAGTATGGTGAGTATAAGATTCTTGAAAACTTGTGCTTAAGTGGAAAAATCGAAAGATTTATCTAAAGAAAAGGTTTGAAAAAGCTAAAATAGTCAAGCAAGAAGTTTTTTAGAAAATAGAAAAGCAAAGTGAGTGAAAAATAAAGAAAATAAAAATTCCTCATTTTTGCACAAATGTCTCACTAAAACGATTATACGCAGTAATAATGTAATACACCTTAGGAGTCAGAGAGAAAAGATAGGTGAGAAAAGGGGATACAAGGTGGTGAGCTAAAAGTTTCTAATCGAGAAAGTATTGGGGTCAATATAATGTGCCAAATTATTTTCGTGCTTAAATTGTTTTGTCATGTATGTTCTTTAATTCCAAACCAACCTAAGTTGTAGAACGTTACAAGCCAAAAACACTTATGTTGAAACACCCCACACCCGGTCCACGAGTTTTGACCGGATCTGGTATGTTCCCTGGTGTAAATCGTTTCAAATTCTTTTGCTACTTAGGAAAAACTTGTGTGTTTTGAAAGAAAGATTGTTTTGGGTTGGGCTTGAGTTGAAAACAAGTTTAATTCATTATTAAAATCCTTTACTTTAGGTGACAAAACGTTTGAGCTTTGTATGAAAATAGATTTACTTAATCTTTAATTGATAAAAATTCGTAAGCTTAACAATAAAAACAGAATAAAATATTCCTACTAAGGCCTTATTACATCAAATAATTTCCAAAATTTAAAACCAAAATAAACTTTAAACTACTTAGAATAAAATAAAAGTCCAAGTCGTAAATTTCTTGCTGTGCATGGCCATCCCTAAGCTTCTGCCGAACCCGGTCCATCACTGATCGTCACCTGAAACATGTTCCCACAACAGGGTGAGTCAAACAGACTCAATGTGTACACAAACACTAAGTCTTAACAAATTCAGGCATAACAAATCATATTCATACGTATCATATTTTCACATTTAATGATTCAAAATAATGATGCAATCCCAACCCAAACCTATATGCCATCCGCTACACTCCACCCGCACCATCCTCGCACACCGTGGGACTACTAAGTCAACCATCCATCCGCTACACACCATCGAAGGCGTCATTGCGATCGACGTGCTCATCGTCCATATAAAATTTGTGGCATAGCCACCGATAATTGTGTCATGAGACACCACATTCAGATAATGTAACCGGGTTACCACATTCGGATAATGTGACCAAGTCACCACATTCGATAATGTGACCAAGTCACCACATTCGGATAGTGAGATCAAGTCATCACATTCACTTCCCTTTTCAAATAACCCAATGCCCCATATTATTCATATCATGCATATCATACTTAAATTCACATTCATGTCACTTTTCACATGTTAAGTATAACATATTTCGTAATCCTAGTAGGAGTAGGAAAATGTACCTGAGTACTTTGTACCATAACATGGTACTTTAGCCACATTCTTACACTTTCATATTAACACATATATCAAGTTTAAGCCATAAATCTATTAAGATTAGTGTGGGGTACACACGGTACCTTAACCATGTTTTTCACATTCTTAATAACATATTTAATTTGAAACATAGCCATGAACGTATTAGAACTTAGGGTAGGGTACACACCTGTTTCGCTTAAGGTTTCCAATCCAAATCCGAAAAGCTTGATCTAATTCCTTAGATCTTAAATCTCTATATTTAATCAATCATTTAATACTTAGTAAGCCATTCGGCCAAAAATCCAAATCCTAGTAGGATTAGTACACTAAAACTTACCTTGGTGCCAAATCCCGAAATCTTCACTATACTCTTTCTTGTATTCGGCAAAGCTTTAAATCACTTTAACAAATTAGTTTCGGCTTTTGAATAAATATGAACTAGATCTAAAACACCAAAAATAGGCCTTGGCGAATATTCGCATGTCTTTCCTTGTGGATTTTAAATCCAAATTCACCGAATAACTAGGGAACACGCTGCCTATGGTGTACCTTCGGAAAAGAACTTCTCCTTCCTTGTAGTCGACACTTAGTAAATCTCAAATTCACCTTCCATATTTCGATCAATAAAATATA
Source organism: Gossypium rotundifolium (assembly GCA_025506655.1). NCBI lineage: Eukaryota > Viridiplantae > Streptophyta > Magnoliopsida > Malvales > Malvaceae > Gossypium > Gossypium rotundifolium. The sequence continues at coordinate 151,405,590 of CP106734.1, read as the reverse complement.
GGAGGATTAGACTAACTTTCGCTTAAAAGAAAGGAATACAATTATAACTATAGATCCTTACCCTTTATATTGAAATCGATGATCCTCCCCGACACCACTTGATAGATTCTACTAGAGACTTGATGAACAATTGGCTATGATCCCTTATGTATTCGGTTTCAAAGATGAAAGAAGAGAGGAATAATAGGATTAGAGGAATCGGCTAGAAGGCTAAAAGAAAAGAGGAAAAGAATGGATGCTCAAGAAGAATTTCTAGCAGAGGAGAGGAGAAAGAATATTCTGCAAAAGAAAAGAGAGAGAATGAATAATGAATAGTCCTAGTCTCATCCTTTTATAGCCGAAATTACTAGGCCAAGAATCCTTTCCTTGGCCATCACTCTTCCCTCATTCTCCTAATTAAAGAATAATTCTTCATTTATCCACCTATTTAGCCGAAATTCTAAAGGGAATAAAACTCTTCTCTTGAGAGTCCCTATTGCCGTCCATTGCTTCCTCTCTAAGTAATTAAATAAAAAATCACTTAAAGCTTTAGCTAGGTGCCGTCCACCCCCTTCCCTTGATGAGCTGAATTTAAACTTGTTCTTATTGGACTCCTTGTGGCCATACGAGGCCCAATTTATCCACCTAAGTGGCATCACTCCTTGGGCTTTAAGTGGCATCTTCAGGCCACTTTTCCAAGCCTGTTTGTGTGTCAAATTTCACGTACTTTTTCTTTTAAGGCCTCCTTGCCTTAATTACCTCTTTTAAACTTTAAAACTCGACATTTCTAAGTCATTTCTAGGTTCCAAAATTTTCATGCTCTGTAAACTTGACATTTCTTAGGTTTCCTAAAATGTTTACTTACCTCTTTTAGCTTAGTTTCCAAAATGTTCACTTTCCTCTTTTAGCTTAGTTTCCAAAATGTTCACTTTCCTATTTTTAATGTAACATTTCCATACATTTCCAAGTTTCTCGAAATGTTTACTTTCCTCTTTTGAATCATTTCCAAATCATTTCCTTATATTTCCTTACATTTCCTTACATTTCCTTTCCTTTCATTTCATTTCCTTACATTTCCTTTCATTTCCTTACATTTCCTTACATTTCCTTTTATTTCCTTACATTTCCATACATTTCCATACATTTCCTTACATTTCCTTACATTTCCATACATTTCCACACATTTCCTTACATTTCCATACATTTCCATACATTTCCTTACATTTCCTTACATTTCCATACATTTCCATACATTTCCATACATTTCCATACATTTCCTTACATTTCCAAACATTTCCATACATTTCCTTACATTTCCTTACATTTCCATACATTTCCTTACATTTTCATACATTTTCATACATTTCCATACATTTCCTTACATTTCCATACATTTCCTTACATTTCCTCACATTTCCATACATTTCCATACATTTCCAAGGTTCTAAAAATGCACAAAATGGGATTCGAACCTCTTCCCTCAAAGTACTTCACTTGATGCCATAACCCTTGCACCTTAGGTGGCGTCCCTTGCCACTTTTCCACATCACTTCTTGTTTTTAACTTAAAAACCAATAATTGTCCAAAGCTTTCTCTTCTATCCTAGGATTTTAAAAACCCTTAATTCACTTCCAAACATTGCCAAAACCTACTAATGAATTATGCACAAACGCATAACCCCTAATCTAGGATGTTACATATGTGACCTAAGTGATCCTAGTCGTGGATGAAAATTAACTAAAATTTCACATTTCTAATTACTTGTATTCTTAAAGCATAAATGTAATATTTTTGTACTTGTTTCGATGGATCTTTGTACTTATTCTTGAATTTGTTTACTTTGTAATTTAATGAACTAATCTGTGTGATATTCAAGGTCGAAAGTCAATTTTATATCTTGTTAAAGTTATGTATTTATTCACATTGTTCTATTTACATAGCTTTGAACTAATCTTTGTATGTGGCATGTTCAAGCACTGTTTTGTTTTATTTTCTTGTTTATATGTGTCACACACCAAATCTAGATAACTTGAATTCAAGGTACATAGACAAGAAGATGTTTGTTCTACCACATTCTAGAAGTTAGTCTGCAAGATTATAGCTTCTGGCGAACTATTGTTTAGGAGAATTGCGTGTCCACCCATGGAAGTATATCAGGATTTAATCTTCAACATTTTCTTCAATAAAAGAAAGAATGCGATAAAAAGGGGAAAGAGTAAGTTTTGTTTAAGTTACTGCCATGTAACATCCTGAATAGGGCCTATGCATTTCCAGTTCAATTGTATGAAATGACAAGTTTCAAGTACTATGAATAAATTTTTGATACTTTTGGAAACCTAGAAATGCATGGAAATGAAAATGAAAATGGAAATGGAAACCTGAACATTTTGGAAACCTAGACATTTTGGAAACCTGAACATTTTTGGAAACCTGAACATTTTGGAAACTTGAACATTTTGGAAACTTGAACATTTTGGAAACTTGAACATTTTGGAAACTTGAACATTTTGGAAACCTAAAGATGTAAGGAAAATGGCAAGTTACAGAGCCGCGCGAAAATTTTAGGAAACTTAGAAATAAGGCCGGAATGACAAATTTTAAAGCCCAAAATAGGAGATAAGGGCAAGAGGGCCTTAAAAGAAAAAGTTGGTGAATTTTGACATACAATCGAGCTTGGAAAAGTGGCCTGAAGTGTCACCTAAGGTTTATGGAAATGGCCTGAGTTCGAGTCACTTGGAAAGCAAATATTGAAGGTTTAATTTTGCTTCCCAAGGCTAGGGGTGGACGGCACTTGTTTGCTTAAAAGGGAAGAGTTTTATTTTTATTAAAACTTGTCAAATTAAAGTGATAAATAAAAGATTTTCTCTACTAAGATAAATGAGGAATTAAAGGATGGATTAAAGACTTTTAATTTAATTAGGTGATAATTAATGGAGATTAAATTATCACTTGGGAGAGTGGTGGCCAAGTTTTGGACTCTTGGTCTAGCAATTTCAGTTAAAAGAGGAAAATTGAGACTTTTCTCTCATTCACTCTACCTTGTCAAATTTTGCTCTCTCTCCCCCTCTCTTTGCCAAAATTTCCCTAAGCAAGGACTCCATCTTTTTTTTCCTCCCTTGCCATTGCTTAGTCAAAACCTTTCTTTTGATCTCTCGTTAAATCTCCATAGCGGGATCTCAAGAACTCAAGACAAGGAAGCAAGTGATTAAAGGCTTCAAGGTAAGGTTAAGCCATTCAATTTCCTTTCTTTCTAGTTGCCGAAAGTAAAAGAGTCTAATACCTATTCTTGATCATGGTCGAATATACAAGGGATCTCAAGTTTCCACAACTACCGAATACAAAGATCAAGGATTTAAGGTAAGAACAATTAATTCTTGTTCTTCTGATTCGTTTAAACAAGGCTTAAGAAAATAACCTCTCTTATGTCTATGGCCGAATGTCAAAGGAGGAGTTCGGGTTTTCAGATTCGAGGAAACTAAGGTAAGACATATTCGGCCAAAGGCAAGTTACAACTTATTAAAGTTAGATCGGATCTAACATATGAATTTTAGGAATTTCGACAGATATTCAAGACAAAAGGGAACTTTCGGGATTTGGAATCTATAAGGTAAGCCTCTAAAATATTCGGCCAATGGTTGTGAGATTATCTAGATCAATTCCTTAATTATTGAAAAGCCGAGAACTAACCCATATTGAAATACAAGGTTGGCCGAATATCAGGTAAAGGAAAAACCAAACTTTCGGGATTTGTATAAACACCAAATCGGCAAAGGTGAGTCTTTTTACAAATCCTACTAGGATTTGGTTTTGTTTTATGCCAAAAGGGTTTATTAATGTGTTCTATTTGGTGGGCCGAATATAGGAACTAATTGATCTAAAGTTAGATCGGATTCTCGAGATCTCAAGAAATCTATTAAGCGAAACAGGTGTGTACCCTTACTATCCTTCGATATTTTATGGCTAAATATTTTAATACATGATTATGAATAAGAATGTGAATGTGGCTATGTACCACAAATGTGGCAAAAAGTACCTGTGCACGCTTCCTACTTCGATAGGATTGTGAAAAATGTTATTTTATAACATGCGAATATATATATATGATTATGAAATTAAGTATGTTATGCATGATATATATTTTTGGGGCATTCGGGATTTATGTGAAAGGGGGAGAACAGGTGTTGACTTCGGTCTCACCAACGAAGGTGTTGATTTCGGTCTCACCAACGAAATATGTTGACTACGGTCACATTGCGAAATTTTGGTAACTTCGGTTACAATAGTGTCTAATGGCACAACGATAATTTGATTATAGTGTCTAATGACACAACGATATGGGTGAATGCCTTCGATGGAGAGTAGCGGGTGGAGGGTTGACTTAGTAGTCCCACTGTGTGAATGGCGTGTACGGTGGTGTGTAGCGGATGGACCATTAGGATTGGGTTTGGGTTGCATCATAATTTCATTATTATATGGCCTCGATGATTTAAACATGAATGCCTAATTTATTGAATGATAGTATTGTGTGCACATTGAGTCTGTTGACTCACCCCATTATGGGAATTATTTTTTAGGTGATGAGCAGTGACGGACCGGGCCGGTGGACTATGAGGTGGCCATGCTACATGCGAAAATTTCATTTATTTTGGACTTAATTTTATTTTTAGTTACTTTTATTCTATTTTGGGTTTCACTTGATGTAATAAGGCCTTATGGCCCAGTGGATTATTCTTTATGTTTGCTTACTGTTAAGTTACATGCTAAGAACTATATTGGATGTATTTAATTAAATGGGCTTCCAAGATTAAATAAATGGGTTTCAATCTAAGCCCAATTCAAAATAATAGTTTTTCTAAAATCTACAATTTTCTAAGTATCGAAAATGATTTTGAAATCGGTTCACTTTAGGAACATACCAGATCCTGCCTGGGCTCGTGGTAGGGTGTGGTGTTTCAGATTTAGTATCGAGCCCGCTTTTAAACTCTCGGCACGTGGGCTAAGGCCCAAAACGTTTTCAAAGCGAGCCAAATGAATTTCTTTGAAAAATAAGTAGGCTTTTGGCATGGCCCTAAGTCTCCAATTCATGATCCACCGTAAAGTACCCCAACTATATGTGTGATTCATGATTTATATAAGGGTAGAAAAGGCATGGAACGTAGAATAGAATAATAGGAACCTGAACCCTAGGATTAGACTACTCAAACGTAACACATAAGACTTAATGCACTGAACCAACCTATGGCTAAGTCACTGAGCTAGTGGTGTGGTAACCCTTGCACGCATGTCTAGGAGTGGATCCGGAAGAGCTTGGCATTTAAGCAGTCCTAGTGACTCACCTCCTCTTCGCAGGAATCCTACCCGTGCGTAGCTTTGGTTCACCATAACTCGAGGGCTCAGTGGTGTGGCAACCTCTCATGCGCATGTCTAGGAATGGTTTCGTGGGAGCTTGGTATTTAAGCAATCACGTGACTCACCTCCTCTCCACACGAATCCTCGCCTGGTGCGTAGCTTTGGTTCACCCTGACCAAGAGGGCTCGGTCATAGGCTAAACATAATGACTAAAACCCGAAAGGGAACTAGCCATGTTTAAAAAAAAAAAAGAATGAAACAACAAACCCTAGTTTTTTTCAAACCTTTAAAACTTTTCTTTTAAATCTGAGAAAATTAATTTTTACAACATTCTCTGAAAAACGCCTGATTTGCGAAAATTATAAAAATGCCCTTAGGGGTGAAATTACCAAAACGCCCCTAGTTTGTAAAATGCTCAACTACTCAACAACTTTATCAAAATTTCATGATTTCATAAACATTCAAAAACCCTAATTGGTAAAATATCAAAATACCATGATTTTGGAAAAATTACAAAATTGCCCCTAACTTACAAAATTACCAAAATGACCCTAATTTCCAAAATTTTTGCAACATCCCCATTTTTTTTTCTTTGAAGGAACACTTTTCGAAAAGAACCCTCAAAGTTTTACAACTTTTGAAATACCCTAAATTTATAAAATTTTACAAATTTACTCCGATTTGTGAAAAATTACCAAAATACCCCCGGATTTCAAAATTTTTCAAATCACCCCTAGACTTCAAAATTTTCAAGAATAACTTTTGACAAAAACCCCAAGAAATGATTTTTTCTGAAAAATTACGAAAATACCTTGTAGGATAAAATTACGAAAATACCCCCGAGTAGTGGAAAACAACAACAAAAACAAAAATTGCAACGTTTCTCTGAATGAACGGAAGTTCATACTTGTTTGATGAATGAATGGAAGAATGGAAAAGACTGTGTGTTTGTATGATACGAAAGAACCACTCTAAAATCCCTTCTCATAAAACTCCTTCGTTGATAAATAAGTGGAACATTGATTAATCCATAAAATTTCTTAATCAGATCTCGATGTTAGAAAATGAGCTCTAGAGGACGTGGTCGTCGTGGTCGAGGAAGAGGAAGGATGACCGTGTTTGAACCCGTTAGGTCGGGTCAAGGGTCCGACAATGAAATGCCACCGCCACCACCACCCCAACCGTTAATGTTGAGCAATGTGCTCGGACGGGAAGAGGGTCATGTCGCAGTCAGGCTGAGTTTTGGAATTGGTGGCCGGTGCAGGAGGAAATGGAGGAAATCGAAAGTCGGTACCTGAACGGCTCCGAGCTAATGGAGCAGAAATGTTTCGAGGAGTATCCAATGTGGCACCCAAGATACCGAAAATCGGTTAGAAGCAACGAGCGTATCATGGATGAGCTTGATCGACTCAGAGGAAAAGTTGAAAGGGATGGTGGCGTTGTTATGCGATGAAGCGTGTCGCTGGTGGTTGACTGCTCGTGATGGTACCACAACTAAAAATTTGACCGGGAGTATGTTAAAGAGGCCTTTCGTAAGAAGTATGTGGGAACCGTATATCTGAGATGAGCAGAGGAAGGATTTTCTAGGGTTAGTACAAGGGAGTAAGTCCGTCGCAGAATATGAGGCGAATTTCGAGGTTGAGCCGCTATGCTCGAGGGTAGTGGCAATCGAGCATGAACGCCGTGTCCGCTTTTGAGGACGGGCCGAGAGATGATTTAAGATCATAATAGCACCGCATCGAGAGCGGAATTCTCTTTTTGGTAGAAAAGGCCAAGGTGGCCGAGGGGATTAAGGATGCTACTAAGCAGACCGTGGATAAGAATAAGGCCAAAAGAGGGTTTGGGTCATCAGGAAAGGGTTACAAAAGGCCTAGGGTTAATGGGCCACGGAATCAACAAGCTGGTATAGGCGGGCAAATTCGTCCTTGTGAGTATTGTGGAAAGAGGCATCTAGGGGAGTGTTGGAAAAAGATAGGAGCATGTCTTAGGTGTCGGTCCAAGGACCATATGTTTAAGGATTGCCCCAAACAATCAGACGAGAACCGACGGTAGTTCAGAATGTTAGCCAGACCGGTAGAGGCAGATAGCAGCCTCAATGGGGTCGTGGTTCGAGTAACCATGGTAGTGGTACAGGCAGAGGCCGTGGAACACAGGGTCGAGGTAATACTAATACCGATGCAAGACAATCGGGTTTGGTTTATGCGGTTCATCAAGGAAGATGGAGACACGGATGTTATAACCCAGACGTTCTTTATTTTGACAAACCCTACTTTGCTTTGATTGATGTGGGCTCGACCCATTCCTATGTTGCAAGTAGTGTAGTAAAAACACTAGGCCTAGACTCTGAACTCTCTGATAGGCAGATGACTGTAGTAAGCCCATTAGGCCAAATTATAGTGGTAGACAAGATCTTTTGGAATGCACCCCTAGAGATTCAGGGAGTGAGCTTTCGAGCAGACTTAATGGAGTTACCCTTTGGAGAGTTTGAGCTTATACTCGAAATGGATTGGTTAATAGAACACCGAGCCGTGTTGGATTGTGCGGCTAAACGTATGGAACTAAGAACCCGGAAGATGAAGTGGTAATAATGATCAGAGAAAGGAGGAACTATTTATCTAATGTAGTTTCGGCACTGAAGGCGGAGAAGATGGTTAAGAAAGGTTGCAAAGCGTTCTTAGCTTTCGTAAGTGCGATGGGTAGAAAGGAGGAAGGTGTTAATGAAGTTAGGACGGTAAGGGACTTCGTAGATGTGTTTCCAGAAGAGTTACCGGGAATACCCCCAAACAGGGAGGTGGAATTTGGGATTGATTTGCTACCGGGGACAGCTCCTATGTCAATCGCTCCATACCGAATGGCACCAAAGGAGTTAGTGGAGCTCAAGGCTCAGATACAAGAACTGTTGGACCGTGGGTTTATCCGACCCAGTGTGTCTCCGTGGGGAGCACCGGTCTTATTTGTAAAGAAGAAGGATGGAACTATGCGTATGTGCATAGACTACCGTCAGTTAAATAAGCTGACCATTAAGAACAAGTATCCCTTGCCAAGGATCGATGACTTGTTCGATCAAGGGGAGCCATGATGTTTTCAAGATCGATTTACTGGTCGGGATACCATCGATTGAAGGTAAAGGAGGCTGATATCCATAAGACCGCTTTTAGGACAAGATATGGTCACTTCGAGTTTGTGGTGATGCCGTTTGGGTTGACGAACGCTCCAGCCGCGTTCATGGATATGATGAATCGAGTTTTCCAACCCTACTTGGATAGATTCGTCGTTGTGTTCATCGATGATATTTTGGTGTATTCGAAGTCAGAGGAGGAGCATGATGAACATCTCCGAGTTGTTTTGGAAGTATTAAAGGAAAAGAAGCTCTATGCCAAATTCAGCAAGTGCGAATTTTGGCTTAGGGAGGTGGTATTCTTAGGGCATGTGGTATCCGCAGAAGGAATAATAGTGGACCCTAGAAAGATCGAAGCAGTGTTGGATTGGAAACCACCTAGGTCCGTGGCAGAAATTCGAAGTTTCTTAGGCTTGGCGTGCTATTACGGAAGGTTCGTGGAAGGATTCTCGTCAATAGCCGCACCTTAACTAAGTTACTAAGGAAGGAGTACCTTCGAATGGACTAATAAGCGACAAGAGAGCTTTGAAAAGCTTAAAAGGTCTTGACAGAGGCTCCAGTGTTAATTTAATGGAGGCGGTGAAAAGAATTTGTGGTGTCTTGTGACGCTCAGACACGGGGTTAGGTTGTGTGTTAATGCAAGAGGGCAAATTGGTTGCTTATGCGTCCACGGCAGCCTAAGGCCTCATGAGCTTAACTACCCAACTCATGACTTAGAGCTAGCAATGTGGTTTTCGCCTTAAGGTTTGGAGGCACTACCCTTATGGAGAAAGGTCATTATCTACACAGCACCACAAGAGCCTTAAGTATTTATTAACTCGTAAGGAGTTGAACTTGAGGCAACGAAGGTGGGTGGAATTATCAAAAGACTACGATCGCTCAATAGAGTACCATCCGGCAAGGCGAATGTAGTAGCCGATGCCCTAAGTCGAAAGGTTGTATCGGATCTACGGGCTTTGTTCGCTCATATAAGTCTGTATGATGATGGAAGCCTGTTGGCAGAGTTGCAAGTCAGGCCCACATGGCTAAAGGAAGTGAAGGAGGGACAGTTGGCTGATAATGACTTAAGTACTAAGTTGCAACAAGTACAGCAAGGGGGATTAGAGGATTATGATGTCAACAATGAAGGAGTATTGTGCTACAAGGGTAAAGTCTCAGATGTCAAGAATAAGGAGTCGAGACAAAGGATTCTTCGGGAAGTGCATGGTAGCCCTTGTGCTATGCATCCCGGAGGCATCAAGCTGTATAGAGATCTAAGGGAACAATTTTGGTGGTCTGACCTGAAGCGAGAAGTGACTGAATTTGTGGGGAAATGTTTGACATGTCAGCAAGTTAAGGCTGAACACCAAGTCCCATCAGGATTGCTCCAACCAATCGAGATTCCCCAATGGAAGTGGGAAAGAATTACCATGGACTTCGTTAGTGGGCTTCCCCTTATGCCTACTAAGAAGGACTCGGTATGGGTGATAGTGGACCGTTTGACCAAATCCGCACACTTTATCCCAGTCAGAATGGATTATTCTCTTCAGAAGTTGGCTAAGTTGTATGTGGCAGAAATTGTGAGATTACATGGAGTACCAATGTCAATCATCTCGATAGAGACCCAAGGTTTACGCCTCGATTTTGGAAAGCACTTCATCAAGCTTTAGGCACTAAGCTAGACTTCACTACTTTTTCATCCACAATCGACGGGGCGATCAACGAAGTTATACAAGTGTTGGAGGATATGTTGAGAGGTCGTAATGGATTTTCGAGGAAGTTGGGAAGATTACTTGCCTTTAGCTGAATTCACCTACAACAATAGCTATCAAGCCAGCATTCGGATGGCACCATACGAAGCATTGTATGGAAGGAAGTGTAGAACACCTACTTGTTGGACCGAGTTAGGAGAATGCCGAGTCTTGGGTCCAGAATTGGTGGCAGAAATTGAAGAGAAGGTTGAGTTAATTCGGGCACGGATGAAGGAAGCCTCTGATAGGCAAAAGTCATACGCAGACCTTAAGCGGAAGGAAATAGAGTTTGAAGTGGGAGATCAAGTGTTCCTGAAAGTCTCGCCTTGGAAGAAGGTAATGAGGTTTGGCCGCAAAGGGAAGCTAAGCCCAAGATTTATAGGGCCTTATCAAGTACTGAATCGCGTTGGGCCAGTGGCGTACCAACTAGAGTTGCCACCAGAATTGAAGCAGATGCACGACGTATTCCATGTGTCCATGCTACGTCGCTATCGATCGGATCCATCTCATGTGGTACCGGTTGAAGAGGTGGAACTAAGGCGGACTTATCCTATGAGGAAGAACCAATTCAATTTTGGAACATGATGTGAAAGTATTGCGAAGAAAGACAAAGCCTCTAGTCAAAGTGCTATGGCGCAATCATGGAACGGAAGAAGCTTCGTGGGAGCGGAAGAGGCGATGAGACAAAGAATACCCTCAACTATTTTAGTTAGGAAATTTGGGACGAAATTTTGTTTAAGGGGTAGAATCGTAACATCCCGAATAGGGCCTATGCATTTCAGTTCAATTGTATGAAATGACAAGTTTCAAGTACTATGAATAAATTTTGATACTTTTGGAAACCTAAAATGCATGGAAATGAAAATGAAAATGGAAATGGAAACTGAACATTTTGGAAACCTAGACATTTTGGAAACCTGAACATTTTTGGAAACCTGAACATTTTGGAAACTTGAACATTTTGGAAACTTGAACATTTTGGAAACACAAGATGTAAGGAAAATGGCAAGTTATAGAGCCATGTGAAAATTTTAGGAAACTTAGAAATAAGGTAGAATGACAAATTTTAAAGCCCAAAATAGGAGATAAGGGCAAGAGGGCCTTAAAAGAAAAAGTTGGTGAATTTTGACATACAATCGAGCTTGGAAAAGTGGCTCAAGTGTCACCTAAGGTTTATGGAAATGGCTCGAGTTCGAGTCACTTGAAAGCAACTATTGAAGGTTTAATTTTGCTTCCCAAGGCTAGGGGTGGACGGCACTTGTTTGCTTAAAAGGGAAGAGTTTTATTTTATTAAAACTTGTCAAATTAAAGTGATAAATAAAAGATTTTCTCTACTAAGATAAATGAGGAATTAAAGGATGGATTAAAGACTTTTAATTTAATTAGGTGATAATTAATGGAGATTAAATTATCACTTGGGAGAGTGGTGGCCAAGTTTTGGACTCTTGGTCTAGCAATTTCGCTTAAAAGAGGAAAATTGAGACTTTTCTCTCATTCACTCTACCTTGCCGAAATTTTGCTCTCTCTTCCCCCTCTCTTTGCCGAAATTTCCCCTAAGCAAGGACTCCATCTTTTCTTTTCCTCCCCTTTGCCATTGCTTAGTCAAAACCTTTCTTTTGATCTCATTAAATTTCCATAGCGGATCTCAAGAACTCAAGACAAGGAAGCAAGTGATTAAAGGCTTCAAGGTAAGGTTAAGCCATTCAATTTCCTTTCTTTCTAGTTGCCGAAAGTAAAAGAGTCTAATCCCTATTCTTGATCATGGCCGAATATACAAGGGATCTCAAGTTTCCACAACTACCGAATACAAAGATCAAGGATTTAAGGTAAGAACAATTAATTCTTGTTCTTCTGATTCGTTTAAACAAGGCTTAAGAAAATAACCTCTCTTATGTCTATGGCCGAATGTCAAAGGAGGAGTTCGAGTTTTGATTCGAGAAACTAAGGTAAGACATATTCGCCAAAGGCCGTTATAACTTATTAAAGTTAGATCGGATCTAACATATGAATTTTAGGAATTTCGACGATATTCAAGACAAAAGGGAACTTTTGGGATTTGGAATCTATAAGGTAAGCCTCTAAAATATTCGGCCAATGGTTGTGAGATTATCTAGATCAATTCCTTAATTATTGAAAAGCCGAGAACTAACCCATACTGAAATACAAGGTTGGCCGAATATCAGGTAAAGGAAAAACCAAACTTTCGGGATTTGTATAAACACCAAATCGGAAAAGGTGAGTCTTTTTACAAATCCTACTAGGATTTGGTTTTGTTTTAAGCCAAAAGGGTTTATTAATGTGTTCTATTTGGTGGGCCGAATATAGGAACTAATAGATCTAAAGTTAGATCGGGATTCTCAAGATCTCAAGAAATCTATTAAGCGAAACAGGTGTGTACCCTTACTATCCTTCGATATTTTATGGCTAAATATTTTAATATATGATTATGAATAAGAATGTGAATGAGGCTATGTACCATAAATGTGGCAAAAAGTACCTGTGCACGCTTTCCTACTTGATAGGATTGTGAAAATGTTATTTTATAACATGCGAATATATATATATGATTATGAAATTAAGTATGTTATGCATGATATATATTTTTGGGGCATTCGGGATTTATGTGAAAGGGGAGAACAGTGTTGACTTGGTCTCACCAACGAAGGTGTTGACTTTGGTCTCACTAACGAAATATGTTGACTACGATCACATTGCGAAATTTTGGTAACTTCGTTACAATAGTGTCTAATGGCACAACGATAATTTGATTACGATGTCTAATGACACAACGTATATGGGCTTAATGCCTTCAATGGAGAGTAGCGGATGGAGGGTTGACTTAGTAGTCCCCACTGTGAATGGCGGTGTACGGTGGTGTGTAGCGGATGGACCATTAGGATTGGGTTTCGGTTGCATCATAATTTCATTATTATATGGCCTCGATGATTTAAACATGAATGCCTCGATTTATTGAATGATAGTATTGTGTGCACATTGAGTCTGCATTGACTCACCCCATTGTGGGAATTATTTTTCGGTGATGAGCAAGGATTTGACCGGGCGGTGGACCATGAGGTGGCCATGCTACATGCGAAAATTTCATTTATTTTGGACTTAATTTTATTTTTAGTTACTTTTATTCTATTTTGGGTTTCACTTGATGTAATAAGGCCTTATGGCCCAGTGGATTATTCTTTATGTTTGCTTACTGTTAAGTTACATGCTAAGAACTATATTGGATGTATTTAATTAAATGGGCTTACAAGATTAAATAAATGGGTTTCCAATCTAAGCCCAATTCAAAATAATAGTTTTTCTAAAAATCTAAAATTTTCTCTAAGTATCGAAAATGATTTTGAAATCGGTTCACTTTAGGAACATACCAGATCCGGTTCAGGCTCATGGGCCGGGTGTGGGGTGTTTCATGCCAAAGGTATATCATGCCTAGTTTGTTTAAGTAATTTGACGGGCAAGTCTCAATAACTAGATTTGGTTATAAACCAACTAAACTAATTGGACAAATGGTATTCAGAAAAGACTTTCATTTATGTTTCCTTTTGATTTTGTTGGCCATTATGAAAGGAATATTCTGAAATTTTAAGACACATGTCAAGTTCCACTAAATAGAACTAGATTATATATATGTGTGAGAAAAGTTCGTGAGAGGTTTCTTCTTCCTTCAGAGTAATTTTTTACTTCTTTCTTTTTCCTTAAGTATTAAATATTATTGATGGTTTCTTTTCTTATGTGATTTGAAAATTAAGGATTCTTGGATAATGTAGAGGTGTTCCATCTCCTTGTAAGTCTGATAACTTTGCATGTTAGGAATAAGTCTGATAACTTTGCATGTTAGGAATAAGGATGCTATGACGTAATTAAGCAGTAAGTTACGAATAAGAAGCCTTGCATAGGGATTTTTGTAGATGAGTTGTCAGCAATCTATTTGTAAATAGGTATTAATGGTGAAATCGTGCTTTTTAAGCAGAGTTGTTGCTGATTCGAATTAGATGTTTGAGTCTGAAGCTGGTAGCTATAGTAAGTGAGTCTCAGGTTAATCCTAATATTGACTCCTATAAGCTCATCTAGAATAATCTCTTATGAATGATGTTCCAGAAATAGTGAATGAGTACATAAATGATTGCTAAAAATAAGTATGTATGCTTGAAATAGTTCTTTATGAGTCTGGAGTATAATGAATTGTGCGTATGGGTGTATGCAATTATGCTGAGTAACTAAGTGTATGTCTTTGGAATGTGTACTATGTTGATGTGTGTGAAGCATGTAATGAAATATGCTTGTGTTAAGAAGATGAACAAGTCTACCTGGATGTGTCTATATTGAATATGTAATATATGATTGGAAATTGTTTGGGGGAAATGGGAGTGTCTCTGAGTGTGGAGAGGTTGAGTTGTGAGTTTGGTACCGTGGTGGTATGCAATGAAGTCCATCATCACATTAAACACGGATTCTGATATTTAAATTCTAAAGAAAGTCCATAGCCATGGAACATTCTGGAAAGCGTGAATGAGCCACAATTATCGACTAGGGTTCTCTTCGTGTCCTAGGGCAATGATAGACAAACCTAATGCGATGTTATTTTAGGAAAATCCATATCGCAAACACGATAGTTATGGGGTGCCTAGGTGGCATTCTGCTAGCCTTTATGGTGTACTCTGATTTAGCCTTTAAAAAGTATTTTGATATGGCCTTTGTGGTATTTTGTTAGCCTCTCTGGTATTCTAATAAGGCCTTTGTGGCATTCTTCTAGCCTCTGTGTCATACTCTGTAAATTACCTTTATGGCATAATTTGTATGTCACTTTTGTGGCGTATTCTATTTGACCATAGTGGCGTGCTATAGTAAATCCGTAACAAGAATATGTTCTGTCTGAAGCTTTAATATGTGAAGTTTGTGCTAAATATGAATAAGGCTTAAACAAAGTTTGATTCAGCATGCTAAATGAGAGTATCTATTATGGTTATCTATCGAGCTATTATATGGGCGTATTTCGTACAAGAGTCCATCAATTTGATTTAGTGCTAATATGGTATAATTTTGAGCTATTTGACATATCTTTTTACAATCATGTCTTGTTCTAAAATCTATTGGAATCTATGATTGTTGATATATTGGTGATAAACCATAAAACTAACATATTTTAATCCCACATTTAGTATGCTTTTGGATGAATTTATCCTCGATTTATGTAAAAAGGTGCTCTTAATCCTTTCTTTTCATGTCTTATACTCAAGAGAACACCTAAGGATAAAAAGAACGTAAAACGGGCTTAAAACGGATCAAATTTGGCAAACCCAAGAAGTCGACACGGCCTGGGCTTTATTCCACACGGCCGTGACCCCAAACCCGGCCTAAACGTTACGACCGGATCTGGCATGTCACATGAAAGGAATGTCTAAAAACTTTGCATTCGTTAAAAAGTTTGTGTTCTTTATATTTGTTGTGAAAAATTGAGTTTAAATAATTTTGAATAAGAAATGGTTTATTAATATTTTGGAAAATGGTTATTAACGGTTTAGGAAGTTCCCATATTGAACATTTAATAATAGTAGGCAGTAGTCAAATTAAAAGCGAAACCAACCAAAATACCAAAATTAAAGTTGTAGTGGCCTTATTACAAAACTGTAAACCAAACTTATAGTAAAACAACTCCCATGATAAATATTAAAATAAAACTGAAATATTGAGCATGGCCACCTCGAGTCTGCCTCTGCTCCCAAATCCGCGATCTAATGATTACCTGCAAAATTTAAACAAAGGGGTGAGTCACCGAGACTCAGTGTGCAATTCCCCTTACCACGATAACTAGGCCTAAGCCCACAGCAATATGTTAGCCCAATGCCATGGCATATCAATATTTAGTGCAATGCAATTAATCCACCTGTTTCCACAAATGGGCTTGGCCCCAAATCCACATAAAACCACATACCATGCATAATGATGCAATATGTTAACCCATCCCAACCTAATGTCCATCCGTTACACACCCCCGTATACTGCCACTACACACTAGGGGATTACTAAATCGAACGTCCATCCGCTACACACCTCTTTGGCAGTCATGCTGCTCAAAGTCAATATAACGTGGCCTAGCCACCGATCACCTTGTGACCAAGTATAACGTGGCCTAGCCACCGATCACTATGTGACTAAATCTCAATATCCACGGTGTGACCCATGGTCATCATCAAACATGATGAAGCACGAAGCTAACATCATCCCACGATGTGGCACATAGCCGACATCAAGCCATGATATGGCACATAGCCAATCATCACCACGTACATAAATGTACACCCTGTCCTTCATTGAATATATACATCCCGACCCCATGCATATGCAACATGTTATAATGATATGACCGAATAATGTGTGGACATATTAGATAGGAATACGGCATGCTCACAAGTATTTATAGTAATCAACCACAACCACACCTCAAATAGGGTACTAACCTGGTTATCGAAATATCCAATTAAGGGTAACAATTCCCCCACAACCATTGTACCGGTTATCACACACATAACACATATAATTAATTGACTAACAGGAAACAGCGAATTAACCACACACCTGATAACCTGAAGCACTAGACTCTCGATTTCCCTAGCATCCTCACTCGAAGAGACTACAGCGATTTGCTTGTCTCTTTCCGATGCTGGCCCACACCCCGATGGCCAATCTCGAACAGTAGAAACCAAACGTTTCTTGAACCTAGGGGTAGGGACAACCCCTTTTTCTCCTTGTGGCGTCACCCCCTTATCTCTTATGTGGCGTCACTTTGCCACTACACCACACACTCCACTTGTGTCATTTTCCTCCACATTTTATTCTTAAGGCCTACCTGCCAACTTCCAGGGTTTTTTTTTTCACCTAAAACCAAAATTTCCCCAAAGCCAATATTTGATCCCGGGACTTCATAGAAGCCCTCTAACCTTCCAAAATCACATATCTAAAAGGTCCAACTTGCACTTAAGCCGATCTCCTGTTCTCCAAAAATTTTAAACGTTACTACGCCTAAGGCCCATTAGGCCCAATCCTACTAGGCCCAATTTCAGGATGTTACAAAACTACCCTCCTTGAAGAAATTTCGTCCTCGAAATTTCCAACTACTAACAGTCACACATCCTAACCCACCACACTACGCTCTTGTCACAGACTCGATCTTAATAAAACTAATATACTTTCTAACTAGATCTTGGAACCCTTCACATAACCAACTATCTACCACCAAGCAATGATATTTTCACACATACATACAATTCCTATATCACATCCACACATCACGAATAAATACAATCATTCAAAGATATAATGAAATATAGTAAAAAGGAAACTTACTTGATTTGGTGTCCGAGACTCGGGTGCCATACTTACGTAAAAGAGATATATATATTTTCTAAACCATCCTTTGAAAACATTTTGAACCCAAACCCATAGCCAAGTTTTTGAACTGCTCGATACCAAAATTGTAACACCCTAAACCCGGCCTAAACGTTATGACCGGATCTGGCATGTCACATGAAAGAAATGTCTAAAAACTGTGCGTTCGTTAAAAAGTTCGTGTTCTTTATATTTGTTGTGAAAAATCGAGTTTAAATAATTTTGAATAAGAAACGGTTTATTAATATTTTGGAAAATGGTTATTAAGGGTTTAGGAAATTCCCATATTGAACATTTAATAATAGTAGGCAGTAGTCAAATTAAGAGCAAAACCAACCAAAATACCAAAATTAAAGTTGTATGGCCTTATTACAAAACTGTAAACCAAACTTATATTAAAACAACTCCCATGATAAATATTAAAATAAAACCGAAATATTGAGCATGGCCACCTCGAGTCTGCCTCCGCTCCCAAATCCATGATCTAATGATTACCTGCAAAATTTAAACAAAGGGGTGAGTCACCGAGACTCAGTGTGTAATTCCCCTTACCTCGATAACTGGGCCTAAGCCCACAGCAATATGTTAGCCCAATGCCATGGCATATCAATATTTAGTGCAATGGAATTAATCCACCTGTTTCCACAAATGGGCTTGGCCCCAAATCCACATAAAACCACATACCACGCATAATGATGCAATATGTTAACCCATCCCAACCTAATGTCCATCCGCTACACACCCCGTATCTTGCCACTACACACTAGGGGATTACTAAATCGACCCTCCATTCGCTACACACCTCTCTGGCAGTCATGCTGCTCAAAGTTAATATAACGTGGCCTAGCCATCGATCACATTATGACCAAATATAATGTGGCCCAGCCACCGATCACTATGTGACCAAATCTCGATATCTACGGTGTGACCCATGGTCATCATCAACCACGATGAAGCTCGAAGCTAACATCATCCCACGATATGGCACATAGCAGACATCAAGCCATGATATGGCACATAGCCAATCATCACCACATACATAAATGTACACCCTGTCCTTCATTGAATATATACATCCCGACCCCATGCATATGCAGCATGTTATAATGATATGATAGAATAATGCATGGACATATTAGATAGGCATACGGCATGCTCACAAGTATTTATAGTAATCAACCACAACCACACCTCAGATAGGGTACTAACCTGGTTATCGAAATATCCAATTAAGGGTAACAATTCTCTAACAACCACTGTACCGATTATTACACACATAACACATATAATTAATTGACTAACAGGAAAAAGTGAATTAACCACACAGCTGATAACCCGAAGCACTAGACTCTCAATTTCCCTAGCATCCTCACTTGAAGAGACTACAACGATCTACTTGTCTCTTTTCGATGCTGGCCCACACCCTGGTGGCCAATCCCGAACCGCAAAAACTGAACGTTTCTTAAACTTAGGGGTAGGGACAACCCTTTTCTCTCTTTGTGGCGTCACCCCCTTGTCTCTTATGTGGCGTCACTTTGCCACTACACCACACACTCCACTTGTGTCATTTTCCTCCACATTTTATTCTTAAGGCCTACCTGCCAACTTCCAGGATTTTTTTTTCACCTAAAACCAAAATTTCCCCAAAGCCAATATTTGATCCCGGGACTTCATAGAATCCCTCTAACCTTCTAAAATCACTTATCTAAAAGGTCCAACTTGCACTTAAGCCAATCTTCTGTTCTCTAAAAATTTTAAACGCTACTATGCCTAAGGCCCATTGGGCCCAATCCTGCTAGGCCCAATTTCAGGATGTTACACTTGTTATCCACCTAGAACACGACCTGTCACCAATTTACACGGTCGTGTCTCATCGACAAAAAGCCCAACATGTCCTATCTCGAATTTGCATGGCTGTGCCCCAATCAACAGACCCGAAGCACGGCCTGGCCCTCGACTTGCATGGGCGTGCCACGGTCGTGCCTAAATCAATAGAATAGAGACACTGGCTGACCCTCATTTTACACGGGCTTGCCTTAGCCGTGCCCCTGCCACGGAAGGAGCAATTTCACTCGGAATAGGATGCTTGGAGCCCAAGAGACACAATCTTAAGTCTACTCAAACACCTAGGATGAATTGTACCTGAATTATGAGTATTTAGGAGACAAGTAAAGCATCCCAAAAGGGTATAAAAACACTCCAAGGTGGCTATTGAAAGGGTCGATCATTGAGCAGATTTTTTTGCCAAGCCTTTCTCATTCAGGGATTGTCTCGAAGATAGCCAATTGATCCATCTTGAAGAGTCAGAGTTGTACTCAAGACGGAGGATTTCCTCTTCAATTCCTTCAGGGGTTTTATGGATTTCTTATGTTTTGTTTTATCTTTTCTCTTGAGATGTTTTCCTGTTTAGTTATGAACTAAACCCCTCAGATACCTGAAGGGGATGAAACCTATGATGGATTTTGTTATTTAATTTTTTCGGTTTATATGATAAATACTTAGTTTGTTCTTAATTATATTGCTTAAATTTATCTGATGTGCTTAGGTGGAGGAGGAATAGACCATGTCTATGAGTATATCTAGAATAATTAATCGGAGTTGATCGGGAGCCTAGAGATAGGGTTACGAGATTTTTTTGGATTAGGGTGGAACCTAATATGGGAGTCCATTGATCGATTTACTGATTCCTTAGGGGTTATTATAAGAGAACGAGAGTTCCACTAATTAAGCTAAGGTTAGACGTTATTCGCTTCGAGAGAAGGTTTAATATAGGTTAGGGAGTCTCACGGATCAAGCTAAGTAAAGAAATCATATGAATTGAAAAGGTAGATAATAAGTGAAGTCATAGGTGGATTCATCCCGAAGGTATCGTCTTTATCAATTGAGTTTTCTTCAAAGTCTTTTCCCAAAGTTTCGTTCTTTAGTCTTTGTATTTAAATTTAAGTATTTCATTTGTTTCATATTAATAAACCAATCACTTCATATTTTAGGCTAAATAATAGAAAAAAAGTGAGTAGTAGTCCTTTTAGGTTCCTTGGGTTCGATAAGATATTCTTGCCTGAGCTATACTACTGTTCGATAGGTGCGCTTGCCTCTATCGTTGTCGCAGTCAGTCTACAGGTTCGATCACTCTTTTGTATATTTTGCAGTGATCAAGTTTTTGGCGCCGTTGCCGGGGAACACTAAAATATTAAGAAAACTCTATTTCTATTACTCTAGCCATTATTTTTTAGTTTTAATTTCTCTTATGTTTATACATATATATTTTTTTAAAATTTTTTCGTTTCTTTTCATAGCAGGTAAATCTAGTTTATGACTAGAAGAAATCCGAGAGGACTATTAGAATACGAAAGTGACATTGAAGCTACCGCTCGCATAAATCGCAGAGAAATTAGACGAGCCCTACACTATCAAAGAGGAGAACAGCAAGGATCCAATCCTACTGAAGGGATGGACGAAAATAATCCACCGCCAAATGTGAAAGAACATAATGCTTCGCGTACTATGTATGATTATGCTAAACCTAACTTGACAGGAGTAGAATCTAGTATTGTTAGGCCCGCTATAGCTACTAATAATTTTGAATTAAAGCCTAACACAATACAAATGATTCAACCATTTGTTCAATTTGATGGTTTGCAGGATGAAGATCCAAACACTCATTTATCTAATTTTTTAGAATTCTGTGATACCTTCAAAATAAATGGCATTTTTGACGATGCCATACGTCCTTGGCTATTTCTTTTTCATTAAGGAATAAAGTAAAGCAGTGGTTGAACTCATTACCATGAGGATCAAACACCACATGGGATCAAATTTAGGAATGATATATCTTCTTTTGTGCAGAATGACGCAGAAACATTATATAATGCATGAGAAAGATATAACGATCTCCTAAGGAGATGCCCACACCACGGATTACCTTTGTGGCTTCAAGTCTAAACTTTCTACAATGGTGTGAATTCTCCAACTAGGCAAATGATTGATTCATCAGCTGGTGGAACTTTGAACAATAAAACTCCTGAAGCGGCTTATGATTTTATTGAGGAAATGTCATTGAACACCTATCAATGGCAAATTACAAGGGCTAAATCAACAAAATCAGCAGGAGTTTTTAACATAGACGCAGTGACAATGTTGTCAACACAAATGGAGTTAATGAATAAAAAGCTTGATAATTTATGTTCTTCACAGGTACATCCAGTCATGCAATGCGAAACGAGCGGGAATGTGGCGAATTCTGAGTACCCACCTTACCAAGCAGGAGCAGAAAACGAGTAGACAAACTATATAGGTAACAATTTCAGATCTAATAATAATCTTTATAGTAACACTTATAATCCAGGTTGGAAGAACCACCCAAATTTTTCATGGGGAGGACAAGGAAATCAAAGGCAGCAACCTCTTCCAAATTACCAAAATCAACCTTATCCACCGGAAAAGAAGCCGAGTCTTGAAGAAATATTGAAAAAGTTCATGGCAGTCACAGATGCCCGTCTCCAAAGAACTGATACAACACTTGATAACCAAGGAATATCGATCAAAGAAATCAAGGAACGAGTCAGGAAACCACTAGGTCAGTGGGACAACTCACAAAGCTTGTTTCAGAACGACAATAAGGATGTCTACTAAGCAACACAAAAATACACCCAAAAGAACAGATACAAGCCATCACATCTCAAGAGGATATAAAGGTGGACAAGCCCACCTCATTACAAGAAACCAAGGAAGAAATAGGTAAAATAGAGGTAGCACAAGAAAAATCAGTAATTAAAGAGTACCACCCTCGAATACCTTATCCCGAAGCATTGAAAGGAGATGATTCAGAGGAACAATTCGGTAAGTTTCTAAAACTTCTAAAGAAATTACACATTAACTTACCTCTTCTTAAAGCTCTTTTTCAAATGCCCGATGCAAGGAGATTTTTAAGACAGCTCTTAACAAACAAATGCAAAATAGATGAAGAGCACCATGTGGAACTTAACGCAACATGCTCAGCAATGCTACAAAATCGACTACCGCAGAAATTAAAAGATCTAGGGAGTTTTACAATTCCATGTTTAATTGGTAGTTTAACTATTGATAATCGTTAGGCTGATTTAGGGCAAGTATAAATGTCATGCCTTATACAATCGCTTAAACAACTAGGTCTAGGGAAGCCCAAACAAACTAGGATGAGTATCCAACTAGCTGATAAAACTGTTAGAATTCCTAGGGGCATTATTGAAGACGTTTTAGTAAAAATCAATAAATTTATTTTCCTAGTAGATTTTGTTGTTTTAGACATGGATGAGGAAAATTCAATCCCTTTAATTTAGGAAGACCTTTTCTTGCCACTGCCAAGACTAAAATTGATGTTGCCACAGAAGAACTCATACTTCGTGTAGGAGATGGATCAGTCAATCTTCAAGCTCTCGACTCAGCTAGAACCACAGAAGATGAAGGTAAGAAAGTCGTTTAAATAGATAATCAAATTATTCAACCTCCATTACAGGAAACATCACGAAGCATCAAAACTGAGCCAACACAAAAGCGTACGATCAACAAGTTAGAAGAGCAAAAGATATACACCAAAGAAAAGCCGGATCCACACGAAGTAAAACCTAAGAAACCACCAGAAGAGCTCATAGGAACATCAAATCACTTTAAAATAGGAAACCAGGTGCTGTTAGACAAAGCCGCTCTTCACATCACTTCAACAGACTTGAGGGCAAAGGGAGAAATTCTTCCCAAGGTATACAAAATCTTCCCCCACAACACAGTCGAGGTAAGTAACCCAAAATTCAATAAATTCAAGGTAAATGCTTCTCGACTCCAACTTTGTCATGAAAATAAAATCGCAAGCATGAGGGAAGATATTCAAACCTTTAAACCTCCTTAAAATTTTCAAACATGAGGACAGTCTAGCTTAATACTATAAACGAGCACTTCTCGGGAGGCAACCCGAACATTAACACTATTTATTTTCAAATTTGTTTTCAGTTTCTTTTCTTTCCATCTTTCTTTCCTAAGTATTTAGTTGGAAACTGAGACAAAAGTGTAGATTTCCAGGCCACACAGCCTTACACACGGCCGTGCCCGTGGCCGTGTGGACCACCAGAACCACCAAACTGACAGAGCAGAGCTGGGCAAGTCAGTCCAACCACCCCCCAACGTCACGGATCCAACCACAACACAGCACGGGCACCGACAAAAATAGCACAGCCGTGCCTCACAACCGTGCTAAGATAGTGACTTATTTAGCATAGGTAGCCACACCCATGCAGTCCAACCGTGCTCCTATACTGGGTTTTTAGGAACAGGTGTGCAAACTAACAAAACGGGCGTGGAAGGACAACACACCCCACAACACGGCCGTGCGATACGGTTGTGTGAATCAACACACCCTCGATTCATGGGCGTGCGAATGTACTAGATTTGAAATCCTATTTAAATCCCCATAGCCCGTCCTCTTTGCCCCATCTTCTTTCTTATTCCTTCTCTCTCTTTTCTTCAAATTTTTCTCCCTGTTCATAGAAAAGATCCAAGACACTTGAGCAACACAAAGATCATGCCAAAGAAACGTAAGCATCATCTCCTCAGAGGAGACCTCAACATGAGTTCATGCCGGTAGCTTCACTTAATTGACATGCCAAGGGTCTCGAAAACCTTTTCGGTTCTATTTTTCTTTTCTCGTCTCCTTTATTTTCCTTATCTTTACTTATTTCCTGCTTAAATTAATTTATTTCATATTAGTTTCTTGGTTTTAGGTTCTAAAGGCTGCTTGGGAATCACACACCACAGCCTTCGATGTCACACCCACTTCGCAAACCATCCAACAATAAGGACTCCTTAGTCCATTAGTCTTTTCTTTCAATTTTAGTTTTCTTCTTAGTCTCCTTTTTATTTCCTTAATCTTTAAATATATTATTAGTATACTATTATTATTTCTCTAGATCTCTTGGCTATATCTTCACAGGCTACCCAATTTCTTCATCTAGCAAATTGCTTTTTGGTAGCCACTCCACCAAGCCCATAGAAAACACCATCACCGCCACCAAAGACGCCAGGGATCATCCAGATTTCAAGGAGTATTACTTTCCCCACTTATCTTTTTGATTTGGCACCTAAATTTCATTATCTATCTTTGTACATTGTGGGCAATGTACAACTTAAGTGTGGGGGTAATAGTGCCTAACTTTTTGCATAATTCTCAAAACCCTGAAATTAGTCTTGATCTTAAGTATTTTTCTCATATTATCAATTAGGATGAAACTTCTAATGATTTATGATTTTTATTGATATGTTTTAGAATAAGTCTTAGTTAATTGTGTATTGATAATTAAATTTGAAGAATACTAGAGAATCAAGCATGATAAGTCTACTTTCTAAAAAATTAAAATTGATAGGTTGTTGAACTGAATTTGAGTATCACCTTGAAGTTCAAAACTTATAAGGATTGATGTCTAAACACCCATAATTTTTTGTGAGATTTTGAGCCTTATAGAGCATATACCCTTTTTCGTGCTCACTTTAATTGATTATGGCTGTGTCAACTTTGAACTGTTATTCTAAAACTTGCCTCGTTTATACATGTCGAGACCACATTAATGATTTGATACACTAAGATGATAAAGACACCTAGGTTTTAACCCGTTCACTACGCTAAAAAGCCTACCCATATAAATTAACCCCTAGTGAACCCCATTAATCCTAACAACCTTTTTATTGACTCACCCACTAATATTAACCCAAAATCCCTTTGTATTAGTTATCAACATTCCTTTGAATACACTTTATCGAGAATTGATTTGATCAATCGCCGAATTAGGCTATTTCAATCACCAAAGTTCCTTCTATTATGTTTATTTTTGTTTGTTCTTAAAAAAAGAGAGAAATTTCAAGTATATATTCAATATTAGTATTATATAAAAGAGCTTACAGCATTTAAACTTCAATCGTTGAAGAAAAAGCTCGTATTAAGGTATTATCAAAATACTCCTTACTATAGAGTAATTATCAATAATAATATTATTAGTTTTCATTTGAAGCCAATATTCATATTTAGTTCAATGTTTCTAGTTAGGTAATTTGTCAAAGTCAGTCTCGATTATAACTACTAATTCAGCCTGTATCATCTCATATACAGTGGTGGAGATTTGGTTTTTAGGTGAGCCTATGGGATTAACTTTTCAGGTTCGACTTAGAGTGTTTATTTCTTGAACCTTAAACACTTCGAGTGATTTGAGTGAATCTTCTGTGAAGATGTCAATCCTTGTCGATTTTGAATCAAAGGAAATTACTTAGATAAGAGGAGACACCTATGTTTTCATGCTACAAAATCATGACTTATCTCGTTTGAAACTTTAGGGCTTTTTGAATTAAATTATCCATGTATAAATTATCTATGAATTATTATGAGGCATTATTAATAGGGATTATGAATTATGGAAAGTTCATTTTAATTGTAAGTTGAAAATTTTGCTTGAGGACAAGCAAAAGCTTAAGTGTGGGGGTATTTTATAAACCGTAAAAGTAACATGTTTTAATCCCACATTTAGTATGCTTTTGGATGAATTTATCCTTGATTTATGTAAAAAGGTGCTCTTAATCCTTTCTTTTCATGTCTTATACTCAGGAGAACACCTAAGGATAAAAAGAACGTAAAACGGGCTTAAAACGGATCAAATTGGACCAACCCAAGAAGTCGACATGGCCTGGGCTTTATTCCACACGGTCGTGCCTTGCTATCCACCTAGAACATGGCCTGTCACCAATTTACACGGTCGTGTCTCATCAAAAAAAAGCCTAACATGGCCTATCCCTGATTTGCATGGCTGTGACCCAATCGACAGACCCGAAGCACGACTGACCCTCGACTTGCACGGGCGTGCCACGACCGTGCTTAAATCAATAGAATAGAGACACGGGCTAAGCCTCAATTTACATGGGCGTGCCTTAGCCGTGCCCCTGCCGCGGGAAGGACCAATTTCACTCAGAAAGGATGCTTGGAGCCCAAGACACGCAATCCTAAGTCTACTCAAACACGTAGGACGAATTGTACCTGAATTATGAGTACTTAGGAGACAAGTAAAGCATCCCAAAAGGGTATAAAAACACCCCAAGGCAGCTATTGAAAGGGGTTGATCATTGAGCAGATTTTTCTGCCAAGCCTTTCTCGTTCAGGGATTGTCTTGAAGATAGCCAATTGATCCATCTTGAAGAGTCAGAGTTCTACTCAAGACGGAAGATCTCCTCTTCAATTCCTTCAGGGGGTTTTAGGGATTTCTTATGTTTTGTTTTATCTTTTCTCTTGAGTTGTTTTCTTGTTTAGTTATGAACTAAACCCCTCAGATACCTGAAGGGGATGAAACCTATGACGGATTTTGTTATTTAATTTTTTCAGTTTATATGATAAATACTTAGTTTGTTCTTAATTTTGTTGCTTAAATTTATCTGATGTGCTTAGGTGGAGGAGGAATAAACCCTGCCTAAGAGTAGATCAAGCATAATTAAGTAGAGTTGATCAGGCGCATAGAGATAGGGTTACGAGATTTTGCCAGATTAGGGTGAAACCTAATATGGGAGTCTATTGATCAATTTACTACTTTCTTAGGGGGTTATTATAAGAGAACAAGAGTTCCACTAATTAACCTAAGGTTAGACGTTATTCGCTTCGAGAGAAGGTTTAGTATAGGTTAGGGAGTCTCATGGATCAAGCTAAGTAAAGAAATCATATGAATTGAAACGGTAGATAATAAGTGAAGTCATAGGTGGATTCTTTCCGAAGGTATCGTCTTTATCAATTGAGTTTTCTTCAAAGTCTTTTCCCAAAGTTTCGTTATTTAGTCTTTGTATTTAAATTTAAGTATTTCATTTGTTTTAGATTAATAAACCAATCACTTCATATTTTAGGCTAAATAATAGAAAGAAAGTGAGTAGTAGTACTTTTAGGTTCCTTGGGTTCGATAAGATATTCTTGCCTGAGCTATACTACTGTTCGATAGGTGCGCTTGCCTCTATCATTGTCGCATTCAGTCTAGAGGTTCGATCACTCTTTTATAAATATTAAAACTAGACTGTTTTGCAGCGGTCAATTGGATATCTAGTGTTCGTTACAAAGATGTGTATAATTCTTTTGAACAATCTGGAGAAACTCTCATCTGTATGGTTATGTTTATTAAGATCAGTATATCTGCCAAAAGTATGACCAGTAAGTGATATCTACTAAGAATAGTGCTTGAGGTTAACTGTTCGAGAATAATTGTTAAAATTTGTTTGAAGGGAAATGAAAAGTGTGGTATTCAAATATCGAGACCTAAAGCTAGCCAAATAGTTGAATGAATCAGTATATGGTATCAATGATGGAAGGCGTATAAGTATGAAATTATACAACTAAAAATGGGAGGGTATTTGCCAAAGATAGATATAGGAAAGCCCAATTATTCAAGATGAATAATTTCATGAAAAATTAAAAAGCTAAATTATGTTCATAACTCACTAAGTTCCTTTGAACTTACTAGTGTTACGTTTATGTTTTAGGTATTGCCGTGTCAGTGTAAGTACTTGAGGAGACAAAGCCAGGATTATGCTAGAGAAGTAGCATAAGGGGAATACTATACATACAATAGGCATATAGGAAGGACTAGCATTTAGTAGGACTACACCATTTGAATCTATCTTGTGACCGATGCGATATTTTTTCTACAAATACTTATATTTTTCTCTAAGTACAAAGTTTTTAACCAAATGAATGAGAAATGTTTTCAATGATGAGTTTTTGTCTCCTATTTCAATTTTTTAAGTTTTCTGTGAATTAATACATGAAACTCAGACTTGGTGAATCGAGTCGGGGGAGGGCGTTACAAGTTTGTTGCCCAGCTTGCCTTGTTTCATTTCCTTTGCCTCAACTTCATCCGCGAACCCTTGCTCACACTAGTGTGGGGGTAAAGTTCTAAGATTGCAGCCCTCTTTACATCTGGGTAGTCCCTTTATCACGTGTTCTTTTGATCCACCCTTAAAATATCCTACTGCTATCTTGTGACATTCACTAAGATGCCTTTGTTCATAGTGTTTGCAGAGTGGCCAACTTGGTATTTTGTGCGAACCATGTTTTTCAGCCTGGGTGTTACTCTGTTGACGTGAATGGTCTGATCAAAAACTACATTTGATATTCCTGTTAGAGTTACGTGAGTCACAATCCCTCTTAGATGTTCATCCAGACTGTCCAGACACTTGCTTCCTTGGCCCTATTTTAGCTCGTGAAGCCTTTGCCCTTTTCTCCACGATATCCTTCACTTTATCAACCAACTCATCGAAGCTCATCATGTCATGGGCTACCAAATAAAGTTTTAGATGTCGATGCAACCCAAAACGAAACCTTTTACAGCAATCCCTTTCTTGTGAATCCATCTTAGTTTTATACTGCTCAGTCGCAATAAATTCTACCTCGTACTCAGCCACAGTCAAATCACCATGAACCAAATTAATGAATTCTCATTGCGATCTTTGATATATTGTTCACCTATGAGTTTCTTCTTAAATTTTTCTAGGAAGAAGTTCCAAGCCAATCGATTTACAGTAGTTCCCTGCTTCACAGTGATCCACCATTGAGTAAAGACACAACAGACTGACAAACTATGCAGGATCCATACATATCATATGTCACATAACATAAATATCTAGGCCTAAGCCCATCTCAATATTAAAATCCATATATGCAATACATTAATGCCCATACCAACCCTGCACTCCATACACTCCTTTTGTAGCACCGATTGTGGCACTAACTTATCGGTGCAGCATGGCTGCTCGGTGGCTAAAAAGCCTTCAGTGGATCCACAGTCGTCAAGCGACCATGCGGTCCTATTAGCACTTCCTCCATATTAATAATCCTATTCCCATGCAACATAATAACACATAAATGCATCATACAATAATAAACATACCATAATAATCATAAATCTCATACAATAATAACCATATAACATGTAGGGGCGTTTTCGTCATCTTGCCCTTAAGGGGCATATCAGTCATTTTACTCATCGAGGGTACTTTGGTAATTTTGCATTTAACAGCCTTTCCAAAGGCCTACTACCGCCCCGAGCGACTTAGATAACCTAAATGGTCATAACGGTGTAAATGGGCCCGATGCCCCTTATTTGGCCCACGTGGGCCCACACGCTCATGTGGCCCACTTAGCCCAAATTTAGCCACAGATACGAGATTCCCATAGTCCAGTTCACTATCTACTACACAATCATACAATTTATTCATATGGGCCCATAGGCCTATTGGGCCCACTTGGCCCCTTTCGGCCCATCGTGGCCCAAACAGCCTAAACGCACAAGAACGCTTAAGTTGGCTTTAACTATCGCGTCGAATCTCCCACATGTGCGCTTGCACGCTCGTGCGGCAACCATCTTCATGTGACTGGCATTTTGACATTTGCCACTATACAACTAGAGTAGAGAGAATACACACCTGATAGGAGTCTGAAGCTAATCCGCACTCCGAATGCTCCTATGCCCAAATGCCCATCAAAGTATGCTTCCTCTCCTTATAGACAGCTCTATATATAGCCAGCTTCTCACCTTCCCTTTTGCTATCTTTCTGATGTGGGATCCCTCTGTTAGCAGAGTTTAAATCCAACTCAAACTCTGGCCGCCCAATCCACAAAATAAATACTCCCATACTTGTCAGTAGATTCGAACCCAGGCTCCCTTGCACCCTTAATGACGCCTTGCCATTAGACCACTTGCTTCATTGTGTCTAACATCATGCACAACTAAATATAAATCTATGGGCCAAAGTCCAAGTTCACTTAAAAATAAATCAAAATGAAATGCCCATGCCAAGGCTTGAACCTTGGACCCCTTACTTCCTTGTGGCGTCACCTCCTTGTCTCTTATGTGGCGTCACTTTGCCACTACACCACAAGCTCTTTTTGTGTCATTTTTCTCCACATTTTATTCTTAAGGCCTACCTACTATCTCCCAGGGTTTTATTCACGTAAAATAAAAATTTTCCTAAAGCCCAAGTTTGATCCCAGGACTTCATAGAAGCCCCCTAACCATCCGAAATCACTCACCTAATCGGTCCAAGTTGCATCAATGTCGTTCTCTTAATCCAAAAAAAAAATTAAAAAGCTCATATGGCCAAGGCCAATGGGCCCAATCCTACTAGGCCCAAATTTAGGGTGTTACAAATCTACCCCTTTAAAGAAATTTTGTCCTCGAAATTTCCAACTAACGGAACTGTCGCACACCCTAACCTAGCACACTATGCTCTCGCTGTGCATTTTGATCCTAATTGCAACCTAAGTAAATAGCACATTACAGATAAAGTACGTACCAGTATCTACCTACAGTATAACAATTTAAAACAGATTGGAGAACTTACTTGGTCCGACGATGGAGACTCGATGTGCCACACAAATATCCTCTAAAACCACTTTAAAATCATTTGTAAACATATTTAAAATGGACACTAAAGCACATTTCATAGCTCGAGTTTTGCAACCGGGCTCTGATACCACTAAATGTAACATACTAAACCCAGATAAAAGTTAGGCCCGAATCTGGCGTGTCATATTGGGGTGTTTTTTGAAAATTTTGATTCCGTTGAAAACTCTTCTTGATATTAAAAACTAAAGTCCCAGTTTGCGTTTGTTATTAAAAATTATAAATTCCAAAACGTGGTGAATTAGAAATCATTCTTGGAAAATCATTATCATTTTTAAAACATTGTTTATTTGCGGAAGCTTAACTTAAAACAACTGACTTATAAAACGTGATATTTACAACTTGGTTGCGAAAGCATAATATTTTGAAAACAGATATTATTTTGGAAAACCGCGATTCAATGTTGAGCAAATTTAAAACATAATAACTAAAAATCCCAAATTGAAAAACAAAATTTAAGAGAGACCTTGTTACAACCCAATAAGAAAATGATTAAAATAAAGTAGAATATAATACTAAAAATTTAAAGCTGCTCGTAGTATGGCCACCTCCGAGTCCTCCAGTGCGTCGAACCGCCTACTAAGGGTTACCTGAAACATTTAGAAAGAGGGGTGAGTTTACGAAAATTTAGTGTGTACAACCCTCATCAGTAAAAACATGCATCACAACAATCCGGGCTGACACCCATTACAATAACGGTGGCAATTGGGCCTTAGCCCAAAATAGCATTGGTTGGGCCTTAACCCATATCATATGTCACATATCATACATATTTGGGCCTAAGCCCATTTCAATATTAAAATCCATATATGCAATGCATTAATGCCCATACCAACCACACTCACTGTCTCTCGTCCAACCGCACTCTGTGGGATTTAATCGACCCACCCATCCGTACACTCCTTTTGTAGCACCAGTTGTGGCACTAACTTATCGGTGCAACATGGCTGCTCGGTGGCTAAAAAGCCTTCGGTGGATCCACAGTCATTAAGCGACCATGCGATCCTATTAGCACTTCCTCCATATTAATAATCTTATTCCCATGCAACATAATAACACATGAATGCATCATACAATAATAAACATACCATAATAATCATATATCACATACAAGAATAACCATATAACACGTAAGGGCATTTCTGTCATCTTGTCCTTTAGGGGCATATTGGTTATTTTGCCCATCGAGGGTACTTTGGTAATTTTGCATTTAACAGCCTTTCCAAAGGCTTACTGCCGCCCCGAGCAACTCAGATAACCTAAATGGTCATAACGGTGTAAATGGGCCCGATGCCCCTTATTTGGCCTACATGGGCCCACACGCTCGTGTGGCCTACATAGCCCAAATCTAGCCACAAATACGAGATTCCTATAGTCTAGTTCACTATCTACTACACAATCATACAATTTATTCATATGGGCCCACGAGCCCATTGGGCCTACTTGGCCCCTTTCGACCCATCGTGGCCCAAACAGCCTAAATGCATAAGAACACTCAAGCTGGCCTCAACTATCGCGTCGAAGCTCCCACATGTGTGCTCGCACGCTCGTATGGCTACCATCGCCGTGTCACCGGTATTTTGACATTTGTCGCTCTACAACTAGAGTAGAGAGAATACACACCTGATAAGAGTATGAAGCGAATCCGCACTCTGAATGCTTCTATGCCCAAACGCCAACGTAGGTATGCTTCCTCTCCTAATAGACAGCTCTATATATATCCAGCTTCTCACCTTCCCTCTTGCTATCTTTTCGATGTGGGATCCCTCCGTTAGCAGAGTTTAAATCCAACTCAAACTCTGGCCGCCCAATTCGCAAAATAAATACTTCCCTGCTTGTCATGAGATTCGAACCCAGGCTCTCTTGCACCCTTAATGACACCTTGCCACTAGACCACTCGCTTCATTGTGTCTAACATCATGCGCAACTAAATATAAATCTATGAGCCAAATTTCAAGTTCACTTAAAAATAAATCAAAATGAAATGCCCACACCAAGGCTTGAACCTTGGACCCCTTACTTCCTTGTGGCGTCACCTCCTTGTCTCTTATGTGGCGTCACTTTGTCACTACACCACAAGCTCTTTTTGTGTCATTTTTCTTCACATTTTATTCTTAAGGCCTACCTACTATCTCCTAGGGTTTTAATCACCTAAAACCAAAATTTTCATAAAGCCCAAGTTTGATCCCAAGACTTCATAGAAGGCCCCTAACCTTCCAAAATCACTCACCTAATAGGTCCAACTTGCATCAATGCCGTTCTCTTAATCTCAAAAATTTTAAAATGAGCCCATGGCCAAGGCCCAATAGGCCTAATCCTACTAGGCCCAAATTCAGGGTGTTACAAAAAAAATTCCTTCACGATAGTCGATATTATTTTTGGGAGGATCCATTTTTGTTTAAACAGTGTGCAGATAATATAATCCGAAAGTGTGTAGTTGAAAGTGATATTGCTGAGATCTTGTATCATTTCCATTCATCTCCAAGTGGGGGACACTTTGGTGGTTCACGTAGTGCAGCAAAAATTTTGCAAGCAGGGTTCTTTTGGCCTACACTATTTAAAATTGCTTATGCTTATGTGAAGAACTGTGATAAATGCCAAAGGACTGGATATATATCAAGGAGGAATGAGCTTAACAAACATTTTGGAGATTGAATTGTTCAATGTATGGAGCATTGACTTCTTAGGCCCGTTTCCTTCTTCGTATAGGAACAAATACATATTAGTTGCTGTGGACTATGTATCCAAGTGGGTTGAAGCCGAAGCATACCCTACAAATGATGCTTAGGTAGCCATGCGATTCCTACATAAGCATGTGTTTACACAATTTGGGACACCAAAAGCTATTATTAGTGATGAAGGTTCTCACTTTGTGAACAAATGGCTTAAGTGGTTACTTGAAAAATATGATGGGAAGCACAAGATTGCTACTGCCTATCACCCCCAATCTAATGGGCAAGTTGAGAAAGATCAAAGAGATGGCATGATAGTCATATACAACATCGCGAGTTTGAAGAAGGTTAGAAGGTTTTGTTGTTTAATTCAAGGTTGAATTTATTTCCTGGGAAGCTTAAATCCAGATGGAAAGGACATTATACCATCTATTGAGTTTATCTTTATGGAGCTATTGAATTATACAACAATTACGGAGGTACATTTAAATTTAATGGTCAACGTCTCAAACACTACTGGGATGGAGCGAGTTGAATCCTCGTTCAAATTAACAGACCCTTGATTTTTCATGAACTTGTTTTGTAAATAAATAAATAATTAAACTTATTTTCTTAACTTGTTACATTTAATTAATTCTGTCTAAGGAGGTTGGAACTCAAGCGGGACCGCTGTAACCCCTCCAACCTTTCCTAGGAATTCATTTAATGTAATTTTTAAGAAGAAAATTTCTATTTAAAATTTAAAATTTTTAAGTTTTATTTGTTCTGTTTAAATTTTAAATTTTTATGTTAATAAAGGGGGTCAAATTTGGCCCAAGTACTAATCATATTTTCTTGAGTAAGTTTATAAATACAGTCTGAGTTTGAGGCCCAAGACAGCAAAAAGGAGGGAAAGATCCATGCCTTGCCATCTCACCCATTACTTTCCACCCAAGTAACCTTAATGTAGCTAAATTTTTTCTACATGTTGCCCTAATTTTTCCCTATATAAACCCCTATTCATTCTACTATTTTTCATATCCTTCAAAGTAATTTGCTTAAACCCTAAAAATTTTTAAACCTCCTTTTTATGCCGCCAACCTCAAATCCCAAAAGAAACCTTAGTTCTCTTCCCCTTTAGCCAAAATCTCTTATTGCCACCGCAAAGAGAATCCCGAAGCGTCGTCGCGCTGTCGTACACTGTTGTCATTGTTGCACCCCACCGTTGCTGTCACACGTCGTCATCTCTGTTGTACTATCCTTGCCATCGTAAGATTTTTACTGTAGCAAGTTCTACCCACTTTATCGAATTCTTGGGAAAAGATGCCATGTCTCGCAAAAGAACCAAATCTTCACTACTCCTGAAAACCTAATTTTAATCGATGAAAAGTGAAAGAGAGATTTGATTCAATCTTCAAGCATCAACCTATGATGCCGGAAAAAGGTTTTGACTTAAAGAATAATGATTTGATGGTTGTTCCTATACCAATTAGAAAGAAAATCAATGTTCTCAAGTGGGAACGATGTTGTGATGCTCATTCACTTCTCGATGATGAATTAGTTTGAAAATTCTATGCCAGTTTGAATATGCAAAATGCTACTGAGGTCATCGTTTGAAAGAAAAAAGGTACCTCTTACTTCTAAATCCATCAATGATTTGTTTAACTTACTTGATGTTGAAGAAGATGAGTACTACCCTATGATGAACAATATCAATTGGGATTTTCTTCAACAAGTGCTTGATGTTGTGACAAATCTGGGATCCCAATGGATTATAAGAAAGTATGGGAGCCATGGCCGAAGTGAATACCTAAAACCAATAGCAAAGGTATGGTTTTACTTTGTTCGCTACATTTTTATGCCTATCTCACATAGTTCCACCATCTCGATGGAACGGATGCTCTTATTATATGCAATCTTGACAGAAAAGTCCATTAATGTTGGGAAAATTATTCTCAAGGAGATTCATAATTGTGCTAAAAAGAATATAGGAAGTGCTTATTTCCCATCATTAATCACTTCACTTTGCTTAAGGGCCCGTGTTAAAACACAAGCAAATCTGAAAGGGCGATATGTTCAAGGGTGTATTACAAATTATGATCTTGAAAGGTTAGTAGAAAGGGTGCATGAGCTGAATCAAGGCGAGCAAGAAGAGCCAACTAAGCCAGATATTAAGGAGTCAACAAATGAACTTGAAACTGAAGCTAATTCAGTTACAGAAACTGAAGAAGAAGAGTCTGATGAGGAATCGAATAGTCTTGAACTAATTGAAAGAGCTGCAAACCCTGAACCAAGGGTTGAGCCAAAAGAAGAACTAGTCAAGCTAAGTGTTGAACCTCAATCTACAACTCCTATGTCGACTTCTACAACTACTTCAAGGAAATCAAAGTTGTCAATTTTGATGGATATGTGCAAGTTCATGCACAATCAATAAAAAATTTACTGGAAATATGAAAAATTAGAGATGAATCAATTTGAAATACTTTTAAGAATATCTCTAATACTTTTGTTCTTGAGTTCCCAGATGCTATCTTTGAGACATGGATGGAAGTTACTAACTATGCAAGCGATGATGGAGCTAAAGAAGACAAGGGGAATGATTTAGAAAAATAAAAGGAGGGATTTTTGTCTTGTTATTTTGTTTAGTTTCTTTTAGGTCTTTAGGAATTAATTTCTTTCGTAATTAGGATTCAATTTCTACAGAATAAAGCATAGCAAGCATGAATAAACTTAACACTTCTTTAGAAAGAAAAAGACTAAGTAATGTGGCAATGGGAATGAACATGTCTAGGATTGGGTTATTAGGAAAGACTTGGCATTTAAGCAGTCTTAATGACTCACCTCTCTTTCTTTACAACCCTACCTGGTGTTCAGTTTTCATTCATTACTTTGTTCTTGCAATGAGGACATTACTTCTTTTTAAATGGGGGTAAGGCAAATAAATTGCTCGAATTTTTAAATTTTCAAGTATGTTTCAATCATTTCTTCATAAGTGTGTTTTAATAAATGAATGTTTAAAGACATTTTTTGTTAATAAGATAGTTTGTATTTAAGTATAAATGATGATTATATCTGAGTGAAAGTATGTTGTCATGAAGAATGGAATGCTTGTATGATCTTAACCTTAGTAATGTTTGCCATGAAAACTTAGTTTCTCTTGAGATTAGACATGCATGAAGGTTTATATCTTTAGTATTGACTTAGTAACTTTCTTGAGGCGAAATCCTAGGAGACATAAAAATCTAAAATGATATAGGCACTATTTCTTTGGATCGTTTGAGCCTTTTCAAGGAAACCTTATGATATTAGACCCTTAAAACTGTAATTTTGAGCTTAAAAGCCTGTTTATTGCAATGAACCCACATTATAAGCCAATTACCATCTTTTTAAGTTATCCTAATTTTGTGCATCCATCTTAACTAAAGTTGTCTTGGTAATCAACATTTGAGGAAATTTTCAAAAAGATGTATGTGCTCATGCTTAAAAAAAAGACAAAAAGAGAGCAAAAAAAGTTTGCTCAGTCTCCAAAAAGGAAAAATGTATGAGCTTGATTTCAAAATAAGTTTGGGAGTGTCCCAAAGGTTCACTTAAAGAAGAAGGCTGTTATTCGAGAAATCCAAGACAGAGTTAAAGGTTAAGATTTTGTAACCGAAATGTCCAATCTCTTAAAATCCCTACCTTTAACCAAGCCCCATTACAACCTTATAAAAAACCTATTGATTTGATACTTATGTCACCTACATTAGTGGAAAGGAAGTACTAAGTTCAACATATGAAGTTCATAAATAAGCCTTATGATTGTTTGCTTGATTGATAAGAAATTATGTTGAATGAAGAATGTTATCTGTGGCTGTGACATACATACAAACTATGATTCATGTTGGCA
This sequence comes from Gossypium rotundifolium, assembly GCA_025506655.1. Classification (NCBI taxonomy): domain Eukaryota; kingdom Viridiplantae; phylum Streptophyta; class Magnoliopsida; order Malvales; family Malvaceae; genus Gossypium; species Gossypium rotundifolium. Next base: position 151,368,034 of record CP106734.1, on the reverse strand, counting down.
TATTTTGAAACTTAGTATAAAATTTATAAGTGTTTGCATTTGAATTACTTGTTAATAAAGAAGATCTATGAACATGAAGTTATTAATGCCTGTGTATGGGACAAAGATTGATGCTGCTTACACAATTAGCAATTCTACCTTAGCAAGACCTTTTGTTGTGCATAACCATTACTCAGGACAAGCAATGATTTAAGTTTGGGGGTGCGTAAACGAAAAATATATAGGATTTTTCCTATATAATTTATCACCTTTTTACTTAAATCTATTTTTAAAACTAAGTAATTGTTTAATAAATTAATGAAATATGTGAAAATGTGAAATTAGGACATAAAAATTATTAAAATGTGATTTTATGCTTCATTATATAGTTTTCATGCATAAAATGGCTTATTTTATATTAAATTGAGCATATTATATTTTTAAGACATGAAGTGGGCCATGCATGATTAAATTAAATAATAAAATATTAAATTATTTTTAAATATTCACTTTTAGATATTTTATTAATAATTTGGGTTATAATTAATTATTTAAATTGATAAATTTTATTCTTTGGTCCTCTAATTTATTGATTTATTTTGGACAGTTCTGATAGCTTTGTTGGATTACAAAACCATCCAAATTGGAGACCAAGTCAACCCAATTTTCGGCTACACTTGGCTGTCCACATAAACCACTTTTTGGTTTAATTGCACAAGGTCCTTGCAATGTTGAAGAAATTAGAGATTTGCCTGAAGATTTGCACTTGACTGAGTCTTATTCCTGAGTTGTTGTGTCCTTTAAATTGAGCAAAAATCAAGCAAAAAATCAGCTCAATTTTCTCAATTCATGGCCGGCCACCCTTTGAAGATGCTTAAAGAGATGGAACCTCCTATTTTTAGCAAACTATCTCCCTCTTCTCACCTATAAGTAAGACCCTCTCATTCATTCATTCATTCATCATCCTCATCCGTCATCATTCTCTTCTCTCTCAATTCTCTTTATGTAACACCCCTTACCCGTATTCGACGCCGAACCGAATACGAGGCATTACCGAACTTAACTTGCTCAAACATACAACATCGGGTCATAAAATTTTGTTTTGGCTTAAAACTTTTTCATTCATATTCATAACGTCCCTATTATGGGTCTACGAGACCCTAAACATACATATAGAATGGTTCGGACTAAACAGGAAAGTTTCAACACTTAGAAAATTTTTACTCAAAATAGGGCTACACCCCCGTGTAGGCAGGCCGTGTGGTCACACACGCCCATGTTCATAGCCCATGAGGATTTTATTTTTAATTTTGAACCTACAGGGGTTTTCACATGGCCTGGCACAGGCCTGTGTCTATGGCCCGTGTCCTTCACATTGCCAAGACACACCCATGCCCTCACCCATGTGTGAAAACCTTGGTATTTTGTTTATGACATTAGCAAACACTTAGGGACACAAGGTGTAACACCCCAAATCCGGTCTAAACGCTACAACCGGATCTGACATGCCACGGAAAGGAAAAATGTTTTAAAACCGATTCATTGATTTTCGAAAAGGAAAAGTCGTTGTAAAACTATTTTTTTCCAGAAAACGTCGAGGTGTTTTGGAAAGGTGCAAAACATGTTGATATTCCGTATTATTTACTTAGGCATGATATATAAAAAAAAACAAGTACTTATTTAGTTTTTTTTTTAAAACATTCAATTTCTAGTTTAATTAACATAGTAATTATGAACTTTAGAGTCTACTAAATAAAAACAAACCCAAAATAAAGTTTAGGCGGCCTTATTACATAACTGTGAACCAAAATTAAATAAAATAACTAAGTCCGAAAAGAAATCTTTGAAATAAATAAAAATTGAGCGTGGCCACCTCGAGTCCACTCCGACTTCGTATCCACGATCTAAGACTGATCTGCAAAATGTTAAGGGGTGAGTCACCTAGACTCAGTGTGTAAGTCCCCATCCCAAATTGAATTATGCTCTTACACAAATTCAGATACAAATATGCATGTCATGCAACCCATCAACCTAGGTATCCATCTATATCTCCCAAAACTACCCCTTGTGGTACCAAACCACTGGTGGTGCCAAACCACTGGTAACCGAAGTTACAAAAGAGATACATATGTGGTACCAAACCACTGGTGGTGCCAAACCACTGAGACTTAGTCACGATTTTTATAATTTGTGGGGACAACCCACGGTGTGATACCAAATCACTGGTGACAGTCTGATAAATTATACTTCCCCCTCCTCTCATCACCCATAACACATAGTTATGCTAACAATATCAGTATGATCATGCTTAACACACAAGATTATGTATACAGAGTGTCATGCATTCATAGATCTCATTCAACACAAGTAATAATAACAACTTACCTGGCATCCATGCTTTTACCCACAAGGGTACTTTGGTAATCATTGCCGGCATTCCGGCTTTTAATAACACATAACATATAACATACTACGTAAAGAAACTGTGTAAGAGTTACACATCTGTTTTCGTACTACTGCCTCTACGTTACTTTGGCGTTGGGTTTACAGATCCAACCCCTCCTATTGCTTGACTGTTATTAGCATCCACAATAATCCTTAGTCACTTAACCAATCAAACGATGAGATCTAACTACTTAAATAATTATAACACCGAAACGAACCCTTACCTAATCTGTCGAATCCTAAAAGTCTTTAAGAAAGCTTCACACCCCCACCTACATTCTGCCAACACCAAAATATCAATCTGATCCTTTACTCAGGACCACACATGTACCATATGACATTCGGCCCACCAAAATGAACAAGAAAAACCCATTCGGCCAACCTCAATTGAACAAGAAAGGCCATTCGGCCAAACCTACCATCAACCTACCTTCAGCTTTTCCACCAAATCGGCACTTCTGACTATTGATAGGCAAAATTCAGCTTCTATGGACAGAGAGGGGAAATCGACAAGCCTTAGAACAAGTGATTTGGATTAGAACTTGATAGAAATAAAGAAATCACAGAGGAAGGAAATCCCAAAACTCACCGAATTACAGAGGAGTATTTGGCTTACGATGAACCTTCGGGAAACAGAGAAACCACCTTGATGATTCGGCTATAGAGGAAGATGATTAGAGGGGAGTGGGTTTGAAAGAAAAAACAATTGAAGAGAGGGAGAAAGTGTTGGGAGGTGGCGGCAAGGAAAAGAAAAGAAGAAAGTTTGAGAAAAAGGAGGAGAGGATTTTCGACTAGCAAAGTAGATGGATGAAAAAAAATGAAAGAAAGATGAGTGCTTTGGCTACAAAATTTGGCTACACAAGCACTCTTATCAGAGTTGGAGTTTCGGCCAACTCTCTCCCTCCTGATAACCTTTATCCATCTAGATAATCCAATCCCTATCTCACCTCCAACAGAGACCACCTTCAAACCAACTCTCTTCCTTAATTATCACCTTTAATCATAAAATAAAAGAATAAACACTCCTAAATGGTAGCTAGGTGCCGTCCAACCCCCTTCCCCTAGGAGTGCCAAATTTTACCCGTCCATTTGGGTTCAAGTCACACATGGCCCAATAATCCCCCCTAAGTGGCGCCACCTTAATGGCCACTCAAAGCACTCCAGATTTTTGGGCCACGAGCCCAGCTTGCTACTAACATAATAATTTAAATTAAAAATACTACTAACTTTCTTTTTAAACAATTTAACTTTGATTTAAGCCCAAACCTAGGCCCAATCCAAACCTCAAAACCTTCACCTACTAATTTAGCCATGCAACGCATCAAATGCACAGACCCACAAAATCAGGATATTATAGTTTTGCCCCTCTTAAAATAAATTTCGGCCTCGAAATTTACAGTCAAGAGAGTTGAGGTATTGTCGACGATAATATCCTCCGGCCCCATGTCGTTTCCTCTGATCCATGGTTTTGCCATAGTACCTTTACCAAAGGAACAGATTTCCTACGCAAAACCTTAACATCCCGATCTAGGATCTGCACTGGTTCTCCTCAAACGATAAGTCTGGATTCACCTCTATCTCTTCCACCGACACAACATGTGATGGATCCAAGCGATAGCGTCTAAGCATGGAAACATGAAACACATTGTGGATTTGACCCAACTCTGGTGGCAACTCAAGCTGGTACGCCACTAGTCCTACCCACTTCAACACCTGATAGGGCCCAATAAATCTAGGGCTTAACTTGCCTTTCCTACCAAACCTCAGAACCTTCTTCCACGGCGACACCTTTAAGAAAACCTTGTCACCTTCAGCAAACTCTATATCCTTCTGCTTGAGATTGGCATAAGACTTCTGCCTGTCCGAGGCTTCTTTCAAACGAGCTCTAATCACCTTCACCTTATCCTCTGTCTCTGTAACCAGCTCCAGACCCAACAACCGCCGCTCTCCCAATTCCGTCCAACACGTAGGGGTATGACACTTCCGCCCATATAACGCTTCGTATGGAGCCATCTTAATACTCACCTGATAACTATTGTTATACGTGAACTCTGCCAACAGCAGGAATTCTTCCCAACTACCCTTGAAATCCAAGACATATCCCCTTAGCATGTCCTCCAAAACTTGAATCACCCTCTCCGATTGTCCATTTGACTGGGGATGGAATGCCATACTGAAATCTAATCTTGTGCCTAGTGCCTAGTGCAAAGCTTTCTAGAACCTTGATGTAAACCTTGGGTCTCTGTCTGAAATAATTAACACTGGCACCCCATGCAACCTTACAATCTCCGCTACATATAATTTTGCTAACTTCTGAAGAGAAAAATCCATACGCACCGGTATGAAATGAGCCAACTTTTTCAGACGGTCCACAATCACCCAAATTGAATCCTTCTTAGTAGGCATAAGGGGTAGCCGACTCACAAAATCCATTGTAATCCTTTCCCACTTCCATTGTAGAATCTTAATCGGTTGCAACAATCCCGAGAGTAACTGATGTTCAGCTTTGACTTGCTGACAAGTCAGACACTTACCCACAAATTTCGTTACCTCTCGCTTAAGGACCAGCCACCAGAACTACTCCCGTAAATCCCGGTACATCTTACTACCTCCTAGATCCATAGCATATGGATTGCTATGTGCCTCTTGCAAAATCTTCTGCCTTAACTCCACATCCTTAGGCATACACACCTTCCCTTAAAAACACATCACTCCATCACTGTTCAAGCTATACCCTTCCAATTCACCATTCAGTACTTGCAACCACTGAGCACTTAAAACTTCATCTACCAGTTTTTTTCCCTTAACCTCGTTAATCCATGTTGGCTTTACTTGCAATTCCGCTAACAAGCTCCCATTCCTCATACAGACTAAGGTGAGCAAACATGGCTCTTAAATTCACCATAACCTTACGGCTCAAGGTGTCTGCTAACATATTAGCCTTTCCCGGGTGGTACTCAATCGAGCAGTCATAGTTCTTTAACAGCTCAATCCATCTCCTTTGCCTTAAATTCAACTCTTTCTGCGTGAGAAGGTACTTCAAGCTCTTGTGATCCGTATACACTACCGACTTCTCTCCATACAAATAACGTTTCTAAATTTTCAGCGCAAAAACTACTACAGCCAAATCCAGATCATGCGTCAGGTAGTTCACTTCGTGAGGTCTTAACTGTCGAGAAGCGCATGCTACCACTTTTCCTTCTTGCATCAGCACACAACCTAATCCTGTGTGGGATGCATCACAATAAATCGTAAATTCCTTTCTGGCTTCCGATTGAATTAACACCGGGGCCTCTGTCAGAATCCTTTTTAACCTTTCAAAACTTTCCTGTTGCTTGTCTGACCACACAAACGGAACCCGTTTCCTCAGTAACTTGGTTAACGATGCTACAATCAGAGAAAATCCTTCCACAAACCTTCGGTAATACCCTGCTAGCCCTAGGAAACTCCGAATCTCCGCCACAGACTTCGGTGGCTTCCAATCCAAAATGGCCTCAATCTTCTGAGGGTCCACTCTAATCCCCTCAGTTGATATTACATGACCCAAAAAAGTAACCTCCTTCAGCTAGAACTCGCACTTACTAAACTTGGCGTATAAATGCTTTTCCCTTGGAATTTGTAACACCACTCGTAAATGCGCGTCATGCTCCTCCTCCGATTTCGAGTACACCAGAATATCGTCAATAAATACTACAACGAATTGATCCAAATATGGCTGGAACATCCGGTTCATCATATCCATAAACGCTGCTGGTGCGTTCATCAACCTGAACGGCATAACCAAAAATTCATAATGCCCATATCGAGTACGAAATACTGTCTTATGGATATCCGCCTCCTTTACCTTAAGTTGATGATACCCCGACCTCAAATCTATCTTGGAAAAGACCGATGCCCCCTTCAGTTGGTCGAACAAGTCGTCTATCCTAGGCAAAGGGTACTTGTTCTTATTCGTCAATTTATTCAACTGACGATAGTCTATGCACATACGCATCGACCCGTCTTTCTTCTTAATAAAGAGTACCGGCGCTTCCCACGGAGACGCACTTGGCCGGATGAAACCCTGATCCAGCAACTCCTGAATCTGTGCTTTTAACTCCACCAATTCCTTTGGCGCCATCCTGTACGGAGCAATGGACGCTGGTACTGTTCCGGAGGCAAAATCGAAAGCTCTTCTAGAAAGACATCAACAAACTCATTCACTACTCGAACACTTTCTATAGCCGGTTCCTTACCTTCCAAAGCACAAACATAAACTACAACCGCCTCACATCCTTTCCTTACTATCTTCTCTGCTTTCAGCGTGGACACCACATTAGATAGGTAATTCCTTCTCTCACCTATCATTGCCACCTCCACACCTTCGACCGTTTTCAGCACCATGCGCTTAGCCGCATAGTCTAATTCTGCCTGGTACTTAACCAACCAATCCATTCCTAAGATTAAATCGAACTCCCCAAAGGGTAGTTCCATCAAATCCGCTTGAAACACGACCTCTTGAAGTTCTAGAGGTACATCCCTATATAGTTTGTCTACCACCACAGAGTGTCCTAGAGGGCTAACTACCATCATCTTCCTAGCAGATATCTCATAGGCTAAGTTCAGAGTTCCTACCACCCTACTAGAAACATACGAGTGTGTTGAACCAATATCAATTAAAGCAATGTAAGGCAGCCTAGAAATTATAAACGTATCGGTTATGACGTCTGTGCGTCGCCTCCTCTCAACGCTTTGGTCACAGAGACCAACCTGTGCTACCTAGCATTAGCCCTCCAAGACCTCGGCCAGGTGCTCCACGACCTCGACCATTGCCATTACCATTACCCCTAGTCGTACCTCGACCTCTCTGTGGTTGTTGGCCATCTCTCCTGAATTGACCACGTCATTGACCCTCAGCTTGGATCCTAGCTAACTTCTGCGGATAGTCCCTTACCTGGTGCTCTATCGACCCACACTCAAAACATCCTCTATTACCGGTCCAACATTCACCCGAATGAGACTTCCCACATCGAGCACACCAGGGTGGCCACTGAGTAGCAGTAGCAGGCCTCGCAGCTTGATCCGGCCCACCAAACCTAGTCCTTTTTTGAGCACTTCCTCCAGACCCTGATGGCCTAAAACTCCTCTTATCCTTGCCCTTATCATGATTTCGTTTCTCGGTCTGCTTCACCTCCTCAGCTATTCTGGCCTTTTCTACTAGAACGACAAATTCCCTTTCACGCTGAGGTGCAATCAACACCTGCAGCTCATTTCTCAGCCCATCCTCGAACCTAACACAACGCTCATGTTCTGTAGCCACCATACCCCAAGCATACCTACTCAACCTCAAAAATCTAGCCTCGTACTCGGGTACCGACTTATTCCCTTATACCAAATTTAGGAACACCCTACGTTGCGCATCAGTATAGCCAGTCCCCACATACTTCCTTTGATAGGCTGCCCTAAAATAATCCCAGGTGATATCACCTGCCACTGCACCATCCCTAACCGTGAGCCACCACTGGTACGACTCATCCCGGAGAAGAGACACTATCCCCTTCAACTTCTCCTCACCGAGAAGTCTAAATCATCTATTATTCGCTCTATTGCCTCCAACCAATACTCAACAGTATTGGGAGCTACACCGGACACCCCCTAAACACCTCTGCTTCGTTAGCTCAGAGTCGCTCAGCCACCGATTTGCGAGTTTCTGCTCCCCCACCTACTTCGACAACCCTTTTTAAAACTCGCAGTATCGCCTGCGATACTACATCATTACCACCGGTCTGGTCCTGAAACTCAGCTTTTGCCGTCGAGAGATCCGGCATCGCATTTTCGGACCCATAGCCAGACCCTGCTGGCTCCGACAAGGCCATCCTACCTCTACCACGGCCACGCGGTGGGCGACCACAACCTCGTGTACTCATTCTTCTCGTTCAGTTTATCTGGTTAAGAATTTTATGAATTATTAACTATGTTCACTGTTTATCCACGAACAATTTTATGAAAAATAGTGCCCTTTTTAAAAGTGATTCTTTCACATTTGGACCTATCTACAGTTTTCAGTCTTCCTAATACTAGGAAACATGTACATTCAACATTCATACGAGCACATCCATCACCTAGGGGTATTTTTATCATTTCACTACCCGGGGGTATTTTCGTAATTTTAACCTACAGGGGTATTTTTATAATTTTCCAAAATATGATTTCGGGTGATTTGGCGAAATAAGGGTATTTTGGCATTTTATTTTATTTTATTTTTTTCAACTTGGGGTATTTCGGTAATTTTGGAAATCTGGGGGTATTTTGGTAATTTTGTAGATCCGAGGGTATTTCGAAAATTTTACAAGTTAGGGTAATTTGGTAGTTTTATAAACCAAGGGTATTTTGGTCACTTTTCAATCTAAGGTAATTTTCACAAATCTAGGGGTTATTTGGTAATTTCTAAACTAGGGTTTTCACAAAACAGTGTGGCTGGTCCCTTTCGGGTTTTAGTTGTAAGTTTTGGCATGTCAACACGTCCTCGTAACTAGGGTGAATAGTCACTATGCACCAGGTAGGATCCTAGTGAAAAGGAGGTGAGTCACTAGGACTGCTTAAATACCAAGCTTTTCCTGAATCCATTCCTAGACATGCATATGCCTATTGCCACACCCTGGCTTGGCTAAAGTGAACAACCACTATGCACCAGGTAAGATTTCTGTAAAGAGGAGGTGAGTCACTCGGACTACTTAAATACCAAGCTCTTCCGGATCTACTCCTAGACATGCATATGCTTGTTGCCACACTTTAGCCTTTATGACTTGTCTATGTGTTTTGTTTATTAAGGTTAAGTCTTATGGATTAGAAAAGTTGTTTGTCTAAACCTAGAGTTCATTGGTACTATCATCCTTAGCTACGTCTAAGCCCACAAAACCCATCAATTATATCACAACATAAGTTAGGGTACTTACCTGGGTGGATCGGCACCGGAGACTCAAGTCCCATGCTCTCCGAAAGCTAATCGTTTCACAAATCCAAAAATATATTTTGTGCCCTAAGCCCACAACTGAGCTTTTGAACCGGGCTTTGATACCAAAATGTAACACCCTAAACCCAGTCTAAACACTACAACTGGATCTGACGTGCCACGAAAAGGAAAAATATTTTAAAACTGATTCATTGATTTTCGAAAAGGAAAAGTCATTGTACAACTATTTTTTTCCTGAAAAGTCGAGGTGTTTTGGAAAGGTGCAAAACGTGTTGATATTCCGTATTATTTACTTAGGCATGATATATAAAAAAAACAAGTACTTATTTATTTTTTTTTTAAAACATTCCATTTCTAGTCTAATTAACATAGTAATTATGAACTTTAGAGTCTACTAAATAAAAACAAACCTAAAATAAAGTTTAGGCGGCCTTATTACATAACTGTGAACCAAAATTAAATAAAATAACTAAGTCCGAAAAGAAATCTTTGAAATAAATAAAAACTGAGCATGGCCACCTCGAGTCCACTCCGGCTTTGTATCCACGATCTAAGACTGATCTGCAAAATGTTAAGGAAGGGGTGAGTCATCTAGACTCAGTGTGTAAGTCCCCATCCCAAATGGAATTATGCTCTTGCACAAATTCAGATACAAATATGCATGTCATGCAACCCATCAACCTAGGTATCCATCCATATCTCCCAAAACTACCCCTTGTGGTACCAAACCACTGGTGGTGCCAAACCACTGGTAACCGAAGTTACAAAAGAGATACATATGTGGTACCAAACCACTGGTGGTGCCAAACCACTGAGACTTAGTCACGATTTTTATAATTTGTGGGGCCAACCCACGGTGTGATACCAAATCACTGGTGACAGTCTGATAAATTATACTTCCCCCTCCTCTCATCACCCATAACACATAGTTATGCTAACAATATCTGTATGATCATGCTTAACACACAAGATTATGTATACAGAGTGTCATACATTCATAGATCTCATTCAACACGAGTAATAATAACAACTTACCCGGCATCCATATTTTTACCCACAAGGGTACTTTGGTAATCATTGCCAGTATTCCGGCTTTTAATAACACATAACATATAACATATTACGTAAAGAAAGTTTGTAAGAGTTACACACCTATTTTCATACTACTGCCTCTACGCTACTTTGGCGTTGGGTTTACAGATCCAACCCCTCCTATTGCTTGACTGTTATTAGCATCCACAATAATTCTTAGTCACTTAACCAATCAAACAATGAGATTAAATACTTAAATAATTATAACACCGAAACAAACCCTTACCTAATCTATCAAATCCTGGAAGTCTTTAAGAAAGCTTCACACCCCCACCTACATTCGGCCAACACCAAAATATCAATCGGATCCTTTACTTGGGACCATACATGTACCATATGACATTCGGCCCACCAAAATGAACAAGAAAAACCCATTCGGCCAACCTCAATTGAACAAGAAAGGCCATTCGGCCAAACCTATCATCAACTTACCTTCGACTTTTCCACCAAATCGGCACTTCTGACTACTGATAGGCAGGATTCGGTTTCTATGGAAAGAGAGGGGAAATCGACAAGCCTTAGAACAAGTGATTTGGATAAGAACTTGGTAGAAATAAAGAAATCACAGAGGAAGGAAATCCCAAAACTCACCGGATTACAGAGGAGTATTTGGCTTACGATGAACCTTCGGGAAACAGAGAAACCACTTTGATGATTTGGCTATGGAGGAGGATGATCAGAGGGGAGTGGGTTTGAAAGAAAAACAATTGAAGAGAGGGAGAAAGTGTTGGAAGGTGGCGGCAGGGAAAAGAAAAGAAGAAAGTTTGAGAAAAAGGAGGAGAGGATTTTCGGTTAGCAAAGTAGATGGATGAAAAAAATGAAAGATGAGTGCTTTGGCTACAAAATTCGGCTACACAAGCACTCTCCTCAGAGTTGGAGTTTCGGCCAACTCTCTCCTCCTGAAAACCTTTATCCATCTAGATAACCCAATCCCTATCTCACCTCCAATAGAGACCACCTTCAAACCAACTCTCTTCCCTTAATTATCACCTTTTAATCATAAAAATAAAAGAATAAACACTCCTAAATGGTAGCTAGGTGTCGTCCAACCCCTTCCCTAGGAGTCCCGAATTTTACCCATCCATTTGGGCTTCAAGTGACCACACATGGCCCAATAATCCCCCCTAAGTGGCGCCACCTTAATGGCCACTCAAAGCACTCTAGATTTTTGGGCCACGAGCTAGCTTGCTACTAAAATAATAATTTAAATTAAAAATACTACTAGCTTTCTTTTAAAACAATTTAACTTTGATTTAAGCCCAAACTTGGGCCCAATCAAAATCTCAAAGCCTTCACCTACTAATTTAGCCATGCAACGCATCAAATGTACAGACCCACAAAATCAGGATATTACACAAGGCCTAGTCACACGCCCGTGCCCTGGCCCATGTGAGGAACAAAATTTTTGCAAATTTGATGCAGGGGACACACGGCCTATCAACACACCCATAGGGTTGACCGTGTGTCACACACGGCCTAGACACACGCCCGTTTGTCTACCCGTGTGGACAATTAGAAGGCTATTTACGAAGCCAATTGCCACCCTGAAAAACAAACATACTTATACCACCATAAGCAACATATAACATAGCAATAATACACTATGAAGAATCACTAATTCATCATGCATACACTTCACATTTTACTCGATCAATTACATGCTTGCACTTCATGAATATCATCATCATTGGATATATATATATATATATATATATATATAACTTAATAAGTATTGGCCAATTCCCAATGGCCATTTACAAAATGAATGAGTAACAATAATAGCGAACACTTTGGCTAACAAATATGACATAACAAAATGACCAAGTTTCTATACATGCCATACCCAAAATAAATCAACTTTACTATACCAAAAGAATAGTTGATAGTGTGATCTGAACTCCAACGTCCTACGATCCCTGAGTTAGCTTACAAGGAAAAGGAAAATGAGAGGGTAAGCAATAAGCTTAGTAAGTTTGCATGAAATAAATAGCAACATTAAGACTTATAATAGCATCCATTCATCTCATTGAATAATATCCAAGTTCTCAAACACATCAACATAACTTACTAATGCATACTTTTACCTAATTACATATCACATTTTGCATTCATTTCTCGTAAGTTACTCATGGGTACCTATATCACTTCATCACACAACTTTAGCACTTTTAACCTCTTAAACATAGACTTAGGGTATGTTTGGTTCACTGTAATGGAATAAGGTCAGAATTGAATAGAAATGTAATGGAATAGAGTCAGAATCGAAATTCAACCTGCTTGGTTGAATGGAATGGAATAGAACCGTAATAGTATTCTTGAGTTTGGTTGAATGGAATGATGTTGTAATAGCATAAGGAAAAAAACAAAAATGACTAGAACATCCTTAGCAATTTTTTTTTTTAAAATAGATGATTTAATCATATCTTAATATTGTTATTAAATTTTATTAAAAAAACAATAAATAATTAAATCATATCTTAATATTATTATCAAATATAATTGAATAATATATAATTGAATAACATTTTTAACATAATTATATTTTTATTTTCGTAAAATATTTAAAAACCAAAATATATCCTTTAATTAAATTTAGTGATAATTTTGTAATTTTTTAAAATTAAATGACCAAAATATAAACTTACTGTAACACCCCATACACGGCCTAGAAGTTAGGACCGAATCTGGTGTGTCACAATGAAGAAAACATATAAAGGATCTTGTGATACGTACAAAAATAGGTGTAATTGAAGAAAAAGTGTTTGTTTAGAAATATTTGATAAAAATACTACTAATCTTTGAAAAGCTAATTGAAGAATTGATATTTGAACTAGTGATCTTTTAAAACCGTAACTTTTGATAATGCCGTTGATAATTTGAAAGAAAGTCCGAGTTAAATGATTTGTAAAAGTTTATTTATAAAATCCACATATTAATCAATTTGGAAAATTATTGATTATGCTTTTAGAAAATTATCATTTAAAATAAACCATCAAAATAATAAATACGTCAAACATAAAACAAAATAAAATAATCCAGAGGCCTTATTACAACATAAAAACCTAAATAGTAAAAATAACGAAATAGAGCAGAAAAGTAATTTACTAAAGTTTGAAATATTTATTTCCAAAGTATGGCCTCCACCGAGTCATCCATGGGCCCAAGTCCTCATCACTGAGATTTACCTACAAGGATTAAGAAAGAAGGGGGTGAGTTACAAGAACTCAGTGTATAACCCCTTACCGTCATCCACTGGGTCGGAACACACAGAGCAATATTTTAGGCTTGAACCCATTTACATAATCTTGGGCCTAAGCCCACTTTCATGTAATAAATAAATGATATGAATACAACCCACCCCATCCAGCCAATCTCTCCACCCGTACCAACCAATCTCTCCTGTGGGGATCAAGTCAACCCACCACGCCAATCTCTCCACCCGTACCAACCAATATCTCCTGTGGGGATCAAGTCAATCCACCCATCCAGCCTTCTCCAATTTGCAAATAAGTCGCCATTTATAATATTTGTGGTGAGCACTAGAATCATATACTTGTAATATAATCCAGATACAACCTTAGTCACGATGGCACAAAGCCATATTTTAATTGGCACTAGCCATTATCGAATTTGTGGCAATGCCATCGGTCTACTCTTATCTTCATTCAAGTTTCCCATCCCATGCAATATGTAAATATGCAACATACATAGCAAATCATGATATTTACAAATATAACAATGATAACTATTTCATACAAAAGTTTAGCCCATTAACACTTTGCAATTCGGTAGATTAGAATAAATTTCAAAAACCCATTTACAATAACCACTTAAGCTTTGTTAAAATCGCTCGCTTTAAGTTACCTTGTCAAAATTTTACTTAGTCCAAATTCAAAATTTAATTAAGTCAAGTTGTTATATTAAACTTCGATGACAGCTCTGATGGCACGATAAAACATTTTTCGTGTTAATTTTTAAAACGTGTGATTCAAATTTATAGTAAAATAAAAATATCCAACATATAAGAAAATAACTAAGGTAGAGTAAAATGAGGCCTTATTACATCCAAAATAAAACAACCCAATAACCAAATTTAAAATAGCAAAAATCAAAGTCTATTTAAAATTTAAATCCACCGCATGGCCTCCTCAAGTCCCTCCGGCCCATGTCCGCGATCTAAGCATCACCGAAAAATTAATGGAGAAGGTGAGTCACCAAGACTCAAGATGTAACCCTTCCCGCTTTAAAAATAATTTTCATACACAACATATAACAATAAATATGCGTAATATTTAATTCCGACCTAGCCATCCAAACGCCATTGCTCACCCCTTGTGGTACCAAACCACCGGTGGTGCTAAACCACTGGTGACATATAGTCACAATGTGTTACTAAAACACCGTGTCCGTAGACACAAATCGGGTGATGGGGCCAACCCATCGTGTGACACCAAATCACCGCGACGATCCCATATCTCAAGTGGGGCCAACCCACGGTGGTGTTAACCATGTGGATAAGTCGCTATTGAGGTACTAAACCTCTAGAGGTACCAAACCTCTGGTGACATATAGTCACGGTGTGTTACTAAAACACTGGTGCCCGCTTACACAATAATATCGCCTCCACTCACTAATCCCACATCAATCACATACTTGAATCTCATATAATAATGCATCATGCTTACCAAAAGCATCAAATAACAAGTACACATTTTCGTGGACTTACCCGGATTGCCAACTATACCGATATGGTATATTATCAATGCTACATAGAAATCAAGTTAGCATTCACACTAAACAAAGATATTAACAAATTATATGTGTATGTACACACCGTCACCACGATTAATCTAAATCCCGAATGAAGGAGTCGACCACCTTAGATCTCTTTGTTCCTATATTCTACCATAATAGAGTTAGTGATATGGGCCATTCGCCAAACCAATTAATTTGAGAGGATTCTTGTGAACCCAACCTTACCTTTACGCTTTTGGATACTTAACCACAATACCCGATTCCCGAATCTGCTTCATCAATTACCACCGGTTAGTAAACAAGCCATTAGCCTTCGGCTTTTAAATATTTGCAAACTAAACCCATGGAAACCGATTCTTACCAATACCTACCACTTGATTGGTCACGAATGATGGCTTGTTTTGTCGAACTCCAAAATCCCGGAACACCTAGATAGATTCGGTTTCCAAAACAGATACTTAGTACCTTGTAAAAATCGACAAAGATGGGAAAAAGGGAGCATAGGCATTCGGCCAACTCTACTTACCATACAATTGTTTGAACACTTAGCGAAATCCCGATGTGCTTAAGCCACTATACCATTCGCCAAGTGAAATATAAAGAAAAGGGATTTCAGACTTTGATAGAAATTAGATTCTATAGGTGGTTTAAAACAAGGATGGACTTTTGGTGAAAAGAAAGAAGAAAGGTAGATAGATGATTCTTGCTAGTAGGAAATAAAAGAAGAGGGATTAAAGAATGAGGTTTCGCAAGGATAAGTAATGAGGGTTTCTGCTATGGTTTTGGAGAGGATGTAAAAGAAAACAAAATATAAGATGAGAGGGTTTGGAGATTCTACTAGCAAACTTGGAAAAAAGAAAACAAGGTGATCACTTAGGTGCTTTTATATGCATTCTAAGAACTCCCCTCTTTCATAAGTCCTTGCCGCCCACTCCTCCTCAATAAGGAGTCCAAGATTCCTCTTACTTCCTTAATTCACTCTAGACCACTTAATTTAAAACCATTCAAATAATTTGAATTTTCTAATAATAATCCAATGATAATTCTTTTAAATCTCCATGATCTACTTGATTATCCTTAAAATAAAATGCTTATATTATCTATTAATAATAATTAAAGAGTTTAAAGAGAAGAAAACTCTCCTCCCTATGCCACAAAATAAAGAACAAAAGAGAGGATTTTCATGACTCTAACACAAGCTCTCCTTACTCCTTGGTGGCGCCACATGTAGCTCTTAAGTGGGCTTACTTTGCCACCCAGCCTAGGCTCATTTTATGTCCAAATTATCCCCATTTATTCTTATAACACCCTCTTGCTAAGGCTCCCTACCTTAAAAGTTAAAACTAAAATTCCTACCAAATCGAGCCAACACAAAGCCTTAAATTGATCATTATTATTCCATAAATAATGACACAAAGCTCATACATAAGAAAATAATTAAATTCCAAATAACCCCATTTTGGGATGTTACGCCTACCCCTTAAAATAAATTTCATTCCAAATTACATAACTAAAATGATGAGGTATTGTCACCAGATCACATCCTCGTGTTCCCACGTAGCTTCCTCAAAGACCATGGTTCCGCCATAGCACTTTTACTAAGGGCATCGATTTCCTACGTAGAACCTTTATATCTCCGTCCAAGATCCGAACCGCCTCCTCAAAAGATAAGTCTGCGTTAACCTCGATTTACACACGAGTGCACCACATGTGATGGATCCGACCGATACTCCTCAAAGATTGATACATGGAAGACGCTATGTATCCGACTTAACTCGCCGCGGCGCCTCGTCGATAAGCTACCGGTCCTACTCGCTTCAAAGATCAGATATGGCCTATGAATCTTGGGCTCACCTTCCTTTTCGCCCAAATCTTAGTACCTTCTTCCAAGGCGACACCTTCAGAAGACCTTATCTCCCACAAGATACACCATTTCCTTATGCTTGAGATCGATAAGACTTCGCCTATCTCGATGCTTCCTTGAGACGAGACCGAATTACTTTGACTTTGTCTTCGCCTCTACTACCATTTCGGGCCCAACACTTGTCGTTCACCCAACTCCGCCCAACATGCTCTGAGTTCGCATTTCCGCCCATACAAGGCTTCAGATGGTGCCATCTCAATACTCGCTTGGTAGCTATTGTTGTAGGCGAACTCGGCTAGGGGTAAGAATTCTCCCAACTACCTCGTAATTCCAAGACACAACCCTCAAAGATATCTTCTAAGATCTCAGATGATCCTTTCTGGATCGCCTCGTCTGTCTCGAGGATGGAAAGTCGTCCGAATCCAACCGCTGCACCAACGCTTGATGTAGCGCTTCCAAAACCTCGAAGTGAACTCTTGGGTCCCTATCCGAGATAATCGACACGGGTACACCATGCAATCCGACTATCTCGCCACATACAACTTTGCTAGCTTCGGAGTGAGTAGTCCATTCTCACCCAGATGAAGTGAGTCGATTTAGTCAGCGGTCTCGATTACCCAAATCGCATCTTTCTTGTCACGGCGAAGGGGTAGACCACCGATTTAAATCCATAGTGATCCGCTCCCACTTCCATTGAGGATCTTAACCGGTTGAAGTAACCCCGATGGCAACCGGTGTTCAAATTTAACTTTCTTGACACGCCAAACACTTCCTCATTTAATTCCGCTATCTCACGCTCAACCCGCCACCGTAATCGCTTCCATAGATCTCCATACATCTTGCTTCCTCCCGGATGCATAGCGATGGGCTGCTATGAGCATCCCGGAGAATTTTCCGCCTCAACTCCATATCTTTTGGCATACAAGGCCGTCCCCGAAAACATAGCACACCATCACCAAATACACTATACCCTCTACACCACCATTCTCAACTTGTATTCTCTTCGATTTAACCCTTCATCCACTAACTGCTTGTTCTTAATCTCCTCGATCCACGCTGGCTTAACTTGAAGCTCGCCAAAAGGCTTCCATCGTCATATAGGCTCAATCGAGCAAACATTGCTCTTAAATCGCCACGACCTTCCGGCCAACGCGGCCACCACCACGTTAGCCTTACCCGGATGATATTCGATGGAACAATCGTAGTCCTTTAACAATCCAATCCATCTACACGCCCTCGATTCAGATCCTTCGTCAAGATACCTCAAACTTTTGTGGTCCGTAAATTACCGACTTCTCCCCATAAAGATAATGTCTCCATACTTTCGGCGAAGACGATCGCGCTAACTCTGTGTCGTGAGTTGGATAGTTAACCTCATGCGGTCTCAAATGACGGATGCATAGGCTACTACCTTTCCATCCTCGCATCAACACACACCCCAAACCAAGGAGATGCATCACAATAGATCGTGAATAATTTCCACCGCCGGTTGTACTAAAATCGAGCCTCCGCAAAATCTTCCTCACTTATCAAAACTTTCTTGCGCTTCTCCACCATACAAACTAACACCTTTCCTTACCAACTTAGTCAACGATCGCGATCGAGAGAACCTTCCACAAATCTCCAGAATACCTTGCTAACCCCGTAAAACTCAGATCTCCGCCACCGACTTAGGCGGTTTCCACTCCAACACCGCTTCAATCTTTCGGGATCCACTCTAATCCTTCCGCCGACACTACGTGTCCTAGGAAAGCCACCTCCTCACCAAAATTTGCACTTTCATCAATTTGGCATACAACCGTTTTTCCTCAACACTTGCAGGATCGTCTGTAAATGCTTGTCGTGCTCCTCCTCCGTTTTGAGTAGACCAATATGTCGCCTATGAACACCACGACGAATTGGTCTAGTAATCGCTGAAATACCCTATTCATTAAGTCCATGAACGCCACGGTATTGGTCAATCCAATGGCATCACTAGAAACTCAGAATGCCCATACCGAGTTCAAAAGCCGCTTTTGAACATCGCCCCTTCACCTTAAGTTGATGGTAACCCGACCTAAGGTCTATCTTCGAAAACACCGATGCCTCTTCACCGGGTCAAACAAGTCATCGATCCGAGGCAATGGGTACTTGTTTTTGATCGTTAACTTGTTTAATCGACAAGAATCGATGCACATTCGCATAGAACCGCCCTTCTTCTTGACAAACAACACAGCGCCCCACGGAGATATACTAGGTCGAATAAACCTTTATCCAAGAGTTCTCGAATTTGAGCCTTCACCCACCAATTCCTTTGGTGCCATCCTAAGGTGCTATAGACACAAAGTCTGCTCCGTATCAAGTCTATACCGAATTCGACTTCCGATCCGAGGCGTAATCAAAGTTCTTCCGGGAACACATCAACAAATTCCCCAACCGCTCGGACCTTTCCAACTATCGACTCCTTAGCTTCCAAAGCACGATTTGAACCAAAACGCCTTTACAAGCCTTCTTGACCATCTTTTCCGCCTTCAAGGCAGACACCACATTGGATAGGTAATTCCTTCTATCACCTATCATAACCACTTCACCACCTTCACCGCCTTAGAATCATGCGCTTAGTCACAGAATCCAAATTACCGATACTTAACCACCAATCCATTCCAAGGATCAAATCGAACTCCCGAATGGTAGTTCCATCGATCGACCCGAATCGACCCCTCGAGTTCTAGGGTACGCCTCTATAAAGTTTGTCTACGACTTACAGAGTGACCTAACTGACTAACTATACCATCTCCCTAGCAGCAGCCTCGTAGTCTAGATTCAAAGTCTCTACCACACTACTTGCTACGTGATGAGTGTGTAGACCCCACATCAATTAATGCATAATAAGGAAGACCAAAAATCGTAAACGCATCGGCTATGACATCCGGCAAGTCACCCTCCTCATGACGCCTTGCAGATAGACTAAGCCAGCCGTTTAGCCTCAGGTCGTCTCGAACCTCCCGCTCGAGTTCCTCGACCTCGGTTAGGACCATTGCTTCCTCTGCCATTACCACGACCCTCCGCGGTCCCACATTTCGTCTCCGAGTACGGTTACGCCTCAGTCGATTCTCGAGCTCGCCGGGACAATCTCGACCCGATGTTCTAAAGATCCACACTCAAAATATCCTCTATCGCCGGTCGAGCAACCTCCCAATGGGACTTCCCATAACGATCAGACCGAGCCGGTCTCGATTAGTAGCTACGGCCTTGTCACCGACGGCCCACTCGCTTAGCCTTCTTCTCGATCATTTCCATCGATCCACCGACCCAAATCCTCTCTTTGATTATTCCTATTATAATTTTGTCTCACGCCTCCTTGATCCCCTGCTACCTTAGCCTTTTCCACAAGAGATGAAAACTCACGGACTTGTCATGCGCAATCAAGAACTCCTCAAGTCATCTCTGAGTCCGTCCTCAAAGCGGACATGGCCTGTGTTCAAGATGGCTACGATTCCTCCGCATACCTACTCACTTTTAAAACTCCGCCTCATACTCTACCACGGACTTAGTTCCTTGTACTAGACCTGTAAAAGCCTTCCTCTACACAAGGTAGCCGGTGCCCACATACTTCTTCCGGTGCAGCGCTTTTAAAGTAGTCCCATAAGATCATCACCGTGGCTCCATCCCGAATCGTCACCACCACCGACACGCCTCATCCTTTAGAAGCGTATACCCTTTTCACTTTTCCTCCTCCCGGTCGGTCAAGATCATCCATTATCCTTTCTCAGAGATTCCACCAATACTCTGCTACACTGGTGCCACTCCCGACACACCGGAACACCTCACCATGGACCGAATCCGCGGGAACAGATTTTCGAGCTCCTAAATTTCCACCAGCCCACCACCAATTCGAGGACTCGCAACACGCCTTGAGCATCGCCTCCTCCTCCTCGATCCTCGCCTCCTCCGCTCCAAAAGCTAGAGGTGGTGGTGGCGTGGTACGTCATTTTCGTAACCTTGCCCCGATCCGACGGGTTCGGACACCGCATCCTACCCCTACCATGTCCACGGCGTCCCACGCCCTCTAGAACTCATTCTATCTCTCGCGCTTTTAACTGATTAAGAGAAATTTTATGTATTAGCGTTTGTTCCACTTCATTACTCACTAAGAAATTTTATGAAGAAATTTTAATTAGAGATTCTTTCGCAAACAAGGTTTCATTTTCATCCTAGTTCACACAAAGAAGTTCTTGCATCCATTCCTTAATACCTTCCATGCCTATTCGCTTCTGACATTTCGCCCATTTCTAACCCGTGGTATTTTCGCCATTTTCCTATGGGTATTTTTTGGTAATAAAATTCGAGAGATTTCAAACTTTGATAAAGCAGGTCACTTTGAAATTCCCAAAACTGGAGAGCATTTCTAAAAATTTGTAAAATTTGAAGTTATAGCATTGCTTCGGAAACCAGGGGTATTTTGGTAATTTTGTCCATCAGGGGTAATTTGTAATTTTTTTGTAAATCAAGGGTGTTTCAACCATTGTAAAACTCTGAGGGTCCCTTTTGAGAATTTTTCTTTCTTAAAACGGTGATGTTGCAAAAATTTTGTACTCAGGGGCGTTTTGGTAATTTTACACGTTGAGTATGCTGTAATTTTTCCAAAACCAAAGTGTTTCATTGAGGATTTCCAAAGCTGAGTTGAATATTGAGAAGTAGTTAAAATTTTGGACAAAATCATTGAGTTGATGTTTTATGGACCAAGGGTATTTTAGTAATTTTACCCCTAAGGGCATTTTCGTAATTTTCCACAAATCAAACTTTTCGGGGAAAAATATTGTAAAAAGAGTTGTTCTTACTTTTGAAGGAGTGATTTGAAAAGTTTTAAAACTAAGTTTGGTTGTTTCATTCTTTTCTTTTTCGAAAATCAAGGCTAATTCCCTTTCGGGTTTTAGTCGTTATGTTTAGCCCATGACCGAGCCCTTCTGGTCAGGGTGAACCCAAGCTACGCACTTGCAGCAGGGTTTTTCAGTGGAGAGGAGGTGAGTCACGTGGACTTCTTAAATACCAAGCTCCCACCGAACCTTTCTAGACATGCGCATGAGAGGTTACCACACCACCGAGCCCCTCGAGTTAAGGTGAACCCAAGCTACGCACTGTAGGATACTGCGAATAGGTGGTGAGTCACCTTGACCGCTTAAATACCGTGCTCTTCCTGCTCCAATCCTAGACATGCGTCTGAGGTTACCACACCCTAGCTCAAAGGACTAAGTCATAGATTGGTTTAGTTCTTTAAGTCTTATGTTTAGCTTGTGTGTTTGAGTAATCTAATCCTAGGTTCAAATTCTATAAGTCTATCTACGCTCCATGCTTCCTACCCTTCTACGTAATATAATCCACAAAGAAGTTTAGAGGTACTTACACTGGCGGATCGGTCTTGAGACTCGGCCATGCCGCTTAAAACCCAAAAACAATTAATAAGGCCTACTAAAACATTTTTGGGCCTTGGGCCCCATAGCCGAAGTTTTGAATCGGGCTCGATACTAATTTGTAATAATTTCAAACCCTACCAAACGTTAGGACCTAATATGGGTCGTTACGAAGAAATTTTTTTGAAACCCATTTACAATAACCACTTAAGCTTTGTTAAAATCGCTCGTTTTAAGTTACCTTCTTTGAAAATTTTACTTAGTCCAAATTAAAATTTAATTAAGTCAAGTTGTTATACAAACTTCAGATGTGCCCGATGGCACGATAAAACATTTTTCGTGTTAATTTTTAAAACGTGTGATTCAAATTTATAGTAAAATAAAAATATCCAACATATAAGAAAATAACTAAGGTAGAGTAAAATGAGGCCTTATTACATCCAAAATAAAACAACCCAATAACCAAATTTAAAATAGCAAAATCAAAGTCTATTTAAAATTTAAATCCACCGCATGGCCTCCTCAAGTCCCTCCGGCCCATGTCCGCGATCTAAGCATCACCAAAAATTAATGGAGAAGGTGAGTCACCAAGACTCAAGATGTAACCCTTCCCCGCTTTAAAATAATTTTTCATACACAACATATAACAATAAATATGCGTAATATTTAATTCCACCTAGCCATCCAAACGCCACTCGCTCTACCCTGCTGTGGTACCAAACCACCGGTGGTGCCAAACCACTTGGTGACATATAGTCACAATGTGTTACCAAAACACCGTGTCCAGAGACACAAGTCGTGTGATGGGGCCAACCCATCGTGTGATACCAAATCACCGCGCATTTATCCCATATCTCAAGTGGGGCCAACCCACTGGTGGTGTTAACCACGTGGATAAGTCGCTATTGAGGTACTAAACCTCCGAGGTACCAAACCTCCGTGACATATAGTCACGGTGTGTTACTAAAACACTGGGTGCCCGTCGGCACAATAATATCGCCCCTCCACTCACTAATCCCACATCAATCACATACTTGAATCTCATATAATAATGCATCATGCTTACCAAAAGCATCAAATAACAAGTACACATTTTCGTGGACTTACCCGGATTGCCAACTATACCGATATGGTATATTATCAATGCTACATAGAAATCAAGTTAGCATTCACACTAAACAAAGATATTAACAAATTATATGTGTGTATGTACACACTGTCACCACGATTAATCTAAATCCGAATGAAGGAGTCGACCACCTTAGATCTCTTTGTTCCTATATTCTACCATAATAGAGTTAGTGATATGGGCCATTCGCCAAACCAATTAATTTGAGAGGGATTCTTGTGAACCCGAACCTTACCTTTACGCTTTTGGATACTTAACCACAATACCCGATTCCGAATCGCTTCATCAATTACCACCCTTAGTAAACAAGCCATTAGCCTTGACTTTTAAATATTTGCAAACTAAACCCATGGAAACCGATTCTTACCAATACCTACCACTTGATTGGTCACGAATGATGGCTTGTTTTGTTGAACTCAAAATCCGGAACACCTAGATAGATTCGGTTTCCAAAATGATACTTAGTACCTTGTAAAAATCGACAAAGATGGGAAAAAGGAGCATAGGCATTCTACCAACTCTACTTACCATACAATTGTTTGAACACTTAGCTTAAATCCCGATGTGCTTAAGCCACTATACCATTCGCCAAGTGAAATATAAAGAAAAGGGATTTCGCACTTTGATAGAAATTAGATTCTGCTAGGGGGTTTAAAACAAGGATGGACTTTTGGTGAAAAAGAAAGAAGAAAGGTAGATAGATGATTCTCATAGTGGCAATTTATCAAATCGAGGGATTTCCCATTAAGGCAATTTATCAAATTATCCCCATTTATTCTTATAACACCCTCTTGCTAAGGCCCATTAAGAAATCTATCAATACGGCCTTAAATTGATCATTAACACATGAAGCCCATATATCACTTATCATATTTGGCCCATATAACATATATCACATTTGGCCCATATAGCAAATATCACATTTGGCCCATATAACAAATATCACATTTGGCCATTAATCAATATGTCCATTTGGCCCATAAGGCAATATGTCAATTCAGCCCATTAAGCAATTTTGTATTTCGGCCCATTAACACTTTACAAATCGGCCCAACAGGGGCATTTACATAATTGGGCCCGTAAGGGCATTTTGGTAATTTGGAAATCGTACCCGCTAAGGGTATTTCGATAATTTACCCTCTAAGGGTATTTCGGTAATTCCATAACCAAGGCTTAACTACTAATTTGGGGCATAAAATCGAAATTGTCCATCTATGTCATACTGACTAAATTGACCATAACTCATGTTAGGAATCTTGAAATCTAAATTCGTAAATTTTTCCAGAATTTTTACCTTAACCATTTAGTACAGTTTATTCCTTAAAATTTCCCCTGTTTCACTGTCCAATGATTCTAACCTCTCTTACCCAAAATCCAAATATCTCACTGTACAGTTTTTATATACCGCTCCCAATTGTCTTTATTAATAATGGGCTCACTAAGGAATCCATACATATAAATTATGTCCCATAATTCACTTTTTACAATTTTATATGATTTTTCCAAGATGTAATGTATACCACAAGTCATTCAAAACCAGTCTCACTGAAATTATCATATCTTAGAATATAATATTCCTTTTCCTTCTCTATTTCTTCCATATTAAAGTAGACATAGTAAGCTTTAATCTGATATCTTACTCACTTTGTAATTCCTTTTATCCAATTTTTCGTGATTTTTCAAATACACATCACTGTTTTTGACCGAAACTATTTTATTACAAAACATGATTACCACTACGAGCATACGCACGTCCGAGTGATCACGGATGCCGGTTATCAATTTTCTTCGGTATTTCTATCGAATCACAGAATATTTCATGTAAACTTTCAAAGAGATGTGAGACTTACTCACCATTTTAAACATATATTCGAAAGGGTACGGGATTACACATCTTGATTACGAGTTGTGCTTTCTACTGATTACAACACCACGACGGTGATCTCCCTCGATGCACCAAGAATTGATCCTACCAACAATATCAATTAGCCAACCTTCAATCCGATTAACTCAAAAACCAAATGGAGATATCGAATGGACTATGAAAGATCTTCCTTACCTTAATCGATTATAATCCCGTTTCTCACGATCGTCCTATGACTAGAGATGATTAGGCGATGTTGTGGTATTCAGCCTCCCTCTATATCACGATTGCTTAAGCAATGAGAAAGAAAGAACGATGGAAAGGTTTCAGTTATGGAGGAGAATGAACAATGATATTCAGCTATCAAGGAGATTAGACAAAAGATGAATATGTGACCAATTCAAGAGAAGAGAAAAGCACTATTGTGCTAGAAAATTTCTAAAAAGAAAGTAGCAAAAGAGAGAAGATGACACAAAGGTTGCAATAGGATTTTTGGCCAAAACAAAACCAAGGCCTTACCAATTGCCAAGATAAAATTTTCAGCCACCTATCTACCTCAAAACTGTCCACATGCATCCCCCCTTAGGATAAGAGTTTGCCACCCAAGCTTTCCAAAACGCCATCCACAAATTAAGCCTCATGTCCCCCTTTCATTCCTATTTCTCTTGCCTCCTTTCCCAAACTTCAACCTTGCCTTATTCTTATAGCCACCTTACCAAAAACAATGAAGTCCACTCTTGCCATAAATAGTCCTTGGCTGACACTTAAGGAAAGAGTACAAAAATATTAGCCAAACATTGCACACAAAGGATTTGAACCTCTTCCCTCAAGGTACTTCACTTAATGCCATAACCTCTTTACTAATTGCTCACTTGTGCTAACCATTTATTCATTTATTTCAATAAGCATTGAAGCTACTTACCATCTCTCCTTAAAGTGCTAAAATACCAAATTTTTCCTAAGGCCCAATTAAACCCTAGACTTCATAGAAACCCCGTAAACTTCAAATTCACTTAACTAACAAGTCCAATTTGTAATAATGCCATTCTATTGTTCTCAAATTTTAAACATTCCTACGCCCCAAGGCCCATTGGGCCCAATCCTACTAAGCCCAATTTTTGGGTATTATAATTCTACCCTTCTTAAAGAAATTTTGTCCTCGAAATTTCTAACTATAGGAACAATCGCAAATCCTAACCTAGCACCTTACACCTCTGCTGCGCACTCTGATATTAATAACACTAATTCGCTTTCTATCTCTAACCTTGGAAACTCTTCATATCATCAAATATTTAATCCCCAGTAGCAAACATGTATTTATTGCCCATTCATAAAATTTTCTACCTTCAAACATCACGTCCCACCAAAACATACTTGCTCGAGCGTTATGCTCCTTAGACCCGCATCTCAAACATGCTCCTGACCTCCTCCAGCACCCACCCGGATGACGCCTTTCGTAATAATCACAAGCTAAAAAATTTGGACGTGCCTTGACACGCTTTACGGAACGAGACTGTGATCCATAAGAACCATGATCTCTTTTCTTTTTACAGTCCACAGACCTAACTCGAAGTGTTTCACAGATTTCCTTAACCTCCTTCAATACCTTCTTCACTATCTGAGTCAGCTCATCAACTCCAATTCGATCATGAGATCCCGTCTCAGCCACTAACAATGTCTGCGCCTCTCTCTCGGGCACATGTCTTGGTGCCGAATATCTAGCCCTAGCACCTTGGCCTCTACCACATCCACGTCTACTGCGTCCGTGTCTTCTAGCGCTCATGTTCACTAAGTTGATATAATCAGATTAGGAGTTTTATGAATCATTATGCTATTCGATGTTTATTAAATGATGTTTTATGGAGTATGAGTAGAAAAGTTATTTTCGAGAGTCAAATCCGCATCCTAGAGTCTCAATCTCTATAGTTTTAACTCCCAAAGCTAACAGTTCTAGAGTATCGTTCTTTGTAGAATTTTCGTATCACAAAAATTATAAAATGAAAACAAATACTTACTTGACTTGGTGTCGGATACTCGTGGTGCCATACTTCCTTTAGAACATATATTTATAAATTAAAATTCTAAACAGCTTTAGAAAACGCTTTTGAACCCAAACCACAGCTGAGTTTTGCAACTGGGTTCTGATACCATAAAATGTAACACCCCAAACCCGGCCTAGAAGTTAGGCCCGAATCTGGTGTGTCATAATGAAGAAAACATATAAAGGATCTTGTGATTTGTACTAAAATAGGTGTAATTCAAGAAAACAAGTTTGTTTAGAAATATTTGATAAAAATACTACTAATCTTTGAAAAGCTAATTGAAGAATTGATATTTGAACTAGTGATCTTTTAAAACCGTAACTTTTGAAAACGCCGTTGATAATAATGAAAGAAAGTCCTAGTTAAATGATTTGTAAAAGTTTATTTATAAAATCCACTTATTAATCAATTTGGAAAATCGTTGATTATGCTTTTAGAAAATTCCCATTTAAAATAAACCAATAAAATAATAAACACATCAAACATAAAATAAAATAAAATAATCCAGAGGCCTTATTACAACATAAAAACCTAAATAGTAAAAATAACGAAATAGAGCAGAAAAGTAATTTACTAAAGTTTGAAATATTTATTTCCGAAGTATGGCCTCCACCGAGTCATCCATGGGCCCAAGTCCTCGCCATTTGAGATTTACCTACAAGGATTAAGAAAGAAGGGGTGAGTTACAAGAACTGAGTGTATAACCCCTTACCGTCATCCACTGGTTCGGAACACACATAGCAATATTTTGGGCTTGAACCAATTTACATAATCTTAGGCCTAAGCCCACTTGCATGTACTAAATAAATGATATGAATGCAACCCATCCCATCCACCAATCTCCACCACCATACCAACCAATCTCTCCTGTGGGGATCAAGTCAACCCACCCCGCCAATCTCTCCAAATTGCACCAACCAATCTCTCCCTGGGGATCAAGTCAACCCACCCATCCAGCCTCTCCAATTTGCAAAAGTCGCCATCTATAATATTTGTGGTGAGCCACTAGAAACATATACTGATAATATAATCGGCATACAGCCTTAGTCACGATGGCACAAAGCCATATTTAAATTGCCACATAGCCATTATCAGAATTTGTGGCAATGCCACCGGTCTACTCTTCTCTTCATTCAAGTTTCACATCCCATGCAATATGTAAATATGCAACATACATAGCAAATCATGATATTTACAAATATAACAACGATAACTATTTCATACAAAAGTTTAGCCAATTAACACTTTGCAATTCGGCGCATTAAGGGAAGGTATCAAATCGGCCCATTAAGACAATATATCAAATCGGCCCATTAAGAAATCTATCAATACGGCCCATTAACACATGAAGCCCATATATCACTTATCATATTTGGCCCATATAACATATATCACATTTGGCCCATATAGCAAATATCACATTTGGCCCATATAACAAATATCACATTTGCCTATTAATCAATATGTCCATTCGGCCCATAAGGCAATATGTCAATTTAGCCCATTAAGCAATTTCGTATTTCGGCCCATTAACACTTTACAAATCAGCCCAATAGGGGCATTTACATAATTTGGCCCATAAGGGCATTTTGGTAATTTGGCAATCGTACCCGCTAAGGGTATTTCGGTAATTAACCCTCTAAGGGTATTTCGGTAATTCCATAACCAAGGCTTAACTACTAATTTGGAGCATAAAATCGAAACTGTCCATCTGTGTCATATTGACTAAATTGACCATAACTCATGTTAGGAATCTCGAAATCTAAATCCGTAAATTTTCCTTGAAACTAGAACCATATTTCTTCCTACTACAATTTTTGCAGAATTTTTACCTTAACCATTTAGTACAATTTATTCTTTAAAGTTTCCCTTGTTTCACTATCCAATGATTCTGACCTCTCTTAACCAAAATCCAAATATCTCACTGTACAGTTTTCATATACTGCTCCTACTTGTCTCTATTAATAATGGGCTCACTAAGGAATCCATACATATAAATTATGTCCCATAATTCACTTTTTACAATTTTATACGATTTTTCCAAGACAAAATAGAACACCCCAAAGTCATTCAGAACCAATCTTACTAAAATTATCATATCTTAGAATATAATATTCCTTTTCCTTCTCCATTTCTTCCATATTAAAGTAGACATAGTAAGCTTTAATCTGATATCTTACTCACTTTGTAATTCCTTTTATCCAATTTTTCGTGATTTTTCAAATACACATCACTGTTTCTCGATCAAACTGTTTTATTACAAAACATGATTACCACTACGAGCATACGCACGTCCGAATGATCATGGATGCCAGTTATCAGTTTTCTTCGGTATTTCTACCGAATCACAGAATATTTCATGTAAACTTTCAAAGAGATGTGAGACTTACTCACCATTTCAAACATATATTCGGAAGGGTACAGGATTACACACCTTGATTACGAGTTGTGCTTTCTACCGATTTCAACACCACGACGGTGATCTCCCTCGATGCACCAAGAATCGATTCTACCAACAATATCAATTAGCCAACCTTCAATCCGATTAACTCAAAAACCAAATGGAGATATCGAATGGACTATGAAAGATCTTCCTTAATCGATTATAATCCTGTTTCTCACGATCGTCCTATGACTAGAGATGATTAGGCGATGTTGTGGTATTCAGCCTCCCTCTATATCACGATTGCTTAAGCAATGAGAAAGAAAGAATGATGGAAAGGTTTCAGTTATGGAGGAGAGTGAACAATGATATTCGGCTATCAAGGAGATTAGACAAAAGATGAATATGTGACCAATTCAAGAGAAGAGAAAATGCACTATTGTGCTAGAAAATTTCGACAAAGAAAGTAGCAAAAAGAGAGAAGATGACACAAAGGTTGCAATAGGATTTTTTGGCCAAAACAAAACCAAGGCCTTACCAATTGCCAAGATAAAATTTTCAGCCACCTATCTACCTCAAAACCATCCACATGCATCCCCCCTTAGGATAAGAGTTTGGCCACCCAAGCTTTCCAAAACACCATCCACAAAGTAAGCCTCATGTCCCCCATTCATTCCTATTTCTCTTGATCCCTTTCTCAAACTTCAAACTTGCCTTATTCTTAATGAAGTCCACTCTTGCCATAAATAGTCCTTGGCTGACACTTAAGGAAAGAGTGCAAAAATATTAGCCAAACATTGCACACAAAGGGATTTGAACCTCTTCCCTCAAGGTACTTCACTTAATGCCATAACCTCTTTACTAATTGCTCACTTGTGCTAACCATTTATTCATTTATTTCAATAAGCATTGAAGCTACTTACCATCTCTCCTTAAAGTATTAAAATACCAAATTTTTCCAAAGGCCCAATTAAACCCGAGACTTCATAGAAACCCCGTAAACTCCAAATTCACTTAACCAACAAGTCCAATTTGTAATAATGTCATTCTCTTATTGTCAAATTTTAAACATTCCTACGCCCAAGGCCCATTGAGCCCAATCCTACTAAGCCCAATTTTGGGATATTACAATTCTACCCTTTTAAAGAAATTTTGTCCTCGAAATTTCCAACTATAGGAATAATCGCAAATCCTAACCTAGCACCTTACACCTCTGCTGCGCACTCTAATCTTAATAACACTAATTCGCTTTCTATCTCTAACCTTGGAAACTCTTCATATCATCAAATATTTAATCTCCAGTAGCAAACATGTATTTATCGCCCATTCATAAAATCTTATACCTTCAAACATCACGTCCCACCAAAACATACTTGACTTGATAGTGATGGAACAATCCTGAGCCTTATGCTCCTTAGACCCGCATCTCAAACATGCTCCTGACCTCCTCCAGCACTCATCCGGATGACGCCTTTCGCAATAATCGCAAGTTGAAAAATTTGGACGTGCCTTGACACGCTTTACGAAATGAGACTGCGATCCGTAAGAACCATGATCTCCTTTCTTTTTACAGTCCACAGACCCAACTCGAAGTGTTTCACTGATTTTCTTAACCTCCTTCAATACCTTTTTAACTATTTGAGTCAGCTCATCAACCACAATTCGATCATGAGATCCTGTCTCAGCAACTAACGATGTCTACGCCTCTCTCTCGGGTACATGCCTTGGTGCCGAAGATCTAGCCCTAGCACCTCGACCTCTATCACGCCCATGTCTAACGCGTTCGTGTCTTCTAGCGCTCATGTTCACTAAGTTGATATAATCAGATTAGGAGTTTTATGAATGATTATGCTATTCGATGTTTATTAAACGATGTTTTATGGAGTATGAGTAGAAAAGTTATTTTCGAGAGTCAAATCCGCATCCTACAGTCTCAGTCTCTATAGTTTCAACTCCTAAAGCTAACAGTTCTAGAGTATTCTACTTTGTAGAATTTTCGTATCACAAAAATTATAAAATGAAAACAAATTCTTACTTGACTTGGTGCCGGATACTCGTGGTGCCATACTTCCTTTAGTACATATATTTAAAAATCAAAATTCTAAACAGCTTTAGAAAACACTTTTGAACCCAAACCACAGCCAAATTTTGCAACTGGACTCTGATACCATAAAATGTAACACCCCAAACTCGGCCTAGAATTTAGGCCCGAATCTGGTGTGTCACAATGAAGAAAACGTATAAAGGATCTTGTGATTCGTACTAAAATAGGTGTAATTGAAGAAAACAAGTTTGTTTAGAAATATTTGATAAAAATACTACTAATCTTTGAAAAGTTAATTGAAGAATTGATATTTGAACTAGTGATCTTTTAAAACCGTAACTTTTGATAATGCCGTTGATAATTTGAAAGAAAGTCTTAGTTAAATGATTAGTTAAAGTTTATTTATAAAATCCACTTATTAATCAATTTGGAAAATCGTTGATTATACTTTTAGAAAATTCCCATTTACAATAAACCAACAAAATAATAAATACGTCAAACATAAAACAAAATAAAATAATCCAGAGGCCTTATTACAATATAAAAACCAAAATAGTAAAAATAACGAAATAGAGCAGAAAAGTAATTTACTAAAGTTTGAAATATTTATTTCCGAAGTATGGCCACCACCGAGTCATCCATGGGCCCAAGTCCTCGTCACTGAGATTTACCTACAAGGATTAAGAAAGAAGGGGGGTGAGTTACAAGAACTAAGTGTATAACCCCTTACCGTCATCCACTGGGTCGGAGCACACATAGTAATATTTTGGGCTTGAACCCATTTACATAATCTTGGGCCTAAGTTTCATGTAATAAATAAATGATATGAATGCAACCCATCCCATCCAGCCAATCTCTCCACCCGTACCAACCAATCTCTCCTGTGGGGATCAAGTCAACCCACCCCGCCAGTCTCTCCACTCGTACCAACCAATCTCTCCTGTGGGGATCAAGTCAACCCACCCATCCAGTCTCTCTAATTTGTAGTCAAGCTGCCATTTATAATATTTATGGCTGAGCCACCAGAATCATATACGATAATATAATTGGCATACAGCCTTAGTCATGATGGCAGAAAGCCATATTTAAATTGGCACATAGCCATTATCAGAATTTGTGGCAATGCCACCGGTCTACTCTTCACTTCATCCAAGTTTCCCATCCCATGCAATATGTAAATATGCAACATACATAGCAAATCATGATATTTACAAATATAACAACGATAACTATTTCATACAAAAGTTTAGCCCATTAACACTTTGAAATTCGGTGCATTAAGGCAATTTATCAAATCGGCCCATTAAGGCAATATATCAAATCAGCCCATTAAGAAATCTATCAATACGGCCCATTAACACATGAGGCCCATATATCACTTATCACATTTGGCCCATATAACATATATCACATTTGGCCCATATAGCAAATATCACATTTGGCCCATATAACAAATATCACATTTTCCTAGTAATCAATATGTCCATTCGGCCCATAAGGCAATATGTCAATTCAACCCATTAAGCAATTTCGTATTTTGGCCCATTAACACTTTAAAAATTGGCCCAATAGGGGCATTTACATAATTTGGCCCATAAGGGCATTTTGGTAATTTGGCAATCGTACCCGCTAAGGGTATTTCGGTAATTCCATAACCAAGGCTTAACTACTAATTTGGGGCATAAAATTGAAACTGTCCATCTGCGTCATACAGACTAAATTGACCATAACTCATGTTAGGAATCTCTAAATCTAAATCCGTAAATTTTCCTTGAAACTAGACTCGGATTTCTTTCTACTACAATTTTTCCAAAATTTTTACCTTAACCATTTAGTACAGTTTATTCCTTAAAATTTCCCTTGTTTCACTGTCCAATGATTCTGACCTCTCTTACCCAAAATCTAAATATATCACAATACAGTTTTCATATACTGCTCTCACTTGTTTCTGTTAATAATAGGCTCACTACGGAATCCATATATATAAATTATGTCCCATAATTTGCTTTTTAAAATTTTATACGATTTTCCCAAGATAGAATAGAATACCCCAAAGTCATTCAGAACTAGTCTCACTAAAATTATCATATCTCAGAATATAATATTCCGTTTCCTTCTATGTTTCTTCCATATTAAAATAGACACAGTAAGATTTAATCTGATATCTTACTCACTTTGTAATTCCTTTTATCCAATTTTTCGTGATTTTTCAAATACACATCACTGTTTATGATAGAAACTATTGTATTACAAAACATGATTACCACTACGAGCATACGCACGTCCGAGTGATCACGGATGTCGGTTATCAGGTTTCTTCGGTAGACCGAATCACAGAATATTTCATATAAACTTTCAAAGAGATGTGAGACTTAATCACCATTTCAAACATATATTCGGAAGGGTACGAGATTACACACCTTGATTACGAGTTGTGCTTTCTACCGATTTCAACACCACGACAGTGATCTCCCTCGATGCACCAAGAATCGATCATACCAACAATATCAATTAGCCAACCTTCGATCCGATTAACTCAAAAACCAAATGGAGATATCGAATGGACTATGAAAGATCTTCCTTACCTTAATCAATTATAATCCCGTTTCTCACGATCGTCCTATGACTAGAGATGATTAGGCTATGTTGTGGTATTCAGCCTCCCTCTATATCACGATTGCTTAAGCAATAAGAAAGAAAGAACGATGGAAAGGTTTCGGTTATGGAGGAGAATGAACAATGATATTTGGCTATCAAGGAGATTAGACAAAAGATGAATATGTGACCAATTCAAGAGAAGAGAAAATGCATTATTGTGCTAGAAAATTTCTAAGAAAGAAAGTATCAAAAGAGAGAAGATGACACAAAGGTTGCAATAGGATTTTTTGGCCAAAACAAAACCAAGGCCTTACCAATTGCCAAGGTAAAATTTTCAGCCACCTATCTACCTCAAAACTGTCCACATGCATCCCCCTTTAGGATAAGAGTTTGGCCACCCAAGCTTTCCAAAACACCATCCACAAATTCAGCCTCATGTCCCCCTTTCATTCCTATTTCTCTTGATTCCTTTCCCAAACGTCAACCTTGCCTTATTCTTATAGCCACCTTACCAAAAATAATGAAGTCCTCTCTTGCCATAAATAGTCCTTGACCGACACTTAAGGAAAGAGTGCAAAAATATTAGCCAAACATTGCACACGAAGGGATTTGAACCTCTTCCCTCAAGGAACTTCACTTAATGCCATAACCTCTTTACTAATTGCTCACTTGTACTAACCATTTATTCATTTATTTCAATAAGCATTGAAGCTACTTACCATCTCTCCTTAAAGTACTAAAATACCAAATTTTTCCTAAGGCCCAATTAAACCCGAGACTTCACAGAAACCCTGTAAACTCCAAATTCACTTAACAAACAAGTCCAATTTGTAATAATGTCATTCTTTTGTTATCAAAATTTTAAACATTCCTACGCCCAAGGCCTATTGGGCCCAATCCTACTAAGCCCAATTTTGGGATGTTACACTTACTAATAATTTAATTACTTGAGCGCAATTTACCCATAAAATCCCACCAAAAACCTAAAGCCCACTCACTAAAATTCCAACTGCATCTGCATAATCACTTTTTTCCCCATTATTTTTTGCTTCAACAACCCAGTCCAAAAGAAAGCTTTAGTAGCCACCGTTGCTTTAACCAATGAAACAAAAGTAGTAAACTCTCTTGAAAAGTAACAATCAGTAATTAATTTCCTTCGGTTACCTAAATAGTCCCCTTTTCAACCTTCTCCAACCTTTCATTTCCTGCAAAAATGCCCTTTTCGGATCCTACATCCACCCAAGACTCCCCTCTCTTGAATAAAAAAAATATGTTCAAAGCAGTAAACATATGCCCTCTCTGGCAAAGTCAAGAACTCCGTCTTGCATGCATTGAGATGATTGAGCCTCTTCTATTATAAAATTTTGTTTTTTTTTCTACCATGGCTTACTTACTGCGATGTTTAGATTAAAGTGTTGTTGTTTTTTTATCGATTTTCTTTGTTTAATTTTGGAGTTTTAAATTATTTTCTGCATGGGTAAATTAGGTAAAAAAAGAAATCTATTCCGGGAATCGGCGAATAACCCATTCAGAGGTGGGCATGCGTAATGGTGATTACGGGACTTTGCCGCTTAGTCCTAGAATGGCCATTCGGTTGAATGGTCATTCAGCCAACCAAACACCTGCTTCACTGTGGCGGGTTGAATACACTCGGAATGGCTTAGCCATTCAGGTGAACCAAACATGATGTTAGCTTTTTGTCATCTGTACATAACCTTAGCTCTTTATCCCGTTGAGCTACTCAGAATATTGAAGGATACTCAATCTCATCATACATGTATCATGATGCCAATGCCATATCCCAAATATGGTCTTACATGGGATCACATCTTGATGCCGATGCCATATCCCAGATATGGTCTTACACGGGATCTCATATCTCAATGTTGATGCCATATCCCAGATATGGTCTTATACGAGATCATATATAGATGTCGATGCCATGTCCCAGACATGGTCTTACACGAGATCTTTCTTTGGTGCCGAGGCTATGTTCTAGACATTGTCTTATACGAGACCTTCCTTATTTGGTGCCGATGCCATGTCCTAGACATGATCTTATATGGGACCTTCCTTATTTGGTGCCGATGCCATGTCCCAGACATGATCTTATACGAGACCTCCTTTATTTGGTGTCGATGCCATGTCCCAGACATGGTCTTATATGGGACCACCTTTATTTAGTGTTGATTCCATGTCCCAAAAATGGTCTTATACGATACCTCCTTTATTTAGTGCCGATGCCATGTCCCAGACATGGTCTTATACGGGACCTCCTTTGTTTAGTGTTGATGCCATGTCCCAAACATGGACTTATACGATACCTCCTTTATTTAGTGTCGATGCCATGTCCCAGACATGGTCTTATACGGGATTTTCCTTATCTCATGTAGTGACACAGGTATCCTTGTTACTCAAAATGTTCAACCGGGACTTCAACTTAACATGATCTCATTACAATTTCATCAAGGCATCATTAATCAACTTCATGGAAATAATATACACTTCTCATAATATAAAGTAATTAAAAACATAATAACATTATGTAGCTTTAATTTCACACAAACTTACCTTGGTACTCAAAATACGTATAGTTGTTTGATTTAGTCCACAACCTTATTCTTGCCTCAGTTTCGATTCGAGCTTCGTATTTCTTGATCTATAATAACAATTTCACT
The DNA here is from genome assembly GCA_025506655.1 of Gossypium rotundifolium. NCBI lineage: Eukaryota > Viridiplantae > Streptophyta > Magnoliopsida > Malvales > Malvaceae > Gossypium > Gossypium rotundifolium. Next base: position 151,330,819 of record CP106734.1, on the reverse strand, counting down.
TATTTAATACACAAATTGACTAAATTGACCCATGAATCATACTTTAGCAAAATTATGATTTTGCCCCTAAACTTTTACATAATTACACTTTTTCCCTTAGGCTCGTAAATTGATTTTTATTCAATTTCCTCGTATTTTAGGTCCAGCCGAATCATTTTATTAACTACAACAGCCCCCAATTTCCACTAATTCACTCATGTGTGACCATTTTTAGGACATTCACAATTTAGTCCTTTCTATGAATTTCTCATGAAAATCACTTAGAAAAAGATGTTTATCATGCATCAAACTTTCATATTCTTCAATAAATCATCAAAATACATGCATGTTATACATGATTAAATTTTTGAACATAAACCCTAGCTCAAAATATAGCTAGAAATAGCAAAATCGAGCTAAAGGATCTCAAAAATACAAAGAACATTAAAAATGGGGCTAGGAGGTACTTACAATCAAGCTTGAAAGATGAAGAAACCCTAGATATGGAGAGCTTGAAAATTTCAGCTAGCATGGGGAAGATGGACATGAATTTTTGACTTCTTTTTCTCTTTTAACTCTTTTACTAACCAAATAACAAAAATGCCCTTAAGGCCCCTTTCTTCAAATTTTTCCTTCCAATGTCTATTTTTGTCCATCTTGACATATATTGGTCTAATTGCTAAATAAAGACTTCTAATAATTTTTATAATGCTATTTCATACTTAAATCTTTTAGAATCTCATATTTTCCAATCTTTGCAATTTAGTCCTAATAGACAAATTATTCACTAATTTATAAAATTTCTTCATGAATTTTTCACACAATCATGAAAACATGCTTTAGGCCTCATAACAGTCATAAAACACATATTTCTACTTCAGATTTGTGGTCTCGTAACCACTATTCTTACTAGGCCCTAAATCGGGCTGTTACACTTTAGCATTTTCCATTCCCTACGCCTAGCATCATCTCTTCACAGAGATTTTAGCAATTAATCCTCTTAAAGAACCCTTGGTCAGCCACCTTGGAGATCCATCAGCAAAGGAGCAAAATGAAAGAGCGAAGGAGCCTAGTCAGTTAGAGTCTTGGGTGACAGCCACTTTGATTTGGGTTTAATCTTTCATTTCTTTAAGTTAATCTAAAAATGTTTGCTATGTGTTCTTTGCTCTTGTTCACAACAATGTTAGCTTAATTTTATTTAAGTTAGGGTGATTGCTTTGATAAAATAATATTTATTTGATTCATGCTTTTAATGTTTGTGCCTCAATCGATCATGTTTTCAATTAAAATCAAGACTGTATTTCGTTCATATGTGATTGAAATGCATCTGAATTACCTGATCAATCCATACCAGACGATGACTAGTGGACACATAATTGAAATGTGCATGCTCAATTTAGATCCTAACCCGATTAAATTGTAGGTTGCATAACAACCTTAACCAAGCTCTGTAATCTGCATAGTTTTTAGATTTGTGTGATTAAACTATTTCAAACCTAACACGTCCCTATTACCTTACACGCATGCTAAGAAACCATTAGTAAATAAGGATCAGTAAAATGTGTATTTACTAAGTAAAGGATTCCGAAAGGACCTAATGTGGTTTCCAAACTCATGAAAGATCGAGTTGCCATGGAATGTTTTTCCGAATGTTATTAAGCATGTCGATAATAAATTGAGTATAATTAAAGTAATTGTACTAGCTTATTTATGTTATAATTGCTGCAAATTGTGTTTAATTTTGCTAAAATCTATTTCATTCATATAGTTTGCATATTTAGGATAATTTGTATTAGGGATCATTGCATTTAGTTTAATATATTTAATTTTAATCATCACTTCTCAATCATATTGTGTTTTTATTTACCAAATTATTAATATAATTTTACAAATTAAGTGACTTAGCACAAATACAATCCCTGTGGAGACGATAACTCGATACTTACTTATTACTTGATAACGACTGTGTACACTTTCACAAATCTACGCGTTACACTTGTATACTTAGTTTAATTTATAATTAATTATATTTAACCTAATTAACTATAATTAACTAACCTTAATTGTAATTAACAAGATTTATTGGACTACACCACACATCCACCACCGTGGTCAATATTTAGTGGTCCAATTACTCATTTGGTCATTCGATTAAATAAAAATCCATAGCGATTAAATTTTACAATTTAGTCCTTGTACTTTAATTAACTATCCAATTGACAAAATTAATGGACCAAACTTCAATTAAATTTTATACTAACCTTGAAAATATTAAATAATATTTACGGACTCACTCATCAAAAATGGGGTTTCAAAACCATCATTTCTGACACCACTAAAAAACGGGCTGTTACAGCTTGACACTGAAAACAACTGAAGAATCAATACCTGATTGGATAAGGAGCAAGACGGATTATTGGATCAGTTAGAAATAGAAGAATTCATCTGAAACTATGGTGATTGAAAAAGCTTATGTAGATGCTTGACCGACTTTAGACACACCAACGTCTAGAGTGTGAATATTGCAACTAAAGATATAAATTTGAGGCAGTGTCCGTAAGTATACGGGTCAGGTTGTAATATAGTTACAACGAAGTAGGTACGTAGTCCGAGGATCGTACCCAAGGGATTGTAGTTTGGGGAAAATTGTTATCAAGCCAATTACTGGGAATAATTACTAATCTACTTGAGTTATGAATTACTAGTGTTAATATGGAAGCAAAATGATGATAATATTAATAAACTAAATAAATTGAATTAAACCTAAATTTACTCCTAAGTTCATGTATCAGTTTTGTAACATCCTTAATTAGGGGCTATTATGGTTGCATTAATTGCATGTGAATGGCTTGATTTTGTTGTAAATCAAGGTGTCTTGGGGTCTGGGTATGAGCCAAGGGTAGGCCCGAACTATAGGAAAAAATTTATTTTCAAGCATTGGTTCAGGGGAGCTGAAGGAGCTAGGGGTTAAGAATATTTTGTGGTAAACTATAGCACAAGAAAAGGCCTTGGTAAAGTGGCAAGGAGGCACTACTTATGGCCCTGGGAAGTGAAGTCACAAGCAGGGGAAGGAGAGCTTGGGTTCGAGCTGCAGAAATCCCTTGCTGCTAATTCTTTTTGACGCAAGAGAGGGGAAGAGTCATGCTCAACTCAAACTCTGATGGATAACTATTGAACAAGTCAACAGATTTAAACGGTGGAGAAGAGAGAATTTAGGAGTTTGAATAATTCAAACTTGTTTGAATTAGTGGCCAGGAGAGATTTGGGAGTTTGCCAAAATTTGAATTGTGGAGGAGGATTGTTTGGTTGGAAAGCTTGCTAGGTGTGCCGTCCCTCTATAGACAACTTAGGAGGACATTTTTGGCTAACTCAAGGCCATAGTACATTCGATTGTGAGCCAAAGCTGAAACCCCCTTGGTCTTGTCGATTTTTCTCCTTAATGCACCATTTAAAACAAAAGTCGAAATCCCTTTTTACCCTGTCGAATTCTCTTTGAAGTACCTAGCCGAATGCCCATCTAAACTTCCTTAGTGTCATTTCTTTTTCTTCATCTTCTCTTGTGCCGAAAGTTCACCAATCTTCTCTTGGTTCTTTGCAAAGTCAATCTCTTTTTCTCTTCTTTCAAAAGCCATAGCCGAAACTCCTTTGATTGTTCCACCACCATTTTCGAAATCTCCCTTTACTCTCCTCTTCTTATTTCAACACTTTGGCCGAATATCAATTAAGGGTAGATCTCTTTCCTCTTCTTCCCTAATCTATTTTAGAGGGGGTAAGTGTCCTTGGCCGAATCCCTTCTATTTTCTTCTTCTTTTCACTGTCGATTTGCTTAGAACCAGAAGCCAAATTTTGACATTTGTCTTGGTTCTCATTCATCAGTGAAATCAATTTCTCCTAGGGTTTCCACGATTTTGAAGCGGTGGATCGGGGTCATCTATTCTCTGTCAATTGGTCTTAGTAAGTCAGTGGTAAGGTTTCATGCCGACTCAATCTTTCTCTTAGTTATTTGAAAAGTCGAAGGCTATTAAGATTAAGTGTTTAGTGTTGGTCGATTGTAAGTGAAGGCTCTATCTCATATATCTCAGGTTGTGACCGGTGATCAAAAAGCGTTAAGGTAAGGATGGCTATTAGATGCGTTAACTTTTTGGGATTTACAAGTGTAGCCGAATGGCTTTTTTCTAATAGTTGTCATTGGCCGAATGTAGGAAAGGGGGGACTAGTGCGTTAGATCTTGATCTTCGGGATTCAGTAGTTGTGTTAGAAACCAAGTGTGTAACTTACACACTTCATAATCGTTGTAAACTTGCTAATAACCTAAACATGTTAAAAGCCAAAAACTGTGTAGATTTCGATATGGTACCTTTATGGGTATGAGCAAGGATTTCGGGTAAGTCTATTTTGGTTGAGATTATGGCACATGATTTCTGATGATATTATCTATGTTATGTTTGATATATGTTTAATGATTAAGCAAGATGGCATGATTGGTATGTGCATGAGCATTAATGTGGGTGACATGAGAGGAGGGGGAATATTGATATCTGTGACTTTGGGTCACCAGTGGTTTGGCACCACCAGTGGTTTGGTACCATAGTTGATATTTGTGACTTTGGGTCACCAGAGGTTTGGCACCTCATAGCGATTCGTCCCAGTGGCTTCGCACCACAGTGGGTTGGCCCCACATTTGATAAACGGGATTGTCGCCAGTGATGTGGTATCACAATGTGGGTTGGCCCCACATATGGATTATTCGTGACTTTGGGTCACCAGTGGTTTGGCACCACCAGTGGTTTGGTACCACACGGGGTAGAAAAAAGAGTTATGGCTGGCTAGGTTGGGGTGCATGATGTATTTACTTGGTTATCAATCTGTGTAAGCATGTTGCTATAATCGGGAAGGGGATTATGCACTAAGTCTTGGTGACTCACCTTCTCCCTTATTTTTTTCAGGTGACTCGTAGATCGCGGATGAGGAGCCGAGTGGACTCGAGGTGGCCATGCGATGTTTATTTTCGGTTTTACATGGACTTTTGACTTGGGTACTTTACTTTAAATTTTAGTTAGTGTAATAAGGCCATTAGTATTTTTATTTTGGGTTTTATTTTCGTCTGCTTAATATTTGATTTCAAATATTGCTAAGTAAATTACTTGACTTGTTTTAATAACTTGAAACACAATGTTTTCTAAACTATAATATGCAATGGGTTTTCTAAACTTTACCATCGGGTAGTATAATTCATATGTTAACAAAGCCAACTTAAATGATTTACAAATCTAAGTTTTCCCAAGCTCAAAATCAAACAGTTTTAAATTAACTAAGTAAAAATTCACTCGGGTTTCAATAGACTTTAACATTTTTCTTAAGTAATGAATGGCAAAAGAGTTTTAAAAAGCCTTTCGGGATTTCAAAGCAACTAAACGTTTTCAACTATACATACACCGGATTTTCCAAACACAAGGCAATCAGAGTATTTTCACAAAGAAGAAAAAAATAATAAACCAGGTAACTAGTTTACTTCAAACGTTTTACCCTGTGACATACCAGATTCAGTCGTGGTGTGTTGACCGGGTTAGGGTGTTACATTTTTGGTATCAGAGCCAAGTTCAAAGGCTTAGCTGTGGGCCCAAGGCCCAAAATGTTTTAAAGTGTGGTTTTTAAAAAAAAAGTATTGATGAAAAAAATACATGGTTTGAACAGCATGGCACCGAGTCTCTGACACTAATCCGCCTAGGTAAGTACCCCTAACCGTTGCTTATGATTGTGATGATATATGATATTATATGAATAGTATTAGTGGACTACCCTAGAGATGAAAACCTATAGGATTCAATGAACTCGCGAAAAATAAAACTCTTTAAAGAACTATTCATAAGACTGTGCCTTATTAATAGTGGAATAAGGACTAATGCATAAAAACTTTATAAATCAGATAAGTCGAGATATTACATATAAGCATTCGAGGTCGATGTCATAATACACGTGGACGCGGTCGGGGTAGGATGACTGTGTCTGAACCAGTGGGGTCTGGTCAGGGGTCAAAGAATGAGATGCCACCACCACCAGTTGTTGGTGTTGAGTATCAGGATCAGACGGGGGATGATGCAGTATCGCAGGCGATGCAGCGAGTTCTTGAGAGGGTGGCTGGAGCAGGTGGAGGTATAGGAGCTAGGAAATCTGTATCTGAGCGACTCTGAGCCAATAGAGCTGAGGTATTCTGAGGTGTTTCTGGTGTGACGCCCAATACAGCTGAGTATTGGTTGGAGGCGACGAAGCGAATCATGGACAATTTGGATCTGACTGCTGAGGAGAAACTGAAAGGGGTAGTGTCGCTTCTCTGGGATGAGTCATACCAGTGGTGGCTCACGGTTCGGGATAGTACTGCAACGGATGATCTCACTTGGTATTATTTCAAGGCAGCTTATCAGAAGAAGTATATTGGGTCTAGTTATATTGATGCTTGAGGAAGGCGCTTCGAGGTCGGGTTCGGGGAGTAAGTTTGTATCGGAGTACGAGGTAAAATTTTTGAGGTTGAGCCGGTATGATCGAGGTATCATGGCTACGGAGCATGAGCGATGTGTCAGGTTTGAGGATGGACTGAGGGATGAGCTGAGATTGCTGATTACTCCACAGCAGGAGAGGGAGTTTGCCATGTTGGTAGAGAAGGCTAAGACAACAGAAGGGGTCAAGGAATCTGTGAGACAGAATTCGGATAGGAATAGACAAAAGAGAGGTTTTGGATCATCTGGATCAGCCAAAAATTCTCAAAAAAGGGCTAGGCATGGTGGGCCGAATCAGTCTGGGAGGCCTGTTGCTGCTAATCAGGGACCAGCGTAGTGTAAGCGGTGTGGAAAATCTCATTGGGGAGAATGTTGGACCGGTGGCAAATGATGCTTTGAGTGTGGGTCGCTGGATCATCGTGTGAGGGACTGTCCACATAAGCTAGCCAGGATTCAGTCTGAGGGTCAGGGCCGTGCTCATTTCAGGAATGAGGGACCGCAACCGCAGAGGGGTCGTGGTTCTGGTAGAGGAGGTAATGGTTCGGTCGGGCCCATGAGCACCGGGCGAGGTACAGCAACATCAAGCAAGACAGCCTGGATTGGTATATACAGTGAGGCGTCGAGAGGAAGACGACGCATCGGACATCATAACCGGTACGTTCTTAATCTTTGGATTACCATATACTGGTTTGGTAGATGTAGGTTTGACGTATTCGTATGTTGCTAGTATAGTGGAAACCATGAACCTAGACTTTGAGACTACTTCTAGGGAGATGACATAATTAGCCCTCTAGGTCACGTCAGTAGAAGTAAATAAATCAGATAGGGATGTACCCTAGAACTCCAAGGGTAGTATTTGTGGCTGATCTGATGGAACTGCTATTTGGGGAGTTTGATCTGATTCTTGGGATGGACTGGCTGGTGAAGTACCAAGCGAGTTTGGATTGCGCGGCTAAGCACATGGTTTTGAAAACAGTTGAGGGTGAAGAAGTGGTGATGATAGGTAATAGAAGAGATTATCTATCCAATGTGGTGTCGGCTTTAAAAACTGAGAAGATGGTCAGGAAGGGCTGTGAAGTGTTCATGGTTCATGTGTGCGCTTTGGAGGCTAAAGAGTCAGCCATAGAGAATGTTTGAACAGTGAAAGAATTTGCCGACGTATTTCCAGAAGAACTTTCGGGTCTACCTCCAGATCGTGAAGTTGAATTTGGCATAGATTTGTTACCTGAAACTGCGCCAATGTCTATTGCCCCGTACAAGATGGCGCAAAAGGAATTGGTGGAGCTGAAGGCTCAGATTCAAGTTGTTGGACCGGGGTTTTATCCTGCCAAGTGTTTCGCCTTAGGAAGGGCCAGTGCTTTTTGTTAAGAAGAAGGATGGTACAATGCGGATGTGTATAGACTACCGCCAGTCGAGTAAGCTGACGATCAAGAACAAGTATCCGTTGCCGAGGATAGATGACTTGTTTGATCAACTTAAGGGGGCATCGATTTTCTCGAAGATCGATCTAAGGTCGGGGTATCATCAGCTTAAGGTGAAAGAGGCTGATATCCACAAGACGGCGTGTCGCACTCGATATGGGCACTACGAGTTTCTGGTAATGCTGTTTGGATTGACTAACGCGCCGGCAGCATTCATGGATATGATGAATCGGTGTTTCAAAGATGATTGAACCAGTTTGTCGTGGTATTTATAGATTTATATTGGTGTACTCAAGGTCTGAGGAGGATCATGATACGCACTTGCGGGTAGTTTTACAAATTCTGAGGGAAAAGCAGTTATTTGCCAAGTTCAGTAAGTGCGAGTTCTGGCTTAGGGAGGTGACTTTCTTAGGTCACGTAGTGTCAGCTAAAGGGATTAGAGTGGACCCTCGCAAGATTGAGGCAGTGTTGGACTGGAAACCACCTAAGTCGGTTGCGGAGATTCAGAGTTTTCTAGGTCTGGCAGGGTATTACCAAAGATTTGTAGAAGGATTTTCTCTGATCGCAATGCCGTTGACTAAGTTATTGAGGAAAGGAGTTCCATTTGTGTGGTTTGAGAAACAACAGGAAAGTTTTGACAAGTTGAGGAAGATTCTGACGAAAGCTCCGGTTTTGATTCAGCCTGAGGCAGGAAAGGAATTCATAGTCTACTGTGATGCATCACATACTGGCTTAGGATGTGTGCTGATGCAGAAAGGGAAAGTAGTGGCAAATGCATCTCGACAGTTGAGACCGCATGAGGGTAACTACCCGACACATGACTTGGAGTTGGCTGTCGTGGTTTTTGCCCTGAAGATATGGAGACACTATTTGTACGGAGAGAAATCGATAGTCTACACGGACAACAAGAGTCTGAAGTATCTTTTGACGCAGAAGGATTTAAATTTGAGAAAGCGCAGGTGGATTGAGCTGTTGAAGGACTACGACTGTTCAATTTAGTATCATCCGGGCAAGGCTAATGTGGTTGCGGATGCGTTGAGCCGTAAGGAGTGTCAGACCTAAGAATGATGCTTGCTCATCTTAGCTTGTATGACGACGGGAGTCTGTTGGCAGAGTTGCAGGTAAAGCTGACTTTGGTAGAGCAGATTAAAGAGAAACAGTTAGTGGATAAGGATTTGACTGCTCGGAGGTTGCAAGTTCAAGATGGTGGTTTGAGGGTTACAGCTTAACCAACGATGGAGTGTTGTGTTTTCAAGGGACAGCTTGTATGCTGAAGGACGTCGAGTTAAGGTAGAGGATTCTTTAGGACGCACATAGCAGCACATATGCTATGCATCCTGGAGGTAGTAAGATGTACCGGGGTTTGGAGAGTAGTTTTGGTGGCCAGGTCTGAAGTGGGAAGTGACTGAGTTTGTGGGTAAGTGCCTAACGTGTCAGTAGGTCAAAGCTGAACATCAGTTGCCATCGGGTTTACTTCAGCCGGTGAAGATTCCTCAGTGGAAGTGAGAAAGGATCACTATGGACTTTGTCAGTGGGTTGCCCCTTACGCCTAGTAAGAAAGACTCAGTCTGGGTGGTTGTGGACCGTTTAACTAAGTCAGCTCATTTCATACTGGTAAGGGTTGATTACTCGCTTCAGAAGTTAGCTAAGCTGTATATGGTAGAGATAGTGAGGTTGCACGGTGTGCCAGTATCAATCATCTCGGATAAGGATCCCATATTCACGTCGAGGTTCTAGAAAGCATTGCATCAGGCATTGGGTACACGATTGGATTTTAGTACGGCATTTCATCCACAGACAGATGGACAGTCAGAAAGGGTGATACAAATCTTGGAAGATATGCTAAGGCGTTACCGTTTAGGTCCATCGCGTGTTGTATCGGTGGAAGAAATTGAGGTGAGCCCAAATTTAACCATGGAAGAGGAACAATACAGATTCTAGATCGGGATGTGAAGGTTTTGCGCAGGAAGTCAATTCCATTAGTGAAGGTGTTATGGCTGAACCATGGCATGGAAGAAGCTACGTGGGAACCAAAGGATGTGATGAGGCAGCAATACCCTCAACTCTTTTGACCAGGTAATTTTGAGGCCGAAATTATTTTTAAGGGGGGTAGAACTGTAACATCCTTAATTAGGGGCTATTATGGTTGCATTAATTGCATGTGAATGGCTTGATTTTGTTGTTAATCAAGGTGTCTTGGGGTCTGGGTATGAGCCAAGGGTAGGCCCGAACTATAGGAAAAATTTTATTTTCAAGCATTGGTCCAGGGGAGCTGAAGGAGCTAGGGGTTAAGAATATTTTGTGGTAAAATGTAGCATAAGAAAAAGCCTTGGTAAAGTGGCAAGGAGGTGCCACTTAGGGCCTTGGGAAGTGACGTCACAAGCAGGGGAAGGAGAGCTTGGGTTCGAGCTGCAAAAATCCCTTGCTGCTAATTCTTTTTGACCCAAGAAAGGGGAAGAGTTGTGCTCAGCTCAAACTCTGATGGATAACTGTTGAACAAGTCAACAGATTTAAACGGGTGGAGAAGAGAGAATTTAGGAGTTTGAATAATTCAAACTTGTTTGAATTAGTGGCCAGGAGAGATTTGGGAGTTTGGCAAAATTTGAATTGTGGAGGAGGAGTGTTCAATTGGGAAGCTTGCTAGGTGTGCCGATCCTCCGTAGACAACTTAGGAGGACATTTTCAGCTAACTCAAGGCCATAGTGCATTCGGTTGTGAGCCAAAGCCAAAACCCCCTTGGTCTTGTCAATTTTTCTCCCTTAATGCACCATTTAAAACAAAAGCCGAAATCCCTTTTTACCCTGTCGAATTCTCTTTGAAGCACCTAGCCGAATGCCCATCTAAACTTCCTTAGTGCCATTTCTTTTTCTTCATATTCTCTTGTGCCGAAAGTTCATCAATCTTCTCTTGGTTGTTTGCAAAGTCTAATCTCTTTTGCTCTTCTTTCAAAAGCCATAGCCGAAACTCCTTTGGTTGTTCCACCACCATTGCCGAAATCTCCCTTTACTCTCCCTTCTTATTTCAACACTTTGGCCTAATATAAATTAAGGGTAGATCTCTTTGGTCTTCTTCTCTAATCGGTTTTGGAGGGCGTAAGTGTCCTTGGCCGAATCCCTTCTATTTTCTTCTTTTTTTCTCTGTCGATTTGCTTAGAACCAGAAGTCGAATTTTGGCATTTGTCTTGGTTCTCATTCATCTGTGAAATCAATTTCTTCTAGTGTCTCCGGGATTTTGAAGTGGTGGATCTGGGTCATCCATTCTCTGTCAATCGGTCTTAGCAAGTCAGTGGTAAGGTTTCATGCTGACTCAATCTTTCTCTTAGTTATTTGAAAAGTCGAAGGCTATTCAGATTAAGTGTTTAGTGTTGGTCGATTGAAAGGGAAGCCTCTATCTCGTATATCTCGGGTTGTGACTGGTGATCAAAAAGCATTAAAGTAAGGATGGCTATTAGATGCGTTAACTTTTCGGGATTTACAAGTGTAGCCGAATGGCTTTTTGCTAATAGTTGCCATTGGCCGAATGTAGGAAAGGGGGGATCTAGTGCGTTAGATGTTGATCTTTGGGATTCAGTAGTCGTGTTAGTAACCAGGTGTGTAACTTACACACTTCATAATCGTTGTAAACTTGCTAATAACCTAAACATGTTAAAAGTCGAAAATTGTGTAGATTTCGATATGGTACCTTTATGGGTATGAGCAAGGATTTCGGGTAAGTCCGTTTTGTTTGAGATTATGGCACATGATTTTTGATGATATTATCTATGTTATGTTCGATATATGTTTAACGATTAAGCATGATGGCATGATTTGTATGTGCATGAGCATTAATGTGGGTGACATGAGAGGAGGGGGAAGATTGATATCTGTGACTTTAGATCACCAGTGGTTTGGCACCACCAGTGGTTTGGTACCACAGTTGATATTCGTGACTTTGGGTTACCAGGGGTTTGGCACCTCATAGCGATTCGTCTCAGTGGCTTCATACCACAGTGGGTTGGCCCCACATTTGATAAACGGGATATCACAACATAGGTTGGCCCCACATATGGATTATTCGTGACTTTGGGTCACCAGTGGTTTGGCGCCACATTATATTGATATCTGTGACTTTGGCTCACCAGTGGTTTGGCACCACCAGTGGTTTGGTACCACACGGGGTAGAAAAAGGAGTTATGGGTGGCTAGGTTTGGGTGCATGATGTATTTACTTGGTTATGAATCTGTGTAAGCATGTTGCTATAATCGGGAGGGGGATTATGCACTGAGTCTTGGTGACTCACCTTCTCCCTTATTTTTTTTTCAGGTGACTCGTAGATCGCGGATGAGGAGTCGGGTGGACTCAAGGTGGCCATATGATGTTTACTTTTGGTTTTACATGGACTTGTGACTTGGGTACTTTACTTTAAATTTCGATTTTTTTTGGGGTGTAATAAGGCCATTAGTAATTTTATTCTGGGTTTTATTTTCGTCTGCTTAAGATTTGATTTCAAATATTGCTAAGTAAATTACTTGACTTGTTTTAATAACTTGAAACACAATGTTTTCTAAACTATAATACGCAATGCGTTTTCTAAACTTTACCATCGGGCAGTATAATTCATATGTTAACAAAGCCAACTTAAATGATTTACAAATCTAATTTTTCCCAAGCTCAAAATCAAACGGTTTTAAATTAACTAAGTAAAAATTCACTCGGGTTTCAATAGACTTTAACGTTTTTCTTAAGTAATGAATGGCAAACGAGTTTTAAAAAGCCTTTCGGGATTTCAAAGCAACTAAATGTTTTCAACTATACATACACCGAATTTTCCAAACACAAGGCAATTAGAGTATTTTCACAAAGAAGAAAAAAATAATAATAAACCAGGTAACTAGTTTTCTTTGAAACATTTTACCCTGTGACATACCAGATTCGGTCGTGGTGTGTTGACCGGGTTGGGGTGTTACAAGTTTCTCCTATCCTTGTTTTGACTACGCGAGTTCCTTTAGCCTAGATCTAAATGTTTTACCCAATTAATTATTGATGTTGAGTTCTAATCAATTAACTAGTCGATACCCTAGTAGGATCTTTTGATACATCCACTAGAATAGCGAGTCAACAAGAACTACTTATCTTCTGACCTCGTAGTCCAAACTGGTTTGGGGTTAAGGTGTTCATGGATAGGCCATTACCAATTTTGGGTTAATTCCCACCTAAATGGCTTCCTAGGGCTGTCAAGCCTAGGGTTTAAGTTTTTTCCTCTCCTAAACAGTTGATCCGCTAAGAAACTCTATCCTTCAATCAATTAATATGATTAGACTAGTTGAAACCATGCGAGATATGTATGAAGCATAAATTGATTCTAATCTTTACACAAACATTCAATTAAACAATGTTAAAGAAAGTGATATAAAGAATAGAATAAAGGAAAAGAGATGCTCATGGATTTATCGATGAAAGCGTGGCTCTGAAACAATCTCCAATCGTGAGAGTCTCACTTTGGAATAGGATCTTCTTATTATAAGAATATAAAATACCCTAAGTAAAAAATAAGAATGAAATAAAAACCCTAAGTATATTTTCTATCTCCTTAAAATTGTGTGTTTAAACTTATTACAATGGCCTTTATATAGGTTAAACTTGAAATATTAAAGTACCTAAATTATCCTTGAAGTCCTTAGAGTTCAACTAGGACAAATACACCTAATTTCCCTCCAAAACATCATTATCACGTGTAATATTTTTTTGGGCTACGCAGGGCTTGGTTACAACACAGGCCTGGGATGTTGTATAAACTCTAAATTATATAGGGTTTTTCTAGTAATTTTTACCACCTTTTTACTTAATAGTAATACTAATCCCGAGTATTTGTTAATTAATTAAGTAGATTTTGTTCATATTTTGATGATGGGCATGAATTTATAAAAAATGCAAATATATGCTCTATTGTATTAATTTTGTGGATAATTTAAATTATTTCATATTAATTATTAATGTGTTATATTTTATTATGTAGGGAACCATGGAGATGATATAATATGGAGCTTATTATAAAGTTGCATGAACATGAGCTATTTATTTCCTATGTTGAATGACAAAATCATGCTAAATGGGTCATCAAGGTGTTACTTGGACCCAATAAAAAAAAGATGATACATGATGGACAAGTTTGACAAGCTTAGTGGGTCATGAAACCATTCAACAAGGGGGAGTCAAGCCCAAATTCAGCACAAGCTTGTTGGCTGCCAAAATATCTCTTTCGGGATAATTATTTGGAGGTCCCTACATTTGGAGAATTTTTGAAAATCAGCACACAAAGGTTTCCCTTGAAACCTTCCAACCCATGCCTAAATTTAGCATGATTCTATGCTCAAATCAAGCAACCACCACCACCACCTACTTCCACTATATGTGGCCGGCCAAACAATGGAGAAAATTGTGTGATTCCAATCCCTATTTTTTAGAAAACTCTACCATCTACTTCAAGTATAAATATCCCTCATCCATTCATTCCTTAATCATCCCTACATCCCTCATTCAACTATTCTCTCATTTCCTCTCTTCATTCCCACGCATAGCATCTCATTTTGCTTATCCAGCAAAACCTTGAAAAGATCATCTTTTGGCCTGCCACCTTGAGAAGCCATTAGCAAAAGAGAAACACAGGGATCAGAAAAGAACATCTACAATCAAAGTTCACGAGACTGCTAATTCAACAGAGTTTATTCTTCCTTTACTTTGTTATTTTGATTTTAATTTTGTTTGCAATGTGCTTTATTATCTTGTCATTAACAATCGTAGCTTAATTTTGTTTAGCTAGGATGATTGTTTTTTTTTAATGAAGTTTGTTTAAATTATGTTTATAGTGTTTGTGCCTTAGTTGATCATGTTTTCAATTAAACTCAAGTATGTATTTCATTCATACGTGATTGGATGTATTGAAATTAGCTAAGCGATCCTAACCAGACGACGTCTAATGGGTGCAATAAGTGAAATGTCCATGCTTAATTTAGATCCTGACCTGACTAAATTGAATGGTCATAATAACTTTAATGAGCTCTATTATCTTGCATAGTTTTTAGGTTTATGTGATTAAATTGTTTCAAACTTGACCCGTCCCTGTTACTTCACATGAATTCTAAGAAACCCTTAGTTTAATATGATCAGTAAAATGCATGTTTTACTAAGTAAATGATTTTGAGAGGACTTAATTTGGTTTCAAACTCATGAAAGATCGAGTTGCCATGGAATATTTTTTGAACACTGTTAAACATGAGGAAAATGAATTAAGTTGAAAGATGTAATTATCCTAGCCTATTCATGTTATTGATTGTTGAATTTTGTGTCTTTGCTGCTAAATTCATTTCATACGTTTCATTCCATACTTGGAGTGTAGATTAAATTGCCTTAGGGATCATATTGCATTTAGATAATTTAACTTAGCCTAATCATCATCACTCAAAATATTGTGTCTTTATCACCAAATTGTTAACTTTATTTTAACATACAAAGTCCCTGTGGAGACAATAAATCTTTTATTTACTTATTACTTGATAACGACTGTGTACACTTGCACAAACTGAGTGTTACAAGTTTTTGGCGTCGTTGACGGGGACTGTTGCCTTAATCAATTTTTTGAAATTATTCTTTTCAATTTTGTTTTTATTTCATTTTCATCTAACTCCGAACTTTACTAATTAATTCTTCATTCTTTATTTTTTGTGATTTATTATTCAAATGTTTATGAGCATATATCGAATTATTAATTTATTACATGTAGACCCTATGTAACACCCCTTACCCGTATTCAACTCCGGAATCGAGTTCGAGGCATTACCGGACTTAACTTGCTTGAACATACAACTTTGGGCTATAAAATTTCATTTCCACTTAAAACTTCTTATTCACATTCATAACATCCTTATTATGGGCATACGAAGCCCTAAACATACATACTGAAGACCGAAGACTTTACTCACTTAGAAAATTTTTTGCCTAAATGAGCCCACACGCCTGTGTGGAGGGAGGGTCACGCTCGTGTTCAACACTCGTGGTTGACACTGACTTGCATCACATGCTCGTGTGTCTGGATCATGGTCGACACTGACTTGCATCACACCACCAGTCACACACCCGTGTCCTTCAACCATGTGGCAAATTAAATTCCAAAATTTAGGTGTAGACTTCACACGGCCTAGGCACACACCCATGTCCGTGGCCGTGCCTTCCACACGGCTGAGACACATGGCCGTGTCTCCGCCCGTGTGTTTACTACTAAGCATACTGACTTGAAAAAACTAACATGCAGGGGACACACAGCCCAGCCACACACCAATGGGACTGACCATGTGTCACACACGGCCTAGACACACGCCTGTGTGTCTGCCCGTGTGGACCAATTCAAGGCTATTTTCCAAGCCATTTAGCCACCCTCACTTACACACATTCACGAAACATCACATATCAATCTCAAATCATCAATTATAATACCTAAATTTTCACATTTAAACCATGAAAACTAATCTATCTTCCCATATACGAGAGAGTACTATCACTAGCACAAATACAATCGATATAAGCCATCATCAATGGCTACACACAATTGAACTATAAATCGTTTTAGGCCAACACATTTGGCTACATTAACTATAACTTAATTAAACAAAAGATAAGATCCCTATACATGCCATACCTCCAGAAGACTTGAAACTTACACCCAAATGACTATTCAATAGTGTGAAAGCATCTTATGCGATCTCCAACCCGAGCTAGTTAAGTTAACCTATAAGAGATATGAAAGGAAAATGAGTAAGCAATAACACTTAGTAAGTTCATATACAAATATTAATCAACTATTGACATTCATTTATTTTACTCAACCACAAGGGTATTATAATGAGATTTACAATTAAGGTCATGGTTACCCATTCAATTATTCATAATGCTTACTCATTCCAAACCTTCACATATCACAAACACATATCATAAAACATTGTTCACCTTTACTTGCACTTATATCCTGCATTTATTACCACAAAGTCACATGTAATTTCACTTAGTCAAGCTTCTCGATAACGCCTCAGAATAATAATAAATACTCGGTGGTTTCACACAAAGCCCACCATTTAATAATTATTAAGGTGGTATCGTACATAGCCCACCGTTAATACTAAACACGATGGTATCACACATAGCCCATTGATAACAAATAATAAGGTGGTATCGCACACAGCCCACCACTTGTATCACATTCATAGATATTTATTCACACCCATTTTCCTATTTCGGATGTTCATCCGAGGATTTCCTCACTCTCTATCATTTTTAATAGATCTCTACAATAGTTATACGCATTCACGCAATGCATTAATAAGTAAAACATATGCAATAAAGAATGCATCATTTACACATAAACTTACTATGGATTCATCATATACCAAAATCACTTCATATGTGTTCTGGGTACATACTCGCACCACTCATGACATATCCACATACTTCCTTATTTTCAACATACCTGTTGAATCGCTCGAAATGCTACAAGATAGTCTTGAGTCACATACATATGGTATCGCATCAACGCCATATCCCTGATATGGTCTTACATGAAATATCATATCGATGTCATGTCCCTGCCATGGTCTTATACGAAATCTCACACCGATGCCATATTCCAAATATGGTCTTACACGGAACCTTAATAACCTTAGTGTCATAGTATATGCACTCTATCCACTCTTAAAGTTCAATTGAAGAATTTCATTTATTGACATCTCATCAAAAATGTATTTAATATATTTCATAGAGACAATATACAATTCATACAACATCGAAATATCAAATACTTCACTTAAGGTTGCATTATTTGCACACGAACTTACCTAGATACCGAAAGGGTAAAAGGGACCTATTCGTCCATATCTCTCTTTTCCCCGGTCTAGGTTCGAATCTCGTTTTCTTTGATCTATAACAATAAATTTACTCATTTAATCTCCACACTAATCAATACATTTTAAAATTTCTACTTTGGCAAAATTACCATTTTGCCCTTAGACTTTGGCAACATTATGATTTTGCCCCTAAGCTCGTATATCAATTTTTATCAAGTTTCCTTATTAATCAAGCCTAGCTGATTCATATTCCCTCTTATAGCAACCCAAGATTTTAAATTTTACACACGTTTACCACCTATTTCACAACCGTTATGAAAAGGTCCCTTTAGGTGTTTTGATGGAAACACCCTTCACAAAAGTTGTATATTCAGCAAACAACATAATTGCTCTCATGGAAAAACCCTATAATCTTAACCATTTTGCAAAATAGTCCCCTTATTAGCTAGCTCAAGCTTCATGGGTCTCAAAAGTACAAAAATCATCAAAAATAATCAGCAAGATGACTTACTTGTAGAGGTGAGGAGTTATTGAAAATCTTCAAGCTTCCATGGCTATTTTTCTTGAGAAAATTCTGTGGAGAGAAGGGAAAGAAAAGATGATATCTTTTCTTCTCTTTATTTTATTATAAAAAATTAATTATTATCACCAAATTTCACATAACCAAATGACAAAGTCTATTCTTTGTCCCCTATGGCCGGCCATCACTTCCCCCATGGCCTATTTGCATTTTAAAGACCTCCAATTTAATATTATATGGCTATTTTGTACCTCTAGCAAATAAAATAGAACTTTCGCACTTTATATGATTTAGTGCTTTTTTGCGATTAAGCATGAAATTGCTAAAATTAAAGCACCAAAATTTTCATGCACCTTTATAATCATGCTTTAACTCATAAAATAATATAAAAATAATTTCCTCCAACCTCGGATTAGTGGTCTCGAGACTGCTGTTCTGACTAGCCCCTAAATTCTGTGTTACACCCCAAGATTGGGCGGATGTTTAAATAGAGAAGACGTGAAAGATAATCTCAAAGACCAACCTAGATGGACATTGGAAATCAAAATGATGGAAGAGGAAATAAATTCGACCATATGCGCAATCCCATCCTTATTGTTGATGATAAGGATCGTGCCATAAGATAGTATGTTGTGTCCTTGTTCAATGAATTAAATCTGATAATTAGGAGACCGGAGATTGAGACACCCCAATTTGAATTGAAACCAGTGATGTTTCAGATGCTCCAAATGGTGAGCCAATTTAGTGGAATGCCCATGGAAGATCCACATCTTCACCTTCAATTATTCATGAAGGTGAGTGATTTGTTTAAAATAGTTGGTTTTACTGAAGGCACATTGAGGTTGAATTTGGTTCCATACTCATTGCGAGATCGGACACGAGTATGGCTTAATTTTTTGCCACCAAGTTCAATATCTACATGGCAAGAATTAGTTGAATGGTTTTTGGTTAAGAACTTTCCACCTAGCAAAAGCGCTATGTTGCGAAATGAAATAACCACTTTTCAAGAATTGGATGACGAGTCCTTATAAGAGGTATGGGAGAGATTCAAAGAATTACTTCGTAAGTGTCCTCATCATGGGATTCCACACTGCATCTAGTTGGAGATGTTTTGTAACAGTCTTAATGCACACACAAGGTTGATGGTAGATACTTCTGTGAATGGTGCTCTCTTACCGAAGTCTTCTAATGAGGCTTACGGATCCTTGAGAGGGTTAGAAGTAACAACTATCAATGGCCAAAAAATCGAGCAGCTTTAGGAAGACGAGTAGCCAAAGTGCACGAAGTGGACGCACTTACATTACTCTCAGCTCAGGTATCTTCTATTTCCTTAATGTTGAAATAATTTATTGCTAACGTTTTGAATAATTTTGCAGCTTAGTCACCAAGTCAGTTTTATGTTGTTTCCTATGTATATTGTGGGGATGATCATTCTTTCAAGAATTGTCCATCAAACCCTATGTCAGTTTATTACGTAGGGAACCAACACAAAAATAGAAGTGGACACGGATAATAGTCGAACTTCTACAATCTTTCATGGCACAACCATCCAAACTTTTCTTAGAGTAACCAAGGAAATGGACCGAACAACACTTACATACAGCATAGACCCAACCAGTCCCAAGGGTTCAATCAACAAGCACCAAAACTACAGCAAGCTGAGTCATCCAACAGTTTGGAGAAATTGTTGAAGGAGTATATGGCGAAGAATGATGCCTTAATCCAAAGCCAAGCAACAACATTGAAAAAATTGGAGAACCAAATAGGTCAGTTAGCTACAGAACTTCACAACCAACCACAAGGAACCTTGCCGAGCAATACAAAAAATCCAAGAAATTTGGTTAAGGAACATTGCAAGAAAGTGGCCGTACGAAGTAATAATAATTTGGAGCCTAAGACAATTGTGATTGAAGATGAACCTAATGAGGAGGAAACCATCAGTTGAAACTCTTACACCAGCAGAGCTAGAACCTACAAAATCTGATGAGGTAAAATATAACCAGTAAATTCTAATAAGCTAACATCTTCCCTAGATGAAGATTTATCTCTTTAGAAAAGTTGTATGATTCAACCCAAAGTTCCATCACCTCCATACCCTCAAAAGTTCCAACCAAATAAGCAGAAATAAGAGATGCAATTCAAGAAGTTTTTTAATGTTCTAAAGCAACTTCACATTAATATCCCATTAGTGGAGGCTTTAGACAAAATTCCCAATTATGTGAAGTTCGTGAAGGATATCTTGTCCAAGATGAAAAGATTTAGTAAATACGAGACTTTTGCTTTATCGAATGAGTGCAGTGCGTTGTTACAGAACATGCTTCCTCCGAAATTGAAGGACTCTGAAAGTTTTACAATACCCTATCATATTGGAGAATCTTACTATGGTAAAACTTTGTGTGACTTAGGAGCAAGCATCAACTTGATGCCCAAATTTATTTTCAAAATGTTAGGAATAGGCGATGTAAGACTCATTACTATGACACTTCAAATGGCAGATCGATATTTAGCATACCCCAAATGAAATATAGAGAATGTTTTGGTAAGAGTCGATAACTTAATTCTTCTAGATGATTTTGTTGTATAGATTTTGAAGCAGATAAAGAAAGGTCGAATATCCTAGGGAGACCTTTCCTAGCCACAGGAAGAACGTTGATAGACGTACAAAAAGGAGAACTCATGGTGATAGTTTAAAAAGATAAGGTAACATTTAATGTTCTTAAAGCAAAAATTTCCTATCCGATAGAAGAATGTTTAGTGATGTAAAATCTAGAAACTTAGTTTCTATAGAATGGGAGAACAATTTTGAAACCTATTGGACAACACTTTAGGGTCTGAGCCATTGGAAGATGAAAAGGGAAATGAAAACATGGCTTTGATGGAAGCCAATATGAGGGACTATGTACAACCAGTACGACTTGCACCACTAGAATTGGAAGTTCGTGAATTTAAACAATCGAAGTTGTCAATCGATCCAAACTCGAACATTTAAAATATGTTTATTTACGTAATTTTTCTACTTTTCCCGTGATTGCTTCAGCAAAATTAATAGAACAATAAGAGAAGCAACTAATTACTATTTTAAAGAAATTTAAAAAGGCAATTGGCTGGACCGTAGCTGATATTCGAGGTATAATGTAACACCCCAAACCAGGTCTATGCGTTAAGGCGAGATTTGATTTGTCACATAGAACGAACATCCATTTAATTATCTAATGATTTAGGTAAAACAGTTCTACAAAACCTTTTGAAAATGAAGTTTAGTAAAACCAAGAATTTGATTTAAAATCGATGAATAAAGTAGTACTAGTTTGAAATCTTATTATTTAATATTTAATTGTTAAAGACTTTAAAGTAATTTTTAAAGAGTTCAAAAGAATCTAAAAACAAGAATATTTAAAGAATCTCATATGTTTAAAAACAAAATATTTAAGGAAATATTATTAAAATAGTATTAATCCAAATTAAGTGTCTAAAGCATAATTAAATCCATCCACACATAAAAATCCATAAAATAATAATGATAGAGGCCTTATTACATCATACCCAAAATAGTAATTAAATAAATATACTTAATTGAAGTTCATAGTTTATAAAACCCTTGTTCGAAGTATGGCCTCCACGAAGTCATCCCCGGCCCAAGCCTCCATCAATTGCCATTACCTGAGAAGGACAACAAAGCAGAGTGAGTTACTCAGAACACAGTGTATAACCCACTCACCATATCCATTGGGCCAAATCATCAAGACATTATATTGGGCTTGAGCCCATTTACGGATTTAACAATATAATAATAATGCATGTAGAATGAAATTCCCAACCAACCCTAAATTTTCCATCCATTACACACCACCCGTACCAACCAACACACCTGTAGGGATCAAGTCAACCCACGCCGCCAACACACCAATCGCAGGCATAAAGCCATTTTAAATAATATTGTGGTGCACCACCGAACTAGATTGTGGCAAAGCCACCCGAACTAGATTTTTGGCAATAGGCCTTTCTTCTCTTCTTAGTTAATTTTTTTTCCAACCCATGCAATCATGTTTATATATAAAACATAACAATACATTCACATGATAAATTTAACAAATGGCCCATAATACAAGTGGGTCCATATCTCAAATTTTCATTTTGGCTCATAAGGCAAAATAACATTTTAGCCCATTTAACGATCTAGCAAACTTTTTCCCATATATTGATCTAGCAGTTTTTGGCCCATATATCGATCTAATAGTTGTTGGCCCATATATCACATGAGGCATAAAATTTTACTATTTATCAATTGACCCATTGAGGGCATTTTCGTAATTTCCACGACTTTAACCATTTTCATGCATTTACACAAAAGTGTTAATTATTTTGTATTTCTCCAATTTTGGCATCTTTACGATTTTATCCCAATACTTACGGTATAGTATCTAACCCGAGAGATAAGTGTGAAGTTACACACCTGGTTACAGTGAGAACTAGACTTTCCCACTCGTCGATACCTAAACACGCATCACAATAATTTAGAACACTAATACTATTTATAAATCTGTTCTTATAAATAACGATCTAGACTTTACCCTTGGAATTTCGAACAACTTCTATATGCAGTTTCTCCCCGATTGTTGGTTCGTTACCCGTTGAATATCCACGAACAAACAAAGGCTCAGGAGTACGAAAGACTTCAAATAATAGATTCTCCTCGGATGAGGGTCCACAACCCGGTGGAAAATTTTGGATTCCCGAAACAGCCCTTTGCTTAAATTTTTGGGGAATAGCGGAACCACCCCTCTTCCGAACACTACTCACAACCTTTTTCATCCCTATCTTGATTGTCTCCATTGACAAAAGATTGTTAGTCCAACTAAAAAGTATATCGAAAATTATGACTAACGGTTTGAAGGGTGAGATTGGCTTACCAAAAAATATCCTTGTCCCACAAGATGAAAATCGAGCGATAACGGCCCCTAAAACAAAATCAATTAATAGTTCATCTATAACAATATGTCGAGTAGTATATAGCTCCTTGATAAGAGCCCTTACCTTAGCACTTCGACTCGATTTCTAACGAATTACGATGATAACGAATACTCCAAGTTTGACCTTCTTTATAACACTATAAAAATGAAAGATTGTCTAAGGAAAAAGAATGTTATTATCGGTCATAAGACCCTCCTAAACTTATATATATTCGGCTAAGAAAAGAAGGGAAAAGAAAAGATTCAAAAATAGTTCTTACCAATTGCTTAAACGAAGGTTGAAGGAATAATCAACAAAATAATATAGATGAAGAGAAGATTTGGCTTTGAAGGAAAATTGAAGAAAATGGTATTAGTACCATTCGACCATGGGGAGAAAAGGATGGAGAAAGTGTTTGAATGATAAATAAAATGGAGAGGAAAAGAGAATGGGGAGTAGGTGTTTATGATTCGATTTTCAAAGAGAAGAAAAGAGAAAGAGAAAAGTGATGAGTTTAGGAACAAAATGCATTCGGCAATGGGGGAGGGGAAGGAAAAAGAAGAATGGTCTTTAGCTTTGGTATTTCGACATAAGGAGAAGTGAGTATTGATGCTCGGCAAAAATGTGCCCAAATGGTAACATGAAAAAGAAATGGACAAAAGAACTAAGCTTACCAAATGCTCAATTTCGGCTAGGAGAAAAGTTTTGAAGAGAATTGAAAATTTTGCACAAATATGTTAAGAATGACCAAAAACTAACTCCTAATCCTAGCCAAGCTACAACCACATTCAACCAACCCATTTAATCCATAATACCATCCAAATACATGGTCAAAATGGCCATGCAAAAGTTTCCAAATCATCATTCTTGTATCATGCCTTGTATTCCTCCACTTTCCAAATGCTTAAAGAAACAATCCCTAAAATCAAGCAAATTCAACCCCTTAATTCATGTTTACCATAACCTTTAGCGATCTTTCCATAAAAAAAATTTAGTCCATCTTATCCATGAAGCTTGGCCGACACTTGCTAGGAAAGAGAAAAAATAAATGCTCACAATTTGCATGCTACGAGATTCGAACCTCTCCCCTCAAGACCATACATGTAGCGCATATCCCCTTCACCAATAGCTCAACTCATGGTATCCTTTATCACTATAATTAACTTAAACTTTAAAGTCACCTGATTCCTCTACAGTAAAGTACTCTTTACTAAAATTTATTCTAACTCTAAATAAACCCAAGCCTTCTCAAGGCTATATTAAACACACAAATAAAATCATTCACAAGCTAAACACCAAAAACATTCAACATATCAATACTCAGATTTTTAGGATGTTACAATTCTACCGCCCTTAAAGAAAATTTCATCCTCGAAATTTTACCTGATATTGTTGTTGAATTGCATCCTCAGGCTCCCACGTAGCTTCCTTCGCTTCGTTATTACTCCATAAAACCTTGACCAACAGTACAGTCTTCTTTCTTAGCACCTTAACATCTCGGTCTAAGATTTCCACTGGTTCCTCCTCAAAAGATAAGTCTGATCTCAACTCCACTTCTTCTACCGGTACTATGTGAGACGGATCCGATCTATAGCGCCTTAGCATAGAAACATGGAAAACATAATGAATTTGACTCAACTCCGGAGCCAATTCAAGCTAATAGGCCACTGGACCAACACGCTTCATCACACGATATGGTCCAATGAACCTAGGGCTCAACTTGCCCTTTCTTCCAAATCTGAAAATCTTCTTCCAAGGTGAGACTTTCAGAAAGACCTGATCTCCCACTGCAAACTCAAAATCCTTACACTTCAGATCTGCATACGATTTTTGTCGATCCAAAGCTTCCTTTAACCGCGCTCGAATCACCTTTACCTTTTCTTCCGTCTCAAATATCAACTAAGGACCCAACAACTATCGTTCCCCCAATTCAGTCCAACAAGGAGGGGTACGGCACCTACGACCGTATAAAGCTTCATAAGGTGCCATTTGGATACTGGATTGGTAACTGTTATTATATGCGAACTCTGCCAATGGTAGGAAATCCTCCCAACTACCTCTAAAGTTGATTATACAACCACGTAACATGTCTCCCAAAATCTGAATTACTCTTTCTGACTGACCATTTGACTGAGGATGAAAAGTCGTACTAAAGTTTAACTTTGTTCCCAAAGCCTTATGTAAAGCTTTCCAAAACCGTGATGTAAACCTGGGATCCCTGTCCGATATGATAGACACTGGTACCCTATGCAACCTCACGATCTCAGATACATACAGCTTAGCCAACTTCTACAGTGAGTAATCCATACGAACTGGAAGAAAATGGGTAGTCTTCATCAAACAATGAACTACTACCCAAACGAAATTTTTCTTAGTAGGTGTTAAAGGTAACCCACTAACAAAATCCATTAATATCCGCTCCCATTTCCATAGGGGAATCTTTACCGGTTGTAATAATCCTGACGGCAGTTGATGCTCCGCCTTCACTTGTTGACAAGTCAAACATTTTCCTACAAACTCAAAAATCTCACGCTTCAACCCTGGCCACCAATACCATTCACGTAGATCTCGATTCATCTTATTTCCTCCGGGGTACATAGCATAAGGGCTACTATGCGCCTCCCGTAGAATCATTTGTCTCAAATCTGAGTCCTTGGGCATACAAATTCTTCCACGAAAACACAGCACTCCATCATTATTCATACCAAAATCTCCTTTTTCACCACTTTCAACTTGCTGAATTAAGGATCCTAACTTTTCATCTGATATCTGCTTTTCCCTGATCTGATCTAACCATAGAGGCTTCACCTGAAGTTTCGTTAACAGACTACCATCCTCATACAAACTCAGATAAGCAAACATTGCTCTTAAATCAGATACCACCTTACGACTTAACGCGTCTGCTTCCACGTTAGCCTTTCAAGGATGATACTCGATTGAGAATCATAATCCTTAAACAACTCCACCCACCTTCTTTGTCTCAAGTTTAACTCCTTCTGGGTAAGAAGATACTTAAGACTCTTATGACCCGTATAGATGATAGATTTCTCACAGTAGAGATAGTGCCTCCAAATCTTTAAAGCAAACACTACCGCAGCCAACTCTAAGTCATGAGTAGGGTAGTTTATTGCGTGCGGTCTCAACTGACGAGAAGCATAGGCCACCAGTTTTCCATTTTGCATCAGCACACATCCTAAACCCATGTGTGACGCATCACAGTAGACGATAAATTCTTTTCCAGCCTCAGGTTGAATCAGTACTAGTGCTTCCGTCAAAATCTTCTTCAATTTCTCGAAACTTTCTTGTTGTTTATCAGTCCATACAAAAGATACTCCCTTTCGTAATAGCTTAGTTAGGGGTGCAACAATCAACGAAAACCCCTCAACAAAGCGTCTATAATATCCACCCAAACCTAAGAAACTCCGAATCTCAGCTACTGACTTAGATGGTTTCCAATCCAATACAGCCTCAATCTTCCGAGGATCCACCCTTATTCCTTCAGCTGACACCACATGACCTAAGAAAGTCACTTCCCTTAACCAAAATTCACATTTACTAAATTTTGCATAAAGCTGCTTATCACAAAGTAACTGCAATACTATGCGCAAATGTGAGTCATGCTACTCTTCATTTCCCGAATATACCAAAATGTCATCTATGAACACTACCACAAACTGGTCTAAATAAGGTTGAAAGACCCGATTCATTATGTCCATAAATACAGCTGGTGCATTGGTCAACCCAAACGGCATCACCAAGAACTCATAATGTCCATAACGAGTTCGGAATGCCATCTTATGAATATCTACCTCTTTCACTTTGAGTTGATGATAACCCGATCTCAAATCAATTTTGAAGAAAACTGATGCTCCTTTCAATTGATCAAACAGGTCATCAATTCTTGGTAAGGGATACCTATTCTTGATCGTCAATTTATTCAACTGCCTATAATCAATGCACATACGCATCGACCCATCCTTCTTCTTAACGAACAAAACCGGTGCTCCCCACGGAGACACACTAGGTCGAATAAATCCTCGATCCAACAATTCTTGAATTTGAGCTTTAAGCTCCACCAACTCCTTCGGTGCCATCCTATAAGGTGCAATAGACACTGGAGCCGTTCCGGGCAAAAGCTCAATACCAAATTCTACTTCCCTATCTGGAGGTATACCAGGAAGTTCTTTGGGAAAGACATCTAAAAATTCCTTCACCATTCTCACATCTTCCACTGATAACTCCTTGGCATCCAAAGCACTAATAAAAGCTAGGAATGCTCCATACCCTTTTCGCACCAACTTTTCTGCCTTTAACGCAGATACTACATTTGCCAAGTAATTTCTTCATTCGCCTATCATTACTACTTCCTTATCATCCGAAGTCCTTATTGACATCCGCTTTTCAGTATAATTCAATTGTGCCCGGTGCTTCACCAACCAATCCATGCCCAGAATGAGATCGAATTTGCCGAAAGGCAATTCCATCAAATCCGCCAAAAATATTTCTCTTTGGATTTCTAAGGGCACGTCTCTAAACAGTTTATTCACAATTACTGACTGTCCTAAAGGACTAATTACTGTCATCTCACTATCGGTAATTTTAGATTCTATATTCAGGTTTCTAGATATGGAACTAGCATCATACGAGTGGGTAGAATTGATATCTATCAAAGCAGTAATAGGCACATCAAAGATGAAGAACATACCAGTTATCACATCAGTTGCATTGCCATCCTCGCGGCGTCTAACCGCATAGACCAACCATGGCTGTCTTACCTCTGCATTACCTCTAGAACCATTGCCTCGACCTGGTGCACCTTGTCCACATCCAACCCCATTGCCACCACGACTTGGTCCACGACCTCTCGGTGGCTACTGAGCGCCTCTGGCCAACTGAGCATTAGGGTTATGTGCTTTCGGAGTCGTATCTATCCGTCGAGGGTAATTCTTATATTGATGATCCTTGGAACCACATTTATAACAAGCACCATTTTTTCTCCAACACTCTCTGGGGTGTCGTTTTCTACATTTGGCACAGTCTCGACTCTGATTAGTAGCCACAGGTGCTCTACCTTGAGCTGGCTCATCATTCCGAGGCCTCTTCTGAAACCTTTCTAAAGAACCCACATACTGTAAATCTCTCTTGCCTCTAACTCTTTCCCGATTCTGTCCGTTCTGAGCACTTAGCCTCTTCAGCTATCTTTACTTTCTCCACAAGCGTGGTAAAAATTCTTACTTGTTGTGGGGCTATCAGTACCCGCAACTCATCATTCAGCCCATCCTCGAAGCATACACAACGCTTATTATCTGTTGGTACTATAGTTCGAGCTTAACGACTCAAGCGTAAAAATTCTGCCTCATAAGCTGCCACCGTCTTATTTCCTTAAACCAGATTTAAGAATTCCTTCTTTCGAGCATCCACATAACTTGTCCCTACATATTTCCCTTGAAAGGCAGCTTTGAAGAATTCCCAAGTAACTAATGCGACTTCAAGCCTTTTCAACGAAGAAGCCACCATTGATATACCTCGTCCCTTAACATGGACAACGCTCCTCTTAGTTTCTACTCTACATTGCACTCTAGATCGTCCATAATTTGCTCTACAGCCTCAAGCCAATATTCAGCAACATTCGGAGCTACACCTGAAACACCTCTAAAAACTTCAGCACCACTTGATTTCAGTCGCTCCGATATCGACCCACGAGCTGCTGGCCCAGCTCTAGTTCTAGCGACCCTTTCAAGGACTCGCAACGTTGCTCGTGTCAAAGCATTATCTTCTCTTCTATGGTCCTGTGATTCATTTTTTGACGCAGGTGATGCCGGTGCATCCATTTTTGGGATATGTCCCGATTCCTCAGACACAGCTCTAGCACCTCGGCCCCTACCACGGCCACGTATACCACGTCTGCGTCCTCTGGCGCTCAAACTGACTAACTCGTTTTAATCTGATTACGAATTTTATGAATTAGAAAACTATTTCAGTGTTTATTAACGATATTTTATGAGATTCATGAGATAAAGTTTTTTTTTCGCAAACACATCCTATAGTCTCGATCTCTACAATTTTCAACACTTAAAACTAAAAGTTCTAGAGTGTTCCTATGATCATATCATCATAATAATCATTCAGTAATGAATACTTACTTGACTTGGTGTCGGATGCTTGTGGTGCCATACAACCTTTAAAACATATTTAAAATAATTTCAAACGAAAGTTATTTGTTGAACCCTACCACAATCGAGTTTTGAAACTGGCTCTGATACCATTAAATGTAACACCCCAAACCAGGTCTATGCGTTAAGACGAGATTTGATTTGTCACACAGAACGAACATCCATTTAATTATCTAATGATTTAGGTAAAATAGTTCTACAAAACCTTTTGAAAATGAAGTTTAGTAAAAACAAAGAATTTGATTTAAAATCAATGAATAAAGTAGTACTAGTTTGAAATCTTATTATTTAATATTTAATTGTTAAAGACTTTAAAGTAATTTTAAAGAGTTCAAAAGAATCAAAACAAGAATATTTAAAGAATCTCATATGTTTAAAGACAAAATATTTAAGGAAATATTATTAAAATATTATTAGTCCAAATTAAGTGTCTAAAGCATAATTAAATCCATCCACACATAAAAATCCATAAAATAATAATAACAAAGGCCTTATTACATCATACCCAAAATAGTAATTAAATAAATATACTTAATTGAAGTTCATAGTTTATAAAACCCTTGTTCGAAGTATGGCCTCCACGAAGTCATCCTCGGCCCAAGCCTCCATCAATTGCCATTACCAGAGAAGGATAATAAAGCAGAGTGAGTTACTCAGAACTCAGTGTATAACCCACTTACCATATCCGCTGGGCCAAATCATCAATACATTATATTGGGCTTGAGCCCATTTACGGATTTAACAATATAATAATAATAATAATACATGTAGAATGAAATTCCCAACCAAACCTAAATTTTCCATCCGCTACACACCACCCGTACCAACCAACACACTTGTAGGGATCAAGTCAACCCACCCCACCAAAGACACCAATCGCAGCATAAAGCCATTTTAAATAATATTGTGGTGCACCATCAACTAGATTGTGGCAAAGCCACCGAACTAGATTTTTGGCAATCGGCCTTTCTTCTCTTCGTCAATTTTTTACCAACCCATGCAATCATGTTTACATATAAAACATAACAATACATTCACATGATAAATTTAACAAATGGCCCATAATACAAGTGGGTCCATATCTCAAATTTTCATTTTGGCCCATAAGGCAAAATAACATTTTAGCCCATTTAATGATCTAGCAAACTTTGGCCCATATATCGATCTAGCAGTTTTTGGCCCATATATCGATCTCGTAGTTGTTGGCCCATATATCACATGAGGCATAAAATTTTACTATTTATCAATTAACCCATTGAGGGCATTTTCATAATTTCCACGACTTTAACCGTTTTCATTCATTTACAAAAAAGAGTTAATTATTTCGTATTTCTCTGATTTTGCCATCTTTACGATTTTATCCCAATACTTACGGTATAGTATCTAACCCAAGAGATAAGTGTGAAGTTACACACCTGGTTACAGTGAGAACTAGACTCTCCCGCTCGTCGATACCTAAATGCGCATCACAATAATTTAGAACACTAATACTATTTATAAATCTATTCTTATAAATAACGATATAGACTTTACCCTTGGAATTTCGAACAACTTCCATATGCGGTTTCTCCCCGATTGTTGGTTCATTACCCGTTGGATATCCACGAACAAACAAAAGCTCAAGAGTACGAACGACTTCAAATAATAGTTCTCCTCGGATGAGGGTCCACAACCCGGTGGAAAATCTCAGATTCTCGAAATAGCCCTTCGCTTAAATTTCGGGGGAATAGTGGAACCACCCCTCTTTCGAACACTATTCACAACCTTTTTCGTCCCTATATTGATTGTCTCCATTGACAAAAGATCATTAGTCCAACTAAAAAGTATATCGAAAATTATGACTAACGGTTTGAAGGGTGAGATTGGCTTACCACAAAATATCCTTGTCCCACAAGATGAAAATCGAGGGATAACGTCCCTTAAAACAAAATCGATTAATAGTTCATCTATAACAATATGTCGAGTAGTATACAGCTCCTTGATAAGAACCCTTACCTTAACACTTCAACTCGATTTCTAACGAATTACGATGATAACGAATACTCCAAGTTCGACCTTCTTTATAACACTATAAAAATGAAAGATTGTCTAAGGAAAAAATAACGTTATTATCGGTCATAAGACCCTCCTAAACTTATATATATTCAACTAAGAAAAGAAGGGGAAAGAAAATATGCGAAAAGAGTTCTTACCGATTGCTTAAACGAAGGTTGAAGGAATAATCAACAAAATAATATAGATGAAGAGAAGATTCGGCTTTGAAGGAAAATTGAAGAAAATGGTATTAGTACCATTCGGCCATGGGGAGAAAAGGATGGAGAAAGTGTTTGAATGATAAATAAAATAGAGAGGAAAAGAGAATGGGGAGTAGGTGTTTATGATTCGGTTTTCAAAGAGAAGAAAAGAGAAAAAGAAAAGTGATGAGTTTAGGAACAAAATGCATTCGGCAATGGGGGAGGGGAAGGAAAAAGAAGAATGGTCTTTAGCTTTGGTATTTCAGCATAAGGAGAAGAGTGTATTGAGAAGCTAGGCAAAAAATGTGCCCAAATGGTAACATGAAAAAGAAATGGTCAAAAGAACTAAGCTTACCAAATGCTCAATTTCGGCTAGGAGAAAAGTTTTGAAGAGAATTGAAAATTTTGCACAAATATAATAAGAATGACCAAAAGCTAACTCCTAATCCTAGCCAAGCTACAACCACATTCGGCCAACCCCTTTAGTCCACAATGCCGTCCAAATACATGGTCAAAATGGCCATGCAAAAGTTTCCAAATCATCATTCTTGTATCATGCCTTGTATCCCTCCCCTTTCCAAATGCTTAAAAAAAAAAACAATCCTTAAAATCAAGCAAATTCAACCCCTTAATTCATGTTTACCAGAACCTTTAGCCATCTTTCCATAAAAAAAATTTTAGTCCATCTTATCCATGAAGCTTGGCGGACACTTGCTAGGAAAGAGC
This sequence comes from Gossypium rotundifolium, assembly GCA_025506655.1. Taxonomy (NCBI): domain Eukaryota; kingdom Viridiplantae; phylum Streptophyta; class Magnoliopsida; order Malvales; family Malvaceae; genus Gossypium; species Gossypium rotundifolium. The sequence continues at coordinate 151,298,454 of CP106734.1, read as the reverse complement.
AAAAATAAATGCTCACAATTTGCATGCTAGGAGATTCGAACCTCTCCCCTCAAGACCATACATGTAGCATATATCCCCTTCACCAATAGCTCAACTCATGCTATCCTTTTTTCAATTTAATTTACTTAAACTTCAAAGTCACCTGATTCCTCTACAGTAAAGTACTCTTTACTAAAATTTATTCTAACTCTGAATAAACCTGAGCCTTCTCAAGACTATATTAAACACACAAATAAAATCATTTACAAGCTAAACACCAAAAACATGCAACATATCGATACTCACATTTTTAGGATGTTACATATAAACCCTTCTTTCTATATGCATAAAATTATTTTAGTGGAGGGTGAAAGAGCTAGAATTGATGGGAAAAAGGAGAGTCAACCCAATCATGAAAGAGATAGTATGAAAGGAAGCGATCAAATGGTTAGATGTGGAAATTAACTAACTCATCTCAGATAGTTTATCGGTAAGTTCGATATAATGTATACTAAATAAAGGTGGAATTATGATTATCGAGAATGAACGTAATGAGTTAATCCTGACAAAAACTGCCACGAGTTGGAAAATTTTTATTGATTACAGAAAATTGAACAAAGCCACTTGGAAGGATCATTTCCCGTCCCCTTTTATGGATCAAATGTTAGATTGACTAGCAGGTAACAAATATTACTGTTTCTTAGATGGATATTCGGGATACAACTAAATAGTTGTAGCCACCAAAAACCAACAAAAAATGACTTTTACTTGCTCGTACAGTATGTTTTCTTTTAGGTGAATACCTTTTTCTTTATGTAATGCACCTGTCACATTTCAGCGATGCATGATGACAATATTTACATATATGGTAGAAAATTTTGTTAAGGTTTTCATGGATGATTTTTCTATTTTTAGTAATACTTACGATGTTTGTTTGAGTAATTTGGATAAGGTACTTAAGAGATGCGAGGAATTGTCTTAGGGCATAACATTTCCAAAAGAGAAATTGAACTACATAAAGCAAAGGTGGGTGTGATTGAAAAATTACCACCTCTAGTTAGTGTGAAAGGAGTTTAGAGTTTCTTAAGCCATGCCGAATTTTACCGAAGGTTTATAAAAGACTTTTTAAAAATTTCTAAGTCTTTGTATACGCTGTTTGTGAAAGATACTATTTTTAAGTTTGATAAAGGATGCTTGGAAGCTTTTGAAGAGTTGAAAAGCCAGTTAATCTCAGCCCCAATAATTGTTACACCTGATTGGAACTCACCTTTTGAATTGATGTGTAATGCAAGTGATTTTGTTGTTGGAGCTGTGAAGGGGTAAAGAAGAAACAAAGTATTTCAGTGTAACACCCTAACTCGTCTCCATCGGATAAGGGTTATGGAGCATTATAGTGCAAAACAGAACCTTAATAATCAAACATGGATCAACATGCAATTCACATATTAATTTTTAATAACGTAATTTAAATATTATAAAAATAATTTTACGGGCCTTAAATCGAGCTTTATTGGCCCTAAAAATAGTTTGGAAACAATCAGGGACTTATTCTAAGCAAATAAAAATTTTAGGAAAAACATGAAAAATTTGTGAAACAGGGGTAACACGACCATGTATCCAAGCCGTGTGACACAGCCTAGACCATGTGGACATTTGAAATAGGGCTATACGACCGTGTCATTGGTCGTGTGCCAAATCGTGTGCATATTTGAAGTTGGGTCACACGACCATGTAGCAGGCCGTGTGCCAAACCGTGTGACTAATTGTTTTGGGAGACATGAACATGTCGTAGATCGTGTGAAACCAATATTTAAATACAATAAGATGGCTGTGCGAACAACCAGTGTGTGACACACGGCTGTGTGACAGCTTGTGTCTTAGGTCTTGTGTACCAAAATGTGCCTTGAAAAATAGGTTTACCAAAAGTGCTTTCTTGGGCTACAAGCATACCATTTGCTAACATTTTTAACCTAATTAAAGCACACTTAAATGAGACCAAATCATGCTAAAATCATCATATATGCAATACCTTTCCATCATTCAACTAATATACCCTCATTGGTACCACAAAATATACATCTAATTAAATTCTTCTAATTGACATGGACTAAGCTTAAAATCTACACCATATACCTATTATTCATCCATTTAAACTTCAAATAAACACAAATCAAATCAAGAATCATTCAACATATACCTACCAATATGCCAATCAAAGGCACCACATTTCACACACCAAATTTAGACCCATTTCACATCTCAAAGTTCTAGTTTGAACCTATACCAACCATGCCTAGTAGCCATTCCAAAACATGCCATTATACCTTATAACACTTAATATCTATAAAGCATGCATGAAGTTCATCCACATATACTTGTACCTATTATTCACATGCCATCATTTAATATCATTAACCGTAACAAACTTAGCCCAACCTAAACATGACAAATTACTAGAATAACCTTTTTAACCATATTACATGTCATTTATAACCGTTAACCAAGACAACCAAAACTACCAATATGATGAATGGATAGTGTGACGATGCTCCGACAAGATTCCAATCGGTCAAGCTTTTTCGATGATCTATAAAGCAGAGAAAAACAACTACGTAAATAACTAGTGTTTAGTAAGTTCGTATAAAGGAAACTTAAACTTACCGAACATATTAAACTAAACAACCAATCACACTTCCATCATGTAATATGCCAAACTTCCTTTCCTATACACATCACCTCGTAAGGTTAGTAAGTATAACATTACATGTAAGTTCCAAGTAAATCATGACATATGCATAATAAGCATTTAGACTTTATATATCATCCATCACATATATATCCATTACACATTCTTCTCATTTGAATCCACATAGTTTGTAGATAATAAGTAAACATAAAATCTATTAAACATAGCATATACTAAGAAATGAATTCCATGCGTATTTCATCCATCACATGATAAACTCTCATACTTTTCATTTCATATATGCATATCTATCTTTTCATTTCAGATGAACATTAGTAACATTAAATTTAATACATGTCTTTCCAATAACCTTTACTTACTCATTGAACCATATAGAATCACATCAGATACTCAGGAATGCTCACACATAGTGTGCCTTTTCATATAACCATAACATTTCCAATAGTGTTTACACAAGCTTTGAAATGGGCTTGCTCACAAAAGTTGTGGGTTGAGATGTTAGCTACACGATGCTGCCCATACGAGCTATGGAGAATCTGTAACAAATGTAGGACCTCAGCCATCAGTAGGACATCCAGGTCCAGTACTCGAAACTGTATAATCTCTAATGACATGTCATTTGTATCTTAAGTATTCAAAAGGTTTAAATGGACCTTTATACATATTAAATTCTTTAAATTTCACTATATTATATCATTTCGCACATGCTTCATGAAATAAACATTTTCAATACACATCCAAACTCTTTTATTTCATTCCATTGTACGATTCCATTACACATTAAATGAAGTTCATATTTTCATATACAAACTTTAATTTTAATTATCTTCACAATTTAATCCATTATACTAAAATTAATACACAAATAGAAATTAATATTCCATCTAAAACAACAATTACAAACTTAATCCTTATACTAACTTACCTCAATTAGAGCGATTGATAAAACAAAGTCAACAACTAGTTTGGAACCTTAGCTTTTTCATTGATTTAAATCCAATTTGTAGTGTTTCTTGATCTAAATAATATAAATTCATTTAGTTAAATAATTCAAATAGCTTAAAATAATTAATTCAAGCCTATAACACATTTTAATGTGAATTTAAAAATTGCCCTAACATTTTTCCTTTTATTCAATTTAGTCCTTACCCATAACATGAAAAATTACCATTTTTAAAAGAGAACCCATGTTAGCCAATTTTCTTAGGGGTCCAAAATAGCCCACATCTTTCACAAATTCACATTATTTCCCTTGAAGTTCACTATTTAAATTATTTAATCCCTAACATTCTGTAACATCCGGGACTTAGGGGTCTCACATTTTAATTTATTTCTATGTGCTAGTATGCTTTGGATGTTGTTTGAGTGTGTTTGGGGGCTTCGGGAAACCTTAGGGTTAGGTAGGAGCCTTAGTAAAAAGTTTGGGTTCAAGGCTTTAAGGGAGAGCTAGTGGCGTCAGGCCTTAAGAGATTTTATGTGGGGTTTATGACACAAGAAAGGAGGTGGTGGAGTGGCAAGGGACACTACCTAGGGTGCTTGGAGTTTGCATCACAAGGGGTCTAAGGGGGGAGAGGTTCGAATCACGCCAGCTGCAAGGGAGCTTTGTTTTTTTTATTTAGTGTTTGCGTCTAAAAGGGAGGTGTTGGGGACGGCGTGGGCACTTGGAAGGTGGAAGTGGACTTGGTCAATTTTTTTTGAATAGGTGGTGGAGAGTCAATTGAGGGGTTTGAATGAGTCAAACTCATTTGAATGAGTGTGGTAAAGGGAATTTAGGAGAAAAACATGGAGGGTGTTGGCTAGTTGGATGATAGTCGAATTCTTGAAGGGTTGAGAGGGGGAGTATTCGGTTTTAAGCCTAAAAAGGGGGGTGCCGAATTTTGGTAGCCATTTGGGAGTATTCACCTTATTTTCTTTGCATTTCACCAAAGCTGAATTCTCTACCACTTTTTCTTCTACCACTTTTTTCTTCTTTTGTTTCTTTTGACAACTCTCTTTTCTCCTCTTTTTCTCCAAAGGCCGAATCTTTCTCTTCATTTATCACCATAACCCTTTTCCTTATTTTCATCAAGTACTTCATTTTCAAAAGCCAAACAACTCATCTCTCCTTTCTTTGTTGTAGCCAAATAATCTTCTCCCATCTGCTGAGTTATATCCGAACCTTCTAGTCATTCGCACCTCAAGAGTGCCATCTTTCTTCATTGCTAAGTTCCAATCGGTTAGTTGTGAAAGACCCCAAACCCGGCCCATGAGTCCTGACCGGATCTGGTATGTCACTGGGTAAAATAATTTGGGTCAATTTGAAAGTTTGGTGAAAATTTGATAAAATTTGGCTAAGGTATTAAAACGGGGTTTGGAAAATTTAGTTGGGCTTTTTATAAATGTAGTTGGGTTGGAAAATTCTTTGAAAACATTTGATCATGTAACATTTGATAAGTCAGGATTATAATTTACTTGGTGTAGTTTGTTACCCAATGGTAACATCTTTAAAAACCCTTAGGAGTTTATTAAGTTTAAAAATTTACTTTTAACCGTTCACTTATCATTTTAAAATTTCATTTGTAACTTAACATAAGTAAAATAAAAGAACATCCACAAAATGAATAGCGGCCTTATTACAATCCCAAAATAAAAACTTAGAAAATTATTAAGTTTAACTAAAGCATGTAAAGACAATTCCAACGACAAGCATGGCGCCTCGAGTCCTCTCCGCTCCATCTCCGCGATCTACTCATCTCAAAAATGTTAAGGAAGGGTGAGTCACCAAGACTCAAAGTATAAATCCCCACCCGTAAAATACAACTCATACACAATTCATTAATAAACATGCACAAGCAACCCAACTAGCCATCCATACTCCTTTTCTACCCGTGTGGTCAAAACCACTGATGACTTAAAGTCACAATTTAAATGATGGGGCCAACCCATCGTGTGGTCAAAACCACTGATGACCATAGGTCACAATTTATCAGGTGTGATCAAAACCACTGGTGGTACCAAACCACTGGGACTTAGTCACAATTTATCAATCGGTGTGATCAAAACCACTGATGACCCTATGTCACAAATAATCTGATGGGGCCAACCCATCTTGTGGTCAAAACCACTGATGACCATAGGTCACAAATAATCTGATGGGGCCAACCCATCTCGTGGTCAAAACCACTAGTGACAGTCCATAAAATCATCCCCCTCCTCTCATCAATCCCACATCATCATGCTTACATATCAATATCACATATCATGCATTTAACAGCATATGATGGCATGCAAAACATATATCAATAGATCACGTACAGGGGACTTACCCGGAATCCATGTTTAAGCCCACAAGCATATCATAGATCACTACCAAAATTTATACACAAGGCAATAATATAGCAAGTTTATTAATAAAGTGTGTAAAGAGTTTACACACCTGTTACTACCGAAATTCCTAGATCCCGAAGATTCGATCTATGACCCTAGACCTCTTGACCTTAAACGGATTTGATTTCCAAACAAATCCCGAAATCGTCACTTGATTAAGACTCTGCCGAAATTCCTTTAACCATATGTTAGATTTAATCTAACATTAAAACATAAACATGGCCTTTGGCCGAATATACATATATCTTACCTTAAATCTTTTAAATCCCGAAACTCTCTTCTTGATTAATGGAGATGTCGAAATACCTTAGATCTAAAATCCCGAAATTCACCTTCCATATTTCGATCAATAAAATATAAGAGGGATTAGACTAAATTTCAGCTTAAAAGAAAGGAATACAATTATAACTATAGATCCTTACCCTTGATATTGAAATCGATGATCCTCCCGACACCACTTCGTAGATTCGACTTAGAGACTTGATGAACAATCGGCTATGATCCCTTATGTATTCGGTTTCAAAGATGAAAGAAGAGAGGAATAATAGGCTTAGAAGGAATCGCTAGGATGCTAAAAGAGAAGAGGAAAAAAGAATGGATGCTCAAGAAGAATTTCGACAGAGGGAGAGGAGAAAGAATATTTGGCAAAAGAAAAGAGAGGGAGAATGAATAATGAATAGCCTTAGTCTCATCCTTTTATAGCCGAAATTAGGCCAAGAATCCTTTGCTTGGCCATTACTCTTCCTTATGTGATAACTTTATCTCTTTAATTTTAAAACAAATAAAGTATAATCCTTATTATCTTCTAAGTAGCCGAATTTAAAAGAGAGTGAAACTCCTCTTTTGCAAGTCTTGTGCCATCCACCTCTTGGGCTTCTAGAAGCAAAATTAAAACTTATTTTATTTGCTTCCCATGTGACTTGAACTCAGGCCCAACACCCATTTCCAAAGGCCCTAAGTGGCATCTTCAGGCCACTTTTCCAAGCCCGTTTGTGTGTCAAATTTCACGTACTTTTTCTTTTAAGGCCTCCTTGCCTTAACTACCTCTTTTAAACTTTAAAACTCGACATTTCTAAGTCATTTCTAGGTTTCCAAAATTTTTGTTCTACTGTAAACTTGACATTTCTTAGGTTTCCTAAAATGTTCACTTTCCTAATTCAAATTAGTTTCCAAAATGTTTACTTTCCTAATTCAAATTTAGTTTCCAAAATGTTCACTTTCCTCTTTTAGCTTAGTTTCCAAAATGTTTACTTCCTTTTTAGCTTAGGTTTCCAAAATGTTCACTTTCCTAATTTACTTAGGTTTCCAAAATGGTCACTTTCCTATTTTTAATGTAACATTTCCATACATTCTCAAAGCTTCCAAAATGTTCAAAATTTATTCAAAACTCATAAAACATGTCATTTCAGATACTTAAGCCAAAATGCATAGGCCCTTTTTAGGATGTTACGCTTCTACCCCTTAAAATAATTTCACATCGAAATTACTTACTATCGTTCATCCGTATAGTCTAACTCACTACACTACGCTATTGATGCACACTCTGATCTCAAAGAACTATCATATCTAACGATTGCGTTTATCTGTTTAAGAATTTTATGCATTAGTATTTCACTTGATTATCCGCGAAGAAATTTTATGATAAGAGTTTTAGGAGTGGTTCTTTTGTATCATACATGCACACAGTTTTCCATTCATTCATTCAAAGAGACATTGTAGCTTTCATGGTGATTGTTTTTCCACTACCCAGGGGTATTTTCGTAATTTGTCCTACAAGGGTATTTTTGTAAAATTTTTTTCAAAAATAAAAATTTTTAGCTAATTTTGTCGAAATATATTTTGAAACTCTTAAATTCACGGAATACTTTGAAAAATTTTGAAAACCGGAGGTATTTCGGTAATTTTGGAGCTCAGGGGCATTTTGGTAATTTTCACAAATCGGGGTGAATTTGTAAAATTTAACAGATCAGGGTATCTCCAAAAATTATAAATCTTTGGGGGCTCTTTTTGAGAATTGCATTTTCTAAACCAGTGATATTGTGAAGTTTTAAAAATCAGGGTCATTCTAGTAATTTTGTTGGTTAGGGGCAATTTTGTAATTTTCTAAAATCATAACATTTTTGAAATTTAAGGTTTTTGGGAACTTTTTATGTGATGAAATTTTTGATTAAAACCGTGGGTATTTTGGGAATATCATAAATCAAGGGTGTTTTCGTAATTTTACCTCTAAGGGTATTTTAGTAATTTCACATAATCCGGGCATTTTCACAAAATGATTTCCAAAAATTGGATTCTAAGTGGTTTCACACAAGAAGGATATTTTGAAAATTTTTATTTGGATTTTTTTTTTCATACGGAGGGTATTTTGGTCATTTTTCGAACTGAGGGGTATTTTGGTCATTTTTTTAAACTAAAGTTTTAACTATTTCAAAAACAAAACGGCTAGTCCCTTTCGGGTTTTAGTTATCGAGTTTAGCCTGTGAGTATGTCGTCTCAGTTAGGATGAATCGTTACTACGCACCAGGTAGGATTCAAGTGAGTAGGAGGTGAGTCACGAGGATTGCTTAAATACCAGGCTCCCACCGAATCCAATCCTAGACATGCGTATAACGATTGCCACATCCTTTGCTCAGTGACAACTCACACGGTTGTTTTAGGAAATTATTAAATCTTATGCATTGTTGGGGTATGCTAGCCCTAGGGTTCAACAAATTCTATTGTAATAGTCTACGTTCCCAATTTACCCTTCTACCCCTCATCAAATATTCACAAAAATGGATAGAAGTACTTACCTGGGCGGATTGGTGCCGGAGACTCGGTGCCATGCTATTCAAGCCAAAAATAGTTTCAAGACATTCCAATAAGGCCTACAAACAAAAACCAAATATTTTGGGCCTTGGGCCCCCCACAGTGAGTTTTGAACCGGGCTCTGATACCAAACTGAAAGACCCCAAACCCGGCCCATGAGTCCTGACCGGATCTGGTATGTCACTGGGTAAAATAATTTGGGTCAATTTGAAAGTTTGGTGAAAATTCGATAAAATTTGGCTAAGGTATTAAAACGGGGTTTGGAAAATTTAGTTGGGCTTTTTATAAATGTAGTTGGGTTGAAAAATTCTTTGAAAACATTTGATCATGTAACATTTGATAAATCAGGATTATAATTTACTTGGTGTAGTTTGTTACCCGATGGTAACATTTTTAAAAACCTGTAGGAGTTTATTAAGTTTAAAAAATTTACTTTTAACCGGTTCACTTATCATTTTAAAATTTCATTTGTAACTTAACATAAGTAAAATAAAAAGAACATCCACAAAATGAATAGCGGCCTTATTACAATCCCAAAATAAAAACTTAGAAAATTATTAAGTTTAACTAAAGCATGTAAAGACAATTCCAACGACAAGCATGGCCGCCTCGAGTCCTCTCCGGCTCCATCTCCGCGATCTACTCATCTGCAAAATGTTAAGGGAAGGGGTGAGTCACCAAGACTCAGTGTGTAAATCCCCCACCCGGAAAATACAACTCATACACAATTCATTAATAAACATGCACATGCACCCCAACTAGCCATCCATACTCCTTTTCTACCCCGTGTGGTCAAAACCACTGATGACTTAAAGTCACAATTTAAATGATGGGGCCAACCCATCGTGTGGTCAAAACCACTGATGACCATAGGTCACAATTTATCAAGTGTGGTCAAAACCACTGGTGGTACCAAACCACTGGGACTTAGTCGCAATTTATCAATCGGTGTGGTCAAAACCACTGATGACCCTATGTCACAAATAATCTGATGGGGCCAACCCATCTTGTGGTCAAAACCACTGATGACCATAGATCACAAATAATCTGATGGGACCAACCCATCTTGTGTCAAAACCACTGGCGACAGTACATAAAATCATCCCCCTCCTCTCATCAATCCCACATCATCATGCTTACATATCAATATCACATATCATGCATTTAACAGCATATGATGGCATGCAAAACATATATCAATAGATCACTTACAGGGGACTTACCCGGAATCCATGTTTAAGCCCACAAGCATATCATAGATCACTACCAAAATTTATACACAAGGCAATAATATAGTAAGTTTATTAATAAAGTGTGTAAAGAGTTTACACACCTGTTACTACCGAAATTCCTAGATCCCGAAGATTCGATCTATGACGCTAGACCTCTTAACCTTAAATGAATTTGATTTCCAAACAAATCCCGAAATCGTCACTTGATTAAGACTCTACCGAAATTCCTTTAACCATATGTTAGATTTAATCTAACATTAAAACATAAACATGGCCTTTGGCCGAATATACATATATCTTACCTTAAATCTTTTAAATCCCGAAACTCTCTTCTTGATTAATGGAGATGCCGAAATACCTTAGATCTGAAATCCTGAAATTCACCTTCCATATTTCGATCAATAAAATATAAGAGGGATTAGACTAACTTTCAGCTTAAAAGAAAGGAATACAATTATAACTATAGATCCTTACCCTTTATATTGAAATCGACAGATCCCTCCTGACACCACTTCAGAGATTCGGCTTAGAGACTTGATGAACAATCGGCTATGATCCCCTTATGTATTCGATTTCAAAGATGAAAGAAGAGAGGAATAATAGGCTTAGAAGGAATCGGCTAGGATGCTAAAAGAGAAGAGGAAAAAAGAATGGATGCTCAAGAAGAATTTCGACAGAGGGAGAGGAGAAAGAATATTTGGCAAAAGAAAAGAGAGGGAGAATGAATAATGAATAGCCTTAGGCTCATCCTTTTATAGTTAAATTAGGCCAAGAATCCTTTGCTTGGCCACTACTCTTCCTTATGTGATAACTTTATCTCTTTAATTTTAAAACAAATAAAGTATAATCCTTATTATATTCTAATTAGTCAATTTAAAAGAGAGTGAAACTCCTCTTTGCAAGTCTTGTGCCATCCACCTCTTGGGCTTCTGAAGCAAAATTAAAACTTATTTTATTTGCTTCCCATGTGACTTGAACTCAGGCCCAACACCCATTTCCAAAGGCCCTAAGTGGCATCTTCAGGCCACTTTTCCAAGCCCATTTGTGTGTCAAATTTCACGTACTTTTTCTTTTAAGGCCTCCTTGCCTTAACTACCTCTTTTAAACTCTAAAACTCGACATTTCTAAGTCATTTCTAGGTTTCTAAAAATTTTCCTTCAGCTCTGTAAACTTGACATTTCTTAGGTTTCCTAAAATGTTCACTTTCCTAATTCAGCTTAGTTTCCAAAATGTTTACTTTCCTAATTCAGCTTAGTTTCCAAAATGTTCACTTTCCTCTTTTAGCTTAGTTTCCAAAATGTTTACTTCCCTTTTTTAGCTTAGGTTTCCAAAATGTTCACTTTCCTAATTTACTTAGGTTTCCAAAATGGTCACTTTCCTATTTTTAATGTAACATTTCCATACATTCTCAGGCTTCCAAAAAGGTTCAAAATTTATTCAAAACTCATAAAACATGTCATTTCATATACTTAAGCCAAAAATGCATAGGCCCTTTTTTAGGATGTTACAAGTTGTGGTAAGGGGCTCTCTTCTTCTTTAATCTTTCTTTTTATTTCTTTGGTTGTCGAAACCAAAAGTTAACCATGTTTCTTGTTTGGCCGAATCTATGGAGGGCTAGGTTTCGGGACTTCTACTTTTAGCCAACGTTAAGGGTGCTAGGGATCTCTCGGGATTTGTTTAAAGGTATGGAGGGTGTGGTATTCGGCCAAAGGCCATCTGTTAGGCAGTAATCGTTAGGCTGAAGGCCATTTCATGTGTTCATTTGGCGTTAGAGCCGAATCTAACATGGCTTATGTAGGGATTTCGACAGACTTGTAGGTTCAATCGTATAGCTCTGGGAATTGGTCGATTTCGGTAAGGAAGATTCCACTCTAGTATTCGTTAAGCCTTGCTAATCATTTTAATTTAACGTGTGTTAACTCGGGTATTATGATTAAGTTTGTAACACCCCAAACCCGGACAAGACACCACATCCGAATCGGTATGTTACGGGGAAAACATGTTTGTGAGAGGTTAAAATTTTTGCTAAAAGCCGAGTGAAACACAATGTATTTTGAAGACAATTTATGTAGACTTGTTTGAAATCGATGGAGTATGTGAAACCTTGAGATTTTGAAATCTTAACTTGATCGTGGCTAAATGAGTTTAAACCATTTAAACCTTAATAGTTTCTTAGTGTTACTTAAAACCTTATTAGACTTAGGAGTAATACAAGTTTGATTTGAAAATCACTTGAATTTGCTTACTATAAAGACGTAGTGTGATACCCGTTGGTATGGTTTTAAAAACATATTATGCTTATCATTTTGAAATCATTATCTTTCCAAGTTTTAGTAAAATTCATACCAACTTGTTTGGTAAAGGCATATTAAAAATCTAATTAAAACATAAACATCACCAAAACATAAATCAAAGGCCTTTTACAAATCCAATATAAAACCCAAATAAAGTAAATAAGCTAAAGTACCCAAACTCAATAATCCTTTATTAAAGCATGGCATGTGCACCCCGAGTCCATCCCGGCTCCATGTCCGCGTCTACGAGTCACCTGAAATGTCAAAGGAGAGGGTGAGTCGAATGACTCGATGTGTAAATCCCGCCCCAAGAACAACATGCTAACACACATCATACAAAGCAACATAATTAATGCAACCCGATCCTAACCATCCATATCGCTTTTCTACCCCGTGTGGTACCAAACCACTGGTGGTGCCAAACCACTGGTGACATATAGTCACAATGTGTTACCAAAACACTGGTGTCCCAAAGACACAATATCCGTCAATGTGGTGCCAAACCACTGGTGTCCCAAAGACACAATTGTGCTACCAAAGCACTGGTGACCGAAGTCACAAATCTGATGATGGGGCCAACCCATCGTGTGATACCAAATCACTAGCAGACGATCCCATATCTCAAGTGGGGCCAACCCACGGTGGTTAAACCACAGGGACAAGTCGCAATGAGGTGCCAAACCTCCGTGACCCAAAGTCACAAAGTGTGCTACCAAAGCACCGGTGCTCGTCAGCACAAAATATCACTGCTCCCTCCACTCGTATCACCCATCAACATACCATACTCATGTAATCATGTATATCATATAATCATGCATATCATGCTATTATGTGTAACCTCATATCCCATGTCACATATAACCACAGCCATGGTATCACATAGATCATCAGTATACTCATAATAATAATACTGACTTACCCGAGTCCAGAATCATACCCATTAGGGTATCACATCAATCATCTCTTTCATTAATCATCACACAGTTATCAATCATATTACTAAATGTATGTGTTAGTTTACACACCTGGTAAATACGAGTCTAGAATCCAACGAAAATGATCTAAGTCCCTCGATTACTAGATCCTTTTAAGATGATTTGGTTTCCTACCAAATCCGAATCACCCGATAATTCTCCTTAGCAATCGGCTACACCATAAAAGATGAACAGTTAATCTTTTGTTACCTTTGCCTTAATTGAACCTAAAGAAAAGATTGAAATAATGGCAATACCATGTACTTACCCCTACTTACCAATCGATCAACAAAAGAATAGCGATCCCCTTGCTTGCTTCCACACTCCAAAGACCCTATAACAAAGAGATTAGAATCCTTCCAGTCTGACCCTTTTCGGCCCTTAATCAACCAACCTTGACGAAGTATAAGGAGAGAAAGGGGATGACCATTCGGCCAAGGACTTACCCACTACCAAACGATTGGAACCAAGCTCCCAACACCACCAAATATTCGGCCAATACCAAGGAAGGTTCGGCCTAAGTGTTTGACACACACCTATGCTCGGTTTGAGTGGAAAGAAAAGGAGTAGAAATGAGAAGAAATGAAGGTTACGGCACCCCCAAAAGGGATGAAGAGAAAACAATGGGGAGAAAATCGGCTAATAGGTTTTAAGAATGAGAAAGAAATAGTTGAAGATATGGAGAGGTGCTTTCGGTTTAAAGAAAAAGAGAGGAATGATGGTGATTTTGAAGAATGAATTTCGGCTTGAAAGAATGGGCAACACCGATGGTGACAGTGGCTTACAATTTTAAGAAGAGAAAGAAAGTAGAGAGGTGTTGGCAAGGGTGGTGCTTTCGGTTTAGAAGAAGAAGGAAACTAAGAGAGGCATTCGGCTTCAAAGAAAAACAAAAGAAAAAGGATGAGAGCAACAAGTAAATTAAGAACTAGGCTTGACTTCACGAAGGAGAGATGGAGGAATTTCGCTTGCTTTTGAGAGAAAAAAATTTCGGTTTACCAAAAGAAGAAATGGGAAAAAGAAATGTTTTTTAGAGGCTTGAGTTTCGGTTCCAAAAGATGAGAGAAAGAACAACAAATGAGAAAATTTCTACAAAGGAAATTGGTTTGTTTGTTTTCTTTTGACAAAAAGAGAGGACTTAGCTTACCAAAAATGACTGAAAATATGCACCAAAAAATGCAAAGGCATATTCGGCCTTCCCCTCTCCCACACTAAGCCGTCACTTCCCCCCTCCAACTCCCCTAAATTTCGGCCACAATCCCCCCAAAAGCTCCCATTCACTCATTTGAAATGAGTGGACCAAGTCCTCCTCCCCACTTTGCTCTCCACCATCCAAGTCACCACTTGACCAAGTCCAAGGTAGAGTTTAAATCATCCACAACTCCTCCCTCCTATGCCGCCAAAATGAGAGCCAAAAAGGGGTGGGATTCTCGCGACTTGAACACAAGACCTCCCCCTTGTAGATGACGCCACACACACACACTCCATGTGGCATGCATGCTTGCCACTTTGCTAGCTCCTTATTTGTGCTATAATTTCACTTAATTTAAATATAAACCCAACACCTTCTCGCTTCTATCCCTAAAGCCCAAAACAAGCATTTCACCACCTACCAGGCTCACACCTAGCCTACAACTAAATCCCGAAAACACCAAAACAACATCATAGCAGCAATAAACATGCAACAAATGCCAGAAATAAATTAACCCCTTAACCCGGGATATTACAAAGTTGTTATTCGATGGAACCCAATACCAGCCAAGTGGAGAAAGGGGTTGGACATATAGTCCCTACCCCTAAGTTCAAGAAACGGTCAGTTTCAGCGATTCGGGATTGGCCTCCGGGCTGTGGGCGAACATCCGACATTGAGAAGCAGATCACTGTGATCTCTTCGAGTGACGACATTAGGGAGGTCGATAGTTTAGTGCTTCAGGTTCTCAGGTATGTAATTAACACACTGTTTACATATTTACTTTAATTATAATATGGATTATGTGTGATAGTCGAAATAGTGGTTGTGGTGATGCTACTACCCATAATGGGGTAATCCGGTACCAGGTTAGTAACTTTCTGATATTGAAATTTTGGATGGATATATGTATATAAATGTGGAATTGTGGTAAGCATGTTATGTATGCATGATTGATAGGTTCATAATGCTTATATTGTCATTTCATCATAATATGTACTGTATTTGCATGGGATCGGGATATGTTTAAAGAAGGAAAGGGTGTACATTTATGTATGTGGTTGATGTTAGCTTTGAGCTACATCGTGGTTTGATGTTGGCTTCATGCCTCATCGTGGATTGGTGATGACCTTGAGTCACACTGTGGATAATTGTGATTTAATCACGTGGATTAGTGGCTAGACCACTAAATGAACTTTGAGCAGCATGACTGCCAAAGAGGTGTGTAGCGGATGGAGGGTCGATTTAGTAATCCCCTGGTGTGTGGTGGCAGGACACGGGGGTGTGTAGTGGTTGGATACTAGGTTGGGGTGTGTTAACATGTTGCATCTTTATGTGTGGCATGTGGATTAGTGTGGTTGTAGGCCAAGCCCATTTGTGGAAACATGTGGAATAATTGCACACTGAGTCGGTTTGACTCACTCTATTTTCCTAAAACAATGCAGGTGATACATGATTCTTGGACCGGACTGGAGGGGACTCGAGGTGGCTATGCAGAAGCTGCTTTTATTTCTTTAAGTTTATATTTTAGATTTTCAAGTACTTTTTTTTCTCGGGATAGATTTTATTGTAATAAGGCCACTTCAATTGTTTTGGGATTTTATTTATGGTTTTTTAAGTTGGAGTTACTATTAAAATATTAACTAAAAATAACTATAAAGCTTTTATGACTCAAACATCGAAATAAAGTTTTCAAGTCCGAATTTCTCATAAACAACTTGTTTCCCACGGAACTTTCGTTTCCAAATATCGACTTAAACGTATCTAAGACCTTTGTTTTAAAACCCTTAAGTTGTTTTTACTTCCAAATTAAATTCTTCTTTTTAGCAACTACTTTAGTGACATTCCAGATTCGGCCATGGTGTTTTGGGCCGGGTTTGGGGTGTTACACATTCAAAACCACTAAAAACCACTTAAGAAAATACTTATATCTAGCTATTAACTTTAATAATAATCCATTAAAATAAAAAGCACCTCAAAATCATTCATGGCAAATCCCTAAACCTTTAACAGTTTTACAAATTGATACCCGGGCTAGCTAAATTAAGCTTATACGAGCTCAAAAACATAACAATCAGTAAAAATAGACCTAAAAATCTCACACATGCATGGGAGATAGCTTGGCCAAACCTTTTGGTGTCAACAATGGTGTTCTCACGGTTAGGGTAGAAGAACATAAAGAAAAATCATGTTTTGCTTTTATTTTATTACTTATTACCTAATATTTACTTTATTCATAATATAACATATCATATAAATTAACAAAAATTTGCCACCAATCGTCCACTAAATATGGTATTGTATATTTACCATTTAAGTCCACCAATTCATCTTTTCATAGCTATTTGAAGCATTTAACTAATAGGATTAAATATTTTTTTAGCTTTTACGATTTAGTCCTTTTCAATTAATTAACTATCTAAGCATTAAAATTTCTTAACCAAATTTTTATATAACCCTAATAGAACTCTGTAAATATTTAATAAAATATTTGTGGGCTCGATTTATAGAAACGAGGTCTCAATACCTCGTTTTTCAAAACCACTGAATAAATTACTTGCACTTAAACTTTAGTTCAAACAACATAAATTATCAAATGAAAATTTATTATAATACTATTTTTGACTTGTAAAAATTAAATAATAATATTTACGAACTTACTCGCCGGATTAGTGGCCCCGAAATCACTATTTTTGACACCACTAAAAAATGGGCTATTACATTCACCCTTTCTACTATGCAAGTAAAACTTTGACAGGAGCCCAGTTCAATTACACGGTAACTAAAAAAGAAATCTTTACTATAGTTTTTTCTTTTGACAAGTTTCATTCATATCTTTTAGGTACCAAAGTTACAGCTTTTACTGATCATGCGGCCATTAAATACTCACTCACAAAGAAAGATGCTTAACTAAGGCTAATTCAATGGATATTCTTACTCCAAGAATTTGACCTTGAGATCCAAGATAGAAAATGTGTTTAAAATCAAATAGCCGATCATCTGTCGAGGTTAGAGAAAAATGAGGTAACCCACTCACTTGTTCCTATCAATTAGAATTTCCCAGATGAGCATATCTTGAGGTAAACCGAATTCATGAAATACCTGTTTGTTGATTATGCAAATTATTTAGCATGTGGAATAATTTCTCTAGAAATGAGATACCAACAAAGGAATAAATTCCTTCACGATAGTCAATATTATTTCTGGGAGCATCCATTTTTGTTTAAACAATGTGCAGAAAACATAATCAGGAAGTGCGTAGCTGGAAGTGAAATTGATGAGATGTTGTACCATTGTCATTCATATCCAAGTGGGGGACACTTTGGTGATTCCTGAACTACAGCAAAGATCCTACAAGTAGGGTTCTTTTGGCCTACAGTGTTTAAGGATGCGTATGCATATGTGAAAAATTATGATAGATGCCAGAGGATCGAAAACATATCAAGAAGGAACGAAATGCCCTTGACAAACATTTTAGAGGTAGAATTATTTAACGTATAGAGCATCAAATTTCTAGGCCCATTTTCTTCTTCTTATGGCAACAGGTATATCCTCGTGGCCATCGGCTATGTATTCAAGTGGGTTGAAGCCAAGGCATACCCAACAAATGATGCTGAGGTAGTCATGCGGTTCCTACATAAGCATGTGTTTATACAATTTGGGACTCTGAGAGCTATAATTAGTGATGAAGGATCTCACTTTGTAAACAAATGGCTTAAGTTGAACGGGCAAATGGGCAAGTTGAATAGGTAAACTGTGAGATCAAAGGTATCCTTGAGAAGGTGGTGTGACCTAATAGAAAAGATTGGTTTCAAAGGCTCGATGATACTCTATGGGCCAATCAAAATTCTTTTAAGACACTGTTAGGAATGACCCTTTATCGATTAGTTTATGGAAAGGTGTGTCATTTTCCGCTTGAGTTGGAGAATAAAGCTCACTGGGCTTTGAAGCAATTGTATTTGGATCTTAAGCAAGACGGTGAGAGAAAGATGTTACATGTTGATAAGTTAGAGGAGTTGAGGTTATTTTCATACCAGAATGCCTAGATGTATAAAGAAAAGAGTAAAAGCTGGTATAAAAATCGTATACAACCTCGTGAATTCAAAGAAGGAAAGAAAGTGTTGTTATTTAATTCAAGGCTAAGGTTATTTATGGGAAAACTTAAATCTTGATGGAAAGAACCCTATACCATCGATAGATTTTATCCATATGGAGCTGTTGAATTGTACAACAATGGAGGTACATTTAAAGTTAATGGTCAATGTCTCAAACACTTTTGGGATGGTTAAGTTAAGTGAATTGAAACCTTGTTCAATTTAAAAGACCCTTAATTTTTTATATTTTTATTTTCAATAAATGACATACTTAGAAATTATTTTTCTTGAATTAATACATTAAATTAAATCTGTCTAAGAAGATTGGAAATTAAGTGGGACCATTAGTGATCCTTCCAACCTTTCCTGGGATATTAATTTAATGTAAAGAAGAAAAATTCAAAGTAAGCCAAGAGAAATTTTTAAGTTTAATTTTTATTTGAAAATTTTTATTTATGTTTAATAAGATGGTCAATTTGGCCCAAGTACTAATCAGTTTATTTTTCGCGTTCAGTTTTATTTTTCAGTACAGCAAATAGCTGCAGTTTGGGCTCGAGGCCCAAAATAATGAAGCGGAGAAATTTACCCACTAGGTGTCATCCATAGGGTTCTAAAAGCTCTAATTTTCCCGCCACTTTTCCTTCCATCCTTACCTTGCCACCCAAGCAACACTTGTAGCTAAATTTTTGCTACAAAATTGACCTAATCCACCACTAAATAAACCCTTTCATACCTTCATAAAATTTACAACACCTAAACAATTAGCTTTCACCTAATTTTCTTCTCTTAGCCGCTAGCCTCAAGTTCCCAAAAGCCTCTCCCCAATTTTCTTTCTTTGCCTCAAGTCTCACTTATCGCCACCACAAAGCCTTATCTGGAGTGTCGTAATCCCAACACTATCATAACATCGTTGCTGCAACAATTCCATCACCACCGCAACTTTCACCAACACACCTTATCGATTTCTTATTCTTTCCTTTGCCGAAACTCTACCTAATTTTCAGGAAAAAAATATGATGTCTCGCAAAAAAAAAAAAAAACTAGATCTTCCAAGACTTCTACTGAGAATCCAATTGTGATTCAAGACAAGGAAGAAAAGAAAAGATTTGATTCTATCTTCAAGAATCAACCCATGATGCTGGAAAAATGTTTTAATTTGGAGAGCAATGACAAGATAATTATGCCATTATTACTTCGAAAGATGAATGCTTTAAATTGGGAGCAATTCTGTGATGTACGATCAATGATTGATGAAGACTTTGTAACACCCCTAACCCGTCGAACTAAACTCAATTCCATATAGACTTTCATTAGAATTCAGGCACAAACAGTGCGATCTTTTCTATTTCATATAACATTTCAATCCATTTAATTAAATAACGTGCAACAAGATTTATTACAGGTACTTAATATATAGAAATATTCGAACCATATAACTTAAACATTCATAGTATATATATATATATACAATTAAAGCATAACCCAACTTATATCATTTCATACCCTATATCCGTAGAAATCAAGTTTCAATTAATATAAACTATTTCCATTCGTTTTACTACAATACAAGTACCTATTAAAACAACCGAACCATTTATACTGTTATTACTATTTAAAAAAAATCAAATGCACATACAAACATAGCATTATTACCATATGACCGAATGTACTATTGATGTATATGTATATATATAAAACACGTACCTTACCCTATAAGCAAAAGTTACATTTACGATTGCATACAATTAATCTTACAATATATATACACTCAATTCGAACATACATATACATAGCATACTTGAACTTCCTAATTTATCACATTGAAATAACCATACCATTTCGCTTACCCTTTGGTTTTGCACTTAACAATTATGAACATATTCATTTCTTACTAATAGCAACCGAATATTTATAGCTACTTTTAATATTTATACTTTATTTCATAACTAAAATTTTCACATAGCTGAAATCATTCAAGGATAGCACCATAATTCTTCCTAAATACCTCAAACCTATATTTTTCTTTTTCATTAATAATGAACACATGGCTTATCTCAACTATCACTAATAAATCAAATTGACAAGCAACACATAAATCACCTAAACCAAGATCATATTCCAAACATATACACATCAACCTCATTTCGAATATAATAGACCATACCCAGATCAAAACAAATGCAAAATACATTAATATGTCATGCTTATCCCAAACGCAACACATCTATATATAATAGGCATATTACTTATTTAGTATACTACATATTATAACTCATTAGACATCCGTCATTATCTTCCTTGTTAAAACATATTACCACACACCACAACATGTATATCATATGACCACTTTCCATTCATGATTAAACCATGACCGAACTTCACATCCATTAATATGATAATAAAACCATTATATCAAGAGCATAGGAATTAAACTTAACCAAAAGAAATAGCCATTTTCGCAAGGCTATACATATATACAAAACTGAATGTTCTTAGTCTAAACCTTAGTCTAACCTATACATGCCTTCGATTTAAAACTAAGATTATGTACCAAAAATGGGTGATAGTGTGGTTGACTTTCTTGACGATCCTCTGAGTCCTTAGCTGAGTCTACGATCTATAAAACAGAAAGACCAATATATATAAAGTAAGCACATTAGCTTAGTAAGTTTTAAGTTAATGGTAATACAATGTCCAAACACCAATACATATAATAGTTACCATTAACAATGTAAAATAAACATTTCAATACACGAATTTATGTAAAGCCGAATACCATAGTTCATTAACCTAATTATTTCACTTGTTTACCTTAAACTTATATTATATCAAAACACAAGGTATATTTATTACATTAATCACATTATTTCAAATCATATACATCCACCATTAACATCGCCTATATTATCCTACTCAAAGTCATATTTCAATGAACATTTCTATTCTTCAAGTCTATCAAAATATTATATTCAATCTCAATTTCAATCACATACTACTCATACTTTTGATCATAAGTTCAATTTCACATTATACCATTTCTACCATATCATTCAAATTCAGTTAATATTAGACATAACTTACCTTGCTCTCGGTAAATGAAAAAGGGACTTACGTTTACTCGAGCGTTTACTTGATACATTAACTGCGTTTCACCTTGAGTAATTTAAGGTTTCTTCATTTAAAACGCATCATCGGCATCAAGCCTGCTAGGCACGAAGCTCGAATATATCACCGGCACTAAGCCTGCTAGGCACGAAGCCCGAATATGTCACCGGCACAAGGCCTACTAGGCAAAAAGCCCGAATATGTCACCGACACTAAGCCTGCTAGGCACGAAGCCCGAATATATCACCTAAGACTAAGCACGCTAGGCACAAAGCCCGAATATGTCACCGGCACGAGGCCTGCTAGGCAATAAGCCCGAACTGTTTATCAAATCAATTCATCAACTTACATTTCTTAACACATAAACCACTATCAATTCATATTCACAAAAACCAATTCACTTGTCAAACCAAATATACTAATTCATATTATCTTGCAAACATAATCATCCCAATGTAAAACATACACATTTGGCTAACACCCATATCTTACTCAATTTAATTAATTAATTTCATTTCACCCTTTCATAATTATTTCTTTAATGAACTTAAGCTTAAGAACTTACCTCGACTGTCGACGGACAACTTAGACCGGCTATTCGAGAACTTTCGTCTTTCCTCGATCCAATTCTATTTTTCTTTGCTCTTGATCTAAAACACATTAAATTCAGCTCATTCAAGTATATTTAAATTCAATTTAGTCCCAAAACACATAGATATGTAATTTACCATTTTACCCCTACTATTTCACTTTTTACAATTTGGTCCCATTAGCACAAAACACAAAATAAACAAAATTCCATTACAGCACTCAAGGGTCGAATATTCACAAGGACCCTATAAGTCCATTTCTTTCATTTATTTTGCAAATAAGCCCCTCTAAAAATTTATTTTTATAAATTAGCCCTAAATACTTAAATTCACCAAAATTTCCAATACCAATTATATTAATCTTAAACATATATTTAATTTAAAAACATCAAAACCACAAGAACATGTCAATGGCCGAACATCAAGCATGCTTATTTTTAAAAATTCTAACATGGGTCAGTTACGGTTCGAAGCAACGATATCAAAAACGTAAAAATTTTCAAGAACCGACTAAAGACTTACCTTGAATTTGGCTTGAAAAGTAACCGAAAATCAAAGAACTTAGCTCCCTTTTCTTTCTTCAATATTCTGTCCAGAGAAAGATGGAGAAAACATGTTTATTTTTTTGTGTTTTGATAAACATATATTATGTAATTGTTGGATTACTAAATTAACCTTTTTACTTTAATATATAAACAATTAATACTAAGGTTATTCTTGGTATATGCCACCCACTACACATAAAATGGGTTAATTTCCTTTTGATACTCCATATTAAAAGCCATAATCAATTTAGCACATTTCACTATAGTTTGCAACTTTTACTTTTTATGCGATTAAGTCCTTTTCTAAATTAAACACACAAACAATAACATTTTTCTACGAGACTTTTACACACATTAATTCACATATAATAAACACGAAATATAATATTAAAATATTTCTCAAACTCAGATTCATGGTCCCGAAACCACTGTTCCGATTAGGGTAAAATTCGGTCTGTTACAATTCTCCCCCTTAAGGATTTTTGTCCCCGAAAATCTTATCGTTAAACAAAGTCGGTTATTGTTGCCTCATTGAATCTTTAGGCTCCCATGTAGCCTCTTCAACTGCGTGCCGATTCCAGAAAACTTTCACTAATGGAATTCTCTTGTTTCTCAATTCTTTCATTTCCCGAGCTAGAATATGAATTGGTTCTTCCTCGTACGTCATATCTGGTCAGATTTCAATCTCAGATGGAGCAATCACATGTGACGGATCTGATCTGTATCTACGGAGCATAGAAACGTGAAATACATCATGTATCTTTTCTAATTCAGAGGGTAACTTCAACCTATAAGCAACAGGCCCAATACGTTAGATGATTTCATGCGGTCCGATAAATCTCGGACTCAGTTTGACTTTCCGACCAAAACGAAGTACTTTCTTCCACGGAGATACTTTCAAGAATACCCGATCTCTGACTTGAAATTCTATATCTTTACGTTTCAAATCAGCGTAAGACTTTTGACTATCTGATGCAGCTTTCAAACTATCTTTGATTATAGCCACTTTTTGTTTAGTCTCTTTAATCAAATCAACCCCTTGTATCTTGTTCTCACTGAGCTCGGTCCAGTACAATGGCATACGACACTTGCAGCCATATAGAGCTTCATAGGGTGCCATTTTGATACTTGATTGAAAACTGATATTATAAGCAAATTCAATAAAAGGTAAGTACTTTTCCCACGTACATTCAAACTCGAGAACGCAACATCTCAACATGTCCTCAAGTGTTTGAATGGTTCGCTCAGATTGACTGTCTGTCTGCGGGTGAAAGGCGGTGCTAAGATGAAGTTTAGTACCTAAAGCATCCTGTAACTTCTTCCACAATCGTGATGTGAATCTCGGGTCTCTATCTAAGATAATAGAACTCGGCACACTATGTAATCTCACGATTTGAGATATATACAACTCAGTAAGTTTATCGAGTGAGAAGTCCATACGAATTGGTACAAAATGAGCTGATTTGGTCAGTCTATCTAGTATAACCCAGACTGTATCTTTCTTGCTCGGTGTCATAGGCAAACCAGATACAAAATCCATAGTGATTTTATCCCATTTCTATTTAGGTATCATGATCGGCTGAAGCAACCCAAAAGGGACTTAATGCTCATCTTTTACTTGCTGACAAATTAAGCACTTTAACACAAATTCAGATATATCTCGTTTCATGCCAGGCCACTAATAAAACTATTTCAAATCATTATACATTTTCGTGCTACCCAGATGTATCGATAATCGACTACTATGAGCCTCACTCAGAATCATCTGAATCAACTCTGAGTTCTTCAAACATATATTCGGCTTTTAAAGTTTAAATAGTCATTTGCATCAATTTGAAACTCTGATTCCGTATCTTTTTCGCACTAAATTCGTCTAGCAATCAAATCTTTGTCAACTTTTTGTGCATCACAAATTTACTGAATAAACATCGGTCTTGCTTGTAACTCGGCTATGATCGAACCATCACCAGACATAACCATCTGTGCGTTCATCGCAAGAAGAGAAAATAATGATTTTCGACTTAACGCATCTGCAACAACATTGGCTTTTCCGGATGGTAGTCAATCACCAACTCATAGTCTTTCAACAATTCTAACCATATGCGTTGTCTCAAGTTTAAATCTTTCTGAGTCATCAAATACTTTAGACTTTTATGATCCAAATAAACGTGACATTTCTTGCCGAATAAGTAATGATGCCAAATTTTCAATGCGAAAACAATGGCTGCTAATTCCAGATCGTGAGTCAGATAATTTCTTTCGTGTGGCTTCAATTGTCTCGAAGCATAGGCTATAACTTTGCCTTCCTGCATCAAAACGCAACCCAACCCATTCAAAGAAGCATCACTAAAAATGACAAATTCTTTACCCGATTCAGGCTGAGTTAACACTGGAGCTTCGGTCAAAAGAGCTTTCAACTGTTCGAAACTTTTCTTACACTTTTTCGACCACTCAAACTTGACATCTTTCTATAGTAGCCTTGTTAAAGGTGTAGCTATCTCAGAAAAACCTTTTACAAACCTTTTGTAGTATCCCACAAGGCCTAGAAAGCTTTGAATCTCGAAAACATTCTTTGGTGGTTTCCAATTGAGTATAGTTGCTATTTTGTTTGGATCCACCCGAATACCTGATGCTGAAACAACATGACACAAGAAGCTGACTTCATTCATCCAGAACTCGCACTTACTAAACTTTGAATACAACTATTGATCTCGCAAAGTTTGTAGCACTAATCTCAAATGCTCGGCATGCTCGGTTTCATCTTTGGAGTAGATCAGTATATCATCAATAAACACTACTACAAACTGATCCAAAAACTATTTGAAGACCCGATTCATTAGATCCATAAAAATAGCAGGTGCATTAGTGAGTCCAAAAGGCATAACCAGAAACTCAAAATGTCCGTACCTCATTTGGAATGTAGTCTTTGGCACATCTCAGATTCTAACTCAGAATCGATAATAACCCGATCTCAAATCTATCTTCAAAATACCAAGCCCTTTCAACTGATCAAACAAATCATCAATCTGAGGTAACGGGTACTTATTCTTTATAGTTACCTTATTCAGTTTTCGATAATCAATACACATCCGTATCGTTCTATCTTTCTTCTTCACAAAAAGAACAGGTGCACCCCAAGGAGAGAAACTCGGTCGTGCAAAGCCCCTATCTGTTAACTCTTGCAACTGTGCTTTCAACTCTTTCAACTCAGTAGGTGCCATCCGATACGGAGTGATCGAGATCAGAGTCATTTTCAGTGCTAATTCAATGCCGAACTCAATCTCTCGTATTGGTGGTAAACCCGGTAGTTCTTTAGGGAACACATCTGGGTATTCACATATAACCGGTACAGATTCAATATGCTTTTCAGACACTTTATCATCCAATACATAGGCCAAATAAGCTTTGTACCCTTTTCTCACATACTTTCGGGCCAACATCGAGGATATTACTGTAGGAAACCCACTTAAATCACTGGATTCAATTCTGATGATCTCACCGTTCTGACATCTTAAATCAATAAGCTTTCTTTTGCAATTCACCACTGCATCATGTGAAGTTAACTAGTCCATTCCCAAAATTATATTGAACTCATCGAAGGGTAACAACATTAAATCGGCTGGGAAGCAAGAATCTCGAATCATCAATGGGTAACCTCTACACACTTTATTAACAAGTACACATCTACCCAAAGGGTTGGACACACGAATCACAAACTCAGTAGACTCAACTGGCAGAGTCTTACCGAATATTAGAGTTTCACACACATATGAATGAGTCGAACCGGATCAATCAATGCAATCACAGTAGTATCATAAAGGGTGAAAGTACCGGTAATGACATCGGGGGAGGAAGCATCCTCTCTGGCTCGTATAGCATAAGCTCTAGCTGGAGCTCTAGCCTTTGATCGTATTACGGTGTCCTTCATCCCTCTATAACTGCCACCTACATTCCTGAATGTCTGAGTGGTCTACCCCGTGCTGGCGCACTGCTCGGTCTAGTGTTCTGAGTTGCATTTTGCTCGGCTAACATCGGGCACTCTCGAATAAAATGATCCGATGATCCACATTTAAAGTAGGACCGATCACGAACTCTACAACTCCTAGGATGCCATTTCCCACAATGTTTACACTCGGCCCGGTTCTGTGGAACATTACCGACACTAGCTATCGAAGTGGCTCGGGAACTCACTGGAGGTCGATCACGTCTAGCCAAGTCTGAAGTAGCTTTATGTCGACTGAGGTCATCTCTGAAGTTCTTATGCACAGAATGGAAAATTTTGCTCGATGATCTTTTTCGAGTGTCTCTAGCTTCTACTTCAGCTTTTCTTTTCTCCTTTCTGAGCTCTTCGGCTTTACAAGCTCGCTCGACTAATGTCACAAACTCTTTGATTTCAAGAATGCCAACAAGTAACTTTATGTCTTCATTCAGGCCGTCTTCAAATCTTTTACACATAATGGCTTCGGTAGATATACACTCCCGAGCGTAACGGCTCAATCTGACAAACTTTCGTTCATATTCTGTCACAGTCATGTGGCCCTGTTTTAATTCCAGAAATTTTTTTCATTTCTGATCGATGAATCTATGACTGATATATTTCTTACGGAACTTGTAACACCCTAAAATTCGAGTATCAATTTTTATTGCATGTTTTTGATGCTTAGATTATGAAGGAAAATTTTCTTACTTCTTTTTCATGTTTATTATAGTCCTGAAGAAGAGTATAGAATTATTCGGGAATGGAATAATTTTTAGTTTTGAGAATTTAATGAAGTGGATTAAGTGACATTGATACTTAAGTAAATTTAAGTGTCAAAGTGTAGCATAAGATGAGTAAATGGTAAGGTGGTGTTGGCGCATGAGTTGTGGCATGAGGGAGTGGTTCAATCCCTTGGTTAGCATCTAGATAATTTTTATTTTGCACAAGTATAGCAAGTGTCGGCCAAGCAATATATATGGTAAGGTTGGACTTTTCATTTTTGGTAAGTAGACTAAAGGAATAAGGTAATTGTTAACTTATGGTAGGGAATCAAGAAATTTTGGAAAGATAAGGGACATTAGGCATGTATCAAGGAAAAGGTTTTGAAATTATTTCATGGTCATTTGACCAATGAATTTGGATGGCATTGTGGCTAGGGGAGGTTGGTAGAATATGTTAGTAGCTTGGCTAGGATTAGGAATTATTTTTGGTTATTCTTAGCTTTTTGTGCAAGTTTTGCAACTCTTTCTCAACCTTTCTCTCTCGGAATTTGAGCTTTTGGTAAGCCTTAATCTTTTGACCATTTGGTCATTTTGCCTATCACTTTAGTATTCTTTGTATGCCTTTTCTCATAGTGCCGAAATTACCAATACCAAAAAGCCATTCCTTTTCTTTCTTCTCCCCATTGCCAAATATACATTGCTCCTAAACTCATTTTTTGTCTTTCTGTTTTCTTCTCTTTGAAAACTGAATCCTCATCATCATCTTTTTCTTCCATCTTTTATTTCTTTCTTTTATTTCTTTTCAATCAATACTTTCTCCAATAATTTCTCTCACGGTCGAATGTTAGTGTGCCCATAGCCGAACCATTTTCTCTTTTCTTTGGCTATACATAGCCGAATTCTCCATCATATCTAGACATCCTTCTCAATCCTTTCTTTTCAATCGTGGACAATAGGTAAGAGTTCTTTTTAGTTTATGTTAGTTAATAGTTGTTTTGGCCGAATCTTGATGGTGGTAAGAAGGATCTCTTGGATCGAAATAATCATTCTTTCTATTAACTTTTCTTTGTTATATTTTAATGCGATAGTAGGAGATCGGAACTCAAGTGTTCGTGAGTATCATAGAACGTTGAAATCGATTTAAGGTGTTAAGGGAACGTTTTTGGTCGATTCTCATATTGTGGAGCAAGGATCTTTATGGCAAGGAAATCTCACCCTTAAAACCTTTAGTATTATTTTCGATATATTATTAGGTTGGATTAATGATCTTTTGTCATTGAAGACATTCAAAATAGGGAAGAAAAGGGTGGTGTATAGTGTTCGAAAGAAGGGTGTTTCTGTTAATCCCCCTAAGTATAAGCAAAGGGCTATTTCGGGAATCCGAGATTTTCCACCGTTCTGACGCCATCCGAGGAGAATCAATTGTTTGAAGTTGTTCGTACTCCCAAACCTTTGTTTGTTCGTGGACTTTCATCGGTTAGCGAACCATCAATCGGGGAGAAACTGCAAGTAGAAGTAGTACGAAATTTCGAGGGTAAAAGTTTAGATCTTATTCTAAGATTGGTTTTGTTAGTAAATTATAGCGTTTTAATTTATCGTGATGTGTATAGGTATCGACGGCGGAAAGTCTAGTTCTCATCAGTAACTGGTGTGTAACTTCACACTCATTCTCGGGTTAGATATCACTCCGTAAGTATTGTGATAAAATCATAAAAATAGCAAAATCAAAAAAATACGTAGTAATTCATACTCTTGCGTAAATGCATGAAAACAGTTAGAACTGAGAAATCTGCGAAAAACTGCTAGATCGATAAATTGGGCCGAAAGATTGCTAGTTTGTTAAATTGGGCTGAAAAAACTGTTAGATTGTTAAAATGGGCCAAAAATATTCTAGTTCGATATATGGGCCAAAAATATTCTAGTTCGATATATTGGCCAAAAAATATTCTAGTTTGATATATGGGCCAAAAATATTCTAGTTCGATATATGTACCAAAGTTCGCTAAATTGCTAAATGGGCAAAGTACTAATTTGTTTTATGGGCCCAAATGAAATGCTTAATTATAGACCCATTTATATTATGGATTATTTGATAAATTATTATATGGCTATATTTTGTTATGCACACATGATTGCATGGGGCGGGGTATTTGATGAAGAGAAGAATGGCCTGTTGCCAAAAATCTAGTTCGGTGGCTTTGCCACAAATTATTTTGGCTTAATGCCTCTAGTTCGGTGGCTCTGCCACAAATTATTTTGGCTTAATGCCTCTAGTTTGGTGAGTATGTCACAATCTAGTTTGGTAGTGCACTACAAAATTATTTTAAAGGCTTAATGCCTACGATTGGTGTGTTTGGCGGGGTGGGTTGACTTGATCCCCACAGGTGTGTTGGTTGGTACGGGTGTGTGTAGCGGATGGATATTAGGCTTGGTTGGGAAATTCATTTTTCATGCATTTCTATTTATTTTACTTTATATTGTTAAAATGAAATTGGGCTCAAGCCCAAGTTAATGTCTCGATGATCTGGCCCAATAATGGTGGTAAGTGAGTTGCACACTGAGTTCTTAGTAACTCACCCTATTTTATTATCCATCTCAGGTAATGACAGTTGATATGGACTTGGGCCGGGGATGACTTGGTGGAGGCCATACTACGAGCATGGGTTTATAAACTATGAACTTTATTTAAATTACTTATTTTAATTACTATTTTGGGTTTGATGTAATAAGGCCTCTAATTATGTTTTTATGGATTTTTATGTGGATGGATTTAATTGCTTTTAAGACTTTTACTTTGGGCTTTTGTTTAATCTATAAAGTTTTCTTAAAAATATTGAGTTTTATAACAATTTGGTCACCTTAATTATTTCTTTTAAATTTCTTTCAAATTCTTTTTAAATTACTTTAAGGTTTTTGATAAATATATTCTAAATGATAAGATTTCAAATAAAGTATTTTCTTAATCTACAAATTTTAAATCTTTGGTCTTAGTTTTTATTAAACTTTATTTCCAAAAGGTGTTGAAGTATTATTTTACTTTAAACATTAGAAAATTAAATGGATGTTCGATCGGTGTGACAAACCAAATCTCGTCTTAACGCATAGACCTGCTTTGGGGTGTTACAGAACTCAATTTGGAAGAAGTCCCAAGTTACTTTTTCTTTCGGAACTACGGATACCAGTGTGTTCCACCAGTGATAGGCAGTGTCCCGAAGTAGAGATATAGCACACTTTAGGCATTCTTCTGGAGTACAAGATAACTCATCGAGTACCCGAATAGTGTTATCAAGCCACATCTCAGCTCGCTCTACATCATCATTATCATTGGCCTTGAATTCCTCGACCCCATATTTCCTGATTTTGTCAATAGGAGGCCTGCTAGATCTCATCAGATCTATTATCGGGGTGCTGAAGGTACCGGAGTTGGATTATTCGGGGGTGGAGGTTGTTGTACAGCCGGATTAGTCTGAATAAACTGGGTAAACCATTCGTTCATCATCTGATAGAAGGCTTGTTTAGTCTCCCCCTCATGGCTACCCGAAACTGGTCGAGAGTCTAATGGCGCTGATCCACGTGCGAGACCAGGCGCAACGCTCTCCACATCATCAGCTACGGCTCTATCGGGATCGGAATCCATTTACTATATAAAATACAATTGAATTGTCAGAAGTGACCACACTATCATATATACAATTTAAAGGCATGTATAGCTAGACTCTTACTCACTACGGTAGTCCAAGAATTGACTAAACCGTAGCTCTGATAATGTAACACCCCTAACCCGTATCCATCGCCGAATTAGGGTTACGAGGTATTACCGAACTAAACTCAATTCCATATAGACATTCATTAGAATTCAGGCACAAACAGTGCGATATTTTCTATTTCATATAACATTTCAATCCCTTTAATTAAATAACGTACAACAAGATTTATTACAGGTACTTAATATATAGAAATATTCAACCATATAACTTAAACATTCATAGTATATATATACAATTAAAGCATAACCCAACTTATATCATTTCATACCCTATATCGGACATAAATCAAGTTTCAATTAATATAAACTATTTCAATTCGTTTTACTACAATACAAGTACCTATTAAAACAATCGAACCATTTATTATCATTATTACTATTTAAAAAAATCAAATGCACATACAAACATAGCATTATTACCATATGACCGAATGTACTATTGATGTATATGTATATATATAAAACGCGTACCTTACCCTATAAGCAAAAGTTACATTTACGATTGCATACAATTAATCTTACAATATATATATACTCAATTCGAACATACATATACACAGCATACTTGAACTTCCTAATTTATCACATTGAAATAACTATACCATTTCACTTACCCTTTGGTTTTGCACTTAACAATTATGAACATATTCATTTCTTACTAATAACAACCGAATCTTTATAGCTACTTTTAATATTTATACTTTATTGCATAACTAAAATTTTCACATAGCTGAAATCATTCAAGCATAGCACCATAATTCTTCCTAAATACCTCAAACCTATATTTTTCTTTTTCATTAATAATGAACACATGGCTTAGCTCAACTATCACTAATAAATCAAATTAACAAGCAACACATAAATCACCTAAACCAAGATCATATTCCAAACATATACACATCAACCTCATTTCGCATATAATAGACCATACCCAAATCAAAACAAATGCAAAATACATCAATATGTCATGCTTATCCCAAACGCAACACATCTATATATAATAGGCATATTACTTATTTAGTATACTACATATTATAACTCATTAGACATCTGTCATTATCTTCCTTGTTAAAACATATTACCACACACCACAACATGTATATCATATGACCACTTTCCATTCATGATTAAACCATGACCAAACTTCACATCCATTAATATGATAATAAAACCATTATATCAAGAGCATAGGAATTAAACATGACCACAAGAAATAGCCATTTTCACAAGGCTATACATATATACAAAACCGAATGTTCTTAGTCTAAACCTTAGTCTAACCTATACATGCCTTCGATTTAAAACTAAGATTATGTACCAAAAAGGGGTGGTAGTGTGGTTGACTTTCTTGACGATCCTCTGAGTCCTTAGCTGAGTCTACGATCTATAAAACAGAAAGACTAATATATATAAACTAAGCACACTAGCTTAGTAAGTTTTAAGTTAATGGTAATACAATGTCCAAAAACCAATACATATAATAGTTACCATTAACAATGTAAAATAAACATTTCAATACACGAATTTATGTAAAGTCAATACCATAGTTCATTAACCTAATTATTTCACTTGTTTACCTTAAACTTATATTATATCAAAACACAAGGAATATTTATTACATTAATCACATTATTTCAAATCATATACATCCACCATTCACATCGTCTATATTATCCTACTCAAAGTCATATTTCAATGAACATTTCTATTCATAATCAAGTCTACCAAAATATTATATTCAATCTCAATTTCAATCACATACTACTCATACTTTTGATCATAAGTTCAATTTCACATTATACCATTTCTATCGTATCATTCAAATTTAGTTAATATTAGACATAACTTACCTTGCTCTCGGTAAATGAAAAAGGGACTTACGTTTACTCGAGCATTTACTTGATACATTAACTGCGTTTCACCTTGAGTAATTTAAGGTTTCTTCATTTAAAACACATCACTGGCATCAAGCCTGCTCGGCACGAAGCCTGAATATATCACCGGCACTAATCTTGCTAGGCACGAAGTCTGAATATGTCATCGGCACAAGGCCTGCTAGGCACAAAGCCCGAATATGTCACCGACACTAAGCCTGCTAGGCACGAAGCCCGAATATGTCACCGGCACTAAGCCTGTTAGGCACAAAGCCAGAATATGTCACCGGCACGAGGCCTGCTAGGCAATAAGGCCAACTATTTATCAAATCAATTCATCAACTTACATTTCTTAACACATAAACCACTATCAATTCATATTCACAAAAACCAATTCACTTGTCAAACCAAATATACTAATTCGTATTATCTTGCAAACATAATCATCCCAATGTAAAACATACACATTCGGCTAACACCCATATCTAACTCAATTTAATTAATTAATTTCATTTCACCCTTTCATAATTATTTCTTTAATAAACTTTAACTTAAGAACTTACCTCGACTGTCGACGGACAACTTAGACTGGCTATTCGAGAACTTTCGCCTTTCCCCGATCCAATTCTGTTTTTCTTTGCTCTTGATCTAAAACACATTAAATTCAGCTCATTCAAGTATATTTATATTCAATTTAGTCCCAAAACACATAGATATGTAATTTACCATTTTACCCCTACTATTTCACATTTTTGCAATTTGGTCCCATTAGCACAAAACACAAAATAAACAAAATTCCATTACAAAACTCAAGGGCCGAATATTCACAAGGACCCTATAAGTCCATTTCTTTCATTTATTTTGCAAATAAGCCCCTCTAAAAATTTATTTTTACAAATTAGCCCTAAATACTTAAATTCACCAAAATTTCCAATACCAATTATATTAATCTTAAACATATCTTTAATTTAAAAACATCAAACATCAAAAATCACAAGAACATGTCAATGGCCGAACATCAAGCATGCTTATTTTTAAAAATTCTAACATGGGTTAGTTACGGTTCGAAGCAACGATCTCAAAAACGTAAAAATTTTCAAGAGCCGACTAAAGACTTACCTTGAATTTGGCTTGGAAAGTAACTGAAAATCAAAGAACTTAGCTCCCTTTCCTTTCTTCAATATTCGGTCAAGAGAAAGATGGAGAAAACATGTTTATTTTTTTGTGTTTTGATAAACATATATTATGTAATTGTTGGATTACTAAATTAACCTTTTACTTTAATATATAAACAATTAATACTAAGGTTATTCTTGGTAAATGCCACCACTACACATAAAATGGGTTAATTTCCTTTTGATACTCCATATTAAAAAGCCATAATCAATTTAGCACATTTCACTATAGTTTGCAACTTTTACTTTTTATGCGATTAAGTCCTTTTCTAAATTAAACACACAAAAATAAAATTTTTCTCTGAGACTTTTACACACATTAATCACATATAATAAACACAAAATATAATATTAAAATATTTCTCAGACTCAGATTCGTGGGCCCAAAACTACTGTTCCGATTAGGGTCAAATTCGGTCTGTTACATACTTAGTACGAGAGTTCTATGCCACCTTGACCACGCCAGATATTAATAGAGTTCTTGCTCGTAGGAAGAAGGTACTCATTGCTTGAAACTCCATTAATGATTTGTTTAACTTACCTGACTTTGAAGAAGATGAATACTCTGCCATGATGAAAAATATCAATTGGGATTTTCTTCAACAAGTTCTTAATGAGGTTACAAATTTAGGATCCCAATGAATTATAAGAAAGTGTGGTAGCCATTCTTCCCAAAGGGAATTTTTAAATCCAATAGCTGAGGTATGGTTCTATTTTATTTGATATAGCTTCATGCCTATCTCACATAGTTCCACTGTAACAGCCCATTTTTCGATGAAATCGAGACAGTGGCTTCGGGACCACAAATTCGAGACGAAAATAAAATTTATTTTTATTTTATTTTATGGTCTGTAATATGATATAAATATCATGTGAGAATTTTGATAAGAAAATTTTACCGATTATGTGCTTAATTACGAGAAGAACTAAATAGCATAAAATGCGAAAGTTAGATTCTAGTAGCTAGAAGGATCAAATATCTATGGAATTCAAAACTTGAGGTCCTTATATGGTAATTAGAACATTAAGAAAAGTATGTAGATTTTTCTTGGTGACACCTTCATGAAAATATAGAAAAAGGGTAAGGACTAAATTGGAAAGTGAAAATTTTAATTAATTAAAAGATGATAAAATAGATATCATCTTATTTTTTCATCTTTTACCCCAAAATAAAACATGGAAACCCTAGGAGAGAGAGAAGAAAATTTCATGGCCAAATTGGATCCAGATAAACCAAATTCAGAGCTAGAACGAGGAAAGAAGAAAATGTCGGATTAGTAGATTTTACATTCACGAACATTTGTCGAGGTAAGTTCGTGTAACTAAATTGTATATATTTTTATGCTTGAATTAAATGTTATGTTTGTGAAATGTATAAATGCCTTAATTATGTGAAATGATCATATATTCGTCAAAGCTCGATAAATAAAATATGCCTGATCAACAATAATGCTTAATAAATGATAAATGATAAAAATAAAAATTTTATGCTTGAGTTGAATGTGAACATTTGAATTGTATGAATGTAAAAATGTATAAGATTGACCACATGTTTGATAATGTTTGAAAAATGTTAAATCCCGTATGAATAAATGGAAAATCGATGGATATGTGATTTCTCGAAATGGATGAGGCCCTGTATTTGTTGCTGGTGGGATTTAGCTCTATCAAGTAATCCTATTGACCTCATTTAAAAAAGGATTTAGCCCGGATAGGTAATCCAGATCAAGCTCCTTAGAGCACATGTCATAAAAAGGATTTAACTTGGACTGGTTATCCTAATGTATACATGTGTGGCTCGAGAGTGTACTCTTTGAAATTGTACCTTATGGGTACTAATGGACGTGAATTGACAGATTCTAATTTGTACACCTCAAGCGTACTACGGTGTATCTATCGATATTCCAAATAAATTCAACGGGTAAATGTAACAGCCCGGTTTAGACCCTAGTCGAACAGTAGTTTTGAGACCACAAATCCAAGGTTAGAATAATAATTTAATATTATTTTCTATGTGAATAGTATGCAACATGGTCTGTGTGAAAGTTCTGTGTGATGATTTGATCGTTTTAGTGTCAGATTAATAGAAAAGACTTAATCGCGTAAAGTGTAAAATGCTGTGTGCTAATTGTTAAGTACTTAATTGTTGTTGTCTTTATAATGTGGAGGCCTTATGAGGCAATTAGCCATTATTAAAGTTAGTGGTTTTTTAAATGACATATTAACCTTAATGTAAATTTGTCTTATATGACTAATAAAAGGGTAAATTGGTAAATTGATAATTTAGTTAATATTAAACAAGACCAAAAGATGAAACATGTTCATATTTGTTTCATTTGAATCGAAAATAGGAAAATAGAAAGGGTTTGGGAGCTTTGTGATGTTCGGCCATTGTTAAGCAAAAAATTAGGTATGTTTTAGCTCTGTTTTTGATAATTTTGACGTTTTCGTAATCGTTGCTTTGTGCTTTACAAAACCCATGCTTAAATTTTGAGTATTGATGATATTTGTGTGAGATGCCATTGATACTATGTTGAGCTTTTTGATAATTTTTGGTGTCAAATGAAAGATATGAGTTAGATGAACATAGTTTGTATTTGAAATTTTGGTGAAATTGAGTAATTTGAGCTAAATTGTGAAAATGGGAAATTGGAGGACTAAAATGTGAAATAAATGAAATGTGACGGCTTGTATAAGCATGGGGAGAATTCGACTAAGGACATGTATATTGAAATTTTGAGTATTTGATGATTTTATGAGATAGGGACTAAAGTGTCGAAATGTGAAAATGTAAGGGCTATTTTGTAAAATGCCCTAAATATGTGTGTTTGGATTTAAAATGAATGAATGAATTGATGATTTAATGGATTAAATTTGAATGTTTTTAGACCAAGAGAGGAGAGGTTTGAATCAAGATCGAGGCAAAGATAAAGTGCTCGATTAATCGACCTTATCGATAGTTAGACGTCCGAGGTAAGTTCGAATATCATATATGTATTTGAGATTTGTTTTATAAATATGAAATGAATATGTTCATGTGTATGAAATGAGTTGCTATGTGCACGATTCTAGTTGATGGCACTAAGTGTGCGAAATTGAAATCGAAATAGAAATGAATGGCACTGTGTGTGCGATGATATATGTAACACCCCAAACCCGGCCTTTGCGTTAAGACGAGATTTGGTTTGTTACATAGATCAAACTATCTTAATAATTTAGATGAATCGGTATTTCAAAACCCTTTGAAATTTGAGTTTAAAAAAAACAAGAGAAATAATTTTAAGTTTGATGTATTTGAGAAACATAAGTTGAAAATCTCATCATTTAATTTTAATTATCAAAACTCTAAAGTAATTTTTTTATAAGAGTTCAAAGTATTTGGAAATAAGAATAGTTAAAGAATCTCGTATGTTTGAAAACCCAAAATATTTTAATAAAATATTATATGATAAACATAAGCCCATTTTAAAATATCCAAAACATAATTGAAATCCATCCACACATAAAAACCATAAAATAATAATAATAGAGGCCTTATTACATTATACCCAAAATAGTAAAATAAGGAAAGTACTTATTAAAAATTTCAAAGTTTATTAAACCCATGTTTGCGTGATGGCCTCCACGAAGTCATCCTCGCCCAAGTCCACATCAATTTCCATTACCTGAAAGGAAAAATTTGAGGGTGTGAGTTACTCAGAACTCAGTGTATAACTTACTTACTTAATCCACTGGGCCAGATCATCAAGTCATAAATTTTGGGCTTGAGCCCATTATCAAGATTAACAGTATAAATGACGGAATGCATGCAGAAATGAAATTTCCCACCCAAACCTAATTTCCATCTGCTACACACCACCCGTACCAACCATCACACCTGTGGGGATCAAGTCAACCCACCCCGCCATCACACCAATCGTAGGCATTAAGACATTTTATATTTGTGGTAGAGCCACCGAACTAGATTGTGACAGAGTCACAGAACTAGAGGCATTGAGCCATTAAAATATTTGTGGCATAGCCACCGAACTAGAGGCAATCAGCCGTTTAATTATTTTGTGGCAAAGCCACCGAACTAGATTTTGGCAACAGGCCTTTCTTCTCTTTATTGTTAATCCCAACCCATGCAACATGTATG
This sequence comes from Gossypium rotundifolium, assembly GCA_025506655.1. Classification (NCBI taxonomy): domain Eukaryota; kingdom Viridiplantae; phylum Streptophyta; class Magnoliopsida; order Malvales; family Malvaceae; genus Gossypium; species Gossypium rotundifolium. The sequence goes on along the minus strand of CP106734.1, from coordinate 151,259,920 downwards.
CAAAATAGCCTATGTACATATGATGATTTTATAAAAAAGGCCCAATATATATAAGTCAATATTTCAGGTTTTTATTAAGGCCCATAATACAATATATCATTTACTCCATATAACTATTTAGCATCTTTGGCCCATTTAGCGATCTAGCAAAATTTCTGGCCCATTTAGCGATCTAGCATTGATTTTGGCCCATTTAACAGTTTAACAGAGATTACGGCCCATTTACGATCTAACAGAGATTTTGGGCCATTTTCGATCTAACAGAGATTTCGGCCCATTTATTATTTATTAGGGATTTCGGCCCATTTAACTATCTATCAAAGATTTCAGCCCATTTACTAACTAGCAAACTTATTGGCCCATTTTACGATCTAACACATCTTTGGCCCATTTACACATGAGATATTTAGTATACATTTTACTACCTACACATCGAGGGCATTTTCGAAATTTTTACATTTTTAACAATTTTCATGAAATTTCACCAAAATACCAATTATTTCGTATTATACTGTTTTTGTCATTTTTATGATTTTACTCAATACCACGAATGACATCCAACTCGAGAAAAGTGTGAAGTTACACACCTTGATATCGTGAGTACTAAACCTTCCCGCTCGTCAACACCAAAACGTAATACGAACCATTAGAATACTATCATTTATCAAAAATACACTATTGGTATTTGATCTAAATCCTTACCCCTTTGATTTTGAACCACTTCTATTTTTGGTTTCTCCTCGTTTATTGATTCGTTGCCCGTTGAGAATCCACGACCGTACAAAGGTTCAGGAGTACGAACTACTTCAAATAATTGATTCTCCTCGGTTGATGGTCCGCAACCCGGTGGAAAATCCTGGATTCCCGAAACAGCCCTTCGTTTATATTAAGGGGGATTTATGAAACTGCCCCTTTTTCGAAGACTATGGACTGCCCTTTTCTACCCTATCTTGAAAGTCTCTAAAGATGTACGATCATTAGTCCGACTATAAATATTGAAATATGACTAACGTTTATAAGATTTTAGATTTGGCTTACCACGGTTTGTCTTCGTTCCACAAGAATCGATCGATCGATTGTGTCCTTAAAACGAAATTGATTAATAACTAACTATACTAAATGAATAAGAATCCTTAAAAGAAAAATTCCTTACCTTGATTCTTGATATCGATTGTGGTAAAATAAAATGAAGAAATTTTGTCACAGGAGCAAAATGCATTCGGCCATAGATGAAATAAAATTGAAGAAAATTGTAATGAAGAAAAAAAAATGAAGAAAAGGGAAATCGAATGGTATGGTTCGGTTTCAAAAGAGAAAAAGAGAATGAAGGAAAAAGAAAGGAGAAAGAAAAGAGAAGAAAAAGAATTTGGGTTTTTGGAAGGATGGTGTAATCGGTTTTGTGAAGAAGAAAGAAAAAGAATAGTCTTTTTGGTGTGTTTATGGTTTCGGCACTAGGGATTTGTAACATCCTAAATAATTGAGTATCATTATGTTGCTAAAATGTTGGTTCGGGTTACTAGGAGTTAGAATAAATATTATTATTTAAGTGTACTTTAGAGTAAAGTAATTAAATGACCTTAAGACTTAAATTAATTAAGTACCAAAAGATGGCATAAGTTGAGCTAGTAGTAAAGTGGAGTTGGGGCCATATGTATTACCATGAGGGAAGGAGTTCGAATCACCTAGCATGCAATTAGAAATTTTTATTTTTTTGCTTTAGCTTGAGCATGTGTCGGCAAAGAGATAAGGCTAGGATGAGTTGGGATGTTTTATTTTTGGTAAGAACACAAGTATTTGGAAAGCTAAGGATAAGGGCTTGAAATGGGGGATTGTGTTTCATCACCTTAAGGAAAAAGGAGTGTAACATCCAAGGTTTAGGGGCTATGCAGTTGAGTATAATTTAGGTGTTGGAAGGTTTTTGGGTGTGCTTGGATGTGTTTAGAGGATTTAAGAATGCTTGGATGAAAGGAGAAGGCTTTGGAAAATTTTAGATTTTAGTGTAAAAGGGAAATAGGGCAAGAAGGCCTTAAAATAAATTGGTGGAATTTAGGACACAAGAAACAGTTGGGTGGAGTGGCATGGAGGCCTTTGCTTGGAGCACAGGAAGGTGACGCCTAAGGAGCAGGTTCGAGTGCTAAGGCAGCAATTTTGTTTTATTTTTAAGGTCACCAAAGGATCGAGCTAAGTAGGCCTTAAAATTAATGGCTGGATGGTGGACATGAAAGTCCGATTATAAAGTGGCTCTCATCGCCACTTAGGCGCCTGGAGGAGAGAAAGGGCGCAGTTCGAGGGTGGGAGGGCATTTTGGCGTTTTATTTTGTTATGTGGTGATGGGATGAAGTAGGAAGGATTTAAAATAAATGTTGGGGCTTTTTGTCATGAAAGGCGGGTTGGCCGAATGGCCAAGCGCTACTTGGTCACTTGGTTTCCCAGGTCCTATGTTCGAATCTTGGAGGCTTCAGGTGGGGTTGTTTTCTTCTTTTCTTGCTTGACCATGGCGTGAAGGTGGTCGGCACATGGGCATTGGAAGATAAGGATGAGTTTTGTATTCTTTTTTTTTTTTGAATTGATGGGATAATGGATTAATATTAGTTTATTTTTATTTTGTATTTTAAATTGGAGGGTGGTAATGGATAAAAGGTGGTATATATTTTATTTTTTATTTGAATTGATTTTAAATGGTTGGTGGGAGTAAGTTAAAGATTTGATTAATTCAAATGTGTTTGAATTAATAGCTAGGAGAGATTCTAGGAAATGGCCGTATGTTGGAGTCTTCAAGGGGAGGGGGTGCCGAATTCTATAAATAGGGGGTTAGAATGCCGAATTATTCTTTTAGTCTCTTGCCGAAAAGTTGTAAATTGTGTCTCCTAAATTTTGCTAGCCTCATTCTGTCTACTTCGATTTCTTTTGTTCTTAGCTCTCCTAAAAATTCCCCTATTCACGTTGTTCTACATTTTATTTGGTGACCGAATACGAACATTCTCATTTCTTTTACTTTCTTTCATCACTTTGCAAGCGGAATCTCTCCCTTTTATTGTCAAAATCTTCCTTTTCTTTTTATCTTCATCTTGGCCGAATAGTAGAGTGGTGCTGATCTCCTTGAGGGTGTCTCTTTTAATCGTAGGAAAAGAGGTGAACCATCGCTTGGCTCGGGATTTGGTAGGAAACCAAATCGGTTGTAAGGTAAGGGGTAAGTGATTCATTAATATTCGGCCAAAGGGGCCTTTTCCATGGATTTTGGTATTAGCCGATTCTAATATCGTGTAACAGGGATTTTTGGCAACTTCAGAAGATCATTGGTGTTTCGGGATCCGAGTAAAAGGGGTAAGTGATTCATTGGTAATCGGCCTTAGGCCATTGTATGTGTTTATGTGTTGACCAAGTGGTGGCTATGATCTTTTAGGGCCAAATCGACAAGAGTAAAGAGAAGCCTTTGGGATCTCGATTCGTTTGATGAGGATGTATAGTTTATGGTTTATTCGTTTGAGATCGGTATTAATCGTGTGTTGATTAGATATCGTTATGGATGCGAGTGCCAGTCAAGTGGGCAAAGGGAAAACTCCCATCCTGAAGTTCAAGAAGAGGTCGATTTCAGCTGTTCGGGATTGGCCACCGGGGTGTGGGCATGCAGCAGAAAACTATAGGCAGATAGCGGTAATCTCGCTAAATGATAGCGTCGGGATCGAGGGTTTAGAGCTTCAGGTTATAAGGTGTGTAGTTAGCCATTGTTTTCGGGATTTGTATGATCTCTGTTGCGCTATACGTTTACTAATGAATGCAGTACCATATGTGAAATGGATACCCTTAAGGGGTATGATGATGACCAGGTTAGTAGCAAATTGGTTAATATGTGATAATTGATTTTTTTAATATGTGAGTATGCCTATGATTGTGAATGACATGCACATGCATCATCTTGTTATTATATCATGTTACATGTGCATGGGTGGGTTATGAAAGAAGGTGCGGTGTACTTGAGTACGTGGTTGATGTCGGCTTTGTGCTACATCGTGGATTGGCGCTGATCGAGGTCGCGTTGTGGATCTTTGTGATTTAGTTCGCGTGGTTACCTGGACTGATATCGGCTTGTGCCATATCGTGGCTTGATGGGTTGCTATGTGCCCCATCGTGGTTTGATGTTAGCTACATGCTACATCGTGGATGGCATTGGTTGCCTTTAGGAGGGAAAAGGAGAGGGTGATTCGATAATCCCCGGTGTGTGGTAGGTTTGGACAAGGGGTGTGTAGCGGATGGACCTTAGGATTGGGTTGGGTATCATGATTGCATGGTTTTGTTATGAAATGATATGGAAATGGGCCAAGCCCAGGTGATGGGTGGATGGATGAGAAAGGGCCTAGCCGAAAGGCTTGAATATGATTTGATTGTGGGCCAAGCCGAGATCGTGGTAATGTCTATATGATTATGTTTACATGTTGCATTTGATAATTGGGTTGATTTGTGGCTAACATGTGGGTGGATATCAGTGGTTTAATTACACACTGAGTCCGTGTGACTCACCCAATTATTTATCCAACATCGCAGGTGACTTGTTGATCGGACCGAGTCGGAGAGGATGCAAGGTGGCCCATGCAGAAGGAGATTGATTTAAATATTTTTAAGCAATTTTTAACACTAAGCATTTTGTTTAGTATTGGTTGTAATAAGGGCCACTTTTGATTAAAGTACTCTATTTATAGTTGATAAAGGTTATATCGTACTTAGTGATATTTTTACAAATGACTTATTTTATAATAAATTGTAATAAAGTTTTAATTCAAACCAAGCTTGTGTTATTTATTAATTTTTAAATGGACATGATTTTTAGAGTTAACAAATTTTCACGATTAATCTGATGTCAAAGATTTTCAACCGTTTTTCCGCAGTGACAGAACCGGATCCGGTCTAGACTCGTGGGCTGGGTTTGGGGATGTTACAGTTTGGTATCAGAGCCCGGTTCAAAACTCGACTTTGAGGGTTTTTGGGCCCAAAACATTTTCAAAATAGGCTTTTCGAAAATATGGGCTTTTATGAAAAAAATTTTAGGTTATTCTGGCATGGCACCTGTGTCTCCGGCCCGAAGTCCACTAGGTAAGTACTTCTAGCTCTTAAGATTATTTGTTGTGTGATTAATTATAGGCTTAGATTGGGCTCGTAGATTAGAATATTAGGACTATTGGACCCTAAGATTAGTCTACTCAAACAGTTGCATAAAACTTAAAGCTCTTAAACAAACCTGTGAAGCAAGTCGCTGAGTTAAGGTGTGGTAACCTTGGTGCGCATGTCTAGGATTGGATCCGAAGAGCTTGGTACTTAAGCAGTCCTCGTGACTCACCTCCTCTTCGCGGGATTCCTACCTGGTGCGTAGCTACGGTTCACCTTAACCAAGAGGACTTATTCATGGGCTAAACTAACTATTAAAACCCGAAAGGGACAAGCCGTGCCATTTTATAAAATTCCTAGTTTTAAAATCCTTAAATTACCCTTTTTACTGTAGTAAAAGATTCTTGTGAAAATTTTCTAAAGTATCCTTGGTTTCCAAAATTACCAAAATACCCCTGGTTTTTAAAATCCTGTTATACCTTCCATTTGCGAAATTTTCAAAAATACTCTTCAATTTTGGGAATTTCAAAAAAAAAAATCCTGACTTATTAAAGTTTTGGGATCGTTTTGGTTTATTACGAAAATACCCTATAGGAAAATGACAAAAATACCCCTGGGGTAGAAACGGGCAGAAATGTCCGAATAGTGAATGTGTTTTTGATGATGAATGAATGTGCCCTAGCGAGGAACGAAGGTGATTCTCTGAATTAGGGTAGCGAACTCGAACTGAACCTCTGTGTGATCGAAAGAACTACTTCTAAAATCTTTCATTCATAAAATATGCTCGTGGTTAAATAGTGAAACCAAATTTCAAATGCATAAAACTTGTTAATCAGATTAAATCGCGACGATAGAGATGAGTTCTAGGGGACGCGGTAGAGGTAGAATGGCAGCATTGGGACCGGTAGGGTCTGGCCATGGGTCAAAAAGTGAAGTGCCGCCAGCAGTGGACGTAGAGGAACAAGATCAGACAGGAGAAGATGACGCAGTATCGCGGGCCATGTTACGAGTGCTAGAGCGAGTAGCAGGAGTTAGTAGGGGAAATAGAACTCAAAAGTCAGTATCGGAAAGGCTTAGATCGAACGGGCCTGAGGTCTTTAGAGGAGTGTCAGGAGTAGCTCCTAATGTAGCGAATCTTGGCTAGAAGCGATCGAAAGAATCATGGACGATTTGGATGCACCAATGAAGAAAAGCTAAGGGTCTTTGTTTCATTACTTGCACGAAGCTTATCGTTGGTGGCTCACCGTCAAACAAGGTGTACCAATGGATCGATGGATTGGGATTTCTTTAAGGCCAAGTTTGAAGGGAAATACGTAGGAGCTAGTTATTTGGACTCGCAAAGGAAGGCGTTTCTAAATCTAGTACAAGGGAATAAGTCGATAGCGGAGTATGAAGCTGAATTTGTGCGGCTAAGTTAGTACGCCAAAGGAATCGTGGCTACTGATTATGAAAGGAGTGTTCGATTTGAAGATGGGCTGCGAGATGAGTTACGGGAGTTGATAGCTCCGCAGAGAGAAAGGGACTTCGCCATTTTGGTGAAGAAAGCTCGAATCACTGAAAAAGTTAAGAGGACGGTAAGGGAAAACCGAGAAAAGGATAGAAATGAGAATAAGAGAAATGTTGGACCATCAGTATCGTTTGGTAATGTCCAGAAAAGACCAAGGACCGAGAACCTTGTACGTGCACTTGTACCAGCTGATCGGAATCATTCATGTGTTAAGTGTGGGAGAACCCATTTAGGAGAGTGTTGGGGAAATAGTAAAGAATACTTTCGGTGCGGATCTAAGGCACATCTGGTTAAGAATTATCCTCGAACGATGAGGGGTCGAGGTTCGAGCCATGGAGGGAATGGTTCCAGTCAAAGTCAACCAAGGATGTGATATCAGGTAAGCTCCTTTGCTTTGGTACATGCTTTAATTACTTTGCTTGCTTATGAGTTAGCCCTTTTCTGTGTTGCTAAGGGCGGTGTTTGGAATTTTGAGTGCGAACTTAGAGACCGTGGTCGGGAAGTATGGTAGATTAAGTTCGAGTCTTGTGAGGGTGTAGAATAGCGAGTTATGACTATCCGATAATAAGTAATTTCGAGGACGAAATTATTTTTAAGGGGGGTAGAATTGTAACATCCAAGGTTTAGGGGCTATGCAATTGAGTATAATTTAGGTGTTGGAAGGTTTTTGGGTGTGCTTGGATGTGTTTAGAGGATTTAAGAATGCTTGGATGAAAGGAGAAGGCTTTGGAAAATTTTAGATTTTAGTGTAAAAGGGAAATAGGGCAAGAAGGCCTTAAAATAAATTGGTGGAATTTAGGACACAAGAAACAGTTGGGTGGAGTGGCATGGAGGCTACTGCATGGAGCCCAGGAAGGTGACGCCTAAGGAGCAGGGTTCAAGCTGCTAAGGCAGCAATTTTGTTTTATTTTTACGTCACCAAAGGATCGGGCTAAGTAGGCCTTAAAATTAATGGCTGGATGGTGGACATGAAAGTCCGCTTAGCAAAGTGGCTCTCATGCGCCACTTAGGCGCCTGGAGGAGAGAAAGGGCGAGTTCGAGGTTGGAGGGCATTTTGGCATTTTATTTTGTTATGTGGTGATGGGTGAAGTAGGAAGGATTTAAAAATAAATGTTGTGGCTTTTTGTCATGAAAGGCAGGTTGGCCGAATGGCCTGGGCGCTACTTGGCTGCTGGTTTCCCCAAGGTCCTATGTTCGAATCTTGGAGGCTGCAGGTGGGGTTGTTTTCTTCTTTTTGCTGCTGATTGGCGTGAAGGTGGTCAGCACATGGGCATTGGAAGATAAGGATGAGTTTTGTATTTTTTTTTTTTGAATTCAATGGGATAATGGATTAATATTAGTTTATTTTTATTTTGTATTTTAAATTGGAGGGTGGTAATGGATAAAAGGTGGTATATATTTTATTTTTTTATTTGAATTGATTTTAAATGGTTGGCTGGGAGTAAGTTAAAAGATTTGATTAATTCAAATGTGTTTGAATTAATGGCTAGGAGAGATTCTAGGAAATGGCCGTATGTTGGAGTCTTCAAGGGGGTCTGCAATTCTATAAATAGGGGTTAGAATGCGAATTATTCTTTTAGTCTCTTGTCAAAAGTTGTAAATTGTGTCTCCTAAATTTTGCTAGCCTCATTCATCTACTTGATTTCTTTTGTTCTTAGCTCTCCTAAAATTCCCTATTCACGTTGTTCTACATTTTATTTGGTGACCGAATCTGAACATTCTCATTTCTTTTACTTTCTTTCAAGACTTTGAAAGCGGAATCTCTCCTTTTATTGTCAAAATCTTCCTTTTCTTTTGTCTTCATCTTGGCGAATAGTAGAGTGGTGCTTGATCTCCTTGAGGTGTCTCTTTAATCGTAGGAAAAGAGGTGAACCATCGCTTGGCTCGGATTTGGTAGGAAACCAAATCGGTTGTAAGGTAAGGGTAAGTGATTCATTAATATTCGCCAAAGGGCCTTTTCCATGGATTTTGGTATTAGCCGATTCTAATATCGTAACAGGATTTTGGCAACTTCGGAAGATCGGTGGTGTTTGGGATCCGAGTAAAAGGGTAAGTGATTCATTGGTAATCGGCCTTAGGCCATTGTATGTGTTTATGTGTTGACCAAGTGGTGGCTATGATCTTTTAGGGCCAAATCGACAAGAGTAAAGAGAAGCCTTTGGGATCTCGATTCGTTTGATGAGGATGTATAGTTTATGGTTTATTTGTTTGAGATCGGTATTAATCGTGTGTTGATTAGATATCGTTATGGATGCGAAAGCCGATCAAGAGGGCAAAGGAAAACTTCCATCCTAAAGTTCAAGAAGAGGTCGATTTAATTTGTTGGGATTGGCCACCGGGTGTGGGCGTCAAAGTGAAAAATTATAGGCGATAGCGGTAGTCTCGCTAAACGATAGCGTCGGGATCGAGGTTTAGAGCTTGAGTTATAAGGTGTGTAGTTAGCCATTGTTTTCGGATTTGTATGATCTCCGCTATGCTATACGTTTACTAATGAATGCGTACCATATGTGAAATGGATTCCTTAAGGGTATGATGATGACTAGGTTAGTAGCAAATTGGTTAATATGTGATAATTGATTTTTTAATATGTGAGTATGCCTATGATTGTGAATGACATGCACATGCATCATCTTGTTATTATATCATGTTACATGTGCATGGGTGGGTTATGAAAGAAGGTACGGTGTACTTGAGTGCGTGGTTGATGTCGACTTTGTGCTACATCGTGGATTGGCGCCGATCGAGGTCGCGTTGTGGATCTTTTGCGATTTAGTTCGCGTGGTTACCGGATCGATATCGACTTATGCCATATCGTGGCTTGATGGGTTGCTATGTGACCCATCGTGGTTTGATGTTAGCTACGTGCTACATCGTGGATGGCATTGGTTGCCTTTAGGAGGGAAAAGGAGAGGGTGATTCGATAATCCCGGTGTGTGGTAAATTTGGACAAGGGGTGTGTAGCGGATGGACCTTAGGATTGGGTTGGGTATCATGATTGCATGGTTTTGTTATGAAATGATATGGAAATGGGCCAAGCCCAGTGGTCGGTGGACTGATGAGAAAAGGGCCTAGCCGAGTGCTTGAATATGATTTGATTGTGGGCCAAGCCGAGATCGTGGTAATGTCTATATGATTATGTTTACATGTTGCATTTGATAATTGGGTTGATTTGTGGCTAACATGTGGGTGGATATCGTGGTTTAATTACACACTGAGTCCGTGTGACTCACCCAATTATTTATCCAACATCGCAGTGACTTGTTGATCGGACCGAGTCGGAGAGGATGCAAGGTGGCCCATGCGAAGGAGATTGATTTAAATATTTTAAGCAATTTTTAACACTAAGCGTTTTGTTTAGTATTGGTTGTAATAAGGGCCACTTTTGATTAAAGTACTCTATTTATAGTTGATAAAGGTTATATCGTACTTAGTGATATTTTTACAAATGACTTATTTTATAATAAATTGTAAGAAAGTTTTAATTCAAACCAAGCTTGTGTTATTTATTAATTTTTAAATGGACATGATTTTCAGAGTTAACAAATTTTCACGTTCAATCTGATGTCAAAGATTTTCAACCGTCTTTTCGCAGTGACAGAATCGGATCCGGTCAAGACTCGTGGGCTGGGTTTGGGGATGTTACAGTTTGGTATCAGAGCCCGATTCAAAACTCGGCTTTGAGGGTTTTGGGGCCCGAAACATTTTCAAAATAGGCTTTTCGAAAATATGGGCTTTTATGAAAAAATTTTTTAGGTTATTCTGGCATGGCACCTGTGTCTCCGGCCCGAAGTCCACCAGGTAAGTACTTCTAGCTCTTAAGATTATTTGTTGTGTGATTAATTATGGGCTTAGATTGGGCTCGTAGATTAGAATATTAGGACTATTGGACCCTAAGATTAGTCTACTCAAACAGTTGCATAAAACTTAAAGCTCTTAAACAAACTCATGAAGCAAGTCATTTGAGTTAAGGTGTGGTAACCTTGATGCGCATGTCTAGGATTGGATCCGGAAGAGCTTGATACTTAGCGGTCCTCGTGACTCACCTCCTCTTGGCGGGATTCCTACAGTGCGTAGCTACTGGTTCACCTTAACCAAGAGGACTTATTCATGGGCTAAACTAACTATTAAAACCGAAAGGGACTAGTCGTGCCGTTTTATAAAATTCCTAGTTTTAAAATCCTTAAATTACCCTTTTCTTTGTAGTAAAAGATTCTTGTGAAAATTTTCTAAAGTATCCTTGGTTTCCAAAATTACCAAAATACCCCTGGTTTTTAAAATCCTGTTATACCTTCCATTTGCGAAATTTTCAAAAATACTCTTCAATTTTGGGAATTTCAAAAAAAAAATCCTGACTTATTAAAGTTTTGGGATCGTTTTGGTTTATTACGAAAATACCCTGTAAGAAAATGACGAAAATACCCCTGGGGTAGAAACGGGCAGAAATGTCCGAATAGTGAATGTGTTTTTGATGATGAATGAATGTGCCCTAGCGAGGAACGAAGGTGATTCTCTGAATTAGGGTAGCAAACTCGAACTGAACCTCTGTGTGATCGAAAGAACTACTTCTAAAATCTTTCATTCATAAAATATGCTCGTGGTTAAATAGTGGAACCAAATTTCTAATGCATAAAACTTGTTAATCAGATTAAATCGCGACGATAGAGATAAGTTTTAGGGGACGCGGTAGAGGTAGAATGGCAACATCGGAACCGGTAGGGTCTGGCCATGGGTCAGAAAGTTAAGTGCCGCCAGCAGTGGACGTAGAGGAACAAGATCAGACAGGAGAAGATGACGCAGTATCGCGGGCCATGTTACGAGTGCTAGAGCGAGTAGCAGGAGTTAGTAGGGGAAATAGAACTCGGAAGTCAGTATCGGAAAGGCTTAGATCGAACGGGGCCGAGGTCTTTAGAGGAGTGTCAGGAGCAGCTCCTAATGTAGCGAATCTTGGCTAGAAGCGATCGAAAGAATCATGGACGATTTGGATTTGCACCATTGAAGAAAAGTCAAGGTCTTTGTTTCATTACTTCGCGACGAAGCTTATCGTTGGTGGCTCACTGTCAAACAAGGTGTACCGGCAGATCGACTGGATTGGGATTTCTTTAAGGCCAAGTTTGAAGGGAAGTACGTAGGAGCCAGTTATTTGGACTCGCAAAGGAAGGCGTTTCTAAATTTAGTACAAGGGAATAAGTCGATAGCGGAGTATGAAGCTGAATTTGTGCAGCTAAGTCAATACGCCAAAGGAATCGTGGCTACTGATTATGAATGGAGTGTTCGATTCGAAGATGGGCTGTGAGATGAGTTGCGGGAGTTGATAGCTCCGCAGAGAGAAAGGGACTTCGCCATTCTGGTGGAGAAAGCTCGGATCGCTGAAGAAGTTAAGAGGACGGTAAGGGAAAACCGAGAAAAGGATAGAAATGAGAATAAGAGAAATGTTGGACCATCAGTATCGTTTGGTAATGTCCAAAAAAGACCAAGGACCGAGAACCTTGTACATGCACTTATACCAGCTAATCGAAATCATTCATGTGTTAAGTGTGGGAGAACCCATTTAGGAGAGTGTTGAGGAAATAGTAAAGAATGCTTTTGGTGCGGATCTAAGGCACATCTGGTTAAGAATTGTCCTCGAGCAACGAGGGGTCGAGGTTCGAGCCATGGAGGGAATGGTTCCAGTCAAAGTCAACCAAGGATGTGATATCAGGTAAGCTCCTTTGCTTTGGTACATGCTTTAATTACTTTGATTGCTTATGAGTTAGCCCTTTTCTGTGTTGCTAAGGGAGGTGTTTGGAATTTTGAGTGCGAACTTAGAGACGTGTCGGAAGTATGGTAGATTAAGTTCAGTCTTGTGAGAGGTGTAGAATAGCGAGTTATGACTATCCGGTAATAAGTAATTTCGAGGACGAAATTATTTTTAAGGGGGGTAGAATTGTAACATCCAAGGTTTAGGGGCTATGCAGATTGAGTATAATTTAGGTGTTGGAAGGTTTTTGGGTGTGCTTGGATGTGTTTAGAGGATTTAAGAATGCTTGGATGAAAGGAGAAGGCTTTGGAAAATTTTAGATTTTTAGTGTAAAAAGGGGAAATAGGGCAAGAAGGCCTTAAAATAAATTGGTGGAATTTAGGACACAAGAAACAGTTGGGTGGAGTGGCATGGAGGCGCTGCATTGAGCCTGGGAAGGTGACGCCTAAGGGAGCAGGGGTTCGAGTGCTAAGGCAGCAATTTTGTTTTATTTTACATCACCAAAGGATCGGGCTAAGTAGGCCTTAAAATTAATGGCTGGATGGTGGACATGAAAGTCCAGTTAGCAAAGTGGCTCTCATGCGCCACTTAGGCGCCTGGAGGAGAGAAAGCCTTGAGTTCGAGGGTGGAGGGCATTTTTGCATTTTATTTTGTTATGTGGTGATGGGTGAAGTAGGAAGGATTTAAAATAAATGTTGGGGCTTTTTGTCATGAAAGGCGGGTTGGTAGAATGGCTCGGGCGCTACTTGGCTGCTGGTTTCCCACAGGTCCTATGTTCGAATCTTGGAGGCTGCAGGTGGGGTTGTTGTCTTCTTTTTGCTGCTGATTGGCGTGAAGGTGGTCGGCACATGGGCATTGGAAGATAAGGATGAGTTTTGTATTTTTTTTTGAATTGATTGGGATAATGGATTAATATTAGTTTATTTTTATTTTGTATTTTAAATTGGAGGGTGGTAATGGATAAAAGGTGGTATATATTTTATTTTTTTATTTGAATTGATTTTAAATGGTTGGTTGGGAGTAAGTTAAAGATTTGATTAATTCAAATGTGTTTGAATTAATGGCTAGGAGAGATTCTAGAAATGGCCGTATGTTGGAGTCTTCAAGGGAGGGGTGCGAATTCTATAAATAGGGGTTAGAATGCGAATTATTCTTTTAGTCTCTTGTCAAAAAGTTGTAAATTGTGTCTCTAAATTTTGCTAGCCTCATTCTCTACTTGATTTCTTTTGTTCTTAGCTCTCCTAAAAATTCCCCTATTCACGTTGTTTTACATTTTATTTGGTGACCGAATACGAACATTCTCATTTCTTTTACTTTCTTTCATCACTTTGCAAGCTGAATCTCTCCCTTTTATTGTTAAAATCTTCCTTTTCTTTTTGTCTTCATCTTGGCGAATAGTAGAGTGGTCTTGATCTCTTTGAGGTGTCTCTTTTAATCGTAGGAAAAGAGGTGAACCATCGCTTGGCTCGGGATTTGGTAGGAAACCAAATCGGTTGTAAGGTAAGGGTAAGTGATTCATTAATATTCGCCAAAGGGCCTTTTCCATGGATTTTGGTATTAGCCGATTCTAATATCGTAATGAGGATTTTGGCAACTTCGAAGATCGGTGGTGTTTGGGATCCGAGTAAAAGGGTAAGTGATTCATTGGTAATCGGCCTTAGGCCATTGTATGTGTTTATGTGTTGACCAAGTGGTGGCTATGATCTTTTAGGGCCAAATCGACAAGAGTAAAGAGAAGCCTTTGGGATCTCAGTTCGTTTCGGTAAGGATGTATAGTTTATGGTTTATTCGTTTGAGATCGGTATTAATCGTGTGTTGATTAGATATCGTTATGGATGCGAGTGCCAGTCAAGAGGGAAAAGGGAAAACTCCCATCCCGAAGTTCAAGAAGAGGTCGGTTTCAGCTGTTCGGGATTGGCCACCGGGGTGTGGGCGTGTAGCAGAAAACTATAGGCAGATAGCGGTAGTCTCGCTAAACGATAGCATCGGGATCGAGGGTTTAGAGCTTCAAGTTATAAGGTGTGTAGTTAGCCATTGTTTCCGGGATTTGTATGATCTCTGTTGTGCTATCGTTTACTAATGAATGCGATACCATATGTGAAATGGATACCCTTGAGGGGTATGATGATGACCAGGTTAGTAGCAAATTGGTTAATATGTGATAATTGATTCTTTTAATATGTGAGTATGCCTATGATTGTGAATGACATGCACATGCATCATCTTGTTATTATATCATGTTACATGTGCATGGGTGGGTTATGAAAGAAGGTGCGGTGTACTTGATGCGTGGTTGATGTCGACTTTGTGCTACATCGTGGATTGGCGCCGATCGAGGTCGCGTTGTGGATCTTTGCGATTTAGTTCGTGGTTACTGGATGATATCGCTTATGCCATATCGTGGCTTGATGGGTTGCTATGTGCCCCATCATGGTTTGATGTTAGCTACGTGCTACATCGTGGATGGCATTGGTTGCCTTTAGGAGGGAAAAGGAGAGGTGATTCGATAATCCCCGGTGTGTGGTAGGTTTGGACAAGGGGTGTGTAGCGGATGGACCTTAGGATTGGGTTGGGTATCATGATTGCATGGTTTTGTTATGAAATGATATGGAAATCGCCAAGCCCAAAGGATCGGTGGATGATGAGAAAAGGGCCTAGCCCAATGCTTGAATATGATTTGATTGTGGGCCAAGCCGGATCGTGGTAATGTCTATATGATTATGTTTACATGTTGCATTTGATAATTGGGTTGATTTGTGGCTAACATATGGGTGGATATCGGTGGTTTAATTACACATCGAGTCCGTGTGACTCACCAATTATTTATCCAACATCGCAGTGACTTGTTGATCGGACCGAGTCGGAGAGGATGCAAGGTGGCCCATGCGTAAGGAGATTGATTTAATTATTTTTAAGCAATTTTTAACACTAAGCGTTTTGTTTAGTATTGGTTGTAATAATGGCCACTTTTGATTAAAGTACTCTATTTATAGTTGATAAATGTTATATCGTACTTAGTGATATTTTTACAAATGATTTATTTTATAATAAATTGTAATAAAGTTTTAATTCAAACCAAGCTTATATTATTTATTAATTTTTAAATGGACATGATTTTCAGAGTTAACAAATTTTCACGTTTAATCTAAAGTCAAAGATTTTCAACCGTCTTTCCGCAGTGACAGAACCGGATCCGGTCTAGACTCGTGGGCCGGGTTTGGGGATGTTACAAGGAGGGGAAAAAGGCTTAAGAGTAGGAAGATGTTTTGGAAACTTCCTAATGGCCATTTGACCCATGTATTTGGATGGCAATGAGGCAAAAAGGGGTGGCCGATTTTGGTTGAGAGTATGGTAGCTTGAATGTTAGAAGAAACTCTTTCATTTTGGTCATTTTCTTAACAAAGCAGTTTTTTTTTCTCCACCCATGTTCTCTCTAGCCGAAAATTTCCAGCATATTTGAGTATACAATTCATTTTTTTTTCTTCTTTGAGCCATTCTCTTGTGACCATTTCGGTTTGAAACTTTTTCTCTCCCAAATCCTTTTTCTCTTTGTGAACCGAAAGTACATAGACAAGCAAATATTTTTCTTCCTTTCATCTTCTCATTTTCTCCTCCCATGCCGAATGCATCTTCTTCCAAACTAAGTATCTTTTTCTTCTCTTTTCTTTCTCCTTTCTTTTTCTTTCTTTCTCTCTTTCTCTCTTGAAACCGAACCATACCATCCTATCTCCCTTTTCTCCATTTTTCTTCTTCATTACAAATTTCCTCAATTTTATATCACCCATGGCCGAATGTAATATGCTCTTGTGACAAAATCTCTTCATTTTCTCTTACCACAATCGATTTCAAGAATCAAGGTAAGGAGATTTTTATTTTAAGGATTCTTATTCAGTTAGTATAGTTAGTTATTAATCGATTCGTTTGTAGGATCAAAATCTTTCGATTGATTCTCGTGGAACAAAGACAAATCGTGGTAAGTAAAATCCCAAATCTTATAAACATTCATCATTTTTCAATATTAATAAGTCGAACTAAAAATCTTATGTCTTTAGAGACATTCAAGATAGGCAGAAAAGGGCAGTCCATAGCCTTCGAAAGAGGCGGTTCATAAATCCCTATTTATAAATTAAGAATGTTTTTGAATCAAGGATTTTCCACGGGTTGCGGACCATCAACCGAGGAGAATCAAGTATTTGAAGTAGTTCGTACTCCCGAGCCTTTGTACGTTCGTGGATTCTCATCGGATAACGAAACATCAAACGAGGAGAAACCAAAGATAGAAGTGGTTCAAAATCAAAGGGGTAAGGATTTAGATCGTATTTCAATAGTAAATTTTTGATAAAAGATAATGTCCTAATGGTTCGTATTATGATTAGGTGTTGACGAGCGGGAAGGTTTAGTACTCACGATATCAAGGTGTGTAACTTCACACTTTTCTCGGGTTGGATGTCATTCGTGGTATTGAGTAAAAATCGTAAAAACCGACAAAATCGGTATAATACGAAATATTTGGTATTTTGGTGAAATATTCATAAAAATTGTTAAAAATGTGAAAATTACGAAAACACCCTCGATGTGTAGGTAGTAAAATGAATACTAAAAATATCATGTGTAAATGGGCCAAAGATGTGTTAGATCGTAAAATGGGCCGATAAGTTTGCTAGTTAGTAAATGGGCCGAAAAATATGCTAGTTAGTAAAATGGGCCGAAATCTTGGATAGATAGTTAAATGGGCCGAAATCCCTGATAAATAATAAATGGGCCAAAATCTCTGCTAGATCGATAAATGGGCCCATATCTCTGCTAGATCGATAAATGGCCGAAACCTCTGTTAGATTGAAAATGGGCCGAAATCTCTGTTAGATCGTAAATGGGCCGTAATCTCTGTTAAATTGTTAAATGGGCCAAAATCTATGCTAGATCATTAAATGGGCCAAAGATGTTAAATAATTATATGGAACAAATGATATATTGTATTATGGGCCTTAATAAAAACCTGAAATATTGACTTGGGCCTTTTTGATAAAATCATCATATGTACATAAGCTATTTTGCATGCATGTTGCATGGGTTGGGATTAACGATGAAGAGAAGAAAGGCCTATTGCCAAAATCTAGTTCGGTGGCTTTGCCACAAAATAATTAAACGGCTGATTGCCTCTAGTTCGGTGGCTATGCCACAAATATTTTAATGGCTCAATGCCTCTAGTTCGGTGACTTTGTCACAATCTAGTTCGGTGGCTCTACCACAAAAATAAATTGGCTTAATGCCTACGATTGGTGTGATGGTGGGGTAGGTTGACTTGATCCCCACAGGTGTGATGGTTGGTACGGGTGGTGTGTAGCGGATGGAAATTAGGTTTGGGTGGGAAATTTCATTTTTGCATGCATTCCATTATTTATACTGTTAACCTTGATAATGGGCTCAAGCCCAAACTCATGACTTGATGATCTGGCCCAGTGGATTAAGTGAGTAAGTTATACACTGAGTTCTGAGTAACTCACACCCTCAAATTTTTCCTCTTAGGTAATGGAAATTGATGTGGACTTGGGCCGAGGATGACTTCGTGGAGGCCATACTGCAAACATGGGTTAAAGACATTTTGAACTTTTAAATAAGTACTTTCTTTAAATTATTATTTTGGGTATGATGTAATAAGGCGTCTATTATTAATGTTTTTATGGATTTTTATGTGTGGTTGGTTTAAAACTATGTTTTGGATATTTTAATATGGGCTTATGATTATTATATAATGTTTACTTAAAATAAATTGGGTTTTTAAACACACGGGAAACTTTTAACTGTTCTTATTTCTCAAATACATCAAACTTAAATCTTTTCTCCTGGATTTATTAAACTCTAATTTCAAAAAGGGTTTTGAAATACTGATTCATCTTAATTTGTAAGATAGTTCGATCTATGTAACAAACCAAATCTCGTCTTATGCATAGACCGGGTTTGGGGTGTTACAGGATTAGTTGGCAAAGAATTGATCAAATGATCAAAAAGAAAGAATTATACAAGAAAATTGCTATAGCTTTCTCAAGGGGTTTGGTAAAATTAACTAGAGAGCAAGATAGATGAAAGGAAAATAAACACTTTGCTTAAGCCAAAATGACCAAAATGAAAAGGTTTTCCTATCATCCTAGCTTACCATCCTCTCAACCAAAACCGGCCACCCCCCTTAGCCTCAATTCCATCCAAATACAATGGTCAAATGGCCATTAGGAAGTTTCCAAAACGCCTTCCTACACTTAAGCCTTTTTCCCCTCATTTTTCCTTAAGTTGATGAAACACAATCCCCCATTTCAAGCCCTTATCCTTAGCTTTCCAAATACTTAGTGTTCTTACCAAAAATAAAACATTCCAACTCATCCTAGCCTTATCTCTTTGCCGACACATGCTCAAGCTAAAGTAAAAAAATAAAATTCCTAGTTGCATGCTAGGTGATTCGAACTCCTTCCCTCATGGTAATACATATGGCGCCAACTCCACTTTACAACTAGCTCAACTTATGCCATCTTTTAGTACTTAATTAATTTAAGTCTTAAGGTCATTTAATTTCTTTACTCTAAAGTACACTTAAATAATAATATTTATTCTAACTCCAAGTAACCCTAACCAACATTTAGCAACATAATGATACTCAATTATTTAGGATGTTACAATTCTACCCTCTTAAATAAAATTTTGTCCTCGAAATTTACGATTAAAAGAGGTAAGGATATTGTTTGCCGAATAGCTTCCTCAGCTCCCACGTAGCTTCCTCCGCTCGTAATTACACCATAAAACTTTGACCAACAGCACGCTTCTTTCTTAGCACCTTAACATCCCGGTCTAAAATTTCCACTAGTTCTTCTTCAAAAGACAAGTCTGAATTTAATTCCACTTCCTCAACCGGTACTATATGAGATGGATCCGATCTATAGCGTCTCAGCATGGAAACATGGAAAATATTATGAATTTGACCCAACTCCGGAGGTAATTCAATTTGATAAGTCACTGGACCAACAGGTTTCATCACACGATAAGGCCCGATGTATCTAGGGCTCAACTTGCCCTTCTTTTCGAATCTAAAAATTTTCTTCCAAGGTGAGACCTTCAGAAAGACCTGGTCTCCCACAGCAAACTCGATATCCTTACGCTTCAGGTCTGCATACGACTTCTGTCTATCTGAGGCTTCCTTTAACCGTGCTCGAATAACTTTTACCTTTTCCTCTGTTTCAGATATCATCTCAGGACCCAACATCTGCCGTTCGCCCAATTCAGTCCAACAAGTAGGAGTACGACACCTACGACCATACAATGCCTCATAGGGTGCCATCTGAATGCTAGACTGATAGCTATTGTTATACGCAAATTCTGCCAATGGTAGAAAATCCTCCCAACTACCCCTGAAGTTGATCACACATCCCCTTAACATGTCTTCCAATATCTGAATTACTCTTTCCGGCTGACCATCAGACTGAGGATGAAAAGCCGTACTGAAATTCAACTTTGTCCCCAAGGCTTCATGCAGAGCTTTCCAAAATTGTGATGTAAATCTAGGATCCCTGTCTGATATAATAGACACTGGTACCCCATGCAACCTCACGATTTTGGATACATACAGCTTTGCCAATTTTTGCAATGAATAATCCGTACGAACCGGAAGAAAATGAGTAGTCTTCGTCAAATGATCAACTACTACCCATACGAAATATTTCTTAGTAGGTGTTAAAGGTAACCCACTAACAAAATCCATAGTTATTTGCTCCCATTTCCAAAGAGGAATCTTTACTGGTTGTAACAATCCTGACGGTAATTGATGCTCTGCCTTCACTTGCTGACAAGTCAAACATTTTCCTACAAACTCAAAAATCTCACGCTTCAACCCTGGCCACCAATACTGTTCATGGAGATCTCGATACATCTTACTTCCTCCGGGGTGCATAGCATAAGGGCTACTATACGCCTCCCGTAGAATCATTTGTCTCAATTCTGAGTCTTTAGGCATACAAACCCTTCCACGAAAGCACAACACTCCATTCATTTTTATACCAAAATCCTCTATTTCACCCCTTTCAACCTGCTGAAATAAAAGTCCCAACTTTTTATCTGATGTCTGCTTTTCCTTGATTTGTTCCAGTCATAGAGGCTTCACCTGAAGTTCTGCTAACAAACTACCATCCTCATACAAACTTAAATGAGCAAACATTGCTCTTAAATCGAATCTGCTTTATGACTTAACGCGTCAGCTACCACGTTAGCCTTTTCAGGATGATATTCAATTGAGAAATCATAGTCTTTTAATAATTCCACCCATCTTCTTTGTCTCAAATTCAACTCCTTTTGGGTAAGGAGGTACTTAAGACTCTTGTGATCCGTGTAGATGATAGATTTCTCACCGTAGAGATAGTGCCTCCAAATCTTTAAAGCAAAGACCACTGCAGCCAACTCCAAATCATGAGTAGGGTAGTTTACTTCATCCGGTCTCAATTGGCGAGAAGCATAGGCCACCACCTTTCCATTTTGCATCAGCATACAACCCAAACCCATGTGAGACGCATCACAATAAATTGTAAATTCTTTTCAGACCTCAATTTGAATCAAAACGGTGCTTCGCCGAAATCTTCTTCAATTTTTGAAACTTTCTTGTTGTTTTCAGTCCAAATATACGGAACTCCCTTCTCGCAAGCTTTAGTTAGGGGTGCAGCAATCAATGAAAACCCCTCAACAAAGCATCTATAGTAACCAGCCAATCCTAAGAAACTCTAAATTTTAGCTACTGACTTTGATGGTTTCCAATCTAGTACAGCCTTAATCTTCCGAGGATCTACCCTTATTCCTTCAGCTGATACCACATGACCCAAGAAAGTAACTTCCTTTAGCCAAAATTCACATTTACAGAATTTGGCATAAAGTTGTTTATCTCGAAGTAGCTGTAATACAATACGCAAATGCGTGTCATGATCCTCATCATTTCTTGAATAAACCAAAATGTCATCTATGAATACCACCACAAACCAGTCTAAATATGGTTAAAAGACTCGGTTCATCATGTTCATAAATGTGGCTGGTGCATTGGTTAATCCAAATGGCATCACTACAAACTCATAATGTCCATAACGAGTTCAAAATGCCGTCTTATAAATATTTACTTCTTTCACCTTAAGCTGGTGATAACCCGATCTCAGATCAATTTTGAAGAAAATTGAAGCTCCTTTTAATTGATCAAATAGGTCATCAATTCTCGACAGAGGATACCTATTCTTGATCGTCAATTTATTCAATTATTTGTAATCAATGCACATGCGCATCGATCCATCCTTCTTCTTCACGAACAAAACTAGTGCTCCCCACGGAGACACACTCGATCGAATAAATCCCCGATCCAGTAATTCTTGAATTTGAGCTTTAAGCTCTGCCAACTCCTTCGGTGCCATTCTATAAGGAGCAATGGACACTGGAGCCGTTCCGGGCAAAAGCTCGATACCAAATTCTACTTCCCGATCAGGAGGTATACCAAAAAGTTTTTCGGGAAATACATCTAGAAATTCCTTCACCGTTCTCACATTATCCACAGATAACTCTTTGGCATCCAAAGCACAAATAAAAGCTAGGAATGCTCCATACCCTTTTCGCACCAACTTTTCTGCCTTCAACGATGATACCACGTTCGCCAAGTAGTTCCTTCGTTCACCAATCATTATGACTTCCTTATCATCCGAGGTTTTTATTGACATCCGTTTTTAGCACAATCCAAATGTGCCCGATGTTTAACCAACCAATCCATGCCCAGAATAAGATCGAACTCGCCGAAAGGCAACTCCATCAAATTCGCCAAGAATACCTCTTCTTGGATTTCTAAGGGTACGTCTCTAAACAGTTTATTTACAATTACCGACTGTCCTAAAGGACTAATTACTGTCATCTCACTATCGGTAATTTTAGATTCTAGATTCAGGTTTCCAGATATAGCACTAGCAACATACGAGTGGGTAGAACCAATATCTATTAAAGCAGTAACAAGTACATCGAAGATGAAGAACGTACCAGTTATTACATCAGGTGCATTGCCATCCTCGCGGCGTCTAATCAGATAGACCGATCCGGTGTCTTGCATCTGTGTTTCCTTTAAGACCATTGCCTTGACCCGGTGCACCTTGACCACATCCAGCCCTATTACCACCACGACCTGGTCCACAACCTCTCGGTGGCGGCTGAGTACCTCACAGTCTACAGCATCAAGATTACAAACTTCCTGAGTCGTATCCATACATCGAGGGCAATTTCTATAATGGTGATCTATTGAACCGCATTTGTAACAAGCGCCCATTTTCCTCCAGCACTCTCCAGAATGCCTTTTTCCACATTCAGCACAATCTCAACCTCAATTATTAGTTACAGGTGCTCTACCTTGAGCTGATTCATCATTCCAAGGCCTCTTCTGAAATCTCTTTGAAGAACCCGACTACTGTGTCTCTCTCTTGTTTCTAAATCTTTCCCGATTCTGACGTTCTGAGTTCTTAGCCTCTTCGGCTATCTTGGCCTTCTCCACAAGCATGGAAAAAGTTCTAACTTGTTGTGGGGCAATCAGAACCCTCAACTCATCATTTAGCCCATCCTCGAATCGAACACATCGTTTATGATCTGTTGACATTATTGTCCAAGCATAGCGACTCAAACTTAAAAACTCAGCTTCATACGCTGCCACTGTCTTACTCCCTTGGACAAGATTCAGAAATTCCTTCCTTCGGGCGTCTACATAACTCATTCCAACATATTTCCCTTGGAAGGCAGCTTTAAAGAATTCCCAAGTAATCAGTGCAGCTTCGGTGCCTTCTCAAATAGTAAGCCACCATTGATACGCCTCGTCTCTTAGCAAGGACACAACTCCTTTCAATTTTTGCTCGACAGTGCATTCCATATCATCCATAATCCGCTCCACAGCTTCGAGCCAATATTCAGCCACATTCGGAGCTACACCGGAAACTCCTCTAAAAACTTCTGTATTATTTGAATTGAGTCGTTCCGAAATTGACCCACGAGTTGTTGGCCCAATTCTAGTTCCAGCGACCCTTTCTAGGACTCGCAGCATCGCTTGTGTCAAAGCATTATCTTCTTCCATATGATTGCGTGATCCCGTCTCACTCTCAAATGACGCAGGTGCATCCATTTTCGGCATATGATTTGGTACTTCAGTTGCAGTACCTCGTCCTCTACCACGGCCACGTCTACCGTGTCCATGACCATGTCCTCTAGTGCTCATGATGACTAATTCGATTTAATCTGATTACAAGTTTTATGAATCAGAAAATTGTTTCAGTGTTTATTAACGGTGTTTTATGAGATTTGAGAGATAAAGTTGTTTTTCGCAACACATCCTATAGTCTCAATCTCTACGATTTTTTTAACATCTAAAACTAGAAGTTCTAGAGTGTTCCTATGATCATCATAATAATCATTAAGTAATAAATACTTACTTGACTTATTGCCGGATGCTTGTGGTGCCATACTGATCTTTTAGAACATAATTGAAATAATTTTATACAGAAATTATTTATTGAACCCAACCACAGTCGAGTTTTTGAAACTGGCTCTGATACCATTAAATATAACACCCCAAACCCGGCCTTTGTGTTAAGATGAGATTTGGTTTGTTACATAGATCGAACTATCTTAATAATTTAGATGAATCGGTATTTCAAAACCCTTTGAAATTTGAGTTTAAAAAAAACAAGAGAAATAATTTTAAGTTTGATATTTTTGAGAAACATAAGTTGAAAATCTCGTCATTTAATTTTTAATTATCAAAATTCTAAAGTAATTTTCTTTTATAAGAGTTCAAAGTATTTGGAAATAAGAATAGTTAAAGAATCTCGTATGTTTGAAAACCCAAAATATTTCAATAAAATAGTATATGATAAACATAAGCCCATTTTAAAATATCCAAAACATAATTGAAATCCATCCGCACATAAAACCATAAAATAATAATAATAGAGGCCTTATTACATTATACCCAAAATAGTAAAATAAGGAAAGTACTTATTAAAAAGTTCAAAGTTTATTAAACCCATGTTTGCAGTATGGCCTCCACGAAGTCATCCTCGGCCTAAGTCCACATCAATTTCCATTACCTGAGAGGAAAAATTTGAGGGTGTGAGTTACTCAGAACTCAGTGTATAACTTACTTACTTAATCCACTGGGCCAGATCATCAAGTCATAAATTTTGGGTTGAGCCCATTATCAAGATTAACAGTATAAATAACGGAATGCATGCAGAAATGAAATTTCCCACCCAAACCTAATTTCCATCCACTACACACCACCCGTACCAACCATCACACCTGTGGGGATCAAGTCAACCCACCCCGCCATCACACTAATCGTAGGCATTAAGCCATTTTATATTTGTGGCAGAGCCACCGAACTAGATTGTGACAGAGTCACCGAACTAGAGGCATTGTGCCATTAAAATATTTGTGGCATAGCCACCGAACTAGAGGCAATCAGCCGTTTAATTATTTTGTGGCAAAGCCATCGAACTAGATTTTGGCAACAGGCCTTTATTCTCTTCATTGTTAATCCCAACCCATGCAACATGTATGCAAAATAGCCTATGTACATATAATGATTTTATCAAAAAGGCCCAATACATATAAGTCAATATTTCAGGTTTTTATTAAGGCACACAATACAATATATCATTTATTCCATATAACTATTTAGCATCTTTGGCCCATTTAGCGATCTAGCAAAATTTCTAGCCTATTTAGCGATCTAGCATTGATTTTGGCCCATTTAACAATTTAACAGAGATTACGGCCCATTTACGATCTAATAGAGATTTCAGCCCATTTTCGATCTAACAGAGATTTCGGCCCATTTATTATTTATTAGGGATTTCGACCCATTTAACTATCTATCAAAGATTTCGGCCCATTTACTAACTAGCAAACTTATTGGCCCATTTTACGATCTAACACATCTTTGGCCCATTTACACATGAGATATTTAGTATACATTTTACTACCTACACATCGAGGGCGTTTTCGAAATTTTCACATTTTTAACAATTTTCATGAAATTTCACCAAAATACCAATTATTTCGTATTATACCATTTTTGTCGTTTTACGATTTTACTCAATACCACGAATGACATCCAACCCGAGAAAAGTGTAAAGTTACACACCTTGATATCGTGAGTACTAAACCTTCCCGCTCGTCAACACCTAAACATAATACGAGCCATTAGAATACTATCATTTATCAAAAATACACTATTGGTATTCGATCTAAATCCTTACCCCTTTGATTTTGAACCACTTCTATTTTTGGTTTCTCCTCGTTTATTGATTCGTTGTTGCTGAGAATCCACGAACGCATAAGGGTTCGGAGTACGAACTACTTCAAATAATTGATTCTCCTCGGTTGATGGCCCGTAACCCTGGAAAATCTGGATTCCCAAACAACCCTTCGTTTATATTTAGGGATTTATGAACCGCCCATTTTGAAGATTATGGACTTCCCTTTTCTGCCCTATCTTGAAAGTCTCTAAAGATGTACGATCATTAGTCCGACTATAAATATTGAAATATGACTAACGTTTATAAGATTTTAGATTTGGCTTACCACGGTTTGTCTTCATTCCACGAGAATCGATCGAGCGATTGTGTCCCTAAAATGAAATCGATTAATAACTAACTATACTAAATGAATAAGAATCCTTAAAAGAAAAATTCCTTACCTTGATTCTTGAAGTCGATTGTGGTAAAAGAAAATGAAGAAATTTTGTCGCAAGAGCAAAATGCATTTTGCCATGGATGAAATAAAATTGAAGAAAATTGTAATGAAGAAAAAAAAATGAAGAAAAGGGAAATAGAATGGTATGGTTCAGTTTCAAAAGAGAAAGAGAGAAAGAAAGAAAAAGAAAGGAGAAAGAAAAGAGAAGAAAAAGAATTTGGGTTTTTGGAAGGATGGTATAATCGGTTTTGTGAAGAAGAAAGAAAAAGAATGGTCTTTTTAGTGTGTTTATGGTTTCGGCACTAGGGGATTAGTTGGCAAAGAATTGATCAAATGATCAAAAAGAAAGAATGATACAAGAAAATTGCTATAGCTTTCTCAAGGGGTTTGGTAAAATTCAGCTAGAGAGCAAGATAGATGAAAGGAAAATAAACACTTTGCTTAAGCCAAAATGACCAAAATGAAAAGGTTTTCCTATCATCCTAGCTTACCATCCTCTCAACCAAAACCGGCCACCCCCCCTTAGCCTTAATGCCGTCCAAATACAATGGTCAAATGGCCATTAGGAAGTTTCCAAAACACCTTCCTACACTTAAGCCTTTTTCCCCTCCTTTTTTCTTAAGTTGATGAAACACAATCCCCCATTTCAAGCCCTTAGCCTTAGCTTTCCAAATACTTAGTGTTCTTACCAAAAATAAATCATTCCAACTCATCCTAGCCTTATCTCTTTGCCGACACATGCTCAAGCTAAAGCAAAAAAATAAAATTCCTAGTTGCATGCTAGGTGATTCAAACTCCTTCCCTCATGGTAATACATATGGCGCCAACTCCACTTTACTATTAGCTCAACTTATGCCATCTTTTAGTACTTAATTAATTTAAGTCTTAAGGTCATTTAATTTCTTTACTCTAAAGTACACTCAAATAATAATATTTATTCTAACTCCAAGTAACCCGAACCAACATTTAGCAACATAATGATACTCAATTATTTAGGATGTTACAATATAAAAGCTTCAGCTTATTGAATTGGCACTGTGTGTGCAACACTCGAGATGAGTCAGTTAAAAGAATACACTAAGTGTACGATAACAATTATACTTCGAATATGCATGTGGCACTGAGTGTGTGGTTATTTTGAATGAGTATCAAATGATGATCGACATGTAATATCGATCATTGAATAGCTTGGAGGTAGAATAACTAAGTGTTAGCTAAGGTATGCAATTAACCTTTTTGGTTGATGAGTTATAAACAAACTATAATGGAATGAATGAGTATTTTAGATATGAATGGGATGATATGAAAATGAAATAATTAATCTATGTGGTGCTTAATATTTACATTAGTTGGTTTGATGAGATATAGTATTGTATATCAAACTTACTAAGCTTTGGAAAGCTTACTGTGTGATTTGTTTCTCTGCCTTGTAGTGTCAGTAAAGCTAGCTTGGATCTGGGATCGTCAGGTTCTCAATCACACTATCAACATTCTATTTTGGTACTTTTGGAAAGATGCATAAAGCTAGGATATGGCATGTATAGGCTAGTTAATTGAATTATATTTTGAGATTGTAATTAGCCCTGAGATGTGGCTAGATATGTGATAGGTTTGGCATGAATGAATGTGATATGTGTGATGCATCTTTTGGCATGATTTGTGGATTGATAAATTGCTATCAGGTGGTAACTTTGTGTTGATAAATGCTAATAGGGGTTAGTGAAATTGGGAATGAATTATGCTTGTGATAGAATAAGTATTGTATTGAATTTAGTATAAATAGAGTTGAAATTAGATGCATGAGTGGAATGAAAATATTGGTATGTTTATGGTGATAATATGAGCATGAAATGTTTAGGTTGTATGGCTTGTAGGTTGGACCCTTATGGGTGGCATTTTGACTTTGCAAAGTGGCCTATAATGTCACACGGTTAGGGCACACGGGTGTGCCTCAGACCGTGGGTAAATTGGAAAAATGTGGCTTAAACTGCACACAGCTATGGCACGGGCGTGCCTACAGGTCATGCAAGAAATGGCAGTATATGACCTTATAGGACACGACCTTAGCACACGGGCGTGCTTGTTAGCCGTATTGATTTTGGAAGTAGGTAACCACGGGGAGGTCACACGGGTGTGTCAAGTAGCTGTGGGAGAGGCACGGCCTACCCCCACGGGCTTGTCTCCCTTGTATTTTAGAAAAGTCTTAATTTTTCATGAAATTTTATATGTGTTTCGGTTTAGTCTCGACCCGGTTTATAAGCATGCTTAGGGTCTTGATGACTCATTTAAGGGACACTGTGATTGTATATGAATGTGATGTGAAATGATCCTATTGTTCGGTAATGCCTCTAAACCCTATTCCGGCGACGGTCTCAGGTTAGGGGTGTTACAGTAAAACCCTTGACATGAGAAGATTATGAATAAGAAATGAGTTATTACATGTATTTACCTAAAATACATGAAAATGATGATATGTGATAGTTGATACATGGAAATATGAGACGATGATATTTGTACTCAGAATTTGGTTGATGAACATAAGTTCATCCTTGATTATAGACTTGTACACCTTGAGTGTACTACTACTTGTGTGACCTTAATATTCGCAAAATATGAGTAAAGTCCTGACATGAAATAAGCTGAACCCGAAATGAACTACTATGAAAATATGCTTGTAATAATAGGAGATGATTTATACATGTTAAATGAATACATGTTGTGGAAAGAATAAGTGCATGGAAACTTAATTGTTGTTGAGCTCATACTTGTCTTGACGTCAATTGATTGAATATGCCTTACATAGTTACCTCAAAATAGAATGAATGGTAAGTTAAGTACCATGTTATACAAACTTACTAAGCATACAATGCTTACCCCATTTTATTTTTCCTTGTTTTAGAGTAAATCGAAAGCTCATTGGATTGAAAGCTCGTTGGATTGAAAGCTCGGCAGAGATCACTCACACTATCTATAGGCCTATGTCAGTACAATATGGTAAATCAATTATGGTTGTAATGGCATGTATAGATTATATTGGCCATATTGGCATGTAAGTGTAAATGATACTTGTAATATAGCCATAGGAATGGCTAGTAATGGTTTGATTTGATATATTTGTAATGTCATACTATGGTAGCTACATATGTGTTAAGTACTTGATCAAATTATACCTGTCATATGGACTAAACCAAGACAAGATTATGAACATGTATGCATGAAATGATATGTCATGATGAATGATGGAATTTACTTGATTTGAATGCTTGAAATGGTTAGTATTTGGATGTGTGATTCAAGTGCAGGTCATGGGTGATATTTTGGGTGAGAAATGAAGCTAGGAATTGCTTTATTTTGTCCACATGGGCAGTTACACGGGCATGTGTCTTGACCGTGTGTGACACACGGTCTAGCACATGGCATGTGGTCTAGCCGTATGTCCCTTGCATCCTAAAATTTAGAAATAGAATGCTCAGAATTGAGCACACGGGAAGAGATACTGGGCAGTGCATCTTAGTCAGAACAACACCACAGTTTTAGGGCTATGCAAAGTTGTGTGTAATTCGAGTGTTAGTAGGTTTTGGGAGTGCTTGGATGAGTTTTAGGGTTTTAGAAATGTTTGGATGAAAGGGAAGACTTTAGAGAATTTTAGATTTTTAGTGTAAAAAGGGGAATAAGGGCAAGTAGGCTTTAAAATAAATTGGTGGAATTTAGGACACAAGAAAGGAGTTGGCAAAGTGGCATGAAGGCGTTGCTTGGGGCTTGGGAAGGTGACGCCTAAGGGGGGCAAAGGTTCGAGCTGCTAAGGCAGCAATTTTGTTTTATCTTTGCGCTAATTAGGGGACTCGGCCAGGTATGCTTATAAATAAATGGCCACGTTATTGCACATGAAAGACCAATTGGCGAGTGGCTCTTAGGCGCTACTTAGGCTATTTGGAGGGAAGGAGGTCGCGGTTTGAGGGCCCTGAGTAGCATTTTGGGCGTGATTTTATTTTATGCGTTATGAAATTTGGGCTAGGAAGGGTTAAGATTAAATGATGGGGTTTTGTCATAAAATCAAAGTGGCCGAATGGCTCGGGCGCTAGTTGGTCATTGGCTTTCCCCTGTGTCCCGTGTTCGAGACCCATGGGCAAAGTGGTTTTTCTTTATTTTGCAAAGAACAAGGCAAGGCAAAGGGACGGCACATGGAGTCTTCAGTGGACAGTGGTGGTGTTTCAAATTCGTGGAAGAAGGGAATATTATTATTAGATTATCTTTTATTTTTTTTAATTGATAAAGTTATAAAATGGGAAAGGAATTTGAATTAGAATTAAAGAGGAGTTGGTGGCCGCTAAAGGTTTTGGTGGTGTTTGAATTCTATGGAAGGTGTGATAAGGATTGGGTTTTGTTATTTTATTATTTTAAGATAATAAAGGATTATTTTAGTTAGTTTTAAATTAGAGAATTAGAGATAATGGTCGCAGTGGTTTAATTGTTTTAATGGGATTAAGTGATATTTTAGATTAATTGAGTGATAAAATATGGATAATAGTAGTAGTTGGCTAATTCAAATTTAATTTGAATTAGTAGGTGATGGCCAAAGGATGGATTCTTCACGTGGTAGGTGCTTAATTCTATAAATAGGTGTGCTCATCCCTTAACCGAATTTTAGCCATTTCTTTGTTGCCAAATTATTTCTTCCCTTAGCCTCTTGTCAAACCAAGTCAAGGAACACTTCCTCTTTTGCTTTTATTTTGTGGAAGCCAAAGCCAAAGTTGGAGTATCTACTTTTTTCTCCCTTCCTTTATACTTTTCTTGAAACTCGCCTAGGCCGAATTCCCTTTTCTTCATAAAACAATTCTTTTGTTTCAACTCTTGAAGGCCTAGCGAAACTCCCTATTAGTCATTTTGGTGTAGTTAAGACGAATCAAGCGTGAGCATCTCCAATCGGTTTTAGAGAAAGGGCTTTAGATTTGGAAGCAAGCAAGCAAAGATTTTACCCTTGAGTATTCGGTTGGTAAGTGATCCATTGAAATTCTACCTTAGGTCATTGTTTGTGTTTTGTGATTGACCGAGTGGTGGCTATGATCTTTAGGGCCAAATTTACGAAGCAAGGGAGCCTTCGGGATCTCAGATTTGAAGGATGTTATTAGGTGATCTAAAATTCAATAATAGTGGATTATGACCGGTTGATTAATGGTGTGATTCGATTAAGTGCCGATGGATGCAAGTGCTACCAAGAGGAGAAAGGGAAAGCTCCCATCCCAAGTTCAAGAAGAGATCCGTCATTGCATTGAGATTGGCCACCGGTGTGGGCCATTCGAGCAATGATTAGGCAAATTATCGTAGTCTCGCTAAACGATAGCGCCGAGATCGAGGGTTTAGAGCTTCGTGTTATAAGGTGTGTGATTAACCCATCGATTTCCTGTATATGATATGTATGCGATAGGTGTATGTGTTAAATATGTGTTAATAAGTGCAAGGACTATGTGAACCGGATACCCTTAAAGGGTATGTCGATAAACAGTTAGTATCAAATCTGCTGAGATGTGGTTATTAATACGTGTATGTGAGTATGTCTATGAATATGAATGTATGCCCAATATCATGTACATGCTTTATTCATTATGTCATTATATTATGTTACATGTGCATGGGGGATTTTGAAAGAAGGTACGTGTACTTCGAGCACGTGGTTGATGTCGACTTTGTGCTACATCGGGATTGGCGCCGACCGAGGTCGCGTTGTGGATCTTTGCGATTTAGTTCGCGTGGTTACCTTGATTGATATCGGCTTTATGCCATATCGTGGCTTGATGGATTGCCGTGTGCTCCATCGTGGTTTGGTGTTAGCTATACGCTACATCGTGGTTGGCATTGGTTACCTTTTGGAGGAAAAGGAGAGGGTGACTCGATAGTCCCCGTGTGTGGTAGGCTGGTTAAGGGGGTGTGTAGCGGTTGGACCTTAGGATTGGGTTGGGTTTCATGTTGCATTGTTTTGTTATGAAATATTATGGAAATGGGCCAAGCCCAATATGACATGTGGATAGGTATGTTTTGGGAACATACGTGAAATGGGCCAAGCCCAAAGAATCGTGAATTAATGAGAAAAGGGCCTAGCCCAAAGGCTTGAATATGATTTGATTGTGGGCCAAGCCCAGGTTGTGGTAATATCCATGTGATTATTTTTATGTTGCATTTGATAATTTGGGTTGATTTGTGGCTAACATGTGGGTGGATATCAGTGGTTTAATTACACACTGAGTCCGTGTGACTCACCCAATTATTTTCCTAACATTTCAGGTGATTCTTGAGATTGGACCGGATCGGAGAGGACACATGGTGGCCCATGCGTAGGAAGAGTTTAAATATTTTAAAAGCTTATTTATATTAAGTTTTGGTTTAAATATCGGTTGTAATAAAAGGCCTCTTTATTTATTGTTGGGATCATTTTATTATCTTTTAAATTAGGGTTTATATTATACTTAGATATATTTCCTTCAAATGATTTATAATATAATAAATTATAATAAAGTTTTAATTCACATATTTTATATCTAGCTTATATTACTAAATAATTTTAATGGACACATTTTCCAAAAAAGTTAACAAAATTTTCAAGTTTATCCTAAAGACAAAGATTTTCCAACTGCTTTTTCCTTGAAGTGACATAACCAGATCCGGCCAAGGCTCGTGGGCCGGGTTTGGGGATGTTACTGATTGGTATCGAGTCTTGTTCAAAACTCGGCTTTGAGGGTTTTGGGCCCAAAAACATTTTCAAAATAGGCTTTTCAAAATATGGGCTTTTATTTCAGATTTTCCGCATGGCACTGCATTCTACCGAGTCCACTGTAAGTACTTGGACTTGTGAAGTAATTTGTTATATGAACTGTTATGGGCTTTGTTGGGCTTGTAGATTAGTGAATTAGGATCGCTTGAATCCTAAAGCTAGTCTACTCAACATGTGCATAAGACTTAAGGTTACTAAACAAACCTTTGAAGTAAGTCGTTGTTAAGGTGTGGCAACCTGTAGCGCATGTCTAGGAGTGGTATTCAGTGGGAGCTTGGTATTTAAGCAATCCACGTGACTCACCTCCTCTCCACTTGAATCCTACCAGTGCGTAGCTACTGGCTCACCTTAACCAAGAGGACTTGTTCATAAAGTAAACCAATTCTTAAAACCCGAAAGGGATTAGCCTTCTTTGCTTTTAAAATTCTTGGTTTTACAATTTTAAATTTACCATTTTTGGTTTATAAACCACGAATCGGTTTTGAAAAAAAACATTTTTTCTCGATTTACCTAAAATTACCAAAATGCCTCTAATGCAAAAAAATTACAAAAATGCCTCAGATTATAAAATTACCACATACACTCAACTTTTGTTAAAATGATTTTCACTTTGCAAAATATTAAAATCTCTAGTGCTCAAAATATCAATATACCCGATTTGGGAAAATTTACAAAATACCCACGTGTTAAAATTACTAAATGCCCCGACTTTCAAAATTTCTCGAGTTAACCCCAACTTTAATAAAATTTTCTCACTTTGCAAAAGTACCCAATTTTGTATTTCAAAATAACACCCGACTCTTGAAATTTACAAAATTACCTCGTTAACAAAATTACCAAAATACCCCGGTTTCCAAAATTCTCACAGATTCTAATTTGACAAATTTTAGAAATACCTCCCGATGTGGAAATTTCAAATGTTCCGGTTTATTAAAGTTTTAAAATTTCTCCGGTTTATTACGGAAATGTCCTTGTAGGATAAAATGACTAAATACCCCGGGTAGAAAGCAAGCGGGAAGGTCCGAATAGTGAATGTGTGTGTAGATACCATCAATGTGCCTCTCTTGAGGAATGAATGTGTTTGATGATGAATGAATGTGTCCTTAGCGAGGAACGAAGGTGATTCTCTCAATTAGGGTAGTAAATTTGAATCGAACCCTTGTGTGAACGAAAGAACTACTTTTAAAATCTTTCATTCATAAAATATGCTCATGTTAAATAGTGGAACAATTACTAATGCATAAAACTTAATCGATAAATCAAGACGATAGGGATGGGTTCTAGGGGACGCAGAGAGGTAGAATGGCAAGATCGTAACCGATAGGGTCCGCCATGGGTCGAATGAAGTGCCGCCAAAGAAGGGTCGGAGGAACAAGATCGACAGAGAAGATGACGCAAGATCGCGGGCCATGTTATGAAAAGCTAGAGCGGGTAGCGGAGTTAGTAGAGGAAATGGAACTCGAAAGTCGGTATCGGAAAGGCTTAGATCGAACGAGTGAGATCTTTAGAGGAGTGTTAGGAGTAGTCTCAATGTAGCGAGTATTGGCTAGAAGCAATGAAAGAATCATGGACGATTTGGATTGCACCAATGAAGAAAAGTCAAGGGCGCTGCTTCGTTGCTTCGCGAAGCTTATCGCTGGTGGCTCACCGTCAAACAAGGTGTACCGTAGATCGATCGGATTGGGATTTCTTTAAGGCCAAGTTTGAAGGGAAGTACGAGGAGCCGCTTATTTGGACTCGCAGAGAAAGCGCTTCTAAATTTAGTACAAGGAAGTAAGTCGATAGCGGAGTATGAAGTGAGTTTAGGCGATCGAGTCAAGACGCCAAAGGAATTGTGGCTACCGATTACGAAAGAAGTGTTCGATTCAAGATGGGCTACGAGATGAGTTATGGAGTTGATCGCTCCATACAGAGAAAGAGACTTTGCCATTTTAGTGGAGAAAGCTCGGATTGCTGAAGAGGTTAAGAAGACTATCAGGGAGAACCGAGAGAAGAATAGGAACGAGAATAAGAGGAATGTTGGACCATCAGTATCGTTGGGTAATGTCCAGAAAAGACCAAGGACCGAGAACCTTGTACGTGCACTTGTACCAGCTGATCGGAATCATTCATGTGTTAAGTGTGGGAGAACCCATTTAGGAGAGTGTTGGGGAAATAGTAAAGAATGCTTTCGGTGTGGATCTAAGGCACATCTGGTTAAGAATTGTCCTCGAGCAATGAAGGGTCATGGTTCAAGTCATGGAAGGAATGGTTTTAGTCAGAGTCAACCAAGATGTGATATCTGGTAAGCTCTTTTGTTTTGGAATATTCTTTAATTACTTTCCTTGTTTGTAAGTTAGCTCTTTCTTGTATGATCTGGATCTTGAGAGAGAACTTAAAGACCGTGGTTTGGGAGTATGATAGACTAAGATTAGAGTGCGCAATGGAGAAGTAGAATAGCGAGTTATGATTATTCTAGAATAAGTAATTTCGAGGACTAAATTATTTTAAGGAGGGTAGAATTGTAACACCGGTTTTAGGGGCTATGCAAAGTTGTGTGTAATTCGAGTGTTAGTAGGTTTTGGGAGTGCTTGGATGAGTTTTAGGGTTTTAGAAATGTTTGGATGAAAGGGAAGACTTTAGAGAATTTTAGATTTTAGTGTAAAAGGGAATAAGGGCAAGTAGGCTTTAAAATAAATTGGTGGAATTTAGGACACAAGAAAGGAGTTGGCAAAGTGGCATGAAGGCGTTGCTTGGGGCTTGGGAAGGTGACGCCTAAGGGGGAAGGTTCGAGTGCTAAGGCAAAGCAATTTTGTTTTATCTTTGCGCTAATTAGGGACTCTGCCAGTATGCTTATAAATAAATGGCCACGCTATTGCACATGAAAGACCAATTGGCGAGTGGCTCTTAGGCGCTACTTAGGCTACTGGAGGGGAAGGAGGTCGCGTTTCGAGGGCCCTGAGTAGCATTTTGGGCGTGATTTTATTTTATGCGGTTATGGGGCTAGGAAGGGTTAAGATTAAATGATGGGGTTTTTGTCATAAAATCAAAGTGGCCGAATGGCTCGGGCGCTTAGTTGGTCATCGGCTTTCCCCTGTGTCCCGTGTTCGAGACCCATGGGCGCAGTGGTTTTTCTTTATTTTGCAGTTAGCTAAGGTGCAAAGGGATGCACATGGAGTCTTCATGGACAAATGGTGGTGTTTCAAATTCGGTGGAAGAAGGGAATATTATTATTAGATTATCTTTTATTTTTTTTAATTGATAAAGTTATAAAATGGGAAAGGAATTTGAATTAGAATTAAAGAGGAGTTGGTGGCCTAAAGGTTTTGGTGGTGTTTGAATTCTACCGAAGGTGTGATAAGGATTGGTTTTTGTTATTTTATTATTTTAAGATAATAAAGGATTATTTTAGTTAGTTTTAAATTAGAGAATTAGAGATAATGGCTGCGGTGGTTTAATTGTTTTAATGGGATTAAGTGATATTTTAGATTAATTGAGTGATAAAATATGGATAATAGTAGAAGTTGGCTAATTCAAATTTAATTTGAATTAGTAGGTGATGGCCAAAGGATGGATTCTTCACGTGGTAGGTGCTTAAATTCTATAAATAGGTGTGCTCATCCTTAACCGAAT
Source organism: Gossypium rotundifolium (assembly GCA_025506655.1). Classification (NCBI taxonomy): domain Eukaryota; kingdom Viridiplantae; phylum Streptophyta; class Magnoliopsida; order Malvales; family Malvaceae; genus Gossypium; species Gossypium rotundifolium. Next base: position 151,223,467 of record CP106734.1, on the reverse strand, counting down.
TTTAGCCATTTCTTTGTTGCCAAATTATTTCTTCCCTTAGCCTCTTGTCAAACCAAGTCAAGGAACACTTCCTCTTTTGCTTTTATTTTGTGGAAGCCAAAGTCAAAGTTGGAGCATCTACTTTTTTCTCCCTTCCTTTATACTTTTCTTGAAACTCGCCAGGCCAATTCCCTTTTCTTCATAAAACAATTCTTTTGTTTCAACTCTTGAAGGCCTAGCCGAAACTCCCTATTAGTCATTTTGGTGTAGTTAAGACGAATCAAGGCGGAGCATCTCCAATCGGTTTTAGAGAAAGGGCTTTAGATTTGGAAGCAAGCAAGCAAAGATTTTACCTTGAGTATTCTATTGGTAAGTGATCCATTGAAATTCGCCTTAGGTCATTGTTTGTGTTTTGTGATTGACCGAGTGGTGGCTATGATCTTTAGGGCCAAATTTACGTAAAAAGGGAGCCTTCGGATCTCAGATTTCGTAAGGATGTTATTAGGTGATCTAAAATTCAATAATAGTGGATTATGACCGTTGATTAATGGTGTGATTCGATTATGCCGATGGATGCAAGTGCCGCCAAGAGGAGAAAGGAAAGCTCCCATCCCGAAGTTCAAGAAGAGATCCGTCATTGACGAGATTGGCCACCGGTGTGGGCCATTCGAGCAAATGATTAGGCAAATTATCGTAGTCTCGCTAAACGATAGCGCCGAGATCGAGGGTTTAGAGCTTCAAAGTTATAAGGTGTGTGATTAACCCATCGATTTCGGTATATGATATGTATGCGATAGGTGTATGTGTTAAATATGTGTTAATAAGTGCAGTGACTATGTGAACCGGATACCCTTAAAGGGTATGTCGATAAACAGGTTAGTATCAAATCTGTTGAGATGTGGTTATTAATACGTGTATGTGAGTATGTCTATGAATATGAATGTATGCCTGAATATCATGTGAGTATGTCTATGAATATGAATGTATGCCTGAATATCATGTACATGCTTTATTCATTATGTCATTATATTATGTTACATGTGCATGGGGGGGATTTTGAAAGAAGGTACGGGTGTACTTCGAGTACGTGGTTGATGTCAGCTTTGTGCTACATCGTGGATTGGCGCCGACCGAGGTCGCGTTGTGGATCTTTTGCGATTTAGTTCGCGTGGTTACCTTGATTGATATCGGCTTTATGCCATATCGCGGGCTTGATGGATTGTCGTGTGCTCCATCGTGGTTTGGTGTTAGCTATACGCTACATCGTGGTTGGCATTGGTTGCCTTTTGGAGGGAAAAGGAGAGGGTGACTCGATAGTCCCCCGTGTGTGGTAGGTTTGGTTAAGGGGTGTAGCGGTTGGACCTTAGGATTGGGTTGGGTTTCATGTTGCATTGTTTTGTTATGAAATATTATGGAAATGGGCCAAGCCCAATATGACATGTGGATAGGTATGTTTTGGGAACATACGTGAAATGGGCCAAGCCCAAAGAATCATGAATTAATGAGAAAAGGGCCTAGCCCAAAGGCTTGAATATGATTTGATTGTGGGCCAAGCCCAGTTGTGGTAATATCCATGTGATTATTTTTATGTTGCATTTGATAATTTGGGTTGATTTGTGGCTAACATGTGGGTGGATATCATGGTTTAATTACACATCGAGTCCGTGTGACTCACCCAATTATTTTCCTAACATTTCGTGTGATTCTTGAGATTGGACCGGATCGGAGAGGACACATGGTGGCCCATGCGTATGGAAGAGTTTAAATATTTTAAAAGCTTATTTATATTAAGTTTTGGTTTAAATATCGGTTGTAATAAAAGGCCTCTTTATTTATTGTTGGGATCATTTTATTATCTTTTAAATTAGGGTTTATATTATACTTAGATATATTTCCTTCAAATGATTTATAATATAATAAATTATAATAAAGTTTTAATTCACATATTTTATATCGGGCTTATATTACTAAATAATTTTAATGGACACATTTTCCAAAAAAGTTAACAAAATTTTCAAGTTTATCCTAAAGACAAAGATTTTCCAACCGTTTTTCCGCAGTGACATAACCAGATCCGGTCAAGGCTCGTGGGCCGGGTTTGGGGATGTTACATTAGCCGTGTGGGTGACATAGCCTTGAACACGGGCATGTGTCATGGCCGTGTGAAACCTACATCTAATTCGAATTAAATTAATTAACCATAAGGCTTAGCACACGTCCATGTGGCGCAAGTTAGAAAGAAACCTAAATCAGACACGGCCTATAGCACGAGTGTGTCCTAAGGTAACACGGGCATGTCCTAGGGTAACACGGGTGTGTCCTAGGGTCACACGGGCGTGTCCCTTGAACCACACAGGCGTGTGAGCCCTGCACCTTGTAAAAATTTTTAAATGTCACAAAAAATTCTTAGAGTTTTCGATTAAGTCCTGACTCGATTCTAATGCTCGTATTGGACCTCACGGGTCAATCTAATGGACATTATGAATGATCTCAATTTATGAATAATGATTAACATGATTTATCTGAAAATGTTCTTAAAAATTCCTATAATGCTCCGTAACCCTGTTTCGGTGACGTATACGGGTTAGGGGGTGTTACATCCACCATCTCGATGGAACGAATGCTTGGGAGAATTATTCACCAGGAGATCCACGATCACGCAAGGAAAAAGACAGGAAGTGTGTACTTTCCATCATTGATTACTTCGCTTTATTTAAGGGCCCAAGTAAGACCGAAAGCAAACCTAAAGGATCGTTAAGTTCAAGGTTGAATAACAAGGCATGGCTTTGAAAGGCTAGTGGAGAATATTGGGTTTTTAAACCAAGTTGAGCTAAATGAATCGAATTAACCAGAATAAGATGGGTCATCAACTAAGTCTGAACCTAAAGCTGACTCAATTGATGAGACAGAAGAAATTGAAATTTTAAACTGTGATAGATATGTGGAAATTCATACACAACCAACAAAAAGCTTACTGGAGATATGCAAAAGTTAGAGATAATACCTTACAAAATACTTTAAAGAATATCTCTAACACTTTTGTTCCTGAGTTCCTAGATCATATGTAACACCTAAAACCCGGCCCATACGCCATGACTGGGTCTGGTATGGTATGGGTTGAATCTTGAAAACTTTTGCTTTGAGGGTTTTGAAAATCTTAATTTATTATAGCCGATTGATAAATTAAATGCGAAATTTTTTATACAACTTTAAGCATTTACGTTGATTGTGTTTAAAAAGCCCATTTATCATTTCATTTTATAATTAAGACCTTGGAAAAACATAAGTGTATAAAAACTTAACATAACGAAAAAAAAAATTGAAAACCTAAGTTATGGAGGCCTTATTACAAAATATATTCCCAAAAATTAAAACTCAAATGAAAAATCGAAAATATGTAGATAATAGTTTTGATGGCCCCTCGAGTCCACCTCGGCTCCCATGTCCACGATCTACTGCTCATCTGTAAAGTGAGGAAAAATGAAAGGGTGAGTCACCAAGACTCAGTGTGTGAATCCCGAAAACACATAAAAGCCTTGGGCCCACAAACACATTCTGGGCCTTGGGCCATAACAATGGCAATAGAATTTATTTTCATGCAACATGGCCCATCCCAAACCTAAGAGTCCATCCTCTACACACCCCCGTACCAACCATCACACCGTGGGGATTTCTACAATCAACCCTCTATCCGCTACACACCATATCGATCACTATGTGACCTATGTGGCAAAGCCATCAATCACTATGCGACCTTAATAATATATCGACAGATGCTCTGCCTGTCATAAAGACCGATCACTATGTGACCTATGTGGCAAAGCCACCGATCGCCTCGCAACCTGCTCCCGTTCATCATATCAATCCCATCCCTTGCATACATACATGCAAGAATCAGAACATTAAACTATCTCAACAGATCACATACTTTCACATACCTTTACATACTTCGATACACACAGAGAAGTTTCTATGATTACGTACCTGGCATCCCTTGCCTTCCCTTTTTAGGTATTATGATTGTTCATACAGCCTCTTTATCCGGCTTTTAGCCCATAACATACATATAATACATTTTAACTAGTGTGATAGAGATCTACACACCTGATTAATGATAGGACAGTACTTTCTATGTCGACACTATCAGAAGTCGATACGACTGCTAACTGCCTAAGGTTTTGCTCTGAAGTCGGTCCACAACTCGGCGACCAATCCCGAATCACTGACACCGCGTATTTCTTCAAATTTGGGCTGAAACTACAGATCCAACCCCTTCCTTTGATTTGTTGAAATTTGAGTCCATGAGTGATCTTTGGTCAGGAGATACTATGATGATTGCTTAACTCAACATTAGGTTAAGGCACGAATAATGAAAAAGAACTCGATTAAACAACATAGGAAGAATTGAACCGTTACCTTGAAATCCCAAAAAGAGATTGAGACTCTGAGACTAGCGTTTTTGACTTTTAAATCTAGGCGATTTATCTAAATTCTTGAATGTCGCCCAACAAGAAAATATACAAAACCATTAAACCATTAGCTTTTTGGCTTTGTCTTCCAAAAATCAAAAGAGAAAGTGAAGAGATACAAAATCGGCAATCATCTTAACACAAAGAATTTGACTACCCCTTAGAGATTCTGGCTTTGAGAAGATCAGAAGAAAAGATGATAGGAAGATGTCTATGTAGATTCGGCTTTAGTGATGAAATCGGCAAAAAGGGAATAGGAAGTATTCGGATATGGAGATAAGAAGAGAGTTCAGAGTTTCGACTTTTGAAAGAAAAGATGTTGTGAACAATTGGGAGGTTTCGACTGGTTGGAAAGAAAAGAGAACAGATTATGGACTTCCGGCTTCTGCATAAAAGTGAGGATGAGAGAATGAGAAAAGAAAATAGGGACCAAATACCGGAATTGAAGAGATATCCCCTCTATTTAAAGAGAATTTTGATACCCACACTAACCAAATGCCGGGATTGCCCTCTTTTGAAAACCAAAACTAATTAATAAACAAGGGGAATTTCGACACCCCTTAGTCCTATCTAGCCGTCCCCCCCTTTGCACACAGTGTCCCAAATTCAGCCGCCACTTGCTTCCTAGATAGCTCCTAAACTTCCTCCCTTATCTTTATCCAAGCACACCTCCAAAAGAGGCCTAGATAACACCATCTCTTCCTCCATTTATCAGCACATTATCAAACTTATTATCCACATAAAATCCCCCTATTTTTAAGCCTTGTTGCCGTCCAACGTTACCCACCTAAATGTCAAAATTTAGCGAACTTTAATTAAAATAATTAGGCTGCATGCTACTTGAGTTTGGGCCTCCTCAGTTGATGCCACCTCCTTGATCTCTAAGTGGCGCCATTTGCCACTGGACCACAAGGCCACTTTATATTTCAAAACATAAATAGCATCTTTTAAGCCCCATCTTATTAGGCTTCCCTCTAGAGTGTTCAAACAGAAAATTTGATTAAGGCCTCGGCCCAATTCCTGAGCCCATTCTGGACCCCTAACACTCTAATTAACACATGACACACAATCACACATTATGAAACACAATCACACATTAAATGCACAAGCCCAACAACTAGGACGTTACAGTTCTACCCCCTTAAATAAATTTCATCCTCAAAATTACCTGATCAGAATAGATGCGGGTATTACTGCCGCATCGTCTCCTCTGGTTCTTGTAACATCCTAAATTTTTGGGCCTGTGCGTTTAATGGGTGGATATGTACAATGAGTTAATGTAAGTGTTAGGGGCCCAAAATTTTAAGTTTTAAGGAGCCCAAATCTTCTAATTTAAGTTAGCTAAATTTTGGGCATTAGGATTAGGTGGAGTGGATGGCAACAAGGCTAAAATTTAGGGGTTTTAATGCTTAAAATATGTGGATAATAAGCAGATAAAGGCTATTATTTAGGAATTTATTTTATGTGGATAATAAGCAGATAAAGGCTAGGATTTAGGGATTTTAATGATTAAAATATGTGGATAATATGCTGATAAAGGAGGGGTGAGTTAGAGATAATTAAGTCTCTTTTCGATGAGCTAGTAGATTAAGATAAAGGAGAAAAGTTAGGAATTTATCTACAAAGAGAGTGATGGCCAAGAATCCATCACTGAGAGGAGTAAAGAAACCAGCTACTACATGGCAAAGGGTTGCTGAATTTCCTATAAATAGAGGGGGCTAGCTCCTTGTTTCTAACATTAAATCCTCTCCCTTTTGTGCCGAAATTCCCTAGCTTCTTTTCTCCAAATTTTTTTCTCTAATTTCATAAAAGCCAAAATCGCTAGATCTCATCTCCTGTGGTTGCCGAATCATCTTTAATGGAGTTTGCTTGTGTCGAAATCTAAAAGAAACAATAGGTAAGTGTTGATTTCGGGATTTCAATGTTCTTTCAGCTTTTCACAGTCCTTAGCCGAATGGATATTAGAAACTAATCTCTTATTTCACACTTCTTTTCAGAATTTTGGGATTTGAAGAAGGAGGCCAATCGCATAGATCTCTAAGTTATAGAATCGTGTTACTTTTGAGATTTCAATGTAAGAGGATTTGTTTAATTATATATATAAAATCGGGTAGAATACTAACCATGGACGAATATAGGAGAGGGCATATTTTCACAGTTTTTCGGCTTTTAAGCAAAGTTATAGATTGAGGATAATAGATCCGGATAGTAAGGACATCGACTAAGAATATTGGATTTCGCGATATCAGGTGTGTAATACTTCCCCACCATTTAGCTCTATCTGTTAAATACCTATTTATAAGTATTATATGTTGTGATAAATGCCAAAATCCCGGCATAAAGATGGAAGCCCAAAGAGGGTAAAAGCGAATCACCAGGTTAGTGAATATTATGATGATATGTTATAAGTGTATTGATTTTTGTGATTTCATGGGGTGGGATTGATGTCAGGAGGAAGTTATACGTTATATGTGTAGCGATTTTTACCGTGATCTGATGTAGCGGCTAATGACGTGAACTGTTATACGGGCTTCGGCCATCATATGCGGATGAGCAGCATGACTGCCATCATGGTGTGTAGCGGTGTGGGTCGATTGTAGAAATCCCCAATGGTGTGAACGGTTGGTACGGGGGTGTTTAGCGGATGGAAACCTAAGCAAATGGGTTGGGCTTGCATATTAATTTTTATTATGTATATTAAACTGTTTATTCTATTTTATGGGGTTAAGGCCCAAATCTAATGGTGCATGAGGGTTGCACACTGAGTCTCGTGACTCAACCTATTAAATTAACATTTCAGGTAGCATTTAGTGCATCGGACCGGGCTGAAGAGGAGCGCAAGGTGGCCATGCAAAAGAATATGTGGATCCAGCAAAAAGACTCAAGTTAATTATTTTTATATTATGTTTTATTTAATGGATTTTAAACCTCGTTGTAATAAGGTCATGGGCCACTAGTTTATATCTTGTTTTATTATGGGATAAATTATTTTTAGTTATTCAAACATTTATTTTAATTAAACTAAGGCATGTAATTAAGTTTGGGATTTATTCATAAAGGCATATTTTATATAAATTACATTTGGGCTTTCTCGACAACACAATTTGTTTTATAAAATTTCCTTAGTGACATACCGATCCGGCCGTGGTGTTTGGGCGGGTTTGAGGTGTTACAATTGGTATCGAGCTGTGTTCAAAACTCACTCTGGGGTTTTGGGGCTCGAAATGTTTTTTTTAAAATGTGCTTTTGAAAGATAGAAGTTTTAAGTAAAGGTTTGTTAGCTCAGCATGGCACCTGCGTCTCCGGCCCAAGTCCACCAGGTAAGTATTCTGAACTCCTTGTGTGATATATATATGTATGTAGGGTTAATGGGCTTTATGGGAAGTGGATTATTTAGATTAGAATCTGATGGACTCTAGGTTTAGCTAAAACAACTCCCAAAATCTCATAAAACTTAACTTCACTAAACAAACCAGTGAACGAGCCGCAAGACTAGGGTGTGGTGATAGGCATACGCATGTCTAGGATTGGATCCAGGGAGAGCTTGGTATTTAAGCAGTCCTAGTGACTCACTTCCTCTTCTGAATCCTACCAGTGCGTAGGACTGCTCATCTTAACCGTGAGGACTTGTAATCGGGCCGAAGTTCTCAACTAAAACCCGAAAGGGGCCGAACACCCTATTTTGCAAAATCATTAATAAACCCTTTATTTTGAAAAAAAATTACTAAATTACCCCCTGAATTGTGAAAACTTCTCAAAATAGTTTTGATTTGAATTTGCAAAATTACAAAAATGCCCTTGGTCTAAAAAATACCAAAACACCCCCGGATTGAAAATTTTCAAAACACCCCTGACTTAAAAAAATTACCAAAACGCCTTTAATTTGAAAATTTTAAAATGTCCTTGATTTGGAAATTATCAAAATTTATAAAAATTATCGAAATACCCCTGGCTTCAAAAATTACCAAAATACTCCTATTTTGAAAAATCACCAAGATACCTTATTTTGGAGAATTATGAAAATACCCTTGTAGGATAAAATTACGAAAATACCCTTGGGTAGTGAAATGATGAAAATGCCCCTAGATGATGAACGTAAGTTTGTGAATGCTCTCGGTATGCTGAGTGTGAATGTATGTGATTCTCTGAACTAGGAGTAGTAGACTTGAGATTGAACCTTCAGATATAATTCTGAATTTGAAAGAACCACTATTGAATTAATAACTCATAAAATTTCTAAACAGATAAATGCAAATCGGTAGTATGAGTACAAGGGGACGAAGATGCTCCAGAACGAATAATGGTGCGTACCCTACCATAGTATACTAAGTGTTTATTTTAGCTTTAGAATTAAAGTGCGCAGCGAAAGCATAGTGGTGAGACTTAGGTAGTATGATTTCTAGTTAGTTGGAAATTTCGAGGACGAAATTTCTTTAAGGAGGGTAGAACTGTAACATCCTAAATTTTTGGGCCTATGCGTTTAATGGGTGAATATGTGGAATGAGTTAATTTAAGTGTTAGGGGCCCAAAATTTTAAGTTTTAAGGAGCCCAAATCTTCTAATTTAAGTTAGCTAAATTTTGGGCATTAGGATTAGGTGGAGTGGATGGCAACAAGGCTAAAATTTAGGGGTTTTAATGTTTAAAATATGTGGATAATAAGCAGATAAAGGCTATTATTTAGGAATTTATTTTATGTGGATAATAAGCAGATAAAGGCTAAGATTTAGGGATTTTAATGATTAAAATATGTGGATAATATGTTGATAAATTAGGGAGGAGTTGGAGATAATTAAGTCTCTTTTAGATAAGCTAGTAGATTAAGATAAAGGAGAAAAGTTAGGAATTTATCTACAAAGAGAGTGATGGCCAAGAATCCATCACTGAGAGGGGTAAAGAAACCAACTACTACATGGCAAAGGGTTGCCGAATTTCCTATAAATAGAGGGGGCTAGCTCCTTGTTTCTGACATTAAATCCTCTCCCTTTTGTGCCGAAATTCCCTAGCTTCTTTTCTCCAAATTTCTTTCTCTAATTTCATAAAAGCCGAAATCGCTAGATCTCATCTCTAATGGTTGCTGAATCCTCTTTAATGGAGTTTGCTTGTGCCAGAATCTAAAGGAAACAATAGGTAAGTGTTGATTTCGGGATTTCAATGTTCTTTCAGCTTTTCAAAGTCCTTAGTCGAATGGCTATTAGAAACTAATCTCTTATTTCACACTTCTTTTCGGCATTTTAGGATTTGAAGAATGAGGCCAATCGTATAGATCTCTAAGTTATAGAATCGTGTTACTTTCGAGATTTTAAGGTAAGAGGATTTGTTTATTTATATATATATAAAATCGGGTAGAATACTAACCATGGCCGAATATAGGAGAGGGCATATTTCCACAGTTTTTCGGCTTTTAAGCAAAGTTATAGATTGAGGATAATAGATCCGAATAGTAAGGACATCGACTAAGAATATTGGATTTCGCGATATCAGGTGTGTAATACTTCCCCACCATTTAGATCTGTCTATTAAATACTTGTTTATAAGTATTATATGTTGTGATAAATGCTGAAATCCCGGCATAAAGATGGAAGCCCAAAGAGGGTAAAAGCAAATCACCAGGTCAGTGAATATTCTGATGATATGTTATAAGTGTATTGATTTTTTGTGATTGCATGGGGTGGGATTGATGATAGGAGGAAATTATACGTTATATGTGTAGCGGTTTTTACCGTGATCTGATGTAGCGGCTAATGCCGTGAACTGTTATACGGGCTTCGGCCATTATATGTTATAAGGGCTTCGGCCATCATATGCGGATGAGCAGCATGACTGCCATCATGGTTTGTAGCGATGTGGGTCGATTGTAGAAATCCCCAATGGTGTGAACGGTTGGTACGGGGGTGTGTAGCGGATGGAAACCTAAGCAAATGGGTTGGGCTTTCATATTAATTTTTATTATGTATATTAAACTGTTTATTCTATTTTATGTGGTTAAGGCCCAAATCTAATGGTGCATGAGGGTTGCACACTGAGTCTCGCTACTCAACCTATTAAATTTACATCTCAAGTACCATTTAGTGGATTAGACCGGGCTGGAAAGGAGTGCAAGGTGGCCATGCAGAAGAATATGTGGATCCGGCCAAAAGACTCAAGTTAATTATTTTTATATTATGTTTTATTTAATGGATTTTAAACCTCGTTGTAATAAGGCCATGGGCCACTAGTTTATATCTTGTTTTATTATGGGATAAATTATTTTTAGTTATTCAACCATTTATTTTAATTAAACTAAGGCATGTAATTAAGTTTGGGTTTTATTCATAAAGGCATATTTTATATAAATTACAATTGGGCTTTCTGACAACACGATTTGTTTTACAAAAATTTCCTTAGTGACATACCAGATCCGGTCGTGGTGTTTGGGGAGTTACAGTTCCTAAGTAGCCTCCTTAGAACTGTGATTCAGCCATAGAACCTTAACCAATGGAACAATCTTCCTTCGCAACACTTTGACATCACGATCCAGGATTTCCACTAGTTCCTCTTCAAAGGATAGGTCAGGTCTCACCTCGATTTCTTCCACAGGCACCACATGAGACAGATACGAATGGTAACGTCTTAACATAGAGACATGAAACATATTGTGAATCTAGCTTACTCTGAAGGTAGCTCTAGCTGTTAGGCTACTGCCCTACTCGCTTCAACACTTGATAAGGTCCGATAAACCTGGGACTTAATTTACCCTTCCGTCCAAACATCAGCACTTTCTTCCACGGTGACACCTTCAAGAATACCTTGTCACCCACCGCAAACTCTATGTTCTTACGCTTCAAGTCTACATAGGACTTCTGTCAGTCCGACGCATCCTTTAGTCGAGCTCAATTAACTCAACCTTCTCATCTGTCTTGGTAACCAACTCCGGACCCAAAATCTGACGTTCCCCTAATTCAGTCCAATAGGTAGGAGTACGACACTTTCGCTTGTACAATGCTTCATAGGGCGCCATCTGAATACTAGACTAGTAGCTGTTGTTGTAAGCAAATTCCCCTAATGGTAAAAATTCCTCCCAGCTACCTCTAAAATCAATGACACAACCCCTCAACATGTCTTCCAAGATCTCAATCACCCACTCAGATTGTCCATCTATCTGAGGATGAAACGCTGTACTGAAATCCAACTTCGTGCCCAATGATTGATGCAAAACCTTCCAGAACTGCGACGTGAACCTCAGGTCCCTGTCCGATATGATTGATACTGGTACCCCATGCAATCTCACTACCTTCGCTACATATAGCTTAGGCAATTTCTGCAAAGAGTAATCGACCTGTACTGGTATGAAATGAGCAGACTTCGTCAAGCGATCAACAATTACCTAGACTGAGTCTTTCTTAGTAGGCGTGAGGGGTAGCCCACTAACAAAGTCCATTGTGATCCTTTCCCACTTCCATTGTGGAATCTTCACTGGCTGCAACAACCCTGATGGTAACTAATGCTCCTCCTTCACCTGCTGGCAAGTCAAATACTTACTCACCAATTCAGTTACCTCACGCTTCAAGCCCGGCCACCAGAACTAATCCCGCAAATCCCGATACATCTTACTCCCTCTAGGGTTTATAGCGTATGGACTACCATGCGCTTCTTGCAAAATCCTATACCTCAATTCTGGATCTTTTAGCATACAAACTTTCCCTTGGAAACATAACAGTCCTTTCTCATTCATACTGAAGTCCGTCAATCCATCACTTGATCCTACATGAAAATTCTCCTTTAGCAACTCATCGGTCTGCTGCTTCTCCTTAACCTGACTGACCCAAGAGGGTTTCACTTGAAGTTCAGCCAATAAACTCCCATCATCATACAAACTAAGGTGAGCAAACATTGCCCTCAAGTCAGTGATTACCTTACGACTTAAGGCATCTACCACCACATTAGCTTTACCTCGATGGTACTCGATCGAGCAGTCATAATCCTTTAACAACTCGATCCACCTCCTCTACCTTAAATTCAACTCCTTCGGGTCAAAAGGTATTTTAGGCTTTTATGATCTCAGATAAATAATGATTTCTCCCCGTCTGAGATAATGTCTCCAAATCTTCAAAGCAAAAACCACCGCTGCCAACTCCAAATCATGGGTAGGATAATTTGCTTCGTGCAGTCTTAACTACCGAGATGCATACGCAAGAACCTTTCCATCTTGCATCAACACGCATCCTAGTCCCGTGTGTGACGCATCATTGTAAATCACGAATTCCTTTTCAGCCTCCGGTTGAATCAATACCGGAGCCTACGTCAAAATCCTTTTTAACTTCTCAAAACTCTCTTGCTTCTTACTAGACCAAATAAATGGAACTCTTTTCCGTAATAACTTAGTCAATGGTGCCGCGATCAAAGAAAATCCTTCAACAAACCTTCGATAGTACTCGGTCAGACCAAGAAAACTCTAAATTTTTACCACAGACCTAGGTGGCTTCCAATCCAACACCGCTTCAATTTTTCGAGGGTCAACCCTAATCCCCTCTGCAGACACAACGTGGCTTAAAAACGTAACTTCACTTAGCCAAAATTCGCACTTACTGAATTTGGCATACAACTACTTCTCCCTCAAAATCTACAAAACCACTCGCAGATGTGAATCATGCTCCTCTTCCAATCTTGAGTAAACCAGGATATCATCTATAAATACCACGTCAAACCGATCCAAGTAAGGTTGGAACACTCGGTTCATCATATCCATAAATACTGCTGGTGCGTTGGTCAATCCAAATGACATCACCATGAATTTGTAGTGACTGTAACGAGTCCTAAATGCCGTCTTATTAATATCTTCTTCCTTGACCTTAAGCTGATGGTATCTTGACCTCAGATCTATCTTTGAGAACACTGACGCCCCTTTCGGTTGATCAAACAAGTCATCAATCCTTGGCAACGGATACTTGTTCTTGATAGTCAACTTGTTCAGCTGATGGTAGTCAATGCACATACGCATTGATCCATCTTTCTTCTTAACAAACAACACCAGCGCTCCCCAAGGCGACACACTTGGTCGAATAAATCCTTTATCTAGCAACTCTTGAACCTGTGCTTTTAACTCTACCAACTCCTTTGGCGCCATCCTATATGGAGCGATAGACACTGGTGCTGTTCCCGGAAGAAGATCAATACCAAACTCCACTTCACGATCCGAGGTAATCCTAGAAGCTCTTCTAGAAAAACATCAGGAAACTCCTTCACCGTCCTAATGTCCCCAACAGTTAGGTTCTTGGCTTCCAGAGCCCGAACAAACATTAATACTGCCTCACATCCCTTTCTCACAATCCTTTCTACTTTTAGGGCAGTCACCACATTCGACAAACAGTTCTCCCTTTCTCCTATCACCAACACTTCACCATCCTCGGGGGTTCTTATCACCATACGCTTGGCTGCACAATCTAAATTAGCTTGGTACTTCACCAACCAATCCATGCCTAATATTAAGTCGAACTCCCCGAACTGTAATTCCATCAAATCTATCAGGAAAACTATCCCCTGAACTTCTAAGGGTACCTCCCGATAAAGTTTATCTACTACCACAGATTGTCCTAATGGGCTAATTACAGTCATCACCCTAGGGGAAATCTTGGAATCTAAACTTAAAGTTCCAGACACACTACTAGCAACATATGAATGTGTAGACCGAATGTCAATCAATGTAGTGTAAGGCAAACCAAATATTAAAAACGTACCAGTTATAACATCTGGTGTGTCAACCTCCTCTCGACGTCTGGCAGCATAGACTAACCCTGGCTGTCTCACCTCAACATTTCCTATCCTCTACTGGTGCTCCACTACCGATCAAAACCGTTACCACCTCTAGTGGACCACGACCCTCTGCTGGCCATCGACCTCCTTTGCTCGGTGAGCATTGTCCTGCCCTACGGGTCCTACATCGCTTTCTGGCTATAGACAGTCTTTAATCTGATGGTCCAAAGATCCACACCTAAAGCACTTCCCACTGCTTGCCCAACACTCACCTACATGGAATTTACCATATCGAGCACACTTCCATATTTGGCTAGTAGCAGCTCTTCTCTCAGCCCGTCTCGGTCCATGACCACGACCCCTCTGCAGCTACTAACCTCCTCTACCTAGCTGAGCATTGTCCTGCCCTGCGAGTCCTACATCGCTTCGTGGCTATGGACAGTCTTTAATCTAATGGTCCAAAGATCCACACCTAAAGCATTTCCCACTGCCTGGCCAACACTCACCTACATGGAATTTACCATATCAAGCACACTTCCATATTTGGCTAGCAGCAGCAGGTCTCTCAGTCCGTCTCAGTCCATCCGACCTAGGTCTTTTCTGAGTACTCCCAGTTGTCCCTGATGATCTAAAATTTCTCTTACCTCCACCCCTATCTCTATCCCGATTTAGTTTTTTCGTCCGTCTCACCTCCTCAGCTATTTTAGCTTTCTCCATAAGCATAGCAAATTCCCTCTCCTACTGTGGAGATATCAAAACACGTAGGTCATCCTTCAGCCATCTTTAAATCGAACATATTGTTCATGTTCTGTGGCCACCATCCCTCGAGCATAACAGCTCAAGTGCAAGAATTTTGCTTCGTACGCTGCCACCGACCTATTTCCCTGAACCAGATTCAGGAACGCTCTACACTGCGCATCCACAAAGCTTGTTCCAATGTACTTGCTCTGGAATGCCGCTTTGAAGTAATCCCAAGGGATACGGTTAGCCATGGTACCATCCTTAACAGTAAGCCACCATTGATATGCTTCGTCCCGAAGAAGGGACACTACTCCTTTCAGCTTTTCTTCTTCCGTAAAATCCAAATCATCCATTATGCGTTCGACCGCTCCAACCAATACTCAGTTGTACTCAAGGCTATCCCAGAAATTCCCCTAAACACTTCTGCCCCGTTAGCTCTAAGTCACTCCAGCACAGATTTTTGGGCTCCTGTGCCACTGCCTACCCTAGCTACCCTCTCTAAAACCCTCAACATCGCCTGAGATACCTCATCATCTCCGGTCACCTGATCCTGGAATTTCGCCTCCACAGCTGGTGGCACTGGTACCTCATACCTTGACTCATGACCAGACCCTACCGGTTCTGACACAACAACCCTGCCTCTACCTCGGCCATGCACACCACGTCTTCTAGTGCTCATTCTACCGATCCGCATTTATCTTGTTAGGAATTTTATGAATTATTAATTTCTTCCACTAATTAATAACGACCAATCTTATGGAAAGTAGTTTTAACAGTAGTTCTTTCGAATTCGAACTCTATCTACAAGGTTCAATTCTCAGGTCTGTATTTCCTAGCTCTAGGATCCACATACATTCCACCATCACACATCAACATACAAGTAGCATCCATGAACTCACATTCATCACGTAAGGGTATATTTGTCATTTCACTACCTAGGGGTATTTTTTTAATTTTATCCTACATGGGTATTTTTGTAATTTTCCAAAATAAGGTTTCTTGGTAATTTTACAAAATAGGGGTATTTCGGTAATTTTGCAACTCGAGGGTATTTCAATGATTTTGTCAACTGGGGGTATTTCGATAATTTTGTCAACCGGGGGTATTTCGATGGTTTTACAAATCCAGGGTATTTTGGGAAGTTTTCACAAATCAAGGGGATTTCAAAAATTTTAAAAACTGGGACATAATTAATTTTTACAAAAATAGGGTGGCTGGTCCCTTTCGGGTTTTAGTTATAAGTTTTGGCCCGTCAACAAGCCCTCTCGGTTAGAGTGAACAAACACTACGCACCAGGTAGGATTCCAGAAAAGAGCAAGTGAGCCGCTAGGGCCACTTAAATTCCAAGCTCTTCTTGGATCCAATCCTAGACATGCATATGCCTGTTACCACACCCTAACCCTGTGACTTGTTCACAGACATGTTTAATTAGAGATTAAGTCTTATGAGATTAGAAGAATTATTTGTACTAAGCCTAAAGTCCATAAGCTCTAGCATACCTCTCCATGTCCCATAAAGCCCATCAAGCCCAACATGGACATCACATAATGAGTTTAGAATACTTACCTGCGTGGATCGGGTGCTCGGAGACTCGAAGGCGATATCTCAACTGAATTTTTCTTAACTTACATCACTTTTACAAATCACTATTGGACCCACTTCACAGCCTAAGTTTTGAATTGGGCTCTGATACCAAAGTGTAACACCCCAAACCCGACCCATACGCTATGACCGGATCTGGTATGATACGGGTTGAATCTTGAAAACTTTTACTATGAAGGGTTTTGAAAATCTTAATTTATTATAGCCGATTAATCAATTGAATGTGAAATTTTTGAAACAACTTTAAGCATTTGTGTTGATTGTGTTTAAAAAGTCCATTTATCATTTCATTTTATAATTAAGACCTTGGAAAAACATAAGCGCATAAAAACTTAACATAACGAAAAAAAATAAAACAAAAACCTAAGTTATGGAGGCCTCATTACAAAAAATATTCCCAAAAATTAAAACTAAAATGAAAAACTGAAAATAGTCTATGTAGATAATAGTTTTGATGGCCCCTCGAGTCCGCCTCGGCTCCCATGTCCACGATCTACTACTCATCTGTAAAGTGAGGAAAAATGAAAGGGTGAGTCACCAAGACTCAGTGTGCAAATCCCGAAAACACATAAAAGCCGTGGGCCCACAAACACATTATGGGCCTTGGGCTATAACAATGGCAACATAATATATTTTCATGCAACATGGCCCATCCCAAACCTAAGAGTCCATCCTCTATACACCCCCGTACCAACCATCACACCGTGGGAATTTCTACAATCAACCATCCATCCGCTACACACCATATCAATCACTATGTGACCTATGTGGCAAAGCCACTGATCGCTATGCGACCTTAATAATATATCGACAGCTGCGCTACCTGTCATAAAGACCGATCACTATGTGACCTATGTGGCAAAGCCACCGATCGCCTCGTGACCTGCTCCCCTTCATCATATCAATCCCATCCCATGCATACATACATGTAAGAATCAGAACATTAAACTATCTAAACAGATCATATACTTTCACATACTTCGATACACATAGAGAAGTTTCTATGATTACGTACCTAGCATCGCTTGCCTACCCTTTTTGGGTATTATGACTGTTCATACAGCCTCTTTATCCAGCTTTTAGCCCATAACATACATATCATACAGATTAACTAGTGTGATAGAGATCTACACACTTGATTATCGACAGGATAATTTTTTTTATGTCGACACTATCAGAAGTCAATACGACTGCTAACTACCTAAGGTTTTGCTCTGAAGCCGATCCACAACCCGGCGGCCAATCCCTAACCGCTGACACCGCGCATTTCTTGAACTTTGGGGCTGAAACTACATATCCAACCCCTTCCTTTAATTTGCTGACATTCGAGTCCATGGGTGATCTTTGGTCAGAAGATAGTATGATGATTGCTTAACTCAACATTAGGTTACGGCACGAATAATGAAAAAGAACCTGATTAAACAACATAGGAAGAATTAAACCCTTACCTTGAAATCCCAAAAAGAGATTGAGACTCCGAGACTAGCGTTTCTGGCTTTTAAATCTAGGCGATCTATCTAAATTCCCGAATGTCGCCCAACAAGAAAATATATAAAACCATTAAACCATTAGCTTTTCGGCTTTGTCTTCCAAAAATCAAAGGAAAAAGTGAAGAGATAGGAAAATCGGCACTCACCTTTACACAAATAATCGACTACCCTTAGAGATTCCAACTTTGAGAAGATCAGAAGAAAAGATGATAGGAAGATGTCTATGTAGATTCGGCTTTAGTGAAGAAATCGAAAAAAAGAGAATAGGAAGTATTTGGCTATTGAGATGAGAAGAGAGTTCAGAGTTTTGGCTTTTGAAAGAAAAGATGTTGTGAACAATTGGGAGGTTTCGGCTGGTTTAAAAGAAAAGAGAACAGAATAATGGACTTCCGGCTTTTGCATAAAAGTGAGGATGAGACAATGAGAAAAGAAAATAGGGACCAAATACCGGGATTGAAGAGATATACCCTCTATTTAAAGAGAATTTTGGCACCCACACTAACCAAATGCCGGGATTGCCCTCTTTTGAAAATCAAAACTAATTAATAAACAAGGGGAATTTTGGCACCCCTTAGTCCTATCTAGCTGTCCCCCCTTTGTACACAGTGTCCCAAATTTGGCCACCACTTGCTTCCTAGATAGCTCTTAAACTTCCTCCATTATCTTTATCCAAGCACACCTCTAAAAGAGGCCTAGATAACACCATCTCTTCCTCTCTTTATCAGCACATTATCAAACTTATTATCCACATAAAATCCCCCTATTTTTAAGCCTTGTTTTCGTCCAACCTTACCCACCTAAATGCCGAAATTTAGCTAACTTTAATTAAAAGAATTGGGCTGCGTGCTACTTGAGTTTGGGCCTCCTTAGTTGACGCCACCTCCTTGCTCTCTAAGTGGCGCCATTTGCCACTGGGCCACAAGCCCACTTTGTATTTCAAAACACAAATAACATCTTTTAAGCCCCATCTTATCAGGCTTCCCTCTAGAGTGTTCAAACAGAAAATTCGATTAAGGCCTCAGCCCAATTTTTGAGCCCATTCTGGACCCCTAACACTCTAATTAACACATGAAACACAATCACACATTATGAAACACAATCACACATTAAACGCACAAGCCCAACAACTCAGGATGTTACATCATATATTCAGGACATGGAAAGAGGAGATTGTTGGATCAAGTACAACAAAAAAGGGAAAAGGAAAATGATGTAGGGGATGATGCAAATAAAAAGGGGGAAATTCCTTGTCCTTAATATTTATTTTTAGGTGTTTATTTCTATTACTTAGTATTTTTCGTTCGTATAATAAATAAGATATTGCAAGCATGAACAAAATAAGCTCAATACCTCTTCATTAGGAAAAAAACAAGTGATGTGGTAATGGGAATGAACATGTTTAGGATGGATTGTTGAGAAAGACTTGGTACTTAAGTAGTCTTCATGACTCACCTCTCTTTCTTACGACCCTACCTGGTGTTCAGTTTTCATTCATTACTTTGTTTCACAATGAGGATATTGCTTCTTTTTAAAGGGGGTAAGACAATATTTTCATAACTTTTTAAAATTTTCAAGTATGTTTCAATCTTTTATATAAGTATGCTAAAATAAAATTATGTGTAGAGAAGATTTTTGTTCATAAGTTAGTTTAAATGTGAGCATGATTTCTAATTTTATCAAAGTTTTTTTTATGTTATCTTGAGTTATGGAATGCTTGTATTTTTTTAGATCTTACATAGTTGTTTACCATGAGAATCAAATTCCCTTAGAAACAGACATACATGAAGGTTTAAGTTCTTAGAATTGATTTAGTAACTTTCTTGAGGTGAAATCCTAGGAGGCATAAGAATCTAAACATGATTTAAACACATTTTCTTTGGATCGATTGAGCCTTTCAAGCCTACCATATAAATTTTGACCCTTGAAACCTTAATTTGAGCCTTAAAGACTACTTTATTGCTATTTACCTATATTATAAGCCATGCTACCATCTTTTTAAATTTTATCTTATTTTTGCACCTATATTAACTATACTTGTCCTGGTGAGCAAAGATCGAGGAAAAATTTGAAAAGATTTACATGTTCTTGTATGTTTAAATAATAAAAAAATTTTATTCAAATCTCAAGAAAAAATAGCAAAAATAAATACTCAAAGCATTGAGAAAGATTGATGGGCATATGCTTCAAAATTAAGTCTGGGGGGTTAAAGCCCATTACCTGGAAGAATGTACCTTTAATTAATCCAAGGAAAAAATAGGGTTAATGTAACCTCCCAAACCTGGCCTAGACGTTATGGCTAGATTGAGAAGGCTACATTAGCCACCAAAATGGCTAAGCTAACTTACGTACTTTTGAAGACCTTAAATAAACTCATTTTAAAGAAAATCGTAGTTATACTTTGAGTTAGCTTAAAAGCATTCATTCATTAGTTCATGTATACTTAGGATTCATTTTACTGTTGATAGTGTTGCTTTAGAAAAATTGTTTGCTTGTCGCTTTTCTTTAAAAAAAAAATCAATGTTAAACTAATGCAGCGGAAAAACCATTTTTCAAGTTATTTTGGAAACTTAGTTGCCTTATCAATTTGTTTTTTCAAAAATGGTTCCTTTACAATGTAGCAGAAACTAGGGAACAATATCAAATTTTACTTAAGCCTGATATCATGCATTATCCGGTTATTATGCTTGAGTAATCCATGCATGCAAAAATCCCAAAAGAAAAGTTACTAAGCCACAGACCAGAAGTAATTAAAAATTACAAACCAAAACCAATAGATACCATTTAATACTTATTAAAAATAGTTCGAGGTCCAAGGTGATTCTCCGAATACCAGTCCGGTCCTAATTTCGAGGTTTACCTGAAAAGTTAAACACTATTGGGGGTGAGCTTATGAAAATCTCAGCGTGAGTTGAACAATTATTTAAACAAACATAAATATCAAATACAATGAAACAAATTAGCTTTAATAGAAGAAAACAGAACCATCATAGGAATTTCATATCATTACGTAGCCATTATCAAATTGACGTCAAATGGTGTATGAGCATGGGACATCATTCATTCTAGTAACAATCATTAATTTCGATACCATTCAATACAACACATATAATAAATAAATAACATTTGAATATGTCATGAGCACGATGCAATGCAAAAAGGTTCCTATCCATACCATCCGCTACACACCACGAGTTCCCCAGAACCTGTCATCTGAACTCCAAAACATTATGGGCTTAAACCCGTTGTGGTTAAAACCATCAATAACAATATGCGAAAAATCTTGCCAGTAAAAATGCAAACAAGCTGCCAGTAAAAGTACGATAAATCGCTATTCCCCTTGGTACTCCAGGTGCAATGCAGTGACTATGACTAATGCATACTTCATATGCCGTTGGTACTCCACGGAACTCCTCCGTCAACCACAAAATCTCAACCCAATGCATATGCAATATGTCACACAATCTCATACAAAATCATATCTCAATACTTTTCATATTCATTTGACATGCTCAGCATGTCCTCAATAATCACATACTTTTAGTAAATGGAAATAGTGTTCCAATCTTTCAAATTACCATTGTGTTGGTATCAATCAATATCGTTCAATTTACATACTTTACGGATTTTTATTGTGCATAAATAACACCCTTTTCAGTACACAATATAAAAAATATCTCATGCGTTTAAATCATACATAAGCTTAATATCAAAAAACATTATATCATTCAATCAAACATTCTCATATCTTATAACTCAAATATGCAATTATAAACTCAATTAAACAGTCATACTATCAAACTAGCAATTTTACCAACATGTCAACCTTTTAAGGCTCGAAACATACCTGGTTTAGCCACTCACAAAATCAATAATTTGGCTATTAAGCCAATCCAATAAGCAAGATAATTTATCAAATATAATAAAATGTTTAACATTTTCAAACAATTTTATGAGTTTATGACCCACACCTTATTTTTTGCTTCCTCGCAACACACTAGCGAATCTTCTAATTTTTCTTAATAATTCCTTAAACGAACCTAAACCAAAATTCAGTATAAATTAAATAAATTTACCATTAAACCAGCCCCCAAACACCCAGTTATGAGTTCAAACCAATCGTTGAAATTATAAACATTTTATGAATCCAAATTAGTTAGATTCCTTACACTATATCGATACGAACAGTACGTACAATTGTTCTTCGCCTTTACAGATGATTTTGGGCATTTGGGTCAGCACCTAATTTAATAATTTAATGGAAAATAAGTAGATAATTTATTATTAAATTCCTTCATTTAATCAATTCATAATCTTTACCCAACAACTATGTCGAAATAATAAACTAGTTATCCTTAATTCCACTTACGCTTCACAATTTATGGGAACCGATTGGCTAATTGATCAAGAACATCTACCCCTAATTAAAATATGATTAAAGGCTGGTTATGAGGATTAAAGAGAACAATTTAATGATGGAAAAATATGGGCAAGACCCAAGAAACAAAACAGCCCCCTTTCTTTCATATAGGCGCATGCACCACCACCCGTTGTGGCCAAAATTGGGGCTAAATTTAAAAATGGTTTGAGATCTCATTAAAATCTGGAAAAATACATTTTAAATTATTTAAAATTCCCCAAATTCCAGATCTAGAATTTTTTTAATTGACAAGATTATTCAATAAGTTGAAGAGAAAAGAGATCTTACCTAAGCTAGTTGAGAGAATCGACAATGACACTATCTTAGCAATGTTCGAGGTCAATATTGGGGTTCAAGATTTTAGATTTGGGTATGATTTAGGTGATGATAAATGAAAGAAATATATTAAAGGAGACGGTGCACAATCTTGATGCAAAAAGAAGAAGAAAGAGATGGTAAAATGGGAGGTGTAGGTGATGACAACAATGGGAGAAAGAAAGAAAATATATACTTAAGGTTCAAGGGTATGGATGACACACACATTAAAAAAACAAGAGATTTTTAAAAATTTAATTATTTTACCGGGGAATGGATTCGAACTTGGAACCTCATTTACTTTCCATGCTTTCTCATATTTCTTTTAACCATTATTTCTTTTAAAAACAAGGCATGCCACATACTAGGGTTTAAGGAAAATTTTGTAAAATAATAAAAATGATGAGAGAGAAGGGATCTGAACTTAAGTTTCAAGGGATGTTTCACTAATACTTAACCAACAATCCAATACCTCATTTATTTCCTAAAAATGCATAGCTAATCTAAAAAATTAAGGTATGACCACTCTCTCGATTCACAAACCCAATTCTACTAACCCCAATTTTTGGGATGTTACAGTTAAGATTACTGAACCTAAAAATTTAGTTCTCTTTATCCCTACCTTAAGCCTAGCCCCATTACAACCTGATAAAAGACCTATTGACTTAGATGATTATGCTGACTACATTAGTGGAAACGAATTGCTAAGTTCAACATATGAGGACCATTAAATTAGAACTTGTGATTACTTTGTTTGACTGATAAGGAAACTTTAATCGAATGGTGAATGTTATATATGATCCTGAAAAGCATGCAATCTATCACTAATGCTGACATTTTTCTCACTTAAAATAAAATTTTGAAATAATGTTTGCATATGAGCGACATATCAATAAAAAGAGTTTGTGAGCATGATTTTGATTTGATGTATGATTGTGTGCAAAGATTAATGTTGCTTAAACTTATTGCAAAAAAAAAAAAAAACCTTAGCAAGAGTTGTGCCTTATATGAAACATTACTCGGGACGAGCAATAGATTAAGTTTGGGAGTGTGTAAACTCTAAATTCTATAGGGTTTTTCTAGTCACTTTTACCACCTTTTTACTAAATAATACTAATCTCGAGTATTTGTTAATTAATTAAGTGGATTTTGTTTAAATTTCGATGATGGGCATGAATTTATAAAAAAAAAAGCAAATATAAGCTTTATTGTATTAATTTTGTGCATAATTTAAATTATTTCATATTAATTATAAATGTGTTATATTTTATTATACATGTAACACTCCTAACCTATCTTTGTCATCAAATTAGGGTTACGGAGCATTACCCTACATTCAAAAATATTAAAACATCATAACATTTAATAACTTAACTATATCATAAACCATTCAATCACATATATTTTGTCCCTAAATCGAGCCTTTAAAGCCCTAGAAATAACTTGGAAGCAATTAAGGACTAATTTAATACAAAATAAAAAATTTAGGAAAAATTGCGAAAATGTAACACCCCAAACCCAGCCTAGACGTTATGTCCGAATCTAGCGGTGTCACATTGGAGTGCTTTTTGAAAGCTTGCTCTTGTTGGTAAAACCCGTAAGAAGGTTAAAGCCTCTTTGTTAAAACTCAACCCATTCTAGCCAATCCTTATCCATTTTAAAAAGGTCATTACTTTTAAAACACGGTTTGTTGTGGAAGCATTTCAATAGTATTACGGAACATGATGTTTAGAAAATAGTTATCATTATGGAAAACCTTGCTCTACTTCTATCAGATGCAAATCACAATGAATCAAATCCCAAATTGAAAGCTAGAAAATTATAGAAAGGCTTTATTACATAATTCAAAAGCCAAGAACAAAATTTAATAGTAAATTTATGCTAAATAAAAGAAAACAAGAGTAGTAGTGTGGCCATCTCCGAGTACCTCGCAATACCGATCTGCCTAATGCTGGGGATTACTTGCA
Source organism: Gossypium rotundifolium (assembly GCA_025506655.1). Taxonomy (NCBI): domain Eukaryota; kingdom Viridiplantae; phylum Streptophyta; class Magnoliopsida; order Malvales; family Malvaceae; genus Gossypium; species Gossypium rotundifolium. The sequence continues at coordinate 151,198,757 of CP106734.1, read as the reverse complement.
CAATTAAAAATGGGGTGAGTTTACGAAAACTCAATGTGTAATCCCTTAATATGCAGTCAGTCAGGTATGTAGAATGCAGCAACATTCAGGGCCTGAGCCCATTATAGTGATAATTGGGCCTAGCCCATAATAGTATCAGTTGGGCCTAGCCCATATCAGTACCAAATCCCTTATGAATAATGCATGTTATCCCATCCAACCCTGCACTTACTATGGGGAATAAATCACCCACCCAACCCTACACTTACAATGTTAGCACCAGTTGCAACACTAACCAAAATTCATAGCAAAGCTGCCAGTATCAGTATATGTGGCATAGCCACCAGTACGATATTCTTCCTCCATAATAGGATCCTAACCCCATGCAATATGTCGTGTATGAAGAATGTCATGCAAAAAATCAGTCACACAAATCACAGACAAATCAGTCATTTACCCTCGAGGGTAAAATAGTCATTTTACCCTTTAAAGGTATATCGGTCAATTCACCTAACGGGGCATTACGGTCATTTTACCCTATAGGGGCATTACGATCATTTTATCCGTTTGCGCCTAAGTACACTTAGGCCTATTAGTAAGCCTACAGTCGTCTTGAGCGACTCGAACGACCATAACAGTATAGATAGTATAAATGGGCCCAAAGCCTAGTATGGCCTAAGCCCATGAAATTGCTCATGGCGACCATTTCTGTCTTACGCCTACATTTCGTGGGCTCGATTTACCATACAAGCGTTCGAACCCTCAATGCCGAACCTTTCAGCTTTTTAGATTTTGTCGTTCTACAGTCTAATCAGTGTGTGTACACACTTACCGAATTTTACGCCTATTACTGTTTGCAAGGTACGATTACACACCAATTTATGAACACGCGATTAACCCACTTGCATCGAACCTATAGTCCATCAAAATATTTCGTTAGCCAGTTGTCCACTAGGGGTAATCAGTTTTACTACCTAGCCTAAAAATACACCTTCTTTACCCTGTCCGAATGAACATCCTTAAACCTTCCAAGATCGCTGATCACAATCGAGAACACGCCTTTATAAAAATTTGTAGTATAATAGATCTCATTAGACAAACACAGTCATAAGTGTGGCTTAAATCCACACATATCGTGCTTACAGGCATAAAAGCCCATTCGGTCAAAACCCAATATTATGATAATCATTTTTACCTTGATAGAACAATGAACAGAAAATAAAAGTTTGATTGCTTCAAGCCACTTGCACCCCTTCACACCACCGAAATCCCTAAGCCCAACGATGACCATGTTATCGAGAAGAAATGTATTTTGTAGTCAGAAGGCGTAAGGAGAAAACATTCAGTTGTTAGGGAAGAAGTCAAACGAAAGTAGAGTTATCGACAAAAGAAAGAATAAATAACACATAAGTACCTACCGATTGTTAGAATCTTTGTAGAACCGAAATAGAGGGGGAACAGTACTGTATTTTGGCCAAGGACCAAATTACAAGGTAAGGTGAAAATGAAAAACAAAAAGGGTAGAGAGTATTTGGCCAAATAAGAATAGGAGAATCGAGAGAGAATGAACAGAAAAATAAAGAAGCAAAATGAGAAGGTTCAATTATGAGAGAAGTCGATTGATAAAGAAATGGTAAGGAAGAGTAGGTGCTAGATTCAGCCAAGGAGAGAAAGAAAATAGTAAAGATGGAGAGAAAGAAGCAGTTGACAGCAGTAGAGAATTCGACACCAACCAAAGAAATGATACGAATGGTCAGAAGAAAATGACACAAATGGTCAGCCTCCCACAATAAATTCGCAGCATAGAGAAAATAAAGAGAAACCAAAAAAGGAAAAAAGGAAAACCCCCAAAATGGTAGTAAGAGAATTCAACAGCCCCTCACTTGTAACATCCTGAATTAATGGGTCTATGCGTTTAGTGTAAGGATATGTTTAATATGTTAATTTAAGTTATACGGGTCCAAATTGGGCTCAGGACTAGGCAAAGGCCTTGGTTAAATTGTCTGATTGGGCATTATAGAGTTAAAAGGTGGTAATTGTGTTTAAAATACCAACGCGGGCTTGTGGCCCAACAATAGGTGGCGCTCCAAGGGAGTTAGAAGGTGGCGCCACTAACAGTTAAAGAGGCCCAAGTTTTGGCCGCAAGGAGCCCATGTTTTTGGGCCATTTTCAGCACTTAAAAGGGAGCAAGGGGTGACGCCACAACAAGGGTGTAAGGGGCCCAAAATTTAAGTTCTATGGATCCCAATTCTCTTAATTTAAGTAAACTAAATTCGGCATTAGGGTTAGGTGAAGTGGATGGAAACAAGGTTAAAAAATACGAGGATTTACATGGATTTTATAATTGATAATATAGAAGATAAAATAGACAAAAGATAGGAGCTATCAAGGAAAGGTGATGGCCAAAAATCCACCACCTAGAGGAGTAAAGAATTTGGCTACTTCATGAAAAAGGGGTGCCAAATTTTCCCTTTTTATTAGCTTGATTTTTAGTTACCAGGAAGGGTACTTTCAGTTTTTTTGATAGGAGTGCTGAAATTTCTATAAATAGGGGGGATATCTCATTAATTTTTGTATTTGAACCCTAATTTCTTCTTCTTCTATTGTGCCAAAATTTTTAGTCTCTCCCTCTACAATTTCTTTTATTTAATTTCTTCAAAAGCCGAAACCTCTCCCTTCACTCTCTTTTCCATTCTTTTCCTCTTGTGCCGATTTCTCTAAAAGTCAAAATCTCCATAGTTTTTCTCTATTAATCCCATTTGTGAATCGGTTTTATTTCTTCCGGCATTTAAATCTTCCTCATTGACATTGTCAAATCCTCTCTAGTGCTAGCTGAATTCCCTGTGTTAAGGTAAGTGCCGACTTCTATTGGTTTCGCATGTTCTATTTTGATTTTTGAAAGGAAAAAGCCGAAAAGCTAATAGTTTAATGGTTCTATGTTGGGCAGAATTATGGGATTTGAAGGAAACTTGGTCATCTAGATCTAAAAGCCGAAAATAGCTAGTCTCCAATTTTGGGATTTTAAGGTAAGGACATTTTCCCTAGATTCTTACTAGATTCGTTCATTATATGCAAGTTCTAAACTTTATGATGAGGATTAACGATCATATATTGTGATAGTAGTTCTGACAAGGACTTGTGATGGAATTAAATATGGATCAGGCAAAGGAGAGAATCCCTAAGTTTAAGAAACAAGCGGTATCCACCGTTCGAGATTGTCCACTTAGTTGTGGACCGGCTTCTGAACAACACCTTAGGCAGATAGTAGTTGTGTTGACTACGGATAGCGTCGACATAGAAAGTATCATTTTATTGGTAATCAGGTGTGTAGATCTCTAACACACACTCTCTAATTGTAATTTATGTGTAGTGAGCTAAAAAGCCGGAAAGTGGCTATGTAGACAGTCGATTAAAACCCAAAAAGGGTTAGGCAAGGATGCCAGGTATGCAATCATAGAAATCTCTATGTATATTGAGACATATGAAAGCCTGTATGATGTTCTCTTTATGAATGTATGCATGGGGTGGGAATATAATATGAAAGGGGAAGTGCATGATGGGTTATATGGTGACCGGTGGTAGAAATCCCACGAATATAAACATGGGTCATATGGTGACCGGTGGTAGAAATCCCACAAATATAAATGTTAGATCACATAGTGATCGGTGGCTATGCCATGTGGTGTGTAGCGGATGGAGGGTTGATTGTAGAAATCCCCAAGGTGTGATGGTTGGTATGGGTTGGTGTGTAGAGAATGGAATTCTAGGATGGGTTGGGCCATTCATTATGTATTGTCTATCATGTATTATTTGCCTCTATGTATGGGCCAAGGCCCATAATGTGTTTGTGGGCCCTAGGTCAGTGTGTTCAAGATTTATACACTGAATCTTGGTGACTCACCACTTTTCTTTTTCTCTACTTTTTCAGATGAGCAGTAGATCGTGGACATAGGAGCCGAGACGGACTCGAGGGGCTATCAAGTTTTTTTTCTATAGATTATGTTTGGTTTTTATTTATTTATTATTTCTTTGTGATTATTTATGTAATAAGGCCTCCTTAACTTTGACTTTGATTTATTTTTATTATGTCGGGATTCGGAAAACTTATGTTTTTTTTAGTCTCCAAAATAAAATGAAATAATAAATGGGCTTTTCAACCCAATCAATGCAAGTAGTAAAGTTATTTACAAAATCTCACATTTAATGGATTACTCGGCTAAAATAAACTAAGTTTTTCCAAAACCTTTCAGAGAAAAGTTTTCAATGTTTAACCCGTAGCATACCAGATCCGATTGGAACTTATAGGCCGGGTTTGGGTGTTACATTTTGATATCAGAGCCCAGTTCAAAACTTGGGCTGTAAAATGGGCCTTGTAAAATTGAGGAGAATTTGAACAAAACTTTGGAAGAAGATAGGGCCTTCGAGTCTACTGGCACTCGATCCACAAAGGTAAGTATTCTAACCCTTGATGTGATGTACTTGTTGGGTTGATGGGCTTGAGGGACGTAGACTAGTAGGATAGTAGCAATGGACTTTAGGTCTAGTTAAACAACTCTTCAAATCCAGAAGACATAATCCAACTAAACAAACCCGTGACCAAGTCGATGGGTTAGGGTGTGGCAACTGGCAGACGCATGTCTAGGATTGGATCCAATAAGAGCTTGGTATTTAAGCAGTCCTAGTGACTCACCTCCTCTTTCTCGAATCCTCACCAAAAGCGTAGTGATCTGCTCACCTTAGCCATAAGGGCTTGTTGACGGGCCAAAATTTATAACTAAAACTCGAAAGGGACCAGTACCCCATTTCTTTTATAAAATTACTTATACGTCCCTGATTGTGTAATTTACCCAAAAGCCCTAGGTTGAGGAAATTTACCAAGATACCCCTGATTTTGCCGAATGACCAAAATACCCTTGATTGAAAAATTACCAAAGTACCTTTGTTGAGGAATTACTAAATTACCCCTGATTCACGAAAGTTACCAAAGTTGACAAAATTACCAAAATACCTTCGAATTGCAAAATTACTAAAATACCCTTATTTTGAAAAATCACCAAGAAACCCTATTATTTTTTTAAAATTTTTTACAAAAATACCCCTATAGGTTAAATTACGAAAATACCCCTAGGTAGTGAAATGACGAAAATACCCTTATATGATGAATGTGAGTTCATGGATGTTGGTTGTATGTTGATGGTTGATTGTGTGTAACTCATAGGACTAGGAGATACAGACTTAAAATTGAACTCGTTGCGAATTCGAAAGAACTACTTTTAAACCCACTATTCATAAGACTGTCCATGGTTAATTAGTGGAAGAAAACTAATAAATCATAAAATTTCTAATCAAATAAATCGCGAATGGTAGGATGAGCACTAGAGGACGTGGTGTGCGTGGCTGAGGTAGAGGCAGGATTGCTGTGTCAGAACTCGTAGGGTCTGGTCATGAATCCGAGAATGTGGTACCAGTGCCACCAGCTGTGGAGGCAGAATTTCAAGATCAGACGGCCAGAGATGATGCTATATCTCAGGCTATGTTAAAGGTTTTGGAGAGAGTTGCTGGAGCAGGTATGAGCACAGGAGCCCGAAAATCTGTACCGAGCGACTTAGGAGCAACGAGGCAGAAGTGTTTAGAGGAATCTCTGGTATAGCCCCGAGCTCAGCTGAGTATTGGTTAGAAGCGGTTGAACGCATAATGGACAATCTGGACCTCACGGAGGAAGAGAAATTAAAAGGGGTTATATCTCTCTTGAGGGATGAAGCCTACCAATGGTGGCTCACAGTTAAGGATGGTACGATGGCTGACTGCATCACATGGGAGTTCTTCAAAATAGCGTTTCAAAACAAGTACGTTGGATCGAGCTATGTGGATGCACAGCCCAAAGCACTCCTGAACCTAGTTCAAGGAAGTAGGTCTGTAGTAGCGTACGAAGCAAAATTCTTACGCCTGAGCCATTATGCTTGAGGGATAGTGGCCACGGAGCATGAGCGATGTGTCCGGTTTGAGGATGGCCTGAAGGACGAATTATGGGTGTTGATAGCTCTGCAACGAGAACAGAAATTTGTGGTGATTGTGGAAAAGGCTAAGATAGCGGATGAGGTGAAATGGTCGGAAAAGCTGAATCGGTATAGAGATAGGGGTAGAGGTAAGAGAAACTTTGGATCATCGGGAACAACTAGAGGTAATCAAAAAATACCTAAGCCAAATGGGCCGAGACGAGATAATAGACCTGCTACTGTTAGTCAGACACCGAAGTGTGCTCAATGTGGTAAATCCCATGCGGGTGAGTGTAGGGCGGGCAGTGGGAAGTGCTTTAGGTGTGGGTCTTTTAACCATCAAGTTAGGAACTATCCGCAGCGAAAAGGTAATGAAGGGTCCACGGGCCAAGGGAGTGTTCACCATAGCAGAGAGATCGTGGGGCAGCCAGAGGTGGTAACGATTCAAGTCGGGGTCATGGAGCACCAGGTTAAGGGGCAAGAAACACTGAGGTGAGACAGCCGGGGTTGGTCTATGCTATCAAACGTAGAGAGGAGGCAGATGCACCAGATGTCATAACCGGTACGTTTTTAATTTTTGGCTTGCCTTACACTGCATTGATTGACATTGGGTTGACGCATTCGTATGTAGCTAGTAGCGTATCTAGAACTTTAAGGTTAGAATTTGAAATTACCCCTAGGGAAATGACTGTAGTTAGCCTGTTAGGACAATCAGTGATAGTGGATAAACTCTATCGAGAAGTACCTCTAGATGTTCAGGGGATAATTTTTCGAACGGATCTAATGGAAATACCGTTCGGGATGTTTTTTTTTAATTTTAGGCATGGATTAGCTTGTGAAGTATCAAGCTAATCTAGATTGTGCAGCCAAGTGTATGATGTTAAAAACCCCCAAGGGTGATGAAGTGTTGGTGATAGAAGAAAGGCGGAACTATCTGTCAAATGTGGTGACCGACCTGAGAGCAGAAAGGATGGTGAGGAAAGGAAGTGAGGTAGTCTTGATGTTTGTTCGTGCTGTGGAAGCTAAGGAACTAACAGTGGGAGATGTTAGGACGGTGAAGGAATTTCCTGATGTTTTCCCTGAGGAGCTTTCGGGATTACCTTCGAATCGTGAAGTGGAGTTTGGAATCGATCTTCTTCTAGGGACAGCACCAGTATCTATAGCTCCATACCGAATGGTGCTGAAGGAGTTGGTGGAGTTGAAAGCGCAGATTCAGGAGTTGTTGGATAAAGGGTTTATTTGACCTAGTGTGTCGCTATGAGGAGCGCCGGTTTTATTCGTCAAGAAGAAAGATGGGTCAATGCATATGTGTATTGACTATCGCCAGTTGAATAAGTTAACGATCAAGAACAAGTACCCGTTGCCAAGGATCAATGACTTGTTCGATCAGTTCAAAGGGGCCTCAGTCTTTTCGAAGATAGATCTGAGGTCGGGGTACCATCAACTTAAGGTTAAGGAGGCTGATATTTATAAGACGGCCTTTAGGACTCACTATGGGCACTATGAGTTCATGGTGATGCCATTTGGGTTGACCAACGCGCCAGCAGCATTCATGGACATGATGAACCGAGTGTTCCAACCCTACCTAGATCGGTTTGTCGTGGTTTTTATTAATGACATCTTGGTTTATTCAAGATCGAGAGAGGAGCATGATACACATCTGTGAATGGTTCTGCAGATTCTAAGGGAAAAGCGGTTGTATGCCAAATTCAAGAAGTGTGAATTTTGGTCAAGGAGGTTACTTTTCCGGGCACATTGTGTCAACCGAGGGATTAGGGTTGACCCTCAGAAAATTGAAGCAGTGTTGGATTGGAAGCCGTCCAAGTCGGTGGCTAGAGATTTAGAGTTTCCTTGGTTTGGCCGGATACTATCGAAGGATTGTTGAAAGATTCTCCTTAATTGCAGCACTGTTGACTAAGTTGTTACGGAAAGGAGTTCCATTTGTTTGGTCTGATAAGCAGCAAGAGAGTTTCGAGCAGTTAAAAAAAATTTTGACGGAGGCTCTAGTGCTGATTCAAACAGAGGCTGGGAAAGAATTCATGATTTACTGTGATATGTCACACACGGGATTAGGGTGTGTGTTGATGCAAGATGGAAAGGCTGTAGCATACACGTCTCGGCATTTAAGACCGCATGAAGTAAATTTTTCCACCCATGACTTGGAGTTGGCATTGGTGGTTTTTTCTTTGAAGATTTGGAGGCATTATCTTTACGAAGAGAAATTTGTCATTTTCACTAATCATAAGAGCTTGAAGTATCTTTTGACTCAGAAGGAGTTGAATTTAAGGTAGAGGAGGTGGATCGAGTTGTTAAAAGGTTATGACTGCTCGATCGAGTATCATCCGGGTAAAGCTAATGTAATAGCATATGCTCTAAGTCGTAAAGTAATCTCTGAATTAATAGCAATGTTTGCTCTCCTTAGTCTATATGATGATGGAAGGTTGTTAGCTGAACTGCAGGTGAAACCCTCATGGGTTGACCAGGTTAAGGAGAAGCAATAGACGGATGAGTTGTTGAAAAAAAGGTTTCCGGTAGGGTCAAGTGATGAATCGACAAAATTTAGTGTTGATAAGGATGGGCTATTATGTTTCCAAGGGAGAGTATGCATGCCGAGGGATCTTGAGTTGAGGCGAAGGATTTTGTAAGAAGCGCATGGTAGTCCATACGCTATGCATTCCAGAGGGAGTAAGATGTATCGAGACTTACGGGAGCAGTTCTGGTGGCCAAACTTAAAACGTGAGGTGACTGATTTAGTGGCCAAGTGTTTAACCTGTCAGCAGGTCAAGGCGGAGCATCAATTACCATCAGGGTTATTACAACCGGTGAAGATTCCTCAATGGAAGTGGGAAATAATCATAATAGACTTTGTTAGTGGGCTACCCCTCACACCTACTAAGAAAGATTTAGTTTGGGTGGTTGTGGACCGTTTGATGAAGTCTGCTCACTTCATACCGGTGCAGGTCGATTACTCTTTCCAAAAGCTGGCTAAGCTATACGTAGTAGAGGTGGTAAGGTTACATGGAGTACTGGTATCGATCATATCGGATAGAGACCCTAGGTTCACTTCACGATTTTGGAAGGCGTTACATCAAGTGTTGGGAACGAAGTTGGATTTCAGTATAGCGTTTCATCCTCAGACCGATGGACAGTCTGAGCGGGTGATTCAAGTCTTGGAAGACATGTTGAGAGGGTGTGTCATTGATTTCAGAGGTAGTTGGGAGGAGTTCTTGCCGTTTGCTTATAACAATAGTTACCAGTCAAGTATTTAGATGGCACCCTACAAAGCTTTGTATGGTCGGAAGTGTCATACTCCCACATGTTGGACGAAATTAGGGGAACATCGAATTTTGGGTCTGGACTTGGTCGTCGAGACGGAGGAGAATGTGCAAGTAATTTGGGCTAGACTAAAAGAGGCGGCAGATAGACAGAAGTCCTATGCTGACTTAAGACGTAAGGACATAGAGTTTGTAGTGGGGGACAAGGTATTCCTGAAAGTATCGTCGTGGAAAAAAGTGCTAAGATTCGTGTAAGGGTAAGTTGAGCCCCAGATTTATCGGACCATATCAGGTGTTGAAGCGAGTAGGACCAGTGGCATATTAGCTTGAGTTACCTCTGGAATTAAGTCAAATTCACGATGTATTTCACGTCTCTATGTTAAGATGTTATCGTTCGGATCCATCCAACATAGTGCATGTGGAGGAAATCGAGGTAAGACCCGATCTATCCTTCGAAGAGGAACCGGTGGAAATCCTGGATCGTGATGTCAAGGTGTTGTGAAGGAAAATGGTCCCATTTGTTAAGGTGCTGTGGTGGAATCATGGTTCTGAAGAGGCTACGTGGGAACCTGAGGAAGCAATGCGGCAGCAATACCCCCATCTTTTCTGATCAGGTAATTTCGAGGACGAAATTTCTTTAAGGGGGTAGAACTGTAATATCCTGAATTAATGGGTCTATGCGTTTAGTGTAAGGATATGTTTAATATGTTAATTTAAGTGATAGGGGTCCAAATTGAGCTCGGGACTAGGCAAAGGCCTTGGTTAAATTGTCTGATTGGGAATTATAGAGTTAAAAGGTGGTAATTGTGTTTAAAATACCAACGTGGGCTTGTGGCCCAACAATAGGTTACGCTGCAAGGGAGTTAGAAGGTGGCGTCACTAACAGTTAAAGAGGCCCAAGTTTTCACCGCAAGGAGCCCATGTTTTTAGGCCATTTTCAGCACTTAAAAGGGAGTAAGGGGTGACGCCACAACAAGGGTGTAAGGGGCCCAAAATTTAAGGTCTATGGAGCCCAATTCTCTTAATTTAAGTAAGCTAAATTTAGCATTAGGGTTAGGTGAAGTGGACGGAAACAAGGCTCAAAAATAGGAGGATTTACATGGATTTTATAATTGATAATATAGAAGATAAAACGGACAAATGATAGGAGCTATCAAGGAAAGGTGATAGCCAAAAATCCACCACCTAGAGGAGTAAAGAATTCGGCTACTTCATAAAAATGGGGTACCGAATTTTCCCTTTTTATTAGCTTGATTTTTAGTTATCAGGACGGGTACTTTCAGTTTTTTTGATAGGAGTGCCGAAATTTCTATAAATAAGGGGGATATATCATTAATTCTGGCATTTAAACCCTAATTTCTTTTTCTTCTATTGTGCCGAAATTCTTACTCTCTCCCTCTACAATTTCATTTCTTTAATTTCTTCAAAAGCCAAAACCTCTCCCTTCACTCTCTTTTCCATTCTTTTCCTCTTGTGTCGATTTCTCTAAAAGTCGAAATCTCCATAGTTTTTCTCTATTCATCCCATTTGTGAGTCGATTTTATTTCTTCTGGAATTTAAATCTTTCTCATTGACATTATTGAATCCTCTCCAGCGCTAGCTGAATTCCCTGTGTTAAGGTAAGTGTCGACTTCTGTTGGTTTCTCATGTTCTATTTCATTTTTCAAAGGCAAAAGCCGAAAAGCTAATAGTTTAATGGGTCTATGTTGGGCGACATTCCGGGATTTGAAGGAAACTTGGTCGTCTAGATCTAAAAGTCAAAAATAGCTAGTCTCTAATTTCGGGATTTTAAGGTAAGGAGATTTTCCCTAGATTTTTACTAGATTCTTTCATTATATGCAAGATCTAAACTTTATGATGAGGATTAACGATTATATATTGTGATAGTAGTTCTGACAAGGACTTGTGATGGAATTAAATATGGATCAGGCAAATGAGAGAATCCCTAAGTTTAAGAAACGAGCGGTATCTACCGTTCGAGATTGGCCACTTGGTTGTGGATCGGCTTTTGAACAACACCTTAGGCAGATAGCAGTTGTGTCAACTACGAATAGCGTCGACATAGAAAGTATTGTTTTATCAGTAATCAGGTGTGTATCTCTAACACACACTCTCTAATTGTAATTTGTGTGTAGTGGGCTAAAAAGCCAGAAAGTGGCTGTGTAGACAGTCGATTAAAACCCAAAAAGGGTTAGGCAAGGATGCCAGATACGCAACCATAGAAGTCTCTATGTGTATTGAGACATATGAAAGCCTATATGATGTTCTCTTTATGTATGTATGCATGGGGTGGGAACATAATATGAAAGGGGAAGTGCATGATTGGTCATATGGTGACCGACGGTTGAAATTCCACGAATATAAACATGGGTCATATGGTGACCGGTGTGTATGCCACGTGGTGTGTAGCGGATGGAGGGTTGATTGTAGAAATCCCCAAGGTGTGATGGTTGGTACGGGTTGGTGTGTAGAGGATGGAATTCTAGGATGGGTTGGGCCATTCATTATTTAGTGTCTATCATGTATTATGATTGTTGCATCTATGTATGGGCCGAACCCATAATGTGTTTGTGGGCCCTACGTCAGTGTGTTCAAGACTTATACACTGAGTCTTGGTGACTCACTGCTTTCCTTTCTCTACTCTTTCAGATGAGCAGTAGATCGTGGACATGGGAGCCGAGACGGACTCGAGGGGCCATCAAGTTTTTTTTTCTATAGATTAAGTTTGGTTTTCTTTTTTTTTATTTATTATTTCTTTGGGACTATTTATGTAATAAGGCCTCCTTAACATAGACTTCGATTTATCTTTGTTATATTGGGATTCGCAAAACTTATGTTTTTTTTAGTCTCCAAAATAAAATGAAATAATAAATGGGCTTTTCAACTTAATCAACGCAAGTAGTAAAGTTATTTACAAAATCTCACATTTAAGGGATTACTCGGCTAAAATAAACTAAGTTTTTCCAAAACCTTTCAGAGAAAAGTTTTCAATGTTCAACCCATAGCATACCAGATCTAGTTGGAACTTATGGGCCAGGTTTGGGGTGTTCCATCACTACTAGCCTAAACTGAATTTCTGAGTAGCTAGCTTACCTGTTCGGCTACAACACTCAAAATTTCAAATTCCACGACCAATTCAACCTTCTCTCTTAGCAGAGTTTCAGTTAAACTCCACCTCTTATGCAGCGAGGAGATAAAAAAATTCTTCTAGAGCAAGGAGTGACTCGAAGTTAGGTTCCCCAATAGAAGCAACACGCCACCTACCATTGAGCTACAAGCTCTTTTTCTGTCATCTTTCCACCACAAATATATTTAAAGCCTATGTACCAACATCAAGGTTCATTTAAAATGGAAAACATGGATTTTTATCAAAGCCCAGGTTTGAACCCAGGACTTCTCCAACACTTCTTAGGACGCAACCACTCAAGCAGTTATTGATTTGTGTCCTTCCTCTGCACATCCAAATACTTGTGTGCAACCTTCACTGCTCCCCTACTCAAGGCCTATTCTTCCAGGCCCAAATTTGGGGCGTTATAAAAAATTTGGAAAATAGGGGTCATATAGCCATGTGGCCAGGCCGTGTAACTCTCTGAGTTGGCACAGATACCCGTGTGCTAGGCCATGTAACTCACTGGCTTGAAACATCAAGAAACTTACAAATGAAACATGACCATGTCGCCAGGCCATGTTTGTCACACAGCCATGTGGCAGCCCGTGTCTCAGGCCGTGTGAACCTAAAAATGTAACTAAAATCATACCAATTCAAGTCTAATTCAAATCTAACCAATCAAACCATTTGGGTACACATTCAAGGGGTTCAAACACCATTCAAGCATACATAAAAATGCCATTTCACTCATCCTAAATTACTTAACCAATATGCCATTCAAAGGCACCACAATGGCATCAATACATCATTTACCTACACATGCTAATATTAACTTAATTCATGCATAAAGACTTAGTTCAAATATGTGCCAAAACATGTCTCAAATTGACCATTTGTAAGACATCATCAATATACCAAAAGAACCTTGTTCACAAGCATTTTAAAGTACCAAAATGACATAGCTTAACAAGCATTACAAGTTAATCAACCAAACAAAATCTTCAAAGCATCATGTAACATCCTGAAATTGGGCCTAGGAGAATTGAGCCCAATGGGCCTTGAGCATAGTAGTGTTTAAATTTTTTGGAGAATAAGAGATCGGCTTAAATGCAAGTTGGACCAATTAGATAAGTGAGTTTTAAAGGTTAGGGGGCTTCTATGAAGTCCCGGGTTCAAGTTAGGCCTTAGGAAAAATTTTGGTTGTTGGTGAAAAAAAAACCCTGGAGGTTGGCGGGTATGCCTTAAGAATAAAATGTGGAGGAAAATGACACAAGTGGAGTGTGTGGTGTAGTGGCAAAATGATGCCACTTAAGGACAAGGGAATGACGCCACAAGGAAGGAAGGAAGTCCAAGGTTCTAGTTGTAGCATTTGCATTCCTTTTAGATTATTTTTATTAAATGAATTTAGACATTGGCCATAGGGTTATATTTAGTTGCGCATGGTTTAAGACACAAGGAGCTAGTTGGTAAAGTGGTTAGCAGCGTGGATTATGCTACAGCAGATAGTCTAGGTTCGAATCTCATGAGAAGCAAGGGAGTATTTATTTTTCGGATTGGATGATAAGAGTTTCAGTTGAATTTAAACTCTACTGACAGAGGGATCCCACATCGAAAAGATACAAAGAAGGAAGGTGAAGAGTTAGCTATATAAAGAGCATTCTAAGAGGAGAGTTAAGATACCTTGGTGGGCGTTTGGGCACAGGAGTGGTCACAGCGCGGTTTAACACCAGATTCCTATCAAGTGTGTAACTCTCTCTACTATAGTTGTAGAGCGGCAAATGCCGAAGTGCCGATCACGGCAATAGTAGCCATACGAAAAGCGAGAGCACGGTAGGCTTCGACGCGATAGTTAAGGCCATCGGAGTATTCTTGTGGGTCAAAATTTGCTGGGCGTGATGGGTCAAGTAGGCCCAATAGAATAAATTGTATGATGATGTAGTATATAGTGAACTAGACTAGGTGGAACTTATATACGTGGCTAGATTTGTGTTAGGTGGGCCACACGAGCATGTGGGCCCGAATGGGCCGAAATTGGGTTTTAGGCCCAATAGTCCGGTAAAGATCGAAAATGGTAGTTGAGTGGCTCAAGGCTACACTGGGCCTTCGAAAAGGCCATTTTAGGTACAAAATTACTGAAATATGCTTAGTGGGTAAATTACCAAAATACCCCTGAAAGGTAAATTACGGAAATGCCTTTGGTAGGTAAAATTACAGTTATACCCTTAGAGGTTGATTAGCATGATTATGTTATTTTATGTCTATCTGATTATGATGGTAATTCATGTTATACTTATATTTGATATATGTCTAGCATACATGACATACTGCATACACGAATTATTATGTCATATTGCATGGGTATGATGAGAAGAGGGGGAAGATGTGATATTTGTGACTTTGGGTCACCAGTGGTTTGGCACCAGCAGTGGTTTGGCACCACTAGTGGTTTGGTACCACATATATTTATCTTTGTGACTTGTCCCAGTGGTTCAGCACCACAGTGGGTTGGCCCCACATATTATATTTAAAGGGATCATCACCAGTAGTTTGGTACTACAAAGTAGGTTGGCCCCACATATGTTATTTGTGACTTTGGGTCACCAGTGGTTTGGCACCACCAGTGGTTTGGTACCACATATGTTATTTGTGACTTTGGGTCACCAGTGGTTTGGCACTACCAGTGGTTTGGTACCACACGGGGTAGAATCGGGAGTTTCGGATGGTTAGATTTTAGGTTGCATGACAAGCATATTTTCATATGAAATTGTGTAAGGGTTTAACACCCGTTGGATGGGGATTTACACACTGAGTCTCGATGACTCACCCCTTAGTTAAATTTAGCAAGCAATCATTAGATCGCGGATTTGGGAGCTGAGGTGGACTCGTGGAGGCCATACATATGTTTACTCGTAAATTCGT
This sequence comes from Gossypium rotundifolium, assembly GCA_025506655.1. Taxonomy (NCBI): domain Eukaryota; kingdom Viridiplantae; phylum Streptophyta; class Magnoliopsida; order Malvales; family Malvaceae; genus Gossypium; species Gossypium rotundifolium. Next base: position 151,183,479 of record CP106734.1, on the reverse strand, counting down.
TTCTTTTATTTGGACTTACTTTTATTTGGGTTTTTGTTATGTAATAAGGCCTTGGGTATTTTATTTGGTTTCAGCTTTTAATTTCGTTACTGCTTATTATTAAATGATCAATATGGGATTTTCCTAAAATGATAATAAACCGCTTCTTATTCAAAATTACTTAAACTCGATTTTTCACAACAACTATAAAGAATACGAGCTTTTTAACGAACGCACAGTTTTTAGACATTCCTTCCATGTGACATGCCAGATCCGATCGTAACATTTAGGCTGGGTTTGGGGTGTTACACATAACATACCAATTCACCATTACATAACATCCTATACATGCCATTATTAACCTTGCCCAAAATTACTCAAAAACTACCGAATTGACTACTAGATTGTAACATCTCGAAATTGGGCCTAGTAGGATTCGGCCCAATAGGCCTTAGGCGTACGAATGTTTAAAATTTTCGAGAATATGAGAATAGTATTGTTGCAAATTGGACTTATTAGTTAAGTGAATTTAAAAGGTTACGAGGTTTCTATAAAGTCTCGGGTTTAATTGGGCCTTAGGAAAAATTTGGTATTTTAGCACTTTAAGGAGAGATGGTAAGTAGCTTCAAGGCTTATAGAAATAAATGAGTACATTGTTAGCATAAGTGAACAATTAGTAAGGAGGTTATGGCATCACTTGTAGTACCTTGAGGGAAGAGGTTCAAATCCCATTGTGTGCAAATTTTGACTATTATTTTTGCATGCTCTCCTTAAGTGTCGGCCAAGAGGTATATTTGGTAAGGTGGACTTCTTTATTTTTGGTAAGGTGGCTAAGGAAATAAGAAAAGTTGAGGTTGGGGAAAGGAATCAAAAGAAAAAGGCAAGTATGGGAGACATGTTGGCACAAAAAGGGAAGAATGTTATGGAAAGTGTGGTTGGCCAAATGTTTGACCAATATTGTAATGCATGTGGATGGTTTTGGGGGTAGATAGGTAGCTGAAATTTTTACTTTGGCAATTGGTAAGGTCTTGGTATTGTTTTGGCCAAAAATCCTATTTGTAACTTTTGTGTCATTTTCTTCCAATTTGCTATTCTCTTTGCCGAAACCTCCTAGCACAATTGTGCATCTTTCTTCTCTTTTGTTTAGTCAAATATTCATATTTTGTTCATCTTCTTTTGATAGCCAAATTTCTATCATCTTCTATCTTCCCCATTTTTGTGTGTTGGACATCTTTCCTTGGTTGAATCGGGTAAGGGCTTCATTTCTAATCCTTTCATTTCTTCTCTTTCTAGCCAAATATGTATGTTCATCACTATACGGCTATTTCACTTTGTTTCTTATCGAAATATCACTCTCTCCATCACTCTCATATTTGATCAACTCTTTTTCATAGAGTTCTAGTGGGTGGTCTAATACCAAATCCTTGTCGATTCATTCGTAGTCGTAAACCAATTGGTGGGAATCGAGATTATCATCGATTAAGGTAAGGAGTCTTTTCATATTTGATTCAATATCGCTATTCGGTTATGGGGTTAATCGGATTGAAAGTTTGGCTAATCGATTATGTTGTTAGGCACGAAATCACTCGATACTCTCTACTTGTGGATTTTTCAGAAATAGTGGTAAAGTCGAACACCTATCTCTTGTAATAAGAGATTCCGATTGTTGGTAAGTGATATAGATTGTTAAATCAATCGTAATACTTGGATGAAGTTGTAAATTGGGTTTTGGACTAATTGTTGACCGATTGTATCTTTAGGTGCCGCGGAGAATATCGTGTTACGGATTCCGAATAAGGTGTGTAATCATGTACTTTCCTAATATATATTTGAAATGGTGTGTGATCTCACACTTCTCTAAAGGCTTGCATGAACTATTCTGTGATTGGGTCGATATAATGAAGAAAAACCAGAAACCGTCTGTAATCACTCGAGCGTGCGTATGATTGTAGTGGTAATCATATTTGTAATAAAATAGTTCCGGTTAAAAATAATGACATGTATTTAAAAAATCACGAAAAATAGGAGAAAGGGAATTAGAAAGTGAATGAGATATCAAATAAAATCTTACTGTGTCTATTTTAATAAGGAAGAAACGAAGAAGGAAAATGAATTTTATATTCTGAGATATGTTAATTTTAGTGAGACTAGTTCTGATTAACTTCGTGTTCCCTGATCTATTTTGGAAAAATCGTATAAAATTGTAAAAAGTGTATTATGGGTTATAATTTATATGTATGGATTTCTTAGTGAGTATATTTTCAATAGAATTAAGTGGAAGCCTTATATGAAAACCGTATAGTGAGATATTTGGAATTAAGGTAAGAGAGGTCAGAATCATTGGACAATGTAACAAGAAAACTTTTAAGGAATAAACTGTACTAATTGGTTAAGACAAAAATTCTGGAAAAGCATTAGTGAGAAGATATATGATTTTAGTTTTAAGGAAAATTTACGGATTTAGATTTCGAGTTTACTAACCCAAGTTATAGTCAATTTAGTCAGTATGACGCAGATGGACAGTTTCAAGTTTTATGTCCCAAATTAGTAATTAAGCCTGGGGTTGCGAAATTACAACAATACCTTTGGAAGGTAAATTACCGAAGTATCCCTAGGTTGCGAGATTACCGAATTACCCTTAGTGGGTAAAATTACCGAATTACAAAATTGCCCTTATGTGCCGAATTACGAAAATACCCTTATGGGTCGAATTACGAAAATACCCCTAATGGGCCGATTTGATGATTGCCTTAATGGGGTGATTTTGATATATTGCTTAATGGGCCAATTTGATATATGGCTAAATGAGCTGAATTTGATATATGGCATAATGGGCCAATTTTGTAAAGTGTTAATGGGCCAAATTGTTTGTAATAAATCTTTGATGTTATTAATTATCGTTGTTATATTGTAAATATCATAATTTGCTATGAATGTTGCATTCATATAATTCTGCATGGGTTTGGGATATTGATGATTGGAGGAAGCTATTTGGTGGCTCTGCCACATATTTTGGTGACTCTGTCACAATCTGTCTGGTGGCTATGCCACGTATATTCTATTATTCTGGTGGCTTCGCCACAAATTCTGATATTATAAATGGCTAAATGCCTGTGATTATAAATGGCCACTGGCCTGTGAATTATTTTTATAAATGGCTTAATGCCTACGATTGGTGTGTTGGCGGGGTGGGTTGACTGATGATCCCCACAGGTGTGTTGGTTGGTATGGGTGGTGTGTAGCAGATGGATTACTAGGTTTGGTTTGGGAATTGCATACATTGCACATACATATATATGTTCTGTTGTGTAAATGGGCTTCGGCCCAAGATTTTTCTTTATGGGCTCAGGCCCAAGTTTTTGCTAATTTGATTCAAGCCAGTGGATGACGGTAAGGGGATTATATACTAAATTCTTGTAACTCACCCCTCTTTCTTTCTTAACCCTTGTAGGTAATGCTCAGTGACGAGGACTTGAGGCCATGGATGACTCGGTGGAGGCCATACTTCAGAAATGGTGTTTTACTTTGGAACTTAAGATTTCTATTTTCGTTCACTTTACTATTTTGGCTTGTATCTTGTAATAAGGCCTCTGGAGTATTTTATTATTTTCTTTAGGTTTGATATACTTATTATTTTACTTAAATTATTTTAAATGGAAATTTTCTATAATCTTAAATAAAGGTTTTCCAAAATCGATTAACAAATGGATTTCATAATAAACTTTTACAAATATTTTTAACATGAAAATCTTCTTCAAATTTTCAATGTCTTTTTCAAAAGTCACGCTTTTATAATATTATTAGTTCAAATCTATCGATTTATCAATCAATCCTCGAGGTTAGTAGTATTTTATCAAATGTCTCAAATCAAACTTGTTTTTCTTGATTTTAACAAAACTTATTTTAGTACGAATCACAAATCCTTCATACATTTTCTTCAGTGTGACACACCAGATTTGGGCCTAACTTTTGGGCCGGGTTTGGGGTGTTACATGGATAGTGTGATAGTTCTCTGACAAGCTTCCGATGATCTATAAAACAAAGAAAAGAACTACGTAAGCAACGAATGCTTAGTAAGCTCATATAAACCTTAAACATAAGTTACCATTTCTATAATACCATTCATAGAATAATTATAATCCAAAACCAATGCCATAAGCTTAGTATGAGCCTATACAACATCATCAAACTCACAATTTAGTATATTTGTTCATATATATATGAAATCAACCATAAGGTATGTGGTTTACCATGTATAAGCATGAAACTTTTCATCACCAATGTTACCATAATGTCATGATTCATTGCATTTGCATACTTACCATTTCCTTTTAACTTTTTTTTACCCGTTGAACCATCTAGAATTACATTGGATGCTCGGGAAAGCTCACAAAAAGTGTGCCTTTACATATAACCATAACCTTTCTTTTACATCAATGCTCACATGAGCTGTGAAATGGGTCTGCTCACACGAGCTGTTGGTCAGAATGTAAGGTACATGATGCTGCTCACACGAGTTGTGGATAATTCACAACAAATGCATGACCTCAGCCATCGGTAAGGTATTCAAGACTAGCACCTGAAACATGAAACCCTTAATAACATGTCATTTGTACCCTGAGAATTCTTAAGGTTCAACCGGGACTCGATATCCATCAATTCATCATAGCATTGGTACATTTATATATTGATCCATTTACATTAAAAAAAGCATAGTAAACATTCAATTTAAATGACATTAAAATAATTACCGTTCATATGAACTTACCTCTATAGTTAGGGGCATAGTAGTTAAATCGAACTAATCCGAAGCTTTAGCTTTTCATCGATCTAAGTCCGAATGTGGTTTATCTTAACCTAAATAATTAACTTCAATCAGTTAAATACTTATAGTATTCAATTTAACCATATTTCATATTTATGTAAAATTACCAATTTGCCCCTAACATTTTAACTTTTCACAATCTAATCCTTAAGCTTATAACTTAAAATCTAACCATTTTAATCTAAATCCATGTTGACCATTGATACAAGGGACCTTCAAGCAACCCATATTTACCATTATTTCAGAATAAAACTGTAACACCCCAAACCCGGCCTAGAAGTTAGGCCGAAATCCAGCGTGTCACATCAAAGGCATAATTCAAAATGATTTTGCTAAGTAGAAGTTAAAGGCCCAAAAGCCTAAAAATCCTTGAGTCTTGTTAAGAAATGATAAAAACCCATTTTAACTATTTAAAGTATTTTGGAAACTAAGTTTAATCATAAGAAATTTACTTTGGTTTAATGATTAAGTAAACAGTTGGAACAACAAAACCTAAATTTTAAAGTCATATCAGAGTATAAGGCCTTATTACATTCAACGTAAATAAAACAATTAAAATCGTGTCTTCCAAATAAATAAATAAAAATTTAAACATCTTGTAGTGTGGCCATCTCCGAGTTCTCTCCCATGTCGAGCCATTTACTGGGGATCACCTGAAACATTAAATAAAAAGGTGTGAGTTTCGAAACTCAGTGTGTACATCCCTTGGCAATCAAATCAACATACAAATATTCCATTGGGCCTAAGCCCTACCAAAATCGGTGGTCTTGGGCCTTAGCCCACAATGACCCCATATCATATCATATCATATCATATCATATCATATCATATCATATATGCAAAATAAGGTAATGCAAAACCCTCCCCAAAAATCCATCCGCTACACACCATTTCCCTTCCAACCCTACACACCCGTGGGGATTTCTAAATTGACCCACCCATCCTCTACACACTAAAGGTAGTACTCACAGCGGCACTACTCAACGTTGCAGCAAAGCTTTTAATCATATAATGGGCTTAAAGCCACCGGTGGATCCACGGTCATCAAGCGACTATACGATCCTCAAATTCTTCCTACGTACCATAATTCCCACCCATATGCATCCTAAACAGAATATAGTATGAATGCAACATGCATATGAGTAACCTCCATAAAACTCATACTCATCACATAGGGGTATTTTTGTCATTTCACAACCCAAGGGTATTTTTGTAAATCTACTTTACATGGGTATTTAGGTAATTTTACAAAATAGAGGTACTTTGAAAATTTTGTAAATCAGGGGTGTTTTGGTAATTCTTCAAATCGAGGGTATTCTGGTAATTTTGCAATCGGGCTTTTTTAGTGATTTTACAAATCTAAAGGTATTTTGGTAATTATCAAACTAAGGGTATTTTGGGTATTTTCAAATCAGGAGTTTTTTAGTAATTTTACAAATCTAGAGGTATTTGGTCCCTCTCGGGTTTTAGTTATGATCTTTGGCCCATTAACAAGTCCTTAAGGCTAAAGTGAACATACACTATGCACCAAGTAGGATTCTAGAGAAGAGGAGGTGGGCCACTAGGATCGCTTATGTAACGACCCAAATTTGGGCCTAGTAGGGTTGGGCCCATTAGGCCTTAGGTGTGGGAGCGTTTAAAATTTTTGAGAACAATAGAATGGCCCTAATGCAAGTTGGACCTATTAGGTGAGTGATTTTGGAAGGTTGGAGGGCTTCTATGAAGTCCCGGGATCAAACTTGGGCTTTAGGAAAATTTTAGTTTTAGGTGAGTAAAACCCTGGGAGTTAGTAAGTAGGCTTTAAGAATAAATTGTGGAGAAAAATGACAGAAAAAGAGCTTGTGGTGTAGTGGCAAAGTGACGCCACATAAGAGACAATGCGGTGACGCCACAAGGAAGCAAGGGGTCCAAGGTTCAAGCCTTGGTGCTGGCATTTCTTTTTGATTTATTTTTAAGTGAACTTGGACTTTGGCCCATAGATTTATATTTCGTTGTGTATGATGTTAGACACAAGAGGAGCTGGTGGCTTAGTGGCAAGTGGCGTGAATTGGCTGATGGGAGAGCTTGGGTTCGAATCTCATGACAAGCAAGGGAGTATTTATTTTACGGACTGGACGGCCAGAGTTTGTGTTGGATTTAAACTCTATTGAGGAAGGGATCCCACATCGGAAAGCCAGAAAGAGGGAAGGTGATAAGCTGTCTATGAGGAGAGGAAGCATACCTTGGTGGACATTTGGGCATAGAAGCATTCGGAGCGTGGATTAGCTTCAGAATCCTGTCAGGTGTATATCTTGCACTACTCTAGCTGTAGAGTGGCAAATGCCAAATGCCAGACACACGACGATGGTAGCCACACGAGCGCGCGGGCGCACGTGTGGGAGCTTCGACTTGATAGTCGAGGACACCATGAGTATCCTTGTAGGTTGACGTTGTTTGTGCTCGTGGGCCCATATGAATAAATTGTGTGATTGTGTAGTAGATAGTGAACTGGTCTATGTGAATTCATATCTGTGGCTAGATTTGGGCTAAATAGGCCACACGAATGTGTGGGTCCATTTGGGCCGAGAATGGGCCTTAGGCCCATTCGTATCGTTATCTCTATTTAGGATATCTCGATTTGTTAAATTATCAAAATACCCCTGGTTTGTGAAATTACCAAAATACCCCTATTTTACAAAATTATCGAAATACCCATGGTTTGTGAAATTACCGAAATACCCTTAGTTTGCGAAATTACCAAAATACCCCTAGTTTATAAAATTATCGAAATACCCCTAGTTTGTGAGATTATCGAAATACCCCTGGTTTGCGAGATTACCAAAATACCCCTGATTTGTGAAATTACTGAAATACCCCTAGAGGGTAAATTACCGAAATACCCTTGGTGGGTAAATTATCGAAATACCCTTGGTGGGTAAATTACCAAAATACCCTTGGTGGGTAAATTATCGTTATACCCTTAGGGGTTAATTAGTACGATTGTGTGCATTCTATTTAATTGGTTGTGATGGTAATTTATCTCATACATTATTTTTGATAAATGCTTTGCATACATGACATTCTGCATAGGATTGGGATATTGATGATCGGAGGAAGTGTAATCTGGTGGCTCTGCCACATTCTGTTCTGGTGGCTATGCCACATAAATATTCTGTTATTCTAGTGGCTTTGCCACAAATTCTGTGATGAGCAGCTTGTCTACCATCGACGTATGTAGCAAATGGATATTTTGATTTAGAAATCCCCACAGGTGTGTTGGGTTGGTACGGGTGGTGTGTAGTAGATGGATTATTAGGTTGGGCTGCATACATTATTTGCTTTATCATGTTTATAGGGCTAAGGCCCAGATTGTTACTCGAATTGGGCTTCGCCCGATCTATCAGATGGTCTTTAGCCTAGTCGCCTCTCAGATGGGCTTCACCCACCTACTCATCAGATGGGATTCGGCCCAGTCCACTTTCGTATGGGCTCGGGCCTAGTTAATAACCGATTAGGGGATTACACACTGAGTTCTCGTAACTCACCCCTCCATTTTAACCTCCAAGGTGATCCCCAGCGTTAGATGATTTGGAGCCACAGAAGACTTTGTGGTGGCCATACGTTGGGAATAATTCTCGAGAACTTAGTAAAATTTTGATTTTTCTTTATTTTAGTTTTATTCTGTTTTGGGTTAATATTTTTGTAATAAGGCTGTTGGTATAATTTTTTTTAAGTTTTACTTAATAACTGCTAAATTTATGAATACGTAGTTTTCTTAAAATGACACCTAATGTTTTAAAAAAATATCACATTTTCGCAATTCACTGAATTTGATTTCTACTATAAACCAGTTTTGGGAATAATAGCAATAATAACAACAAAGCTCGAAGTTTTAAAAGGAATACGAACAACCTTTTAATGAACACGTAGTTTTTAAACAACCCTTCTATGTGACATGCTAGATTCCGTCATAACATTTAGGCTGGGTTTGAGGTGTTATAGCTTAAGTACCAAGCTCTCCCTAGATCCAATCCTAGACATGCATATGTCCATTGCCACACTCTAACCCAGCGACCTGTCAACGGACATGTTTAGCTATTAGAAAGTCTTATGTAGTTTAAGAGTTGTTCAGAACTAAACCTAAAGTCCATTAAATCCTAGCATACTTGTCTACGTTCCCATCAAGCCCATTTTGCGTTCATGTAAACCATTATGCCCACATCACATCCTTATGGCCCACTAGGCCCAAATCTCAGTCATATGGCCCTTTAGGCCCAAAAAATTCTAGATCATGTAACATGCGTGCCTAACTCAATTCATATAGTCAAATCAATTCCTTTCATCAAACTTAGCCTCAGGGCCTACCGGGCCTATTTAGCCACTTTTGACTTTTCATCTTTTAGGCATTATCGACATCATGTGTGTGTAGTGTTTGTACACACCTTGTTACTGCAATGTGCTATTCTATCCTTAGCCTTGAACCGTGTGCCACCAGGTTCTACTAGCCCTTCCTTAGCTACTAATCACATGTGTACCCTAGATCCTTGCTAACGATCCTACCACGCTTGCGATCTTTTGAACAGTATCCTTGTTATTACAGAATTAATGACATGACAGTTAGGTAGCCTTTTGGCTTTTAACAAAATGAATAAGAGAGGTTAACTGAATACTTACCAAATCCACTTTCGATCCCGCGGCCTAAATTTAGCTTTTTAACCTTGACTGATAGTAGATCACAATCAGCTTGTGATGGAGGAAAACAACAAGGGTTTGGCACAAATAGGAATTTCGGCAAGAGAAGATGTTGGCAATTCGACAATAGAAGAGTTTAGCTAAGAGAGAATTTGACAAAAAGGAATTCAGCTTTAGGAGATTTCGGCAATAAGGAAATTTGACTATAGGAAAACCGATTAAGGGGGAAAAGAAAAACTAAAGATAGCTCAAAGAACCTTCCAAGCATTCGACCCCCTTCTTTTATAGCCACAGGTCGAATACTCCTTTCCCTAGAGTCCCATTCGACACCAACTACTCCCTTTCCTCATCTTTCGATTTTTCTCCCTGATAACACCTTAATCTTATCCAAAATTTCCTCCACATCCATCACACCTGCTTACTTCAAACATTCCATGGCAAGAGTTCAAAACCACACAACTCTTGCTGTCCACCTATGTAAAATAAAACACTCTAAAAATACACTCATATGCTCGAACCATGGACCTCTTTAGCTTACACACACACCACCTTATAGCTCCCAAGTGACACCGCTTACCACTGGACCACAAGCCCATTTGTGTCCTATTTTCTCTTATTCTACTTAAGAGGCCTCATGCTTGAGACTAGGGTCCACTAAAGCAAGAAAAATAAATTTTTCCCTATGGTCTCTGTAACATCCTAGAATTAGGGGCTCTGCTTTTTTTATGTTTGTTGTGTTTTTGGCATGTTCTGTTTGTTAATTTGGTATGTTTGGGGGTCCCGAAAAGGCTCGGGGTCAAGCTTGAGCCTTGGTGAAAATTTTGTTTTTAGGCTCTTTAGGGGAGAGCTGGTTGAAGTAGGTCTTAAGGATAAGTTCTTATGTTTGTTGACACTAGAAGAGTTGTGGTGGAGTGACAAGAAGGTGCCACTTAAGGTACAAGGTTATGGCGTCACAAGGAAGCAGCTGAGGGAAAGAGTTCGAGTCTCATCAATGGCATTCAGAAGCTTTAATTTTTTTGTGCTTAGGGAGCTAAGGAAGTGGCTTTCGGCTAGACTCTTCATGGTTGTTGGTTGAATGAGTCAAGCTATTTGAATGGGTGGCCATGAGGTGTTTGTGGTGTTGAATTGGTCAAACTGATACAAATGAGTGATGGGGAGTGAAAGTAGGAAGAAATCATGGGCTAGTGTTTGTGGTGGAGTTGGGCGAAAGTTGGGGTGTTTGGGGGGTGAATTCGGTCAAGTGGGTGAAAAGAGGGACCTTTTGTTGTTGAGCATGTGCAGTTTAGTGCTAGCTTAAGGGTGCCAAAATTCCATAGACTTTGGGCTTTGGTTCATTTCATTTTAGCATGTTTCATTAAGGGAGGTGAGTGATGTTTGGTAGCTAGTGTCATTTGAGTATGAAGTTAAACCGAAACCGTCTATATAGACTTCCCTTTCTTCTTTTCACTTTGGTCACTTGGTTTCATTTTTTCTATTTTCTTTTTACCAAAGAAAACTGTAGCTCCCCATTCTCTTTCTCTCATCATTGTTGCTTTACATCTTTTCCCCATTTTATGTGTTAGCCGAAACTCCTTGAAGCCACCCCCTTGCCAGATCTTTTCTTCTCCTTTGCTTATTTCTCTTAAACTTCACAACCAAAACTTTCATCTCACTTCTTTCTGTTTCATTTTTCTCTTCTACTTCTTCTTCTCTAGTTACAACCTTGCAACTCCTCCATTGTCACCTTTTTGTTTCTCTCTTTAGCCGAATAGCTCCTTTGGCAGCAAGTGAAATGGTTTCGCCTTGTTGTTCGACTGTTGAAGGTAAAGATCTTCTTTTCTCTCTTTTTATTAAAAGCTGAATCTTTTTTCCTTCTTTCGACTTCCTTCTCTTTTCTTTTCTGTTCTTTGTATCCTTCTTCACTAACTGAATCTCTGGTTCTTTATTATCTCGAATCGATACTGCTTGTATGGCCTAAAGTGTGAAGAGGTATTCTTTCCTGCCAATTCTATTCGGCTTCTTCATCATCAATAACGCAAGGTAGTCTTGTGTGATACTTTTTCCTTCTCTAAGTTCTTTTAGCCGATTACTCAAAGGGAAATTTTTTTTTTACTACTAGGCCGAACTTTTGTCTCTTTCACAACTCATCTTTGATTCGAGGTCAAACCAGTTGTTGTGTGGTTCACCGTTTACCAACGTAGGAATCAATTCTTGTCGGTTCTTGGTTATTATATCCCTTACCAATTGTAGTTTGCTTTAATCAGTTCTCTTGATAGACAATCGACGTTTTCTCTGACCTCTGATCAAGTCTGTTTCACAGATACAAGAAACAGTCAAGCTGTGGTGGGGAGCAAACCCATAATCTCTGCTCCCAAGTTTAAAAGACATGTTGTTTCGATGGTTTTAGAGTATCCGCCAGGTTGTGGGAGTCAGCCGACGTCTTCCTGGGATAGGCATATAGCTATTGTCCCTACTAGTGAAAGCGTCGATGTAGAAAGCTTAGTGTTATGCGTTATCAAGTGTGTGTATTACTTACACGCTTCTTTACTGTTTAAGTTTTTAACTGTGTGGGTTGAAAGTCAAAATGACTGTTTGATAGTCGAGATACCCTCGTGGGTAAGGTTGGAGGCACCAATAAGTTCTGATATGATGATACTTTTGATTATAAGACTTGTATGAAATTATTGTCTGTTACACGTTAAGATTATGTTGCATTCATTTTCAGCATGATAAAATGAGCATGGGCTTGGGATTGAATGAAAGGGGACGCATGAATTAGTGACTATTGTCACAGTGGTCTGAGAACCACGGTGGTTTGAAACCACGAATACATATATCAGTGACTTGTCTCGGTGGTCTAGGACCATAGTGGGTTGGCCCCACAAATACATAAACTTATTAGAGATCGTCACGGTGGTCTAAAACCATAGTGGGTTGGCCCCACGATTATATATTTCAGTGACTTTGTCATGAGTGGTCTAGGACCACGGTGGTCAAGAACCACAGTGGCGTAATGCCACAGGTGTTTGGATGGATAGCTAGATTGGGCTTGGTTGCATTGCATACATGTGATATAAATGCCATATTGAGTGGGCTAAGGCCCAATGTGCATCTGTAGGCTTAAGGCCCATTTTGCGTTATACAAGAATTTACACACTGAGTCCCGGTGACTCACCCCATCTGCTTAATTATGCAGGTAATCACTAGATCGTATATCTAGAGTCAAGGCGGACTCGAGGTGGCCATGCATTATCGTTTCTTTTGTAAACTCGTTCTCTTATTTAAGTTTGTTTTTAATTGGGATTTTGATTTGTAATAAGGCCACTTTAACTTTAAATTGGGGTTTGATTCAAATTTGATATTATATACGTTATAAACTGTCAAATATGGGGTTTTCTTAAAAATGTAACTAATGGTTTTCCAAAATATTAACATATGGATCATAAGCCACAAATAATTAAACTTGGGATTTTTCTTAGTACTACAAATATTATTTTCAAAAGGTCACGTTCCTCAACACTGTTTTCAATTGTCACCTCACTGAAATTTTCTAAATTCGGATTTACGAAATAAACCTGTTTTCAGCTTCTAGATAACCTAATAAGAAGTTGGCAGGATATATCCAAACCAAATTCTAAATTACCCCTATCATGGAATCACTAAAACGAATAGTTTTTCACAAGTTACGATGTACCATTAAACCTTTTCAAAACTACCCATATTGTAACCATCCAGATTTGGTCGTAACGTATTGACCGGGTTTGGGGTGTTACAGTCTCCCTTATCTCTAAGGCTTCAAATAATCCTGATAATACCTTAATATTAATATTCTATGTGCTACACATACATACTAACTTCAATACACAAAAATTAGGGTTTTTAGATTTTTGGGGCATTACAAAAACCTATGATTTACACCTTTAACAATTTAATCCCTAATTCCAAAATTCATCAAAAATCACTTAAAAAAACTTGTTTATCTTTCAACAAGCAGTATAATCTACCAATTAACTTCAAAAGAATTCATGGTAAGTCCCTCAACCTTTAACAATATTGCAAATTAACCCATGAGCTAGCTAGATTAAGCTAAAACGAGCTTAAAAACATAAAAATCATTAAAAATGGGGCTCGAAAACTCATCATGCAATCAAAACAAGCTTGATTGAATGCTCCCTCTTCTCTAATGGTGTTTTACATTTCAAAATAACAAAAAGGTGAAGATGACAACTTTGGTTCATCTTTTCTTATTTAATTTCCTTTTTAATTACCAAATTACTAAATTAACCTTTTAAATTATTAAAATTTCATTAAAACCTTATCCATAACTATCCACTAACTCATTAAATGGTATATTTACCATTCAAGTACTTTAATTTATGATTTCAAAGCTATTGGACCCCTTTAACTTACAGAACTTAACTTTTTCCCTTTTTACGATTTAGTCCTTTTTACTTAATTAACTATTTAAACATCAAAATTTCTTAACAAAATTTTGATATGACCTTAATATAATCCCATAAACATTAAAATGATAATTTACTGGCCAGAATTGTGGTCCCAAAACCAGTATTTCTAACATCACTGAAAATGGGTTATTACAATGTAGGGAACCATGGAGATAATATAATACGGATCTTATTATAAAGTTGCATGAACATGAACTATTTATTCTATATGTTAGACGAAAAACCATGCTAAATGGCTCATCAAGGTGTTATTTTGACCTATTAAAAACTATGATACATAATGGACAAGTCTAACAAGCTTAGTGCCATGAAACTGTCCAACAAGAGGGAGTTAAGCCCAAATTCGGCACAAGCATGCTGCCTACCAAAAAATCTCTTTTGGGAAAATTATTTGGAGGTCCCTACATTTAGAGAATCAGTGGAAATAAGTACACAAATATTTCCCTTGAAACCATCCAACCCATGCCTAAATTTAGCATGGTAAGCAACCACCATCCACCTACTTCCACTATATGTAGCCGGCCAAGCAATTGAGAAAATGGAGGGATTCCAATACCTATTTTTAGTAAACTCTACCGTCTACTTCAAGCATAAATATCCCTCATCCATTCATTCCTTAATCATCCCTACATCCCTCATTCAGCTATTCTCTCATTTTCTCTCTTCATTCCCATGCATAGCATCCCGTTTCCCTTAGCCAACAAAACCTTGAATAGATCATCTCTTGGCCGACAACCTTGAAGAACCATTAACAAAATAGCAACACAAGGATTAGAGGGGAACATCTTCAGTCAAAGTTCACGAGACTACTGATTCGACAGAGTGTATTCTTCATTTACTTTGTTATTTTGATTTAAATCATGTTTGTAATGTGCTTTGTTCTCTTGTCATCAATAATGGTTGCTTAATTCTATTTACCTAGGAAAATTGAATTTATTTAATGAAGTTTGTTTAATCATGTTTATAGTGTTTGTGCCTCAGTCGATCATGTTTTTAAGTAAACTCAAGTATGTATTTCATTCATATGTGATTGGATGCATTAGAATTAGCTGAGCGATCCTGACTAGACGATGACTAGTGGACATAATAATTGAAATGTGCATGCTTAATTTAGATCCTGGCCCAGCTAAATTAAAGGTTCATAATAACTTTAACGAGCTCTATTATCTTGCATAGTTTTTAGGTTTATGTGATTAAACTATTTCAAACCTGACCCGTCCTTGTTACATCACATGAATTCTAAGAATCCCTTAGTTTATTATAATCAGCAAAATGTATGTTTTACTAAGTAAAAGGTTTTGAGAGGACTTAATTTGGTTTCAAAAGTCATGAAAGATGGAGTTGCCATGGAATATTTTTCGAACACTGTTAAACATGAGGAAAATGAACTAAGTTGAAAGATGTAATTATCCTGGCATATTCATGTTATTGATTGTTGAATTTTGTGTCTTTGCTGCTAAATTCATTTCATACATCTCATTTCATACTTGGCATTTAGATTAAATTGCATTATGGATCATCTTGCATTTAGATGATTTAACTTAGCTTAATCTTCATCACCCAAAATATTTTGTTTTATACCCAAATTGTTAACTCTAATTTTACAATTAATTGATTAACATACATATTCCTTGTAGAGGTGATAACTCTTTTACTTATTACTTGATAACGACTGTGTACACTTGCACAAACTGAGCGTTACATGTTGTAACCAAGCAGAGGGAGTATGTTGCGACATAGGAGTGCCATGTCGGTGCATCGATGGTAGTTTCACTCCAAAATTTGTTTTTGGGTTCTGTCTTCGATGTTGAGATATCAGCGTCTTGGTGTCATGACATGGGCATCAATCTTGGCCTGAATATTCATCTTTAGCTCTCGACTTGACCTACAAGGCCATGTAACCTTATTTAGATATATAAAATGGAATAAAAACTACTAGAAAACATAAATTACTACTTTAAGTAAGAAAACCTAAATATATACTAAGATGCTTTGATTTAACTATTAAACAAGCTAAAGTTATGTGTAAAAAGGATGTAAATAATAGTGTAATTAGTGGCAAATCACTCCCCACACTTAACTTGTTTCTTTTCCTCAAGTAACCAAAACACATATATTGGAAAAAGAGAAATAAAAAAAATAATACGAAAATGACTTAATTTCTTTCTTTAAATAAGCTAAGTTCGTGAAATGTAAATCAGAACCTCCCACCTAAACTGCCCCATACTGAATTTTTTGCTTGTCCTCAAGCAAACCAAATCTAGACACATAGCATGCAATAAGAAAACGTCCCTTGGATTTTTTTACTACTATGAACATGTTTGTCAAATCTTAAAGGGATAACAATTCTTATCACACATGTAACTTAATCTTGATAGTTTGATGCCTTGAAACTTTTTAAAGTAAATTAGGATTAGTTTACAAAGTTACATTACTAACAAATTAGAAATAATTCCCATGACCAAATATTTAATAATACCACCATTAACATAAATCAAACAGATATGTTGCAGACACAAACATATGAATAAAAAATATTCATTAAGTATAATTGTTAGCAATTTCGAAAGATTATGCGCAAAGAATGCTTAAGTCACATTGGTCTTCTAGGCTTGTAACGTTTTGAGGCCTAGGACGATATGAGTTAAAAGAAAGATATGGCTCAAAACGGTTCAAACACTAGAAATAGTTAGGCACATGACATTGTTCCCTCTCTTCCCCCTTAATGTCCCATCCAAGCTCACCAACTTTTGTCTTCCTCTCTCACCTACCTTATTGCTCCATGTAGGAAGAAACAATCTACTACTAGCAACTATGGTCAGTTTAACGAGTTTTGGTGCACTAATGACTGAGTTTCTCTTACTTTTATGACTTTTTGTTTTTTCACTTGACTTTTTGCTTTTTTTCACAGTCACAATGCTTTTTTCTTTGTTCTGTACTTTTTCTTCTCGTTCTTACTTTTGACTTTTTCTCGATTTTTTTTTGTTTTTTTGCACATTTTTGCCCAACCTATAATCATTGTATCACATTGTTTCTTCCTTTTTCGCTCTATTTTTTTTTTGAAACTAGCCTAATGTATCTACCTAAACCCTCAATATCTATGGCCTGGTGTCTATTTCGTAATGTATTAAAGGACCAAAGATAGAGAAGAGTTCAAGTTTTCAATTTATGTGTGGTCTTTGGGTTTTAATTTTTATAGGTTCATCAAAAAGAAGTCATCAGGCTCAAATAAGGAGACTAGGGATTCATAGCATTAAGGTATAATCATTTGAGAACTGGCTATTCAAACAATGCCTTAGGTCATACCTAAGCATCCCACCATACACAATCTCTTTCATGCTTCAAATTAAACCGAATGAATAATAATCAATTCAAGCATTCATGTCTCTATGACTATTTATAAGACTTATATCTCATATGGCATCATCAAACATTCTTACTTAGGTACTTCAAATCTATTATGCAATTTAACTTGGAAACCTAATCAATTTCCCTTAAAATAACCAATTTATCTTATATCAATAAAAAATCTCATGCTTGACAAGAACCATTAATGCTTTATTATCTTCAACTGCTATTCATAGTATTAATATAACCTAAGCACCATGTAACAAAAATAATAATATTTTGTTTCATAAATAAATAATCAATTAAATCAAAGTAAACACACAAAAATTAATCATATGTACTTCCCTCAAAACTTTAGAACATGCATTACCCTTAGTGTAAAGTATTTAAAGTGAAAACAAGAAAACTTCCCAAGTAGGTCGAATCCTTATTGTTATGATAATCTATGAGTTTGTGTGCTTCAAACGAACAGAGAGTAACTAAAAAAATTCTATGAAAGGAAATATGAAATATAATATAAAGAAAATAAAAATAAGAAGAAAAAGATGAAGTGTCAATAATGGATGACAGAACGTTTACAAATATTCGGATGAACTTGGGCCTTCAATGTTGCAAGGTGCATTTTGTCTAAGATGTTGTAACATTGAGCCTAGTTTCTAATTTCTTTAATTTTTTTTTGTTTTGTCACTCCATGATATCTGCACCTGCTATGGAAAAAAAAACTAAACACAACTAAAATTATTAATAATAAAATAAAATAATAAAATAAAAAACTAACAAAATTCAAAGCAAGAAATAGAAGTTCTTTAAAACTAGGATGATTCGTGTCGCCACCACAGAAGAATTTCTAGCTGGTTCTCGACACTTTGATTTGACGTTTGTTCCTCTATTGATGTATATGAACCAACCCTTTCAATCAATTCCAACGATGTTGCATTATCTTTGATCAGCGCGACATCCACATTATAAGCCATTTGGTACCAAATTCGAGCCAACCCTATTTTTTGGGTATTGTTGCATCGAGCTTCCTCCCCTCAATGTTGCATGAAGTTTTGGTAACTCTAACTTTGTTGCCCTTGTCAGATGAGAATGAGTCAAACTCATCGATCTCTTCTGCTGGCACCTTCTCTGTTATGACTAGAAAGTGTATTGACTCCTCTACACTTTCATTCGGAATCGGTTTACGCTCCATGTTAGTGGTTACTTCTACTTTTACGTCAGTGGATACATCTACTATTATATTTGTTTCTTCATTAATTGGATCAGGGACACCTTCGAGTATGTCTAGTTCATCAAAACAGTCCCTAATTCCAAACCCTTGTTGATTTCCATCATTTAAGTCTGGATAATTGTTGGTAATACAGTGGTATTCATGGTTAGAGTTGAGAACATTGTGTACAACCTCTTCGAAATGTTGGATGTTTCATTGTGTACAACCTCTTCATAATACAGTGGTCATCATGGTTAGCCTTTGATATCTCTCGGAGCATTGCCATCATTTGTGTCATCTTATCTACATTTTGATAAAATGTTGGATGTTTCTTTGTTAGCTTGGTATGTAACACCCCTAACCCGTATCCATCGTCGGGGTAAGGTTATGAAGCATTACCGAAAACTTTTAACATAAAACATTCCATTACAATTATTTAAAGAACACACCATATTCCATTCAAACACATGCATAACATCCCCTTTTCGAGCCCTCAAGGCCTTAGAAACACTTTATAAATGATTCGGGACTAAATCGAAAACATTTATAATTTCAAGGCAAAAGATAGAAAAATTCATACTACAAGGGTCACATGCCCGTGTCTCAGGCCATGTAGGCATTCGAAGTAGGTACATATGGCTGTGTTCCAACCCGTGTTCATGCCCATGCAACTCTCTAACTTGGTTCACACAGCCAAAACACACGCCCATGTGCCAGGCCATGTAACTCTCAAAATGCGACCTTTAAAAACCTAAAGGGGACACACGGTCGTGTCGCGTGATCGTGTGTCACACACAGCTGAGACACACACCAGTGTCTTAGGCCGTGTGGACAAGAAGTATGTAACACCCCAAACTCGACCCATACATTACGACCGAATCTGGTATGCCACAGGGTGAAGTAAAATCAAGACTTAGTTATATTTATGAAAAATCGGCGATTTGAAAGATAACTTTTTTTTCGATTAGTATGTGGTCTTTTGAAAACTCGATGATTAGTTTAATGAAACTCCAATTTAACTTTAATATTTAAACCACCGAGGTGTTGTGTTTGATATAAACCGCAAAATAATAAAATAAACCGAAGTACAACCTTGAAAGGCCTTATTACATAGCGAAAATCCCAAATTAAAATTAACTTATAGAAATGCCAAAACTATAACGAAAAGAAATCGAAAGCATGGCCTCCATGAGTCCGCCTCGGCTTCTACATCCACGAGCTACTGCTCAACTGAAAAGTTAAGGAAAGGGGTGAGTCACCAAGACTCAATGTGTAAAACCTCCCACATTATACATACTGCATGAAGCCCACAGTCACACATTGGCCTTAGCCCACATATCAACATACAACGCATGAGCTGCAATAAGCACAACCCAAACCTAGTTTTTCCATCTGCTACACACCAACCCGTACCAACCAATCACACCGTGGGGATTTCTACAATCGACCCTCCATCCGCTACACTCCATCACGACAGTCATGCTACCAAGTATACACGATCACTAGGTGACCAAATAATATTTCGAGGCATAGCCACCAATCACTATGTGACCAAATAAAATATATATATGCATCGTGGCAGAGCCACCGATCACTATGTGACCAAAAATAATGTATGAACATATGTATATATATAGTGGCAAAGCCACCGATCACCACGTGACCAATTAAGCATTTCCCTTTATATCAAACCCATACCCATGATCTACATACAATCCTAACAATGCAACATGCTAATCATAACACAT
The DNA here is from genome assembly GCA_025506655.1 of Gossypium rotundifolium. Lineage (NCBI taxonomy): Eukaryota > Viridiplantae > Streptophyta > Magnoliopsida > Malvales > Malvaceae > Gossypium > Gossypium rotundifolium. Next base: position 151,163,253 of record CP106734.1, on the reverse strand, counting down.
CAGTCTATCATACCTACATTCGGCTATACAAAGCAACGATGCAGTCACGTACCTGTCAATCCTAGCCTTACCCCTAATGGTATCACGACTGTCTACACAGCCCTTTTTCCAGCTATTCAGCCCACTCAAGTGTTAGTACAGTTATAGTATAGTGTGTGAAAGTTTACACACCTAATACACGTAAGACAACACTCTCTATGTCGATGCTATCACTAGCCAAAACTACTTGCTATCTACCTACTATTCTGCTCAAAAACCGATCCACAACCCGGTGGCCAATCACGAATAGCAGACATCGTTCGTTTCTTAAACTTTGGGAGTGCGACTATAGATCTAACCCCTTCCTTCAATTTGCTGACATTCGAGTCCATGAATGACCTTGGTCAGAAGGTACTATAATGATTGCTTAACGAAGCATTAGATTAATACTCGAATAATGAAAGGAAACCGATTGAACCACTCAGGGAGAATCGAAACCCTTACCTTGAAATCCCAAAATAGTAATGCGGTTCGAAGGCTAACGATTTCTGGCTTAGAAATCTAGGCGACTAGATCTCCTTTAAATCCCAGAATGTCGCCCAAAAATAACACGAGATCAGTGAAAACGTCAAACTAAAGATGGCCCTAACGACCCACTAGCCATTCGCTTTGGCCTCAAAAGCTGAAAAAGATTACAAAAATAATAGCAGAAGTCGACACTCACCTTTACAGAGGATTTTGGCTACCACTTGCAAGAAGGTTCAACAATTAAAGAAGAAAATTGAAATGATGAAAGAAATAAAACCAAGCCACAAACGAGATTTAGGAGTTTTTGGCTTTTAAGAAAGATCCAAAAAAGGTGAACAAGAAAAGAGGATAGGCATTTTCGGCTTTAGAAGAATAGAGTTAGGAGTTTTTTTAGGTTTTTGGCAGAAAAAGAGAAGAAGAACCCTTGATTTCCTAAATTAGGAGGAGAAAAGGAGAAGAGAAAGAAACTAAAAGCTATGCTTTAGGAAATAATGAAATTCGGCACACCCTTCACAAATGAGAATTTCGGCATACCCTTAGCCATTCAACCGATTTTCCCTTGCACACAGTCCCACATTCGGCCATCTCTTCCCCCTCTATCCTATCCCTCATCTTTCTCTTATCCTCATCTTCCTATCTTGTGACTCAATCCACACCTACTCCTTTAGAGTTCCAGCCGAAACCACCTCTCACTCCTCAGGCACATATATAAAAAAAAAACTCTCCTTTTTGCTTAGCATAGGATTCGAACCTGCTCCCTTCAAACATGCTTGTGGCGTCACCAATCTGCTCCCTTAGTGGCGCCTCCTTGCCACTTTACCAATTGAATTTTTTTGTGTTAACTTTTCCATACAAGTACCCTTAAGGCCCACTTCACCTAGTTCTCCCTTTTAGTGACTAAAAATGAAATTTCTACCAAGGCTCAGACCTAACCTCAAGCCTTTCCGAAAGCTCTAAACACATCAGACACACGCACACAGCATGGCATACATATGCAACACATCACAAATGTAGAGCCCCCAATCTAGGATGTTACAATTCTACCCCCTTAAAAGAATTTTGTCCCCGAAATTACCTGGTCAAAAGAGGTGAGGTTATTGCTGTCGTATAACATCCTCTAGCTCCCATGTAGCTTCCTCTGATCCGTGATTACGCCATAGAACCTTAACCAAAGGAACCTATTTTCTTCGTAAAACTTTAACATCGCACTCCAAGATCTGAACAGGTTCCTCCTCAAAAGATAAATCAGGCTTTACTTCAAGTTCCTCCAATGGTATCACATGAGATGGGTCTGAACGGTAACGTCGCAACATTGAAATATGGAATACATCATGAATCTTACTTAGCTTCGAAGGTAGCTCAAGCTGATAAGCTACTGGTCCTACACGCTTTAACACCCGATAAGGCCCGATAAACCAAGGGCTTAGCTTACCCTTCCATCCAAACCTTAGAATTTTCTTCCACGGTGATACCTTTAAAAAAACCCGATCACCCATTACAAACTCTATGTCCCTTCGTTTCAGGTCAGTGTAAGACTTTTGCCTATCCGACACTTCCTTTAACCTAGCCTGAATCAACCCAACCTTATTCTCTGTTTCCAATACTAGTTTCGGACCCAAAATTTGTCGTTCACCCAACTCCGTCCAACATGTAGGAGTATGACACTTCCGCCCGTACAATGCTTCACATGGTGCCATCAGAATATTGGACTGGTAGCTGTTATTATACGCGAATTTAGCCAATGGTAGAAAGTCCTCCCAGCTACCTTTGAAATCGATAATACAACCTCTTAACATGTCTTCCAAAATCTGAATCACCCTTTCTGACTGTCTGTCCGTCTGTGGATGAAACGCCGTACTAAAATCCAACTTTGCCCCAATGCTTGATACAATGCCCTCCAAAATCTTGACGTAAACCTAGGACCTTTGTCCGAGATAATGGACACAGGTACTCCATGCAACCTCACAATCTCTTTTATATACAACTTAGCCAACTTTTGTAGAGAGTAATCAACCCGAACTAGTATAAAATGAGTGAACTTCGTCAACCGATCTACGACTACCCATACTGAATCCTTCTTAGTAGGCGAAATGGGTAGCCCACTAACAAAATCCATAGTGATTCTCTCCCATTTCCACTGCAGAATCCTCACCGGCTGCAACAACCCCGAAGGTAACTGATGCTCCGCTTTGACCTGCTGACATGTTAAACATTTACCCACAAATTCGATTACCTCCAGCTTCAAACCTGGTCACTAAAATTGTTCCCATAAATCTCGATACATTTTGCTTCCTCCCGGATGCATAGCATATGGGCTACTATGCGCTTCCTGAAGAATCATCCACCTCAATTCCACGTCCTTCAGCACACAAACCTTCTTTCGAAAACACAGAACCCCATCATCGTTTAGCTTGTAGTCCCCCACTTCACCATGTTGCACTTGAGATTGTTGGGCACTCAAGCCATCATCCTGCAACTGCTTCTCCTTAATCTTATCTATCCATGTTGGCTTTACCTGAAGCTCAGCCAACAAACTCCCATCTTCATACAGGCTTAGATGAGCAAACATCGCCCTCAGATCCGAGATCACCTTCTGGCTTAGCGCATCCGCTACCATGTTAGCTTTACCCGGATGGTATTCAATCGAACAATCGTAATCCTTTAATAGTTCAATCCACCTCCTCTGCCTTAAATTCAACTCCTTCTGGGTGAGGAGATATTTCAAGCTCTTATGATCTGTATAGATGATGAACTTCTCTCCATACAGATAATGTCTCCAAGTTTTCAAAGCAAAAACCACCGCCGCCAATTCCAAATCATGCGTAGGATAATTTAGCTCATGAGGTCTTAACTGTCGAGACGCGTAAGCAACCACTCTTCCACCTTGCATCAACACACATCCTAACCCAGTGTGTGAAGCATCACAATAAACTGCGAACTCTTTTCCAGCCTTGGGTTGAATCAACATCGGAGCTTCCGTCAACACCTTCTTCAGCTTCTCAAAATTTTCCTGCTGCTTGTCACCCCACACAAAAAGTACTCCCTTCCTCAACAACTTGGTTAAAGGTGCCGCAATAAAGGAGAATCCCTCAACGAACCTCCTGTAATAACCAGCAAAACCCAAAAAACTCTAAATTTCTATCACAGACCTGAGTGCTTTCCAATCCATGATAGCTTCAACCTTCCGAGGATCAACTCGACCCTTCAAATTACCTAACAATGTCTTAGAAAAGTAACCTTCCTTAACCAAAATTCGTACTTAATGAATTTTGCGTATAATTGTTTCTCCCTCAGGATTTGTAATACCACTCGCAGATGTGAATCATGCTCCTCCTCTGACCTTGAATATACCAGGATATCATCTATAAATACTACCACGAACCGATCCAAATAGGGTTGGAACACCCGATTCATCATATCCATAAACGCCGCTGGTGCGTTAGTCAACCCAAATGGCATTACCAAGAATTTGTAATGGCCATAATGGGTCCTAAAAGCTGTCTTATGAATATCCAATTTTTTTACCTTAAGCTGATGGTATCCTGATCTCAAATCAATCTTTGAGAATACTAACGTCCCTTTCAGTTGATCGAACAAGTCATCAATCCTTGGCAACGGATACTTGTTCTTGATGGTCAACTTGATCAGCTGACGGTAGTCAATGCACATACGCATTGATCCATCATTCTTCTTGACAAATAGCACTGGCGCTCCCCAAGGCGATACACTTGGTTGAATGAAACCCCGACCCAACAATTCCTGATTCTGTCTTTAAGTTCCACCGACTCCTTAGGCGCCATCCCATATGGTGCAATAGATACAAGTGCCATTCTCGGAAGAAGATCGATTCCAAATTCCACCTCGCGATCCGGAAGTAGTCTGGAAAGTTCTTCTGGGAAAACATCAGAAAACTCCCTCACCATTCTAACATTCCCTACAGTTGAATCCTGAACCTCCAAAGCATAAACAAAAGCTATAAACGCCCTACACCCTTTTCTCATCATTCTTTTAGCCTTTAGAGCGGATACTACATTAGACAAGTAGTTCCTCCTTTCACCTATTACCACCACCTCATCCTCCTAACTAGTCCTTAGTACCATACGCTTGGTTGCACAATCTAGATTCGCTCGATATTTCACTAACCAATCCATACCTAAGATTAGATCAAACTCCCCAAAAGGCAGTTCCATTAAGTCCGCCATAAAGACTACCCCTTGCACTTCTAGAGGTACATCCCTATGCAGTTTGTTCACCACTACCGATTGACCTAGCGGGCTAATAACAGTCATCTTCCTAGAGACAAACTCAAAGTCTATACTTAAAGTTCCAGAGATTACACTAGCAACATAAGAGTGCGCCAATCCAATATCAATTAATGTAGAGAAAGGAAAACCAAAAATCAAGAACGTACTAGTTATGACATCCGGTGCATCCCCCTCCTCTCGATGTCTTGTCGTATAGACCAACCCCGGCTATCTTGCATCGGTGTTCCTTGCACATCTGCCTTGCGTTCCACGGCCCCGACCATAACCATTACCTCCTCTGACTGGACCGCGACCTCTCTGTGGTTGTGGACCTCCTCTACCAGGCTGAGCGTTAGTCAGTTCTATTGGCTCTGTGCCACCCTGATCCTGTGGACAGTCCCTAACCAGATGATCTGATGACCCACACCTAAAACATTTTCTGTCACCTACCCAACATTCGCCCAAATGAAATTTATTACACCGACCACACCTCTAAGGCTAACTATTGCAACCAAATCTCACACCCTGTCTCGGCCCATCCATCTTAGGTCTTTTCTGGAAATGCCCTGTTGACCTCGACGATCCAACATTCCTCTTATTCCTATCCCTGTCTCTATCATTATTTCACTTTTCAGTTCGCTTAACTTCCTCGGCTATCTTCACCGTTTCTACTAAAATTACGAATTCTCGCTCTCGTTGTGGAGCTATCAACACTCGCAGATCATCCCTCAAACCATCCTCAAATCAAACACAACGCTCATGCTCGGTGGCCACTATCCCTCGGGCATAACAACTCAAGCACAGAAATTTTGCTTCATAAGCAACTACCGATTTACTTCATTAAATCAGATTTAGAAATGCCCTACGCTACGTATCCACATAACTTGATCCGATGTACTTACTCTGGAATACCGACTTGAAAAACTCCCAAGTAATGCGGTCAGCCATCGCACCATCCCTGACTGTAAGCCACCATTAGTACACTTCATCCCGAAGAAGAGACACCACTCCCTTCAGTTTTTCCTCTTCTGTGAAGTCAAGATCATCCATTATACGCTCCACTGCTTCCATCTAATACTCAACTATACTAGGAGCTACACCAGAAATTCCCCTAAATATTTTCGCTCCATTAGCCCTAAGTCGCTCTGGCACAGATTTTCGAGCTCCCATACCCATGTCAGCTCTCGCAACTCTCTCCAACACTCAGTGCATCACCTGAGACACCGCATCGTCTCCGCCCGTTTGGTCCTGATACTCAGTCTCCACAGCTGGTGGCACTGGTATCTCATTTTCGGACTCATGACCAGACCCTACTGGTTTCGACACAATAATCCTGCCTCTGCCTCAGCCACGCACACCACGTCCCCTAGTGCTCATATCTAGCGTTCACGATTTATCTAATTAAAAATTTTATGAATTAATACTTTCTTCCACTGATTAATAACGAACAGTCTTATGGAAAGTAGTTTAAACAGTAGTTCTTTCGAATTCAAAATCAGTCTTAAGTCTGTATCTCCTACTTCTAGAAATCACATACATTCCACATCCATATGCATCACATAATAGCATCAAACACAAAAGTGACATCCATAAACTCACCTTCGTCACATAGGGGTATTTTTGTCATTTCACTACCCAGGGGTATTGTCGTAATTTAACCCTACAGGGGTATTTTTTTAATTTTGTAAAATAAGGTATTTGGGTAATTTTACAAAATAGGGGTATTTTGGTAATTTTATAAATTAGGGGAATTTCGATAATTTTCTCAAACTAGAGGTATTCTGGGTAATTTACAGAACTAGGGGTATAAGTAATTTTATAAAAATAGGGCATTAGTCCCTTTCGAGTTTTAGTCATGAATTTTGGCCCATTAACAAGTCCTCTCGGCTAAAGTGAACAAATACTATGCACTAGGTAGGATTTTAACAAAGAGGAGGTGGGCCACTAGGACCGCTTAAATACCAAGCTCTCCCTAAATCCAATCCTAGACATGCATATGCCTGTTGCTACACTCCAACCCAACGACTTATCCATGGACATGTTTAATTAGAAAAATTAAGTTTTATGGATTTTAAGAGTTGTGTACTAAGGCCTAAGGTCCATAAACCCTGGCATACTCGCCTATGTCCCCATAAAGTCCATTAAATCCAATCACGCATACCACATCAAAGGTTAGAATACTTACCTGGGTGGATCAGGTGCCTCCAGACTCGAAGGCTATATCTCAACCAAAAACATTTTTCTCAAACTCACTTCAAACTATAAAACACCATTGGACCCAATTCACAGCCTGAGTTTTGAACCGGGCTCTGATACCAAAAATGCAATACCCCAAACCCAGCCCATACGTTACGACCGAATCTAGTATGCCACAGGGTGAAGTAAAATCAAGACTTAGTTATATTTATGAAAAACCGGTGATTTGAAAGATACCTTTTTTTCGATTAGTATGTGGTCTTTTGAAAACACGATGATTAGTTCAATAAAACTCCAATTTAACTTTAATATTTAAACCACCGAGGTGTCGTGTTTGATATAAACCGCAAAATAATAAAATAAACCAAAGTACAACCTTGAAAGGCCTTATTACATAGCAAAAATCCCAAATTAAAATAAACTTATAGAAATGCCGAAACTATAAGGAAAGGAAATAAAGTATAGCCTCTACGAGTCCGCCTCGGCTCCTGCATCCACGAGCTACTGTTCACCTAAAAGTTAAGGAAAGGGGTGAGTCACCAAGACTCATTGTGTAAAACCTCCCACATTATACATACTGCATGAAGCCCACAGTCACACATTGGCCTTAGCCCACATATCAACATACAATGCATGAGATGCAATAAGCCCAACCAAAACCTAGTTTGTCCATCCGCTAAACACCAACCCGTACTCAACCAATCACATCGTGGGGATTTCTACAATCGACCCTCCATCCGCTACACTCCATCACGATAGTCATGCTGCCAAGTATACACGATCACTAGGTGATCACTATGTGACCAAATAAAATATATATATGCATCGTGGCAGAGCCACCGATCACTATGTGACCAAAAATAATGTATGACCATATGTATATATATCGTGGCAAAGCCACCGATCACCATATGACTAATTAAGCACTTCCCTTTCATATCAAACCCATACCCATGATCTACATACAATCCTAACAATGCAACATGCTAATCATAACACATCAGTCTATCATACATACATTCGGCTATACAAAGTAACGATGCAGTCACGTACCTGGCAATCCTAGCCTTACCCCTAAGAGTATCATGACTATCTACACAGCCTTTTTTTCGGCTTTTCAGCCCACTTAAGCGTTAGTACAGTTATAGTATAGTGTGTGAAAGTTTACACACCTGATAACACGTAAGACGACACTCTCTATGTCGACGCTATCACTAGCTGAAACTACCGCTATCTGCCTACTATTCTACTCAGAAGTCAGCCCACAACTCGGTGCCCAATCACGAACAGCAGACATCGTGCGTTTCTTGAACTTTGGGACTGGGACTACAGATCCAACCCCTTCCTTCGATTTGCTGACATTCGAGTCAATGAATGACCTTGGTTAGAAGGTACTATTATGATTGCTTAACGAAGCATTAGATTAATACTCGAATAATGAAAGGAAACTAATTGAACCACTCCGGGAGAATCGAAACCCTTACCTTGAAATCCCGAAACAATAATGCAGTTCAAAGGCTAACAATTTCTAGCTTAGAAATCTAGGCGACTAGATCTCCTTCAAATCCTGGACTGCTGCCCAAAAAGAACATGAGATCAGTGAAAACGTCAAACTAAAGATGGCCCTAACCACCCACTAGCCTTTCGACTTTGACCTCAAAAGCCAAAAAAAGATTACAAAAATAATAGCACAAGTCTACACTTACCTTTACAGAGGATTTCGGCTACCACTTACAATAAGATTCGACAATTAAAGAAGAAAATTGAAACAATGAAAGAAATAAAACCAAGCCACAAATGAGATCTAGGAATTTTTGGCTTTTAAGAAAGATCCAAAAAAGAGATGAACAAGAAAAGAGGCTAGGCGTTTTCAGCTTTAGAAGAATAGAGTTAGGAGTTTTTTTTTAGTTTTTGGCAGAAAAAGAGAAGAAGAACCCTTGATTACAGAAATTAAGAGGAGAAAAGAAGAAGAAAAAGAAACCGAAAAGCTATGCTTTAGGAAATAATGAAATTCGATACACCCTTCACAAATGAGAATTTCGGCATACCCTTAGCCATTCAACCGATTTTCCCTTGCACACAGTCCCACATTTGACCATCTCTTCCCCCTCTATCCTATCCCTCATCTTTCTCTTATCCTAATCTTCCTATCTTGTGACTCAATCCACACCCACTCCTTTAAAGTCCTAGCTGAAACCACCTCTCACTCCTCAGGCACATATATAAAAAAACACTCCTTTTTGCTTAGCATGGGATTCGAACCCGCTCCCTCCAAACATGCTTGTGGCGTTACCAATCTGCTCCCTTAGTGGCGCCTCCTTGCCACTTTACCAATTGAATTTTTTTATGTTAACTTTTCCAGTCAAGTACCCTTAAGGCCCACTTCACCTGGTTCTCCCTTTCAGTGACTAAAAATAAAATTTCTACCAAGGCTCAGACATAACCTCAAACCTTCCCGAAAGCTCTAAATATATCAGACACACACACATACAGCATGGCATACATACACAACACATCACAAATGCAGAGCCCCCAATATAGGATGTTACAAAGTAGGCCAACTTCAAGCCATTCCTTTCACCCAAAAAATGATCACATATACAAGCCATTTTCACTTACATTCAAGCTTTCAAAATGTACCTTAAACATGCATAATCATGCTAGATCATTATGGTATTTGTTCATACAACCGATATGCCCAAAAGGCATCTCAATCACAACAGCCAAACATGTTTAATCTTTTGCATAGTTTAGCTATTAACCACCCATATACTTCTAATCTAATTTCCTTATCAAACTTACCACAATGATTACATACCAAAATTCATGCACAAATATACCAATTTGGCCATTTAAAACATATCAGCACTAAATCATTTCAACATTAGCCAACAAGCACCAAAATGCCAAAATGCCATCAATCATAAAAACACATATATACATGCTAACATGACAATTAGTTCATTAACAAAAATACCATATTTACAAGCCAAACATAATGGCTATTTCATCAAGTACCAAAACACCTATACATGTTCATATTTAACCATTTTCAATTAACTTGTTTCCATATAAAAAAACATATCAAAATGAACTTACCATTTGGCCCACTTCTCACGTGCATCAAAACCATTTAAAGGTTACCAATCTGGCCATTTCCAAATGGTTCCAACAACCAACATATATACATTTCAAATTAATGTCCAAATGATCATTAATCAACCAAACATATTTGATTAAATTATATATCAAGACATGCCATAAATGATCACTTTGCAACCATGCCAACTCTTACCACTTTGGCCACAAACCATACATCCATTTAATCTTATAAACACTAACCATTAAGAATCAAAGTGCCAAAAGTGCTCGAACCATCAAGACATCAAAATAACATAAGTTTCACAAATTCAAAGCAACATTTCATGCAAATATCATTAACTAAACATTAGAAATAAGTCTACTTATGGATGCCATTATAACCACAACCAAAGTATCAAAATCTACCGATAAAATTGATGGATAGTGTGATGGATCTCTGACTAGCTTCCAACCTAATTGAGCTTCCGATAATTTATAAAGTAAGAGAAAGATAATCACATAAGCAATGAATGCTTAGTAAGCTCGTATAAACCATAAGAATAATATTACATTTCAATAATGAAATTTATAGGTTAAATATAAACCTATACCAATGTCGCAAGATTTATCAAACCATAATCATCAACTCACAAATGAGTAAGTTCATTAATGTCGCATATATATATTGACCATTCAGAACATGATAGGATTTCATGGGATATAATATATAATCATCAATCTTTTTATAAGATTATATAATTTTCCATTTACTTACTTCCCATTCCATCCCCAATGCTTATTATAAGCCTAAACAACATTATTAATTCTCAATTCAGTGTATTTATCCATGACACAGATAGATTCATTCTTAGCATAAGAAATTTTCTTACATATAAATACATCGATTATCACATTAAACCTTTTATAACATCAAAATACATCCCAATTACGTACTTACCGTTTCATTCCCTTTTCTTACTAGTTTCATATGCATAGTACAAGCATAATCATAAATAGTATTCATATCCACAAGCTTAGCATAAGCCTAAGCACATCAACAACACATGCTAGTTCATATAAACATGATTCATATAAATTTAACATGGATAACCATTATACTTGAGCATAATTCAAGTGAATTTATCATCCATCTCAACATAACATATTTTCCACGTAGCTCACTATCTCAAAGTCTTTCATACATACATGTCTTGGCTCATATATAACACTTACCATATCCTTGTAAATTTCATGCTCGTTGAATCAAATAGAATACCGTTGGATATGTAAGATAACTCACACGAAGTGTGCTAAACATATAACCATAGTCCATCAATTCCTGTACATATATGCTCATACGAGCTGTTAATAACTATGCTTACATGAGCTGTGAAAATGGGCCTACCCACATGAGTTATGGGTTGAAATGTAGCTACACGATGCTACTCACACGAGTTGTGGAGTATCCAAAACACATGAAAAAACTTAGCGATCGGTAGGACATTCAAGACCAGCACCCGAAACATGTAAACCCTAATGACATGTCATTTGTATCCTATGAATTCCTAAGGTTCAAACGGGGCTCGATAATCGTCATACGTCTTTTGATTTACGTCGTTTCATAACATGATAATTTGTACAATAACATACATATTGATTCATTTTCAGTAAAATCATATAATAACATTCAATTTAATCAACATTATACATAATACAGTTCATACAAACTTACCTGGCAAAAATACAGAAATGTCAAAGTATAGGGGCATTTTGGTAATTTTCCATTCTCCTCGATTTTCCACCCAATCTTGATCTAAATTAATAATTTCAATCAATCTATTAATTTAGACAGTAAAATAATTTATTTTATGCAATTTACTCATTTTTGAATTTTTCACAAAATCACCCCTAAAGTTTTACTTTTTTTCAATTTAGTCCCTAAGCCTAAATGTAACAGTCCGATTTTGACCCTAATCAAAATAGTGGTTTTGAGACCTCAATCTGAGCTAAAAATATTTAAATATTATTTTTCGAGTCTATAACATGTGAATTAGAATGTGTGAAATTTTTGTGATTTAATTTGATCAATTATGTGCTTAATTTGAGAAAAGGATTAAATCGCATAAAATGTAAAAGAAGCCTTCTATTTGAATATGGACTTAATTGATGTGTCTTTTTAGATATGAGGCCTTATGTTGTAAATAGGCCATTTTAAGGTGGGTTGGACAGCAATGGACATTGATAGTGGCATTTTAATGTTAATATTAAAGGTTAAAATAGTAAAATAAGTATTAATATGTATATTAAGTAAAACAAACAATTAAAATATGATTATTATCATCTTATTTTGCTGAAAGTGGAGAAAGAAGATTTAAGCTTTTACATGTTCAATATTCGGCTACTTCTAAGCTAAATTAAGGTATGGATTTTGATCGATTTTTAATAATTTCTATGTTTTTGTAATCATTGCTTCGTGTTCTTTCAAATCCATGCTTCAATTTTATGAATTGATGAAGATTTTGAAAAGTTCCATTGATGAACTCATGAGCTTTGGGATGATTGTTGATGAAATATGAAATATATGTGTTAGATTAACATGTTTTGTATTTGGATTTTTAGTGAAATTGAGTAATTTGGACTAAATTGAGAAAATAATATTTTGAAGAACTAAATTATAAATTAAATGAAATAAATGGACTTATATGAGCATGAGTAAAATTTGGCTAGGCATGGGTAACATGAGATTTTGTGTATTTTGTGATTTTGTGAAATAGAAACTAAAATGTCAAAGTATGAAAATATGAGGGCTAATTTGTAAATTTCCCTAAATATATGTTTTTGGATTTAATTGAATGAATTAGTGAATAAATGAGTTAAATTTGAATATGTATAGATCAAGAATCGAAGAAAACGAACTTAGATCGTGGGAAATCGAAAGTAATTGAGTAGCCGAGTTCGTTTCTGTTTATCCAAATCCGAGGTAAGTTTATATACAAATAAACATATTTACATTGATATATATATATAGATATATATAATGTTCATATGAGAATTTATAATGATGAATGTGTGTGAGATGATGAGTACATGAAATTCGAGATAGTATCGACATGTTGTCAACATCCGAAAAAAGTCCCGTACGAACCTAGGAATAGATAGGATTGCGTTTTTCATGACATAGGTTTTCGATATGTGATATCATGTAAGACCACATCTGGGACATTGGCATTGATATGATACATCGTGTAAGACCATGTCTGGGACATTGACATCGATTTGAAGTTTACGTGTAAGACCATGTCCGGGACATTGGCATCGTATTGATTCGTGTAAGACCTTGTCTAGGATAGTGGCATCGGTATCTGAGTACATGAAAGACCACGTATGGGACATTGGCATTGTACGGCTATTCCAAGCATTCTAAGTATCCTATTAGATTATGAACGGTTCAACGGGCAAATCTAAGAAACGAAAGACTATGTGAAATGTATAAACGAGTCAGGTACGTTTGAATCATACACTAAGTATATGTATGAAAGGTAAGTATATGAATGAATTTATCAAGGTGAAGTATGTGTATAGAATTGATGAGGAATATCTGATATATGTATAGATGTGCAATAAGCAAAAGTGATATTGAGATATGATATGTGGGTGAGTAATGGCTAAGCAAATGAGCTAAATAAAATTATATGAATTTTCCATTGGAAAATATATTAATGACATTGCAATCTTGTGCTTATATGCATTTATGTTAAGTTTATTTGTATATGACTTACTAAGCTTTTGAAAGCTTACTTTCTGTGTGTTTACTCTATTTTATAGATTGTCAAATCTACTGAGGGCTCGAGGATCATCGATGATTGTCATCACACTACTCAAATCACATTTTCGTACCTTATGATCATGTATATATTAGGTATGGCATGTATAGACTAGTTGAAATGGATTATGTTTATGATATGTAATAGCCATGTGATATGGCTAGTTAAATGTTATGATGTGTATGGGTGATTAAGCTATATGATGTTTGGTTTTGATAAGGTATGGTGGCTAGTGAAATGGCTAAAGTAATCGTAAGTTTATTGATGCATAGTTGAAATATCATTGATGAGATCATGCTTAAATGTTGTTGTAAATTATGGAAGAATCATGGTTGGATATACTTGAGAATTAGTTAAGTTAAATGGTATCTGAGTTGGTTTATTTGAAAAGTACTTGAATGAGTTGACAATGATGCCCAATTGGTATGTTTTTGGTTGCTATTTTGTTTGGTATAATGGTCGTAGGTGCTTATATGGATGACCCTAAAGTGTGGGTGGCATTTTGGCCTTAAAAATGGCCTATAATTGCCCACACGGTTGAGTACACAGGCGTGTGGCTCAACCGTGTCCCTCGTGATTGTATTTCAAAACAAGTCAGACTCAACCACGGGCAAGACACAAAGGCGTGTGACTGGTTGTGTAGTACAAGTCAGTGTCGACCACGGGCGAGGCACACGGGCGTGTCTCAGGCCGTGTAGACAAGTTAGTATGTATGCCCTGTTTTGACAAGGCTTAGGCACATGAGCTTGTCTGAGGCCGTGGGAGGTACAAGGCCTGCCCACTTGGGCGTGTGACCTCAGTAACTTAGAAAAAAATTTAATTTTTGAGAATTTGTAACATCCTAAAATTTGAGTTTTTATATGTTGCATTATTTTGGTGCTTAGCTAGTTAAATAATCCAATGTGTGTGTTTAAATAGTCTCGAGAAGGCTCGGGATTTATTTGGTTTTGGAATAATTTTTGGTAATTAGTACTTTAATGATGTGGAACAAGTGACCTTAAATCTTAAGGTAATTAAGTGGTGAAAGTTAGCATAAGTGAGCTAGTAGTAAAGAGGAGATGGCACCATAACTGTTCCTACAGGTAAAGAGTTCGAATCCTTTGATGTGCATGTGAGAATTTTATTTTTTGCTTTCCCTATATGAAATGAGCGAATTTTGTCCCTGGCTGTCCCTATTTGAAATAATTGATACTGGCACACCATGCAGTCTCACAGTTTCTGCTACATACAACCTCGCCAACCTCTACAGAGAGTAATCCATATGAACATATATGAAATGAGCGAATTTTGTCAACCGATCCATAATCACCCATACCGAGTCCTTCTTAGTGGGCGTAAGAGGAAGCCCACTAACGAAGTCCATCGTGATTCTCTCCCACTTCCACTTCAGAATTTTCACCGATTGCAGTAGTCCCGAAGGCACTTGATGTTCAGCTTTGACTTGCTGACACGTCAAGCACTTCCCTACAAATTCTGTAACTTCTCGTTTCAATCCAGGCCACCAAAACTGATCTCATAAATCCCTATATAACTTACTCCCTCCAGGATGCATAGCATAAGGGCTACTATGCGATTCCCGAAGAATCTTCTGCCTTAGCTCCACATCTTTTGGCATACAAACCTTACCACGGAAACACAAAACTCATTCGCTGTTTACACTGAAATCCTCTAATCCCCCATCCTGCACTTGCAGAAGTCGAGCATTTAGAACCTCATTCACCAACTGTTTCTCTTTTACTTGGCTTAACCATGTCGACTACACCCGCAACTCAGCTAATAAACTCTCATCGTCATAAAGACTAAGATGAGCAAACATCGCTTTCAAATCCGATACTACTTTTCGACTTAGCGCATCTGCCACCACATTTGCTTTCCCCGGGTGATACTTAATTGAGCAGTCAAAATCTTTCAACAGCTCCACCTACCTCCACTATCTCAAATTCAACTCCTTCTGAGTTAGTAGATACTTCAAACTCTTATGGTCCGTGTAGATTACTGACTTCTCCCCATACAGATAATGCCTCCACACCTTCAAAGCGAAAACCATTGTAGCTAATTCCAGGTCGTGCGTCAGATAGTTAACTTCATGGGGTCTTAATTGTCGAGACGCATAGGCAACAACCTTTCCTTCCTGCATCAGTGCACAACCTAACCCCGTATGAGAAGCATCACAATACACCACAAAATCTTTTCCTGCTTGTGGCTGAATTAGAACTGGAGCCTCATTTAACACCCTTTTTAGTTTCTCAAAACTATCCTGTTGCTTGTCCGTCCACACAAAAGGTACCTCCTTCCTCAACAACTTAGTTAAGGGTGCCGCGATAGAAGAGAAACCCTCGACAAACCTTCTGTAATATCCTGCCAATCCCAAGAAACTCTAAATCTCTGCCACTAACTTTGGTGGTTTCCAATCCAATACCGCCTCAATCTTTCGAGGATCTACTCTTATCCCTTTTCCAGATACCACGTGACCTAGAAAAGTGACTTCTCTTAACCAAAATTCGCACTTGCTAAATTTGGCACACAACTTCTTTTCCCTTAAAATCTGCAGCACAACCTGAAGATGTGCATCATGCTCCTCCTCTGACTTGGAATATACCAGGATGTTGTCTATGAACACCACGATGAACTGGTCCAAATAGGGTTGAAAAACTTGATTCATCATATCCATGAACGCAGCTAGTGCGTTGGTCAACCCGAACAACATTATCAAGAATTCATAGTGCCCATATCGAGTCTGAAATGTCGTCTTATGGATATCTGCTTCCTTCACTTTAAGCCAGTGATATCCTAACCTTAAATCTATCTTCGAAAAGACCGTAGCCCCTTTAAGCTGATCAAACAAGTCGTCTATCCTTGGCAGCGGGTACTTGTTCTTGATCGTCAGCTTATTCAACTGGCGATAATCTATGCACATACATATAGATCCGTCTTTCTTTTTTACAAACAAGACCGATGCTCCCCATGAAGACACACTAGGTCAAATGGAACCGCGATCTAACAACTCCTGGATCTGGGCCTTAAGCTCAACTAACTCCTTCGGAGCCATCCTGTAAGTAGCGATGGACACCGGCGCTGTACCTGGGAGAAGGTCGATTCTAAACTCCACCTCATGATCCGAAGGCAATCCTGGAAGTTCTCCCAGAAAAACATCCACAAACTCCTTTACTGTTCTCATCTCCCCCATAGCAGCTTCCTTAACATCTAAGGCACTAACAAACATTAGGAAGGCCATGCACCCCTTCCTCACCATCTTTCCCGCTTTAAGTGCAGATACTACATTGGACAAGTAGTCTCTCCTCTCACCTATCACCAAAATGTCATTGCCCTCGAGAGTCTTCAATGTCATGCGCTTAGCTACACAGTCTAAATTTGCACGATACCTTACCAACCAGTCCATGCCTAGGATCAAGTCAAATTCTCCGAACGGTAACTCCATCAAATTAGCCGGAAACACTGACCCCTGAACCTCTAAAGACACATATCTAAAGAGTTTTTCTACCACTACTGATTGCCCTAAAGGACTAAGTACTATCATCTTCCTAGAGGCAATTTTAGGTTTTACATTCAAAGTTCTAGACATCATGCTAGCAATGTAGGAGTGAGTCGATCCAACATCAATTAAGGCAGTAAGGGGTAACCTAGAAATGAGGAACATACCCGTGATAATGTCTGGTGCATCCCCCTCCTCACAACATCTGGCTGCGTAACCAACCCAGGCTACCTTGCATCTGAGTTCCCAGCACCTCTGCTCGGTGCTCCACGACCTCGGCCAGAACCATTCCCTCCTCAATTCGGACCATAACCCCTTGGCATCTGTTAACCACCCCTTATTGGTTGCACATACCCCTGACCTACCATCTGAGTCCTAGCCATGTCTTGAGGACAATTCTTAATCAGATGATCCTTTGACCCACACTTGTAGCACTCTTTGTTCATTCCCCAGCACTCTCCCACATGAGACCTTCTACACTGAGGACACGAACGAAACTATTCCCAACAACTGGCATAGAACCGCGAGCAGGACCCTCAACCCTAGGCTTTTTATGAAAACCCCTCGGTGACGCTGATGATCCAAAACTCCTCTTATTCCTGCCTCTATCCTTATCTCTATTTTCTCTCTCAGTTCCCTTAACCTCATCGGCTATCCGAGCTTTTTCTACCAGAGTAGCAAAGTCCCTCTCCCTCTGAGGAGCTATCAATACCCGCAGCTCATCTCGCAACCCATCTTCAAATCTCACGCAGCACTCGTAGTCAGTTGCAACCATCCCTCTGGCGTAACGACTCAGTCGTAAGACTTCTGCCTCATATTTAGCTACTGACTTACCCCCTTTCACCAGGTTTAGGAATGCCTTCCTCTGTGCGTCCACATAACTAGCCCCAATGTATTTCCCTTCGAACTTAATCTTAAAGAAACTCCAATCCACTTGGTCCGCTGGAGTACCCACTCTGACGGTAAGCCACCACTAGTAGGCCTCATCCTGGAGTAGAGAAATTATGCCCTTCAGCTTCTCTTCAGCGGTGCAGTCCAAACCATCCATGATCCCCTCTATCACCTCTAATCAATACTCAGCCACGTTTGGAGCTAGCCCAAAATACCTCTAGCCAAAAAGTAATTAAAAGTTTACAAGGTACTTAAAATAAAAATTGCTTCTACATGGCCACCTCGAATCCATTCCAGCTCGGTCCAATGTATCATGTATTACCTGCATTATTTGAAGAACAGGGTGAGTCATTTTGGCTCAGAGTTTAATTAAACCACCTGTTTCCACAATTGAGCTTAGCCCCAAAACCACATCAAATCGATAAACCACATATTATGATGCATTATTTTAATCCAACCTAACCTAATATCCAACCGCTACACACCAGGGGATTACTAAATCAACCCTCCATCCGCTACACACCTCTTTGTCATTCATGCTGCTCAAAGTCCACTTAGTGGTCTAGCCACTGATCCACGTGATTAAAATCACAAATATCCACAATGAGACTCAAGGTCATCATCAATCCACGATGTGGTTCGAGGCCAGCACCAATCCATGATGTGACTCAAGGTCATCATCAATCCACAATGAGGCTCGATGCCATCATTAATCCACGTATATAAATATATATACACACTTCCCCTTTTCAATATAAATGTCGAACCCCATGTACATGTAGTACATTATGATGAAATGGCATGAAACATATGAATATGCCCAGACATACATATTTTACATGCTTACATAGATCCACATATATCCATCCATATTTTGATACAGGAATTGTACTAACCTATTTACCAGATTACCCATTATGGATAACAATACCACCACAGCCACTAATTCGGCTACCACACATATCACACGCATTTAATTAATTTAAACAAGGAAAGTAAAGAAACAGTGTGCTAATTACACACCTGATAACCCATAATACCACACCCTCTACGTCGATGCCATCACTAACTGACACTACCGCTATTTGCCTACGATCCTGTTTCAAAGCTGGCCCACACCCCAGTGGCCAATCACGAACCGCTGAAATTGAATGCTTCTTGAACTTAGGGGTAGGGTCACATGTCCAACCCCTTTCTCTCCTTGGCTGGTACTCACATCCATCGAATAGTACTTAATCAGAAGACCTGGTTAAATGTTAAATCAGATCTAAACGAGACTAAATAACCATGTTAATCAAATAACCTTATCAAAGTTGACCCAAATCCCGAAGGTTCTCACTTGATATTGAAAGCTATCGAGATCCCTACATAAATCAATATCAGATTTGGCCTAACACTGAAAGACAAGAGAAATGGCCTTCGGCCGAACGTTACCTTCTTACCTTGAATGAACGAATTTCGAAAGATCACTAACTCCCTTAATGCTGGCTTATATAGAAACCCAAAATCCATCCTTTATAGATTCGGCCACACCAAAGAAATGGAGTTAGACTATTGGTTTCAATGACTTAAAGAGAAAAAGAAGGAGATTCAAATAGAAGAGAACCCCTTACCATAATTACTAGTAACCGATTAGGAGATTGATAGAAGATGAACGACGACGCCCCCTCTACAGGCCTTGACAGATTCGGCCAAAAGATATAACTTGAGAAATAAACACAAAATAGAAGAAGAAAAGAAAGAGACAATAGTGAATGGAGAATTCGGCCAAGGCTCCAGTGCAAAGAAAAATTATTCGGCCCTTTTTTTTAGAAGAGAAGCAATAGGTGAAAAAGACGAAGAAAGGGTTGAGGTTCATGGTGTTTCGGTAATGGTAAAAATGAAGAGAAAGGTTCGGCTTTAGAAATAGAAGTAGGGTAAAGGTTTAAGGCCACCCAAAATGAAAAGAATAAGAGGAGAAGAGAGAGATAGATTCGGTTTAGAGAAGAAAATAGAGAGAAAATAAGATGAATCAAGAATGCACTAAATGGTCACTCTTCCTTTCCGGCTTTTTTTGAAAATGAAAAGAAAGCAAAAGGAAGAGTTTTTGACTAACACTTTCGGTAAGAAGAACAAAGGGAGAAAATGCAAAAAGATGGACACTCGCACTTACTAGCTCAAATTTGGCACCTACTCCCCCCTTACATGACCGAAAATGCTACCCTCTAGCATCCCACATTCGGTGAACTCCTCAACCTCACTCCACATCCCTTGTTTTTCTCCTAACTTTCCTCCACTCCACTCATTCAAACACATTTGAATGATTCAAACTCCTATCCCTCTTCATAGCCACACAATAAAAATGCTTGACCCATTCAAACTCCCCCTTCCAAGTGCCATAGCCGAGTCCACTACCTCCTCCCTTCTTGACGTAAAAAGCACCCAAAATATTGTCCATGCTACTCAAACCTCCTCCCCCTTGGAACTCCTTGCGACGCAAACTCCCCTGCACCCTAGGTAGTATCCCCTTGCCACTTTACCACCTCACTTCTTGTGTTAATGAACCCCACATTAAATTCCTTAAGGCCTAGCTCCCCTAGCTATCTCCTAAAGGCTTCAAACTAGAAATTTTCACTAAGGCTTCTATCTAACCCCAAGGTTCCTCGAAGCCCCCAAACACACTCAAACAACATACAAAGCATACTATCACATAGATATGAATTAAAAATGCGTGACCCCTAAATCCCAAATGTTACACTCAGGCTGAACGTGTTACTTGGGATTTCTTCAAAACTGCATTCCAAGGAAAGTATGTTGGGGCATGCTATGTGGATGCCCGAATGAAGGAATTCATAAATCTGGTTCGAGGAAATAAGACGGTAGTAGCTTATAAAGCAGAATTTTTATGTTTAAGTCGTTATGCTCGGACTATAGTGCCAACTGACCATGAACGCTATGTACATTTTGAATACGGATTGAATGATGAGTTACGGGTACTGATTACCCCACAACAAGAAAGGACTTTTTCTACGCTTGTGGAGAAAGCCAAAATAGCTGAAGAGGCTAAGAACTCGGAGAGGCAAAACTGAGAAAGAGATAGAGGCAGGAACAAGAGGGACTTTAGGTATTCAGGTCCTGTTAAAAGGTTTCAGAAGAGGCCGAAATGATGAACCGTTCAAGCTAGAGCACTTGTGGCTACCAATTAGATTCAACCATGTGCTGACTGTAGGAGACGACACTTTGGTGAATGCTAGAAGAGAACCGGTGGATGCTTCAAATATGGTCCTAAGGATCATCAGCTTAAGAATTGTCCTCGACAAACTGCTCCTACTCAAGAAGCTCATAACTCTGATGCACAGCCAGCTAGAGGAGCTTAGCAGCCACCGAGGGGCCGTAGACCAGGTCGAGGTGGTAATGGCACAGGTCGAGGTCAAGGTGCACCGAGTACCGGTAATGGCTTTAGGGGTAAGTGGAGGTGAGACAGCTAGGGTTAGTTTATGCGATTCGACGATGAGAAGATGGTGATGCCCCTAATGTGATAATCAGTACGTTCTTCATCTCTGATGTACCTGTTACTACTTTGATTGATATTGGATCTACCCATTCGTATGTTGCTAGTGCTATATCTGGAAATCTAAATATTAGATCTGAGATTACTGATAGAGATATGACGGTAATTAGTCCTTTAGGACAGTCTGTGGTAGTGAATAAATTGTATAGAGACGTGCCTTTAGAAATTCAAAGAGAAATATTTTTGGCAAATCTGATGGAACTGCCTTTTGGTGAGTTTGACCTTATTTTAGGCATAGATTGGTTGGTAAAACACCGGGCGCACTTGGATTGTACTGCAAAGCGGATGTCGATAAGGACTTTGGAAGGTAAGGAAGTGGTGATGATAGGCAAATGGAGAAGCTATTTAGCAAATGTGGTATCTGCTTTAAAGGCTAAAAAGTTGGTGCGGAAAGGGTGTGGAGCATTCCTAGCTTTCATTAGTGCTTTGGATGCCAAGGACTTATCAGTGGAAGATGTTAGAACAGTGAAAGAATATTTAGATGTCTTTCCCTGAGGAACTTTTAGGTTTACCTCCAGATTGAGAAGTAGAGTTTGGCATTGAGTTTTGCCCGAATGACTCTGGTGTCCATTGCTCCTTATAGAATGGCACCGAAGGAGTTAGCGAAGCTTAAAGATCAAATTCAAGAATTGTTGGATCGGGGATTTATTCGACTGAGCGTGTCTCTGTGGGGAGCACCGATCTTGTTCGTCAAGAAGAAGGATAGGTCGATACGTATGTGGTTTGATTATAGGTAGTTAAATAAATTGATGATCAAGAATAGGTATCCATTACCGAGAATCGATGACTTGTTTGATCAATTGAGAGGAGCTTTAGTTTTCTCCAAGATAGATTTGAGGTCAGGTTATCACCAACTCAAGGTTAAAGAGGCAGATATTCATAAGACGACATTTCGAACTCATTATGGACATTATGAGTTCTTGGTGATGCTGTTTGGATTGACCAATGCATCAGCTACATTTATGGACATGATGAACCGAGTCTTTCAAGCCTACCTCGACCGAATTGTGGTGGTGCTCGTAGATGATATCTTAGTATACTCGAGGAATAAAGAAGAGCATGACTCACATCTGCGTACAGTATTGCAAATGCTGCGAGAAAAGCATCTTTATGCCAAATTCAGTAAGTGTAAATTTTGGCTAAAGGAAGTGACTTTCTTGGGACATGTTGTGTCAGCCGAAGGAATCAGAGTTGATCCTCGAAAGGTAGAGGCTGTGTTGGATTGGAAACCACTAAAGTTATTGGCTGAAATTCAGAGTTTCCTTGGATTGGCTGGTTATTATAGACATTTTGTTAAGGGGTTTTCGTTAAATGCTGCACCCTTAACTAAACTGTTGCGAAAGGGAGTACCGTTTGTGTGGGCAGAGAAACAACAAGAAAGTTTTGAGAAATTGAAGAAGATTTTGACAGAAGTGCCAGTACTGATTCAACCTAAGGCTGGAAAATAGTTTATCATTTACTGCGATGCATCACACACGGGTTTAGGATGTGTGTTAATGCAAGGTGGAAAAGTGGTAGCCTATGCATCTCATCAGTTAAGGCCGCACAAAGTCAACTATCCTACCCATGATTTGGAGTTGGCTGTGGTGGTTTTTGCTTTGAAGATTTGGAGGCACTATCTCTACAGTGAGAAGTCAATTCTTTATACGGACCATAAGAGTCTTAAGTACCTCCTTACCCAAAAGGAGTTGAATTTAAGAAAATGGATGTGGGTAGAGTTGTTGAAGGATTACGACTTCTCATCGTGTATCACCCTGGAAAAGCTAACGTGGTGGTAGACGCGTTGAGTCGTAAGGTAATATCAGAGTTAAGAGCAATGTTTGCTCATCTCAGTTTGTATGAAGATGGCAGTTTGCTAGCAGAATTTCAGGTGAAGCTTATGTGGTTAGAACAGATCAAGGAGAAGCAGTTATCAGATGAAAAGTTGGGTCCTTTACTTCAACAAGTTGAAAGTGGTGTAATACGGGATTTTGGATTTGATAAGGATGGAGTACTGTGTTTTCGCGAAAGAATTTGTATGCCCAAAGATTCAGAATTGAGACAAATGATTCTGTTGGAGGCGCATAGTAGCCTTTATGCTATGCACCCCGGGGGAAATAAAATGTATCGAGGCCTCTGTGAGCAGTATTGGTGGCCAGGGTTGAAACGGGAAGTTACTGAATATGTGAGTAATTGCTTAACTTTAACAAATGAAAGTGGAACACCAATTACCATCGGGATTGTTGCAACCGGAAAAGATTCCATTATGGAAATGGGAACGGATAATGATGGACTTTGTTAGTGGGTTACCTTTTTTGCCTACTAAGAAAGATTATGTTTGGGTAATAGTGGATCAGTTGACTAAGACTGCCCATTTTCTACCTGTTCGAACATATTACTCATTGCAGAAGTTGACCAAGTTGTATGTAGCAGAGATCATGAGGTTGCATGGGGTACCAGTGTCTATTATATCGGACAGGGACCCTAGGTTTACCTCACGATTTTGGAAGGCTTTACATGAAGCTTTGGGAACCAAGTTGAACTTCAGCACGACTTTTCATCCTCAGTCAGATGGTCAGTCGGAAAGAGTAATCCAGATTTTGGAAGACATGTTAAGGGGTTGTGTGATTGACTTCAGAGGTAGTTGTGAGGATTTTCTACCGTTGGCAGAGTTTGCGTATAACAACAGTTATCAATCTAGTATCCAAATGGCACCCTATGAAGCATTGTATGGTCGTAGGTGTCATACTCCTACTTGTTGGACTAAATTGGGGAAACAGAAATTATTGGGTCCTAAATTGATATCAGAGACAGAAGAAAAAGTAAAGGTGATTCGAGCACGGTTAAAGGAAGCTTCGGATATAAAAAAGTCATATGCGGATCTGAAGCGTAAGGATATTGAGTTTGCAGTGGGAGATCAAGTTTTTCTAAAGGTCTCACATTGGAAGAAAATCTTCAGATTTAGAAGGAAGGGCAAGTTGAGCCCTCGGTTCATCAGGCCGTACCGTGTGTTGAAGCGTGTAGGACCAGTGGCTTATCAGCTTGAATTACCTCCGGAGTTGAGTCAGATTCATAGTGTTTTCCATGTCTCTATGTTGAGGCATTATCAATCAGATTCATCTCTCATAGTACCGGTAGAGAAAGTTGAATTAAGGTCTGACTTGTCATTCGAGGAAGAACCAATGAAAATTTTAGATCGAGATGTTGAAGTGCTGAGAAAGAAGTCAGTACCATTAGTAAAGGTTCTTTGGCGTAATCACAAAGCGGAGGAAGCTACGTGGGAGCCTGAGGACACAATTCGGTAGCAATACCTTCACCTCTTTTAACCAGGTAAATTTCGAGGACGAAATTTTCTTTAAGGGGGTAGAATTGTAACATCCTAAAATTTGAGTTTTTATATGTTGCATTATTTTGGTGCTTAGCTAGTTAAATAATCCAATGTGTGTGTTTAAATAGTCTCGAGAAGGCTCGGGATTTATTTGGTTTTGGAATAATTTTTGGTAATTAGTACTTTAATGAAGTGGAACAAGTGACCTTAAATCTTAAGGTAATTAAGTGGTGAAAGTTAGCATAAGTGAGCTAGTAGTAAAGAGGAGATGGCGCCATAACTGTTCCTAGAGGGAAGGAGTTCGAATCCTTTGATGTGCATGTGAGAATTTTATTTTATTTTTCTTTCCTTTCTCACAGTGTCGGTCAAGCCTAGTACATATGGTAAGTTGGACTTTTATTTTTATGGTATGGTGGCTATGAGAAAAGGAAAGTTTTAAACTTAAGGAAGAGAATCATATGAAAAAGGTATGTAGGGAGAACACAAGGCTTATAACAAGGAAGATGCTTTGGAAAGTTTGGAGTGCCCAAACTTTGACCTTTTGGCCATGCACTTGGACAGTTTTAGGGGCTAGGGGGTGGCCGAATTTTTGGTTGGCTTTTGGTAGGTTTAGGTGCTAGTTGGTCACTTTTCAAATTGGCATTTTGGTGTTTCTCATCAAAATTTTCTCTCCAATTTCTTCTCCCTAGCCGAATGTATCTTGAACAATAGGTAAACTTTTGCTTTCTTTTTGGCCATTTCATTTTTGACCATTTCGGTCTTATTTGCTCATTCTCTCCAAACCATTTCCTCTTTGTGCCGAAACCACATAACCTTGAAGGGCCATTTTTCTTTTCTGTCATTTTCTTCTTTGTCGAATGCACTCTAGTCTCAAACCTTCTTCTTTGTTCATCTCCCATTCTTGAAGAACCGAAATATAGACACCCACTTTTCTTCTTCTTTTTCTTCTTGCAAAAACTCTCAACATTATTCCCTCCTTAATATTCACCATGGCCGAATATCATTAAGCATCATCCTCTCAAATTTTTCACCATAGCCGAATCTCCTACTTCACACATATTTCTTTCTTAACCATTTTTATCTACTCACACGTGATCGATTGGTAAGTGGCTAGTTACAATATTTTGGTATTTTTATTACCCTTTCCATTGTGTCGAATCTATATTTTGGTATGGGATGGCCTTTTTGGATCGAGACCATCATCATACCATACCTTATTCAAAATCTTTTTCTTTGCCATAGAAACGTAGTGGAAGGCCGAAACATGGAGTGTTTGAAATCATCGTGTTATCGCTAGGAATCGGTCCAAAAACTTTAAGGTAAGGATTTCTTTCAAGGATTCCATATTACTTTTTATTTCGTTAAAGATAGCGTTAATTAACCGGCTTTATCATAGGGACTCTATTACTCGATTTTCATCCTTTGATCATAAGGATTTTGTGGTAAGCCGACTTCGCTCATATGACCAATCGATTTTAGTTACAAAATATTAGTTTGGACTAATATTCATTTGTCAATGGAGGCAAATAAGATCGACTCAAAAGGAGTGGTGATTAGTGATAGGAAAAGGAGCGAATTCGCGTTCCCCTCTAGATTCAAACGAATGGCCATTTCGGCGTTTCGGGATTTTTCACCGGGTTGTGAACCGTCATCTGGAGAGAACTGGCAAATAGTAGTTATTCGAGATTCTAAGGGTAAAAATCTAGACCGCTTATCTTAGAATAGATTTATTAAAAGTGTTAATGATCTAATCGAGCGTTAAAATATTTTTAGGTGTTGACGATCAGGAAAGTGTAGTGCTTACCGTAATCAGGTGTGTAATCTCACACTATATTTCATGGGTTAAATAACTATATCGTATTAATCACTTGATTAAATCACAAGATAGTGAAATCGGGTAAACTAGCATATTTATCAATTTATCAATAAAGACTATGAAATCGGTATTAAGACTGTGAATTTTACGAAATTTCCCTCAATGGGCCAAATAGATAAAAGTGACTATATGGGCCAAATGTGATATCTGATATATGGGCCAAATGTGATATCTGATATATGGGCCAAATGTGATATTTGATATATGGGCCAAGTGTGATATAAGTTATAAGGGCCAAAATGTGATATGGGCCAGATTGTGAAAATTTTTATAATGGGCCGTATGTTTGTAATAATTATATGAATGGATTGTAGCAATTTAATGTGCATATTATAGACATGATTTGCATGGGTTGGGGTATTTGACAAAGAGAAGTTCTGGTAGCTTTGCTACAAAATTTTGGTGGCTTGTCCACAAATTGATATATGGCTTAATGCCCTGTTTGATATATGGCTTAATGCCCAGTTTGGTGTGTTGGCGGGGTGGGTGACTAAAGATCCCCACAGGTGTGTTGGTTGATACGGGTGGTGTGTAGCGGATGGAAAACTAGGTTTGGTTGGAAAATTGCATAACACATGCATGTTATATATGATATTATGTTATGATTGTAAATGGGCTTTGGCCCATAAATGCTTAATTGAATTTTTGGCCCAGTGACAATGGTAAGTGAGTTACACACTGAGTTCTAAGTAACTCACCCCGTTTTCTTTACCCTCCTCAGGTAATGATCAGTGATGGAGGCTTGGGCCAGGGACAACTAAGTGGAGGTCATACTACGAATTATGGGTTATTTAAATTTCGGATTTCTTTTTAAGTAATTTTTATTATTTTTGCTATTTTGTAATAAGGCCTCTGGTTAATTTTTATAGATGTTTTACTTGTGAATGGATTTTATAATATGCTTTAAATACTTAAGTGGGATTATTTTTCTAAAATAGAAATAAACATTTTTCTTAAATAAACGTATTAAAGGGTTTCATTCTTAAATAGTTTTAACTCGGTAATTTTTCGTAATAATATTTTTAAATTTTTGTTTTCAAATTACTTTCGAACTCTTTAAATTTTCTCCAAATATTAAATCAATTTTTCCTAAGTTTCATTTTATAAATTTTTACGACCCAAATTATTAGATTTAGTAATCAAACTTAGTTTTCAATAACTCCACGTTAAAATGTTTTTTTTTAATCAATTTTCTTTAAATCTTTAAAAGTATAGGTGTATGTTCATTTTGTGTGACATGTCAAATTTGGTCTTAACGCATAGATAAAGTTTGGGGTGTTACAGAATTTCTGTATGTGTTTGATTTAGTCCCGACCCTATACTAAAGCATGTTAAAGGTCTCAAAGATCCATTTAAGGAACACTTTGATGTGATTTGTTAAATTAAGTTATGAAATGTCCGTAAAAGTTTCTGATTGTCTAGTAATGCCTATTACCCTAAACCAGCGACGGTTACGGGATAGTGGTGTTACACTAAAACATTCAAATTAGCCATTTTTTTTAATTTAACACTACATGGATATTCATGGCACACAAAACATCCCACATTTGTAATAATTTCACATCAAATCCTTGTATTTTTACTATTTTGACAATTTAGTCCCTAATCGGTAAATTCATCAAAAATCACTTAACAAAATACTTTTAAATACCAAATAACACTTCAAATTCATATTTTAACATCTAACATCACAAGGTTCATCAATGGAAACATTTACAATCTTTAACAATTTCAAAAATGAAGGTACGGGTTAGCTGGACCTAGTTGCAACCATCTCAAAAACATAAAAATTATTAGAAACGGGCAAAGTTTGCTTACCAAATCACCAAACCAAAGTTGATCAAATATTTTTCTTTTCCCTTAGGGTTTTCGTGGTGGCTTTCAAGTGAAGAAGATGATAATGGATTTTATCATGTTTTTATTATAATATGCATATTTAATAATTTACTCTTTTACCCCTATAATAATAATAAACCATTAACAATTTATAAGCACACTAACATACACCAATTCTCATAATGGTTTAATTACCATTTAATTCCCTTTTCATTTATTCAAAAGCCATTTAATCATACAAATCAAAAAGTGATCAAATTTTACATTTTTACAATTTAGTCCTTTTAATTAATTAACTATCGAAACGTTAAATTTTTTCAAAGAAACTTAAATACCACCTTAATGACATTCCATAAATATTTATAAAAATATTTATAGCTCATTTTATAGAAATGATGTCCCGATACCTCATTTTCTAAAACCACTTGACCTTAGGGTCTTACCACTTGAAGTTAATTAATCATTTATATAACATAAATTACCATATCAAAAACCTTTTTAAAACCATATTTGATTCATGTATATTGAAAAATAATATTTAAAAACTTATTCGTTAGATTTGTTGCCCTAAAACCACTGTTTTTGACACCACTGAAAAACGGGCTATTACATGGTAGTTTGATCCCACTCGGATGGATGTTTATTCGGCTCACATGCGAGTTCCTCCGCATAGTTGCTTTTATCTTTGTGGTCATAACTTCCATACACATCATAAGTTTACTCGTCCATATGTTCAAGCATATTGTATTCATTAATATCACTTGACCGATTTTGTAACACACCTAATTCCTTTTTGTCTCAAATTAGGGTTACGAGCATTACCATATAATCAGAACTTTTACATTTAGTTTCATTCAATAGAATAAACATAAATTAAATCATTCGTGCATACACATACTGTCCCTAAATCGATCCCTCGAGGCCCTAAAAATACTTTAGAAACAAATCAAGACCAATTTGAAATCATTTGAAAAACCTAGGAAAAAATCACAAAATTTTGAAGTTAGGGGTCACACGGTCATGTGGCCAGGTCATGTGCCTCACACGGCAGAGACACACACCTATGTCCTAGGCCGTGTAATAATCGAAATAGGGACACACAGCCGTGTCCTTGCCCGTGTAACATTTGAATTAGATACACACGGACATGTCCCAGCCCGTGTAACTCACTAAGTAAGGTCACACAATCGTGTGCCAGGCCGTGTAACACTTGAAATAGCTCCACATGCCTGTGTATCAGGCCGTATGTTATCTGACTTACACCCTAAGCACTCAACAGGTGACACACGGCCATGTTTCCAAGCCGTGTGTCTCACAAGGCCAAGTCACACGCCCGTGTGCCTGGCTGTGTGGACCTAAAATGTACCTTAAACAAGTTTACCATTTGCTACTTTCTTGGGCATTAAGCAACTCAAAAAAAATTATTTTATGTATTCAAAGTATGATTAAATATACTCAAAACATACCAAAACAATCATCTTAGTTGCCTAACCAATGTACCCTCATTGGTACCACAATTTATATCATCAAAACATATTATCAATGCAACATTTAAATCAAGATTTTAAGCATACCAAAACACTCAATTTAGCCTAACGTATTTCTACCTAAAACATCAAGCTTAAGTTCACATACACCTACCAAGCCTTGGTTCAATCAACTTGCCAAACTTATGGCTTCAACACAAACATATGTTTATATACCAAACTGACATTATACTTAAAACTCAATTTACATCCCATTCACAAAATCACTAACAACCAAACACATCCTATGTAACACCCCAAACCCGGCCCATGCGTTAAGGCCAGATCTGACATGTCACATGCGAAAATACTACTAAGTCCTTTTTCATAAATAGATCAATTAAAGCAGCTCCTATTTAAAATTTTTTGATAAAGTATTATTGAATAAAAGATTGATTGATAATTCGATAAATTTGAGATATAAATCATGACTTTGAAAATATCGTTAATGGTTTGAGAAGAATTTGAAAATAATTTTCGAAAAGTGTTGATGAAAATTTTAAGAGAAATTTTCGAGTTAAAAATATCTTTATAAAAATTTATTATGAAACCCTTTTTGTTTATTCATTTTAAGAAAATGATTATTTTAGTTTTTGAAAATCTCAATTTGAAATACTTAGAGCAATTTATAAATTTGTCAAACATAAAACAAAACAAAAAAACCTAATCCAAAGGCCTTATTACAACCTTAACGCAAAATAGCAAAGTAATTAAAAGTACTGAAAAGAAATCCAAACTCCAATTTAAACAGTTTTTGTAGTATGGCCTCCTCCTAGTCATCCATGGCCCAAGTCTCCATCACTGATCATCACCTGAAAAGGGTAAGGAAAAATGGGGTGAGCTACTAGAACTCAGTGTATAACCCCCTTACCCTTGTCCATTGGGCCAAAATCCCATTAAGCAGTAATTTGGGCCTAAACCCATTTACAAAAATAATAATGTATCAATTATAACATGTGTATGAAATGCAATTGCCAAACCAAACCTAGTAATCCATCCGCTACACACCACCCGTACCAACCAACACACTTGTGGGATCAAGTTAACCCACCCCGCCAACACACCAATCACATGCATTAAGCCATTTATAACAAATTTAATTGTGGACAAGACACCAGAATAACAAAATTTACGTGGCATTGCCACTATACAGATTTGTGGCAAAGCCACCAAAATTATGTGGCAGAGCCACCAGAACTTCTCTTCAATATTATCCCATCCCATGCAAAATCATGTATATAATACATAACAAATCACAATATAACAACAGTAATTTATTCAAATATTTATTACAAAATTATGGCCCATTATAACAATTTATCTAATATGCCCATTAAGCAAAATATCAGATTGGCCCATTTAGCAAAATATCAGATTGGCCCATATAGCAAATTATCAGATTAGCCTATATAGCAAATTATCAGATCGACCCATATAACAAATTATTTTGATTTGGCCCATTAGGGGCATTTTCAAAATCTTTCACGGTGTTAATACCGATTTTGTCAATTTTATCAAAATAGTGAGATTTATGCCAATTTTCCCGATTCCACCATAACATGATTTTAATCAAGCGATTTACTACCAATATGATATAAATCTTTAACCCACAAAAAACGGTGTGAGATTACACACTTGATTATGGTAAGCACTAAGCTTTCTTGATCGTTGACACCTAAAATATTATAACGCTCGATTAGTCAACGTACGCAATTTAATAAATCTACTTTAAAACAAACGATCTAAAATTTTACCCCCGGGATCGTGAACGACTACGATTTGTCAGTTTTCCCCGGTTGACGGTCCACAACCCGGTGGAAAATTCCAAATCATTGATGCCTCAAAATTGTGAATGACCTCGAATAGTTGATTCTCACTGGATGAGGGTCCACAACCCGATGGAAAGTCCTGAATCGCCGAAACCGCCCTTCGCTTGAATTTAGGGCCAGGGATCGCTAATCCGCTCCTTTTGAGATCCCCACTTGACTTTCCATTCGAATTGTTACCACAAGCCTCCATTCAGTTAAATCTTATATAGATCGAAATTATGATAAAATATGGATTATCAAAAGGGTAAAGATCGGCTTACCACTAATTTCGAGTGATCAACGGATGGATATATCAAGCGATTTAATCCCTATAATTATAATAGGTTAATCATCACCATTCCAATAGCATCTTAACAAATAAAGAATGATTTATAGAATCTTTTAATAACTCCTTACCTTGAAGATTTTTATGACCAATTCCCAATGATTATACGATGACTTTGAAAGAATCAAGGTTTCGGCCTTCCACTATATCACTACGGAGAAGAAAAAGATCTTGTTTGAGAGAGAATAAGGTGTTGCTCTCGGTCAAAATGACCATCCCAAACCAAAACATAGATTTGGCAATAAGAGAAAGAAAATAAAAAGTTGAAAAGAATACTTATCGATTGATCAAGGGGAGAGTGACAACTCGAATGAAAAAGAAAGATTAATGAAGAGATGAAAGGTTTTGGCTATGGAGGAATAATGGGTGAAATATTCAGCTATGGTGAAAAGGATTAGAAAAGAAGAGATGCTTGAAGGATTTTCTGAAAAAGAAAAGAAAGAAGAAGAAGAATGTTTGACTAGCTTCGATTTTCAAGAAAGATGAGTGAACAAATTTTTGGTCTCAATGTTTGTGTACATTCGGCAAGAAGAAAGAAAGGAAGAGAATATGCACCCTCAAAGTTTGTAATTTCAGCAAGGAGGAAAGGAAAATTTGGAGAGAAAAGAAATATGACACCAAAGTTGAAAATAGGAATTTGACCAAAACAACACCAAAACTTTTACCAATTACCAAAGACAAAATTCGGCTAAGAGAATAGTATTTTGGAGAAAAAAATGGCACACTTGATGCTAAAGGAATTTGACCAACCAAGCACTAAAGCTTTACCAAAACTCCAACAAAATTTTGACTACCTCTCTTACCCACAAAACCGCCCATATACATGGCTATAATCGTCCACACTTTCCATAACACTTCCCTTGAAAAAAGCCACTTGTTCCCCTTACTTTCCCCTTTCTCTTGATTTCTTTCCTCACCTTCATTCCCTTACTTTCCCCTTTCTCTTGATTTCTTTCCTCACCTTCATTCTTTCCTATTCTCCTTGGCCATCTTGCCAAAAACAAAAAGTCCACCTTACCTTATTTACATGCTTGGCTAATAAATCGTAAAAGTAACATATTTTAACCCCATATTTAATATGCTTTTGGATGATTTAGCCCTTGATTTATGTAAAAAGGTGCTTTTAATCCTTTCTTTTCATATTTATACTAAGGAAAGCACCCGAGGATAAAAAGAACACAAAACAGGCTTAAAACAGAGTAATTGGGCCTTAGCAAGAAATCAACACGGCCTGGCACAAAGCTTGCACGACCGTGTCTTGACGATTACCTAGAGCATGGCCTCAACTACGTAACACATGGCCGTGCAACATCCATTGATCACACGGATGTGCTTGGTGATCTACATGGCCATGCCCAAATCGATAGATTGAAGCACAGCCTAAATCTCGACTTACACGGCTGTGCCCAAAATGACAGAATCAAGGCACGACCCAACCCTGAAATTACACGGGCGTGTGCCATGGGATTTCCCCTGTCGCGGGAGAGAGCAATTTCACTCAGATTTGGATGCTTGAAGCCAAAGAAACATACTCCCAAGTCTACTCCAACACCTTAATAGTAATTCTACTTGAAGGAGGTACTTAGGAGCCAAAGATAGCATCCCAAAGCCTATATAAACAACCCGAGGCAGACATAAAAAGGGGGCTTTTTTGGAAGTAGAGCTTTGGCAGAGGCTTTTGCCAAAGCATTCACCTTTTAGGGAATCACTTGAAGATAGCCAGTTGATCCATCTCAAGAAGCTGGAACTCCATTCAAGATGGAGGATCTCTCCTTTAATTCCTTCAGGGGGTTTTAGGGAGTTCTTATGTTTTGTTTATTCTTTACTCTTGAGATGTTTTCGTATTTAGTTATGAACTAAACCCCTCAGATACCTGAAGGTGATGAAACCTATGATGGATTTTGTTACTTAATTTCTAAATTATATGATAAGTACTTAGTTTGTTC
The DNA here is from genome assembly GCA_025506655.1 of Gossypium rotundifolium. NCBI lineage: Eukaryota > Viridiplantae > Streptophyta > Magnoliopsida > Malvales > Malvaceae > Gossypium > Gossypium rotundifolium. Next base: position 151,128,822 of record CP106734.1, on the reverse strand, counting down.
TTAATTATATTGCTTAATTAAATCTGATGTGCTTAGGTGGAGGAGGAATAAACCCTACCTAAGAGTAGATCTAGCATAATTGAGTGGAGTTGATCGGGCACCTAGAGATAGGGTTACGAGATTTTGTCGGATTAGGGTGAAACCTAATATGGGAATCCATTAATCGATTTACTGCTTCCTTAGGGGGTTATTATAAGAGGACAAGAGTTCCACTAATTAACCTAAGGTTAGACTTTATTCGCCTTGAGAGAGGGTTTAATATAGGTTAGGGAGTCTCACGGATCAAGCTAAGTAAAGAAATCATATGGTTTGGGGAATAAATAATAAGTGAAGTCATAGGTGGATTCTTCTTGAGGGTATCGTCTTTATCAACTGAGTTTTCCTAAAGTCTTTCTCCCATTCATTCTTTTGTCTTTGCATTTAGCCTAAGTATTTCATTAGTTTAATAATTAAATCACTTCATATTTCAGGCTAAATAATAGAAAGAAAGTGAGTAGTAGTACTTTTAGGTTCCCTTGGGTTCGATAAGATATTCTTGCCTAAGCTATACTACTGTTCGATAGGTGCACTTGCCTCTATTGTTGTCGCAATCAGTCTATAGGTTTGATCACTCTGTTATAAATATTAAAACTCGACTGTTTGACACGATCAAGCTTTTGGTGCCGTTGCCGGGGACCTCTAAAATATTAAGAAAGCTCTATTTCTATTACTTTAGCCATTATCTTTATTTTTAAATTTCTCTTATTTTTATACATATATTTTTGTTTTTCTAAATTTCTTTCTTTCTTTTAATATCAGGTACCTCTAGTTTATGACTAGAAGAAATCCGGGAGGACCATTAGAATACGAAAGTGACATTGAGGCTACCGCTTGCAGAAATCGCAAAGAAATAAGACGAACCCTAGACTATCAAATAGAAGAACAGAAAAGATCCAATCCTACTGAAGGGATGGACGAGAACAACCCACCAAATGTGCAAGAACAGAATGCTCCGCATACTATGTATGATTATGCTAAACCTAATTTGACAAGAGCAGAATCTAGTATTATTAGGCCCGCTATAGCTGCTAATAATTTTGAATTAAAGCCTAACACAATACAAATGATTCAACAATTTGTTCAATTTGATGGTTTGCAGGATAAGGATCCAAACACACATATATCTAATTTTTTAGAATTCTGTGATACCTTCAAAATAAATGGCGTTTCTGGCATTGCCATACGTCTTCGGTTATTTCCTTTTTCATTAAGGAACAAAGCAAAGCAGTGGTTGAACTCGTTACCACGAGGGTCAATCACCATATGGGATCAAATGACCAAAAAATTTCTTTTAAAATATTTTCCACTAGCCAAAACGACTAAATTTAGGAATGATATATCTTCTTTTGTGCAGAATGACGCAGAAACATTATATGATGCATGGGAAAGATTTACGGATCTCCTAAGGAGATGCCCACACCACGGATTACCTTTGTGGCTCCAAGTCCAAACTTTCTACAATGGTGTGAATTCTCCAACTAGGCAAATGATTGAATCATCAGCCGGTGGAACTTGGAACAACAAAACTCCTGAAGCGGCTTACGATTTTATTGAGGAGATGTCGTTAAACACCTATCAATGAAAAATTACAAGGGCTAAACTGACAAAATCAGTGGAGTTTTTAACATAGACGCAGTGACAATGCTGTCGACATAGGTGGAGTTAATGAACAAAAAGCTTGATAATTTATGTTCTTCACAGGTACATCCAGTCATGCAATGCGAAGTGGGCGAGAATGTGGCGAATCCTGAGTACCCACCTTACCAACCAGGAGTAGAAAATGAGCAGACAAACTATATAGGTAACAATTTCAGATCTAATAATAATCCTTATAGTAACACTTACAATCTAGGTTGGAGGAACCACCCAAATTTTTCGTGGGGAGGACATGGAAATCAAAGGCAGCAACCTCCTTCAAATTACCAAAGTCAACCTTATTCATCGGAAAAGAAGCCGAGTCTTGAAGAGATGCTGAAAAAGTTCATGGCAGCTACAGATTCTCGTCTCCAAATGACGAAAGCAACACTTGATGAACAGTAAATCTTACTCAAGGAAATCAATACTCAGGGGGGAGAGCTCATTACGTCAGTGGAAATACTTACTGAAATAGTATGTGAATTAAGGACGAAAATTTTCTCCAAATACACAGTGCAAGTAAGGGCAGTCACCGAAAAAGAGTGGCAAAGAGCTAGTTGAACCACAAAGAAAGACACCACATGATGTCATTAAGGAAAAAAATGTAGAAGTTGAGAACGATAATACATTGCATAAAGAGAATAGAACACAAATTCCATATCCAGAAAAATTGAAGAAAGAAAAATTGGATGCTCAATACGGTAAGTTCCTTGAACTCTTTAAACAAATACATATTAACTTACCTTTTGCTGAAGCCATTTCCCAGATGCCCAAGTATGGAAAATTCTTAAAGGAACTTCTCACAAACAAAAGGAACTTGAGGAAGTATCGAAGGTAGAGCTTAATGAAGAGTGTTCAGCCCTTCTCCAAAATAGACTACCATAGAAGTTAAAAGATCCAGGGAGTTTCACTATCCCCTGTTTAATTGGTAGTTTAAACATCATGAAAGCCTTAGTAGATCTAGGCGCTAGTATCAACTTAATGCCTTATCGATTATTTAAATGGCTAGATCTTGGGGAACCAAAACCCACTAGGATGAGCATTCAATTAGCTAATAGATCTATTAAATATCCTAGAGGGTTTATTGAAGATGTCTTGGTAAAATTTGATAAATTTATTTTTCCTGTTGATTTCGTTGTGTTAGACATGGATAAGGACATCAATGTTCCTTTAATCTTAGGGCATCCTTTTTTAGCCACTGCTAGAGCTATTATTGATGTAGGTGATGGCAAACTAGCACTAAGGATAGGTGATGAAGAAATTATTTTCCAAATTTATGATGCCATGCGATATTCTAAAGAGCAAGATGATTCTTGTTATTTTGTTGACACTACTGATCATATTATTAAAAATTCATTACAGGAAATCCTGCAGGATGACACGATGGAACTGTGTCCACCTCAAGGAGAGGGGGAAGAGGATGAAGGTAATGAGATTAGTTTGAATACATCATCATTCAGACAAATGAAAGAAGAAAATATTGAAGAAGATGACGTACTAAAACAGAAACCCTCCATCGAAGAGCCACCCAAATTGGAATTAAAACAGTTACCAAAACATTTAGAATATGCATTCCTCGGGGACAATTCTACGCTACTAGTAATCATCTCTTCAGAACTAGAACCCAAGGAAAAGGAGGAGCTGATAAAGGTACTAAGAGAACACAAGAAAGTCATAGCTTGGAAAATTTTCGACATCAAGGGAATAAACCCCGCGTTCTGCACTCACAAAATTTTAATGGAAGAAGAATATAAACCGTGTGTGTAGCCTCGGAGATGATTAAACCCCAACATGAAAGAAGTGGTCAAAACCAAGGTAATTAAACATCTAGATGTAGGAATAATTTATCCTATTTCTGACAGCACTTGGGTAAGTCCTGTGCAGGTAGTTCCAATGAAATGAGGAATGACGGTAGTGCCTAACGAAAAGAATGAGTTCATTCCCACAAGAACAGTTACAGGTTGGAGAGTCTGTATGCACTATAGAAAGCTGATTGATGCCACCAGAAAAGATCACTTTCCTCTACCCTTCATTGATCAAATGTTAAAAAGACTACTCGGGCATATGTACTACTGCTTCTTGGACAGACTCTCTGGCTATTTCCAAATTCTCATAGCTCCTGATGACCAAGAGAAGACAACATTTACATGCCCATACGGTACGTTTACTTATCGAAGAATGCCTTTTGGATTATGTAATGCTCCTGCAACTTTTCAGCATTGTATGATGGCAATATTTGACGAACTCGTAGAGGACATCATGGAGGTATTTATGGATGATTTCTCGGTATTCGGTAATTCTTTCCAACTTTGGGTTAAAAATTTAAAACAAGGTCTAATTAGATGTGAAGAGACAAACCTTGTTCTGAATTGGGAAAAATGCCACTTGATGGTTAGAGGAGGGATTGTTTTAGGACATAAGATTTCTAGAAAAGGGATTGAGGTAGATAAAGCGAAAGTTGAAACCATAGAAAATTACCTCCTCATAGTTCAGTGAAGGCTATTAGAAGCTTTTTAGGACATGCAGGTTTTTATAGAAGATTCATTAAAAACTTTTCTAAAATAGCTAAGCCTTTGACAAAATTACTAGAAAAAGATGTCCCTTTTAATTTCAATCAGGAATGTTTAGATGCATTTAATGTCCTTAAAGATAAATTAATAAATGCACCAATTATAATCGCACCGGATTTGAATTTACCCTTTCAACTAATGTGTGATGCAAGTGACTTTGCAGTAGGCGCAGTTTTGGGACAATGAAAAGACAAGCATTTTCAGCCAATTTACTACGCTAGCAGAACATTAACATCCGCGCAAGAAAATTACACCACGACCGAGAAAAAACTGCTAGCTGTAGTTTTTGCTTTTGACAAATTTTGACAATATCTAATATTATCGAAAGTTGTAGTTTACATTGACCATTCAGCTTTTCGTTATCTTTTAACCAAACCTGATGCAAAACCTAGACTCATACGATGGATTTTACTCTTACAGGAACTTGATCTGGAAATACAAAATAAGAAGGGAGCTGATAATTTGGTGGCAGATCACCTCTCAAGACTCGAAAATCCACACACCAAAAAGCTTGATGAACAAGAAATAAATGATTCATTTCCTAAAGAACAACTCTTTTCTTTAACGCATTTTGAAGTACCATGGTTTGCAAATATTGCGAATTATTTAGCAGCTAACGTCTTGCCAAGAAAATTAACACATCACCAAAAGAAGCCATTCTTCGCTGATGTGAAAAATTATTTTTGGGAAGATCCCTTTCTTTTCCGCATATGTGCAGATCAGGTAATTCGAAGATGCATGACAAAGGGAGAAGCAAGTAAAGTCCTGGAACATTGTCATTCAAGACCAACAGGAGGACATTACAGTGGTATTAAGACATCACAAAAATACTCGAATCAGGTTATTACTGGCCTACTCTATTTAAAGATGCTAACAGGTACGTTACTGCGTGTGATAAATGCTAAAGAACAGGAAATATTTCTAAACGTGACAAAATGCCTCAAACATATATGTTGTCATGTGAAATATTTGATATATGGGGTATTGATTTTATGGGACCTTTCCCAGTTTATTTGAAAATAAATACATCCTAGTAGCAATTGATTACATGTCAAAATGGGTAGAAGTAGAAGCCTTACCTACCAATGATGCCAGGGTAGCAGTTAAATTTCTCAAGAAACTATTCTCCCGATTCGGGACACCTAGAGCCATCATTAGTGATAGAGGTACCCATTTCTGTAATACGCAGTCTGAAAAAGCTCTAAAGAAATATGGAGTATGCCATAGAATAGCCACCCCATATCATCCTCAAACTAGCGGACAAGTTGAGGTAGCAAATCGAGAGCTCAAGCGCATCCTAGAAAAAACGGTTGAATCAAATAGAAAAGATTGGCAGTTAAGGTAGATGATGCTTTATGGGCCTACAAAACAGCATTCAAAACACCTCTAAGAACATCCACATACAAACTTGTATATGGGAAAAGCTATTATCTACCATTTGAGCTAGAACACAAAGCTTTTTGGGCAACAAAATTTTTGAATACTGACCTCACAATTGTAGGAAAGAGAAGAATGATGCAGATGAACGAGTTGGATGAATAGAGAATAGAAGCCTATGAAAACTCAAAACTGTACAAGGAAGCAACAAAACGACGCCACAATGCTCTTCTTAAGCGATCAAAAGAATTCGAAGTAGGAGACCTGGTCCTACTATACAATTCGAGGCTTAAGCTATTCCCGGGAAAACTGTAGTCAAGATGGTCAGGCCCATTCATGATCAAAACAATCTTTCCATATGGCACCATTGAGGTAACTCATCCCACAAAAGGCACATTCAAGGTAAATGGTCACCGACTTAAAATTTATAATGGTGCAGATCCTGGAAATATCAGAGAGGATCTTCTGCTCCACGAACCCTTCTTTAATATCAAAAATAGGGGAAGTCTAGCTTAAGACTATAAACAAGAGTTTTCGGAGGCAACCCGAGTGCTAAAACACTAACATTGACTTGGTCTTTAAAATGATCTAACAAAAATGCAGGACTATTAACACAGCCTTGAACACGGGCGTCCCATGACCGTGTATAAGGCAGGGGACACACCATGGGCGTGGCAGGATCTGTGTACAATTAGGGAAAAATTCATTTCAAACAAACACAGGCTGCGATATAAGACACGCCCGTACCGTTCAAACGTACGAGGTTACTGACTTATCAAGCATGGCTAGAACACAGTCGTGCCCACAACCATGAGAACATACTGACTTATCAAGCACGTGCTAGACACGGCCGTTTCCCCCGACCATGTGAAGCTACTGACTTATTGAGCATGGCTAGAACATGACCATGCGAACATACTGACTTATCAAGCACGTGCTAGACACGACCGTTTCCCCAACTATGTGAATTAAAACACGGGCATGGCAAACATCAACACGGCCGTGGCAAACCCATCTAAACGCGCCTAAAACCCAAAATCGCAAAAAGCACGGGCAAGTTTAAAATGACACGGGCGTATAAAAAGACCATGCCTCAGACCCTATTTATAAAAATAACCGTCCTCTTCCCCAAACCCAAACCCTAAAATCAGATTCCAACAACCCCACTTCTTTAATCCGGCCACCAAATCACCCCCTCCCTTCAACTCACCTCCTTTTGATCATTCCTCTCAAAATACTAATCAAAACCAACTAGACGCCCGTAGCACACACCCTTACCAGGCTGTGCCCTTGCTGAAGAACCCAGCACCACCGCCGTGCGCCCCATCCGTGCTCGTCAAGCACCACCATGCCTGGTTCTTTTCCTTTCAAATTTTCGCATATTTTGTTTTAAGTTTTGTTTGATTTTAGATTTAATTCATATTGTTTCAGTTTATTTTCATTCTTGTTTAAGTATTTATTAAAACATTATTCTTTATTATTCTTGGTTGTTTTATTTTTCTTTTTTGTTGCTTTAATCTATTTTTATTATTATTGATTTCCACTATTTAACACATTATCTGATTGACTATTAACACACGTTAGATTTTATTACCTCACCTCAAGGAAGAATTGATTATCTAATGCAAATCATAGTTAAAATCAACATGTTTGGTTCCATGAACTTTATTATTTTATTAACCATGGTTTTAGTTAGGAATTAGTCTAATGAATAATGAAATTTTAGTTATTAACTGTAATGTCGTATTGAGGTTTGCTGATTTTAGTATTTGTTCTTGAAGAAATATTTCAATTTGCTATTGATTTTTTATTATTTTTTAGGAAAATTCTTGCTTATATAAAGGAATATTTCTTAGGTATTATGTCGCCATCACGCATTAAAAGAGCCGTCCCGAGCAAGAAAAGAAAGGGGCCCGGATCATCATCTGGAAGTGCCTCCACTGAACTCCGACACCCATTCCTCTGATTCCCTCAACCAACTTAGGAAGAACGATACAAAGTATTTCAGGATAGACCCCTTGGAACCGATAGATGCATCGATTGGAATGCCCTACTACAAGTCAGACTCGTTGGAGATGTTCAAGCTCTCATCTCAACGGAACCATGGGAGCAATTTTTTGCGATCGTAGAGCCCACATACTTGGAACTCACTCTCGATTTCTATGCCACATTCACCCTACAGACAGTAATGACACAATTTGACAATGCCGGCACAATTCAATTTCGCCTAAGGGGCATAGTACATCAACTAAGCGTACCTCAATTTGGATCGGCACTCAGACTTTATACACCGGAATTTATAGAAGAAAATCCACTTTTCGAGTTAAATAGAGAACTCCAGTGCACCCCTATCGTATGTTGGCACAACTTACAACCCACTAATCGTGACTACAACCTGAGTTGCTCCAAAGCGACTGCCCCTCTTCCAGCTCTCAAGTATCTTCATGCTATTCTTACTCATACTATTACAGGTCGCAAAGAAAGTACAGGCATCATCAACAAACAAGATGTTTATTTCTTAACATGCACGTCCGAAGGACATGTTTTCGACGTGGCCTACTTCATTGCATGCGCAATGCAGCACCAAACCGATCAGCACAGGAAAGGAATCCTGTCATTGGGGCCTTACATCACAAGGCTAGCCCAACGTTTTGATCTTCTCAACACTGAAAATAAGATTGCCTCTCTCACAGTGATAAGGAACATGGCACCTCAAGGCATCCAAACAATGCTCCACATAAAGATTATCAAGCACCGTCGAGGCACCGATCCCCCTCAATACAGACTTGCCACAAACGAGGAGGCGTCTGAGGACATTACTGATGATGTCCCACCAGTCCCAAGCCATCAGCCATCCTATCCAGTAGCTTCGATGGTAGATATCTCTGCATGCCTCACATAGTTCGAGCAGTACTGCACCCAGCAACTTACTGACACTACTCGACGTTTTGATGGGATGGAGGCTACCCTTCAGCAAATCTGCCATCACTTCCACATTTCACCACCAACACCGCCACAAGATCCAGTCGACAATGAGGACCTCTGAATCCTCTCTTCATATATCTATCATTTACTTCCTTTATTTTAAAACTTTTCATTTAATGTTGTGTTTAAATTTGAACTTTTACCAGTATTAAAATTTTTTTTCCTTTCCTCCCATTTACCATTGGCTATCTAATTTCTTAAGAATCCCTAACCAATTATATACTAAAAGCTCGTTAACAAAGTGACTTTGTAGAATTACACACATTACACACACAAACTCTGGGATCATCCAGATTTTAGGGAGTATTACTTTCCCACTTATCTTTTTGATTTAGCACATAAATATCATTATCTATCATTGTACATTGAGGGCAATGTACATCTTAAGTGTAGGGGCAATAGTTCCTAACTTTTTCCATAATTCTCAAAACCTTGAAATTAGTCTTGATCTTAAGTATTTTTCTCATATTATTAATTAGGGTGAAATTTCTAATGATTTATGATTTTTATTGATATGTTTTAGAATAATTCTTAGGTAATTGTGCATTGATGATTAAATTTGAAGAATACTAGAGAATCGAGCATGATAAGTCTACTTTCTAAAAATTAAAATTGATAGGTTGTTGAACCAACTTTGAGTATCACCTTGAAGTTCAAAATTTATAAGGATTGATGTCAAAACACCCATAAATTGTGGTGAGATTTTGAGCCTTATAGAGCATATACCCTTTTTCATGCTCACTTTAATTGGTTATGAGTGTGTCAATTTTAAACTGTTATTCTAAAACTTGCCTCATTTATACATGTTGAGACCACACTTTTGATTTGATATACAGAGATGATAAAGGCACCTAGGTGTTAAGCTATTCACTCCACTAAAAAGCCTACCCATACAAATTAACCCTTAGTGAACCCCATTGAATCCTAACAACCTTTTTATTGACTCACCCACTAATATTAACCCAAAATCCCTTTGTATTTGTTATCAATATTCCTTTGACTACCCCTCTATCGAGAATTGATTTGATCAATTGTCGAAATAGGTTATTTCAATCACCAAAGTTCCTTCTATTATGATTATTTTAGTTTGTTCTTAAAAAAAATATCCAAGTGTATTCAACAGTAGTAGTTTAATAAAAGAGCTTAGAGCATTTAAAACTCATATTGTTAAAGAAAAAGCTCGTATTAAAGTATTATCAAAATACTCCTTATTATAGGAAAATTATCAATAGTGATATTATTAGTTTTCATTCGAAGTAAATATTCATATTTAGTTCAGTGCTTCTAGTTAGGCAATTTGTCAAGTCAATCTCGATTCTAAACCTCTAATTCAGCCTGTATCCACACCCTTAACCTTAGCCCCTTTACAACCCTGATTAAAGACATTTTGATCTGTGTATCATCTCATATACAGTGGTGGAGATTTGATTTCTAGACAAGTCTATGGGATTAACTTTTCAGGTTCGATTTAGAGTGCTTATTCTTGAACCTTAGGCACCTTTGAGTGATTTGAGCGAATCTTTTGTGAGGATGTCAATCTTTGTCGGCTTTGAATTAAAGGTAATCACTTAGATAAAGGATAAAGGTATGACTTATCGTAATTGAATCTTTAGGGTTCTTTGAGTTGAACTATCCATGTATAAATTATCTATGAATTATGATGAGACATTATCGATAGGAATTATGAATTATGGAAAATTCGTTTTAATTGTAATGTTGAGAATTTTGCTTGAGGACAAGCAAAAGCTTTAGTGTGGGGATATTTGATAAACCGTAAAAGTAACATATTTTAACCCCATATTTAATATACTTTTGGATGATTTAGCCCTTAAGTTATGTAAAAAGGTGCTTTTAATCCTTTCTTTTCATATTTATACTCAGGAAAGCACCCGAGGATAAAAAGAACACAAAATGCACTTGAAACAGATTAATCGGGCCTTAGCAAGAAATCAACACGGCATGGCACAAAGCTTGCATGACCATGTCTCGACGATTACCTAGAGCACGGCCTCAACTATCTAACACACGGTCGTGCAGCATCCATTGATCACACGGACGTGCCTGGTGATCTACATGGCCGTGCCCAAATTGATAGACCTGCAGTACGGCCTGAATCTTGACTTACACGATCGTGCCCAAAACGACAGAATCAAGGCATGACCCAACCCTGAAATTACACAGACGTGTGCCATGGCCGTGCCCCTGTCACGGGAGAAAGCAATTTCACTCGGATTTGGATGCTTGAAGCCAAAGAAACATACTCCAAAGTCTACTCCAACACCCTAATAGTAATTCTACTTGAAGGAGGTACTTAGGAGCCAAGGATAGCATCCCAAAGCCTATATAAACAACCCGAGGCAGACATAAAAAGGGGGCTTATTTGGAAGCAGAGCTTTGGCAGAGGCTTTTGCCGAAGCATTCATCTTTTATGGAATCACTTGAAGATAGCCAGTTGATCCATCTCAAGAAGTCGGAACTCTATTCAAGACAGAGATCTCTCCTTTAATTCCTTCAGGGGGTTTTAGGGAGTTCTTATGTTTTGTTTATTCTTTACTCTTGAGATATTTTCGTATTTAGTTATGAACTAAACCTCTCAGATACCTGAAGGGGATGAAACCTATGATGGATTTTGTCATTTAATTTCTAAATTATATGATAAGCACTTAGTTTGTTCTTAATTATGTTGCTTAATTCAATCTGATGTGCTTAGGTGGAGGAGGAATAGACCCTACCTAAGAGTAGATCTAGCATAATTAAGCGGAGTTGATCGGGCGCCTAGAGATAGGTTTACGAGATTTTTTGCAGATTAGGGTGAAAACTAATATGGGAATCAATTGATCGATTTACTGCTTCCTTAGGGGGTTATTATAAGAGAACGAGAGTTCCACTAATTAGCCTAAGGTTAGATGTTAATCGCCTCGAGAGAGGGTTTAATATAGGTTAGGGAGTCTCACGGATCAAGCTAAGTAAAGAAATCATATGGTTTGGTGAATAAATAATAAGTGAAGTCATAGGTGGATTCTTCTTGAGGGTATCGTCTTTATCAACTGAGTTTTCCTAAAGTCTTTCTCCCATTCATTCTTTTGTCTTTGCATTTAGTCTAAGTATTTCATTAGTTTAATAATTAAATCACTTCATATTTCAGGCTAAATAATAGAAAGAAAGTGAGTAGTAGTACTTTTAGGTTCCCTTGGGTTCAATAAGATATTCTTGCCTGAGCTATACTACTGTTCGATAGGTACACTTGCCTCTATCATTGTCGCAGTCAGTCTACAAGTTCGATCACTCTTTTATAAATATTAAAACTTGACTGTTTGACACGATCATTGGCCGACACTTAAGGAAAGAATGAAAAAATAAAAGTAAAAAATTACACACAATGGGATTCGAACCTTTTCGTTCAAGGTACTTCAGTTGATGCCATAACCTCTTTTCTAATAGCTCATTTATGCTATCAATTTACTCATGTATTTCCATAAGCTTTAAGGTCACTTACTGTATATCCTTAAAGTGCTAAATGCAAAAATTTTTACTAGCTCCAAATAGACCCCGAGCCTTCTCAGGACCTCCCTTAGACATACAAAATTAATAATTTAACTAGCTTAGCACCAAAAAATAATGCAACACATAAAATTCAAAATTTTAGGATGTTACATCCTAGGTACATACCATTACAAAAAGTAAACATCGCCACACTTGAGATCGGGATCGTTGTTGGATGCTGAGTCGACGATCAAAAGAAAAGTACCTAACCTGTGCATGGAAAACAAGACCGCATGCTTAGTAAAACTCAGTGATATTTCTCTAGTCCAAACATTAAAAACATAATGATACAAGAATGCTTAAACTGAATTATACAAGCATACTATTGTCTAAGATTACTATTACAAGATTTCATTATTTCAATTTCATTTATATTACCACATCATTTCATACTATACTCAATTTTCACATGTTATCATATTTGATTTGTTTAACAAATATCTCAATTCACATCTCTTGCTATATAAATAGCTTTTAACATATCACTTCACATTTCATTTGTACAATGAAATTATCTATTTCATATTCAATTCATGAGTACAAAACTCATATATTTCATTTATTCACAACATTTTTCAAATTTCATTTTTCAATCCACTACCTCATTTCCATTTCACATACCTTGCCATTTCAATATCAATTATAAAACTTTATTATTTATTTATCCTTATTACCATAACTCGAACTCAGACAGATACATGGATCCAACTAACACACCAGTTTGGCACCCAGTGCCTCATCAGATAAATCCAAAGTAATAACTATGTCCAGCGCTATATAAATTGACACCCAATGTCTCATCGGTTAAACCATGCAATTTGGAACCCAATGCCTCATCGACTCGAAGTCGAAGAAATCCCTGAACTCTTCCTATCCTATGGAATACCATCTATATTCGACTTAGCTCGAAATAGTTAATAGGGTTCCATTTCATTTACAAATACATCCAATATCCAATTCTCATATATGCACGTTATCACATTTAATCATATATTCATTTCAATGTCCTATAATCAATACATCCATAATATCTACATTAATTCAATCTATTTCGGTCAACTATAATTTCAATTCAATCTCAAAATGCCAAAATACTCACCTCAACTACTTACCATATGCAATAATTCAAAATACAATAATTAACAACTAGGTTTGGATTATAGAAATACAAATCATGGATTTCAAGCTATTCGACGTAGATTTTGTCCTTCCTCTTTTTAATCTAGTATTTTGTGCGACATTAGCTACAAAATTCAAACAATTAAAATATATTAATACTACACAATGCAATTCCACAATGAATATTTTAATTTTTACTCAATATTGGCTTAAATATCAATTTAGTCCCTAAACCGAGACTAATTTTTAATCTTCACAATTAACTCTATATTTTCATAATCATTTCACTTCAAACTAAATTTCACTCCCTATTTTCAATTATTCCCTTAAATTTTAAAATTTTCACACTTTAGTCCCTTTGCTCAAAATTAACAATAAATTCTATAATTTAGTCCTTTTCTATTTCTAACTAAAAAATCTATCAATTTAGCCCCTAGCATTTAAACTACTTAATAATAATAACATCCAAAATTCTAAACAATGCAAAAAATTACAACACAAGTCAGCTAACACTAAGTACCATAATTCCAAAAACATAAAAATTATAAGAAAAGAGACTAAATTGACTAGCCAATTGAACTTGGAAGGCTTTAAACGCTTATGGTCGTGTATTTGTTTCTCTTTTCTTCCATTCTTTTCCTTTCCTATTTAATTTGCATGTCATGCTCATCCTTTCCCACGTTCTTTTCATTTATTTTACTTTATTATTATATTATAATACATATCTACATGTCTTTAATTTTTAAGTTATTTATGTTTATAACATATATAATAAGTTTACATATATATATATATAAATATATATAATATGTGTTATTCCTTAATGTAATCCACAATCATTAGGAAATAGGGTAATTACTACTTTATTTCCTCAATTAATTTTAATCTATAATTATACTTATAATACTTATGCAATTTGATCTAGACACTTTAACAACTTATAATTCATGCAAATTCACTTAAACAAAATATGATTGTAACATCCAGAAATTAGGGGCTTTGCATCTGTTATGTTTTCATGTGTTTAGTGTGCTTTGTTTGTTAATTTGTTATGTTTGGGGGTCCCCGAGAAGGCTCGGGGTTAACTGAAGCTTTGACAGAAATTTCAATTTTAGACACTTTAGGGGAGAGTTGGCTGGGACAGACTTTAAGGATTAGTGCTTGTGTTTGTTGACACAAGAAGTGCAGTGGTAAGGTGGCAAGGAGACACCACTTAAGAGGCAGGTAAGTGATGCCATAGGGGAGCAGTGAGGGAGCAGGTTCGAGTCGCATAGTTTACTTTTTGGGAATTCGTTTTGGCGTCT